>CM062813.1:1099286086-1099896086 GCA_031772625.1 Pinus tabuliformis
CCGGGGAGAGTGACGCAGAACTAGCCAGGGCTCACGCAGGGCCACGCAGAGGTAGCGGGAGCTACGCAGAGCCTCAGAGAGGCTAGCGTTGCTAATGTAGACCGATCCGAGGTGACGCAGGGCCAGCGCTAGCCAGAGAGGCGCTGACGCAGACCAGAGAGAGGCTGACGTTGGGGTTTCTGGCGCAGATTGGTGTTGAGGAGTTGCCGGAAGGATTATCCAGAGTTTCAGCCAAGAGATTTGTCAGAAACTAAGAGGTATTATTGCCAAGGAAATTCTCTATTGGGTAGGCTAGTTTCGGAACCCAAATTGTACTCTGATATTGCTTAATAATAAAACCCTCAAATAGCTACACCAGTTTTCCCACATTGGGTTTTTTTGGGGACATTGGTCTAAAAATAATGGTGTCATATGGTGTGATTGTTTCTGTTTCCTTTAGTTGTTGATCTGTAATATGTTGAGCATGCATTAGTGTTTATTTTTAGTATTTACATTGTAAATAACTTGTTAAGTAACATAACAAGTAGGTAGAAATAAATTAGATAAAGTGCATGGAGGGTTTCTAACTAAGTAGACTTAGAAACTTCAACAGTGGTGGGTAACAGGTACTATTGTAGTGATAGTGATAACCCTCTCGGCTTAAGACTTTATAACTCAAATGCAACTTTGAGTGGTAACAATATGTAAATAAAAAATTAGATGTTCGTATTCTATATGGGAATATAAAGGAGCCTTATTTGTGTGGTTATTCAAAGTTGGATTAGGGAGGATCCGTGCATGACATGAGTCTGCAACAGGTTGTGTTTAGTCATGGCACATGGCCAGTTTTTTGGAACAACAAAAAAGAACACGCAGTTTCACTTACCTCTATAGAATTAAAATTTAAAATAAAGAGCAGCAATAAAACGGACATGTGGAACAACTTAGCTTGGAAGAATGCTTGCATATTTGCAAGTCCATTAGGATGAACCTGTGATATTTTTGTCATAACTAGGTAGTTCTCAACCTGGCAAAGAATCTTGTCTTCTGTGAGCAAAATAAATATATTGATGTGCATTGTCATTTCATTCAACAACTTGTAGAAGATGGAGAGGTTGAGTTAAAACATTTCCCAACACAGAAGCAAACTACAAACATTTTCACCAAGTTTCTTGGCTTAGTTGAATTTGTGAGATTTAGAGATAAACTTGGTTTAGTGTTTAGAATGTCCATTAAGAGAGGTTGTTTGAGTTATTCAGTTCATAATGGTCACTAGACTATGGTCTAGAATTTGGCATATTAATACAATCACTTGTTGAATTAGTCTAATTCACGCTTTAGTGTTTTACGAATGAATTAAGGACATTTAAATTATTTTTAGGGTTTATGTACTTAGAGTTTATGTCATTCTTTAGAATTTTATTATAAAAGATCGTGTCCTCCGAGCTCTCTCCATTTTATTGTTGAAGAAGTATATCTCTGTTCCAAGTTCTCATGTTCTTGGTTTGTTTGTGTGCTTGTTTTTTTCGTAACAGACTTGAGCAATTGGCATTGATGTTTAAAAGATTCTGTGATCATATAAGGTTAACCCTTAAAAAGTAGCACTACTGTGATCTCCTTGTTGTTGGGGATAATGACAATGCAAAAGTGATCCTTTCTCAATCTCAAGTGTTCTAGCTTGATCATTTCTGAATATTTCAACGAGGGTTCAGAAAAGATGAAGTTAGAGACATTGTAACATTACCTGTGAATGCCAAAATATAGGCATTGAGATTGCGTGGACCTCTGTATATTTCATATTGTCACACTGTTTTCTAAGAAACATTGCTTGAAGTTTGGACTGAAAATATAGTATGCATAGAGTTAGAACCCCTTGTTGGATTTTACAAAGAGTGTATGCTATGCCTGCCTTAAATTTCTGAATTATGAAGATCAAATAACATGCATCCTAAAATTGGATTGCTGTAAAGTGATGCAAACTGTTGTTTACAAATCACAAGTTGAGGCCACTTTTGCATCGAAGTGAAGTATGGGGCCATTATTGATCAGTTACTATTTTAATCAAGGAGTCCAAATAAATTTATTTGTCAATCAGGAGAGCGTAAATATCCTTTTACAAGTATCCTCATGTTTTGGATTGTTTAGAAATTGCTGTTAAGTTTATTAGGAAGCTTGATGTTTTCAGATTTCATTTGAATAGACGCTATTGTTCTTCATAGATTTATCTCTGACATTTATCGAAGATTTTGTTGATCAGGATATTGGTGAGTCACCATTATTGAGTTATGGAAATCTACAACATTGTTTAAATACGGCTCAATCAAATCATTTGGAGGATTCTTTGAGCCTGTCGAAGAATTTACTGGAAGCAGCGCTAGTTTGCGAGGTAGGAAAGTGAGGCACATGCCCCGGTTGGTTTTCATTATTGACGGTGATATGTTTTTTCTTATGTTGGTTGGTAGCGTAAAAAACTGTGTACTTGTTGATTACTTATTTCTTCACTTGTATTTTGCTTATCCTTTCTTGCTCTTATTTTAGAGTGCTTTTGTTGAATTCTTGATCAGGGTCTAAGTGGCCGAGCACTTAGAAAACTTCCTTTTCTAGCTCATGCATCTGCGGTTCATTGCTTCAATCCTGAACTTTCAAAGTTCATTACCACATTATTGGATACTGCCAGAAAGGAGCTCTCTGATCAGACTAGGTAACTGTTTGCTGCTCACTAGTGCTAAAATGCATATATAACCTAGCATATTGATTAATTAATAAACATTTATGGTAATCGTTCATGCCTCTGTTTCTCCATGGTAGATCTTGATCCAGTGTTGGTTATGTGTTATGTAGGGTATTTTGAAGAGTTCAAAGAGAACAAAAGCTTGGTGCTTACCCACAGCATACCTATGTTACTAACTAACATACCCTCAGAAATGGATGAGCTGGTGTTTGCCTTTGATGAGAAAGAAGGCTTACCTACTGTAAACCATTAAAATGGATTGTTGTTGTTAATGAAATTAATTCAACAACTATGAAAAATGCTTTGTTGAGGAAATTCTTTTCCTTGTCTGATTATTTGTTAAGGATTGGCTGGCAAATGATTTATAGGTTTAGTCCAGGTTTAAGCGTTAGGATATTCATACCTTTTAGTATGCTTGAAAATTATTTCTCGTTCATTTAGCTGTTGACCAAAACCTTGTAATTCCAATCTGCCAAAATTTCGTTGTTTTAATCCCTATTTCCAATAAGGGATTCCACGGTAATGTATTAGCTGTTATCCATTCCACTGGAGGCAGCAATTCTTGTAATCAAGTGCATCAATGACAAGAAATGTATTATTCTACAGGAAGAAAGTCATGATCTGTAGTGTTTGAAATTTTGAACCATTAACATCAAGTTTTGAAGACTTACATTCTACCAATCTGAACCAAGAACACTTTCTTTATAGGCATAAGAGATAGAAAAATTTCTTTTCTCCCCTTATATTTCTTTTCCATGTTGTCATTATCCAGTAATGATAGCTCATGTTCTAGTAGTGGACTAGAATTGATTCTCATTACTAGGACTTTTTTCATAGCAAATGACATTATATGGCCATATATAAGTAGTAATGTATTTCGTCAGTTGACTACTACACAAATTATGTACACAGCTATATATGGATTGCGTATCAGTTGGGAGTATGCCATTGAAAAGTGTTCTTAAGGTTCATGTTTTGGTGGAATCAGTATTTTGAAATTTTGTGCATTGCCTTCCTTTATAAATTTAAAAAATCCACAAGGAATATTAGAAACATATTATGAATTCTGCTAGGGAAAAGTAGTAATTGTCCAGCTGAAGAACAAGTCTGGTATTTTTCTTTTAGCATCTTGCTAGAATAACTATTCTCTCAAACTTAATCATGCACAGTTGATTATATCATCATGATTTGGGTTGGATTATTATATTATTTGTCATCCATCTCGATGCTTTTAGAGTGGAAAGATTGAATGAATCAACTCACGGGGCCATTTTTACTGACAGGTCCTAGTTTGGAGAATTGGCATTTGAAAACTTTCAAAGGCTGTTTGAGGCATTAAAGGAAGCTTTTTGGAGTCCAAACACTTTCACTTGTGCCAGACCCATTGGTGCAGTTTTACAGTCAAAGACCTTTCCAAAAGTGCAAGAAAGCTATCAATCAAACTCTATATGCAAAAGTCATTACACCGGGAAGTTGTCCTTTCTATTTGACCACCGTGGTTCAAGAGGATACCACGTTAGCGTTTTTACTCATACAAAATGGACTAGCCATAGGAAGACTATGAAGAAGAATATATAAGAGTCAAAGTTGTAACTTTAGTTGACAGTTGAAGGCATCAAACCTAACCTTTTGTTGGCTATTGGGCTATGTTATAACCGGACCACTAGGAGGAAAAATGGTTCCATTCATTTCTATTGTATCTTGTTCCACTGTAGAGCAAAATAACTTGGGAGTGGGAGTGAGAGAGCATAATAGAGGTGTTTTGGTGTTTGTAGCATGCTATCAAGCCATAGGTCTCAAGTAACTTCACAGAGAGTGCCTTCTCCTTTTTACTTGCATTATTTCCATTCCAGAAAAAAGAGAGTAGAGCAATTGCACTTTCCAACTGGGTTTTGTCTTGTAAGGGTTTCCCAACGCATATCTTGTGTTCATAGTGGTTGGCATGTAATTGTGATTTATTGTTCTCTATTTTCCGTGCTTTATCTATTCCATGCCAAAGTAGAAAACGATAATTAATAAATTTGGAATCTAAGGAAATTTACCCTCACAGTATAGATTTTTGTTTATTTTTATCAGATTTGTTATGACAAACCATCTTGTGGAATATCCACAGAAGTTTACGAATCACATAATTGTAAAATGACATCTGCTAATTGTATCTCTATTTTGAATGGTCTTGTTTTAGTCTAATAATTTCCTAAGATATTGAAGGTGTTTGTAGATGTTCATGTTCATTTCGCCCTTTTGGAAGGCCATGGTTGACATGCAAATAATGTCTTTTTGGTTTGTGAAAGAGTGTTGTGTTGAACATTGTAATGGCAGAAGTGTCCTCAGACACACAATTTTATTAATCATAGAAGAAATTACATAATAATTTTGCAAGAGTTTACACACACTCCAACACTCTTGCAATCAGGAGAATGAACTATATATAAGCTTAATTTCCTAACCTATTTTAGTTATGGACTACTTATTAAATTAACAAGTGTATATTTACAATAAATGCGATTCTAACCAATCTACTAACTCTAGTCCTAAATTGGAGCCTAAGATATGACATTATTCTAGATGTCATAGCTTTTACAACAATATTCTATTTCTAAGTGTCTCCAATATTTAATTAAATATTCTATATAAATAAATGTTCTATCCTAACTTTGTGAACTATGAATTTTGTATTTTGGATCATCTAACATTATCCCCTATGATCCAAAGATACATTACAACAGATACCAAGTTCATCTCTAAACTTAGTAAATTTGATCCTACCAAGTGGTTTTGTGAAAATATCGGAGACCTGATCTTCTGAAGGACAATAAACTAGCTTGATGTCGTCCTTGGCAATGAGCGATCTAATGTGACGATACTTGGTGTCCACATGTTTTGTTTTGGAATGAAAAACTAGATTCTTGGCAAGCTTTATGGTTGACTGGCTGTCGATGAATAATGATGTAGCTTCTGCTTGAGGAATGCCCAAATCCTGCAAAACTCTGCGCAACCAAACAATTTCACATGCTGCTTCCCATGTTGATATGTATTTTTCTTCGGTTGAAGAAGTGGCCATTGTAGCTTGTTTCTTGCACCTCCAAGACACTGCAGTTGACCCCATGTTCATTAATAACCAGAGGTTGATGCTCGATCATCAATACTGCCAGCAAAGTCGGCATCTGAAAATCTGCCAAGTACAAAGTTTTTAGTTTTTTTGTAAAGAAGACCAAAATCTTTTGTTCCTTAGATATATCGTAGAACCCTTTTGGCTGCATTCCAGTGGTTGTCTCGTGGTTCCTGCATAAAGCGTGAAAGAATACTAATTGCATAAGATAGATCTGGTTGAGTCGTTGTCAGATAAATTGGGTTGCCAATCAACTTTCTATAAGTAGTGCTGTCCACCTTCCCCCCCCCTTCAAATTTTGAAAGTTTCAAGCTTTTTTCCATGGGGGTAAGAACGGGCTTTCAATCCTGCATTCCGAAGTGTTGAAGAACTTCTGCTGCATACTTACTCTAAGAAATGAAAGTATGATGTGGATGTTGGAATACTTCAATGCCAAGATAGTAGTGAAGTAGTCTCAAGTCTGTCATCTTAAAACCTGCATGTAACTCCTTTTTCACCTTTACAATATGATCATCATTGTTTCTAGTAATGATCAAATCATCTACATACATAACAAGAATCACCAGATTTTGACCCTGTTGACGTACATACAAAGTATCATCATATTCACTCGTTGAAAGCCAACTTTCTGAAGGTATTCATCCATTTTGGCATACCAAGCTCATGGAGCTTGTTTTAAAAGCCTTAATCAGTTTACAGACTTTATGTTCTTGCCCTTCAATTTCAAAACTTGGCAGTTGTGTCATATATACATCTTCTTGTAAATCTCCATTGAGGAAAGCATTCTTTACATCCATTTGATCCACTTTCCGTCCTTTTTGTGCTGCTAATCAATGCCTTCCTGCTGCACAAAAACCTTAGCCACAAGTCTAGCTTTGTACTTGTCGATTTCTCCATTTTGGTTGTACTTAATTATGTAAACCCATTTGCATCCGATGGGTTTAACATTTTGAGGACAATCAACAAGTTTCCAAGTGTTGTTGTCTTGAACTGCCTTATATTCTTCAATCATAGCTTGTTGCCATTCTTTATATTTTACTGCCTCTTTGTACGTGGAGGGTTCAGTAACATCATTCGTGATCAAGGAAAAATTTCCTTTATTCCTGGTGGACCCCCTTGTTCCTATTTTATTTTTCTCATCGAGCTTTACATCTTTGAAAAGTTTAGCAACCCATTTTGGAAATTGATGTTCACTTATTTGAGATTTTGAAAAGTCACCATCATTATAAAGAGGATTAATGTAAATAGAGGTACGTCGATCAATTGCAGATTCTGGGGGTGGAGAATCATTGTCAGAAGAACTATTTCTACTAGGAGATTCTGATGAACTGCCAAAAGACCCAAATTGTGTTGGTGAAGTAGATGGATTGGATGAATCATCTTTAGAGGAAGGAAAATCAAGTTCATACCAATTTTTTTAATTTGGTGGACATTGAATGTTTTCTTTCCTTTCATCTCCTTTTGTTTCCAATTTTTGAAGAAGATGTTCTATTTCTTCAGCACTCTTACTCTCAGTTTCATAAAAAATTACATCTTTGCTAACAATAAATTTCCCACTTGACAAAACCCTATACCCTTTCTTCTCATCCAAATATACAATCATTGTGCATTTCAAACTTCATGAGTCAAGTTTAGTTCGTTTTTCTTTTGAAACTAAGGCATAACACACGGAACCAAAAACTCTAAGGTGTTTGACTTTAGGTGTGAAACCAAACCATGCTTCATAAGGTGTGATTCCATCCAAAGAAGCTGTGGGAGACGCGTTCCTTAAGTAAACCGTTGTATGGATTGCTTCTGCCCAATAGATAGGACTTAACTTTTTAAAAGTTAACATAGATCTCGTCATTATTAACAAAGTGCGATTCATTCTTTCTACTACTCCATTTTGCTGTGGAATGTAGACATTTGTAAGATGTCGTTTGATCCCATTGTCTTTGAAATAACTTTGAAATTCATTTGTAGTGAATTCTTCTCCATTGTCAGTTCTAAGAGTGCCAGTCTTTTCTTTGACTTCATTTTCAACAACTTGACGAAAAATTTTAAACTTTTCAAATGCCTTTGACTTATGCTTCAAGAAGTAAACTCATGTCATTTTGCTGAAATCATCAATAAAGAGTAAGAAATATTTGCAACCTCCTAGAGAAGCTTGCAAGGGTCCACAAATGTCATTGTGTACTAATTGCAAATGCCTGTTTGCTTGCCATGAACTTGTCGGGAAAGTTTCTCGACTTTGTTTTCCATAAATGCAAGCTTCACATCTTGCATTTTCTTTCTTGAAGGTAGGAAGTCCCTTAACCATTCCTTGTTTTTGCAGTTGAGAGAGACTGTCAAAGTTTAGATGTCCATATCTCACATGCCATAATCTGATAGGTGAAATGTTTGTGCTGGTTGCCCCTGCAAAGTCAGAATTCCTTGGAATAATTGTTCCTTTCATTCGTAACAGTTTTCCATCTTCATATCTTGTCATCATTGTTTTCATGTTCTATTTGATTGAATTAATTTTAACTAGGCCATCCTCCAAAACCACCTGATGTCCAGCTTGTTGGATCGAGACTAAAGACAACAAATTCTTTTTAAAGGTGGGTACATACCATACATTTGAAATCAATCTTTCTTCAATGTCATGAAGATAAACTTTAACGACACATTTTCCATAAGGAGTATGTTTTGTATCATCAGCAAAAAAGATTGATCTAAGGTGGCATGGTTGGAAGTTCCAAAAGAAGTCTTGTCGAAAGTCATGTGTTGAGTTGCTCCTGTCTCTAAAATCCATGCATCTTCATAATCACTTTGAAAAAAATTGGAAACTAACGCTGTTGATTTTGATCTTTGACTTGATGTGAAGACATATTCTGAACCATCATTATCTTCATCAGTGGCAAATTGAGTTGTGTTTTGATGGAACTTTGGAATTTTATCAATGGAAGTTCTACAATCTTCTGCAAAATGGCCCACTTTGTTACATCTTTTGCAGACAATTTGATTCAAGTCTTTGCCTCTTCCTTGATACTGTCAAGTTCCTCTGCTTTGACCTCTTGATCCAAAATGGATCCAGCATAGCCTCCATATCTAAAGTCTTCAAATATAGGTGAAAGTGGAATAAGGTTGAAGAGCATGTGAAAACAAAGCCAATGGTGAAAACTGCATGCAAATTTGAGTTTGGATAAGAAAACTAGAGCTAATAAAAAATTCAAGTCAAAAGGTTAAAGCCTACATCGGCAGGACATGTGGCAACCCGGATTAGAGTCGTAGGTACCTAATGATGTCAGTGCAACAGATGATGTAGCAGTCTATGATTGGTTCAAACCTTAGGTGACGAGGAACAACAATCAAGAACAGAGATCGTCTGATCAAAGGAGATCGACGCATATCGTGTTGAAACATGCAAGCATGTTATCTAGAAAAACGGATGCGATATATTTATGCAAAAAGAGCTAAACTCTTTGAGTTCCAGCAAGAGGGCGGTAAATGGTTTATCGTGTGTCCTCAAGGCAGGAAGCGGTTTTGGATCGGGAGCACGCGACTCCACTCAGCAGGTGACACGTAGCCTCCTGAAAACCACTTTATTGCGTGCCTTCGGAGAAATAGCAAACATGCCAGTTGGAGCGCGAAACCGCGCGATAGCCGTTGGATGGCAGAGGACAGATCAATGGTGTAGGTTGTTATATACCTAGGGGGGATAATATGGGGTACAAAGGGAGGTACCTAAGGTAATAATGTAATAATGGGATGGGCCATAGTAATAAATAAGGTGGTTAACCCATATCATGTAAGGGACCACAAGTAGTTAGTAATAATGTAATGGGCCCATGGTATTAGTTCAATGGTATGAGGGAACCATGGTAATGACCCATGGTATTGTATGTATGAGGCCTATATAGAGGTTAGAAACTCCACATGGAGAGAGGTCAAAGATTATTATATGAACAAACATATGGCTTGTGGAGTGTTCTCCTTCCTTAAGGAGTGAATGTATGGTGTTGCCCTACCTTAAGGGTTTGATCAATAAAGTGAATCATTTCTATTATTTCTATCTTGTTATTTCTTGGGTATATTTGTATTTTCATATATTTCCAGATCAGATCTATAACAAGTGGTATCAGAGCTATAACATAGGTTGTCTAGATCAGTGGAGGTGCAGGACATGACAGCGGCAGATGGGTTATTCTCGAGATCAGTGCCGGGGAAAGGTTGGATTGTCGGGGTCCACCTGCACCCACCGATCCTTTCATTTTTCGCATGTTTCTATTATAAACATATTGTTTCCATGTTTATTGGAAATTATAACTAAAACGTGTTATAAAAACACTATAACACATAAAGTTGGCGAGGGAGTGTATTTGGGAACCATTCTAGGGGGTCTGGAGGTCAGGGTGACCAGTACGGTCGTGTATATGCTCATTTCGACTCGAGGATTCGAGCGAAGCTCAGCGGTGAAATCCATATTTGTGTTGAGACTCTATTTTTGAGCTCACACCTGTAACAACCATTTTGAAGACATAATATAGAGGTCAGCACTGGAAGCTAGGACCAAGAGTCATAGCCAGGAAGTCTGGTGAAATGCTTTATCATTTTGGTTGTGTTGATGTGTTTTGATTGTGTTTTGTGATTGTTTAATTGTTTGTGTTATTCGTAATCTTATTGTTCCATTGCACTAAGTACGGTCGTGCATATGCTCATTTCGACTCGAGGATTTGAGCAAAGCTCAGCGGTGAAATCCATTTTTGTGTTGAGACTTTGTTTTTGAGCTCACACCTGTAACAACCATTTTGAAGACATAATATAGAGGTCAACACTGGAAGCTAGGACCAGGAGTCATAGCCAGGAAGTCTGGTGAAATGCTTTATCATTTTGGTTGTGTTGATGTGTTTTGATTGTGTTTTGTGATTGTTTAATTGTTTGTGTTATTCGTAATCTTATTGATCCATTGCACTAAGTAATATAGACAACTCTACAGATAAGTTTGTAATACCTTTCAATTTCAAATCAAGTGGTATCAAAGCTTAAGGTTCTTAAGGTTTGACAAGTTTGTGTGGAGATTTGAATGCTGACTAGGTTAATGCTTAGATGAGGTGAAGGAGAACTTGTTGAGGCGAATCCAGAGATTGGAAGGGTCTTTTCACGAAGAAGGATGGCAGATGAAGCTCCACTTGGGTCAGAATCCTAGTTCTTGGATAGCTTCATGATGATACGTGCCATGGTGGAAGAGATGTATCATGAGTTTAAAAAGGGTAGAGGTGAAGGCACTTCATCACCTAGACCAGGCAAAGGAGCAGAGGAACCTTTTCTCTTTGTCCCTCCAAAGAAAGAAGAGAAGGAAGATAAAAGGAAAGGAGGACTACAACCTCCACCATCTCCTCCATCATCACCATCATCGTCATCATCATCGTCTACTTCTCATAAAACAAGTTATTCTAAGAAGAAGAAAAAGAAAACTTCTATGACCAAATTAGATGTAAAATTTGATTTGATAATTTATGATGGAGAACTTAATGCAGAAATGCTAGATAATTGGATAAGGTAAATTGATGTATATTGCACGGTGCAGAAAATCGATTCAGAAGGAAGAAGATTCAGTTGGCTAGCCTTCGCCTCAGAGGAACCGCACTTGTGTGGTGGGAAGGCAAGACACAAGCAGATCTTCAAAAACATGGTAAAATATTTCAACTTGGAATGAATTTGTTTCTACCATTAAAAAGCAATTTTATCCTTTAGCTTACATGCAAGAGGCAATGATGAGTTGGCAGACACTACGTCAATTGAAGGGTCAAATTGTATAGAGTTATACTCAGGAATTTCGAAAAAGAGCTTTAACATTAGGTATTTCATTGGACTCACTAGAGACATTGTTAAAATATATAGGTGGTCTTCATAGTTATTTGAAGAATACTATACTTATGTTCAATCCCACTAGCTTAGATGATGTATTAGTCCAAGTGACTCATCTAGAGGCTAGATGTAAGAATGTAAACCTAGATGTTGGGAAATCATCCAAATCTTTTGAGAACAAGAATAAAAGAAATAAGAAATTGAAATGGAAGGAGAGGAAAACAAACATTGTAAAGAAGGATAAACCTTCATGCAATCATTGTAAGAAGAAAGGAAACGATGAGGCAAACTACTGGTCTTTGCATCTAGAATTGAAGCCTAAGAAGTTCAGGGGTAAAGAGCGAAAGAATGTTATTGCTTTTTAGAAGGACTTGGGGTCAGACTCAGGTGATGAAACAATAGTTACAGCCACATGTATAAAAGGTAAAGATTCTGAAGCATCTACAAGTAGTTCTTCATATTTTGTTGATAATGAAAGTGATGAGAGGAAAAGAAATGAGCTATTTCATTAGAGTCATTTCCAAACACACTAAAATTGATACTTTATTTGATAGTGGGTCACAAGTAAATTTGATTTCTGAAACAATTGTAAATAAGTTGGGTCTAGAAACAAAACCTCATAAGAAGCCATATCCATTAGGTTGGGTGTGTGATAAAACAAAGCTACAACTTACGAGACAATGTAAACTTCGGTTTGCTATTGGGTCAACATTTGTAGATGAGGTTGAGTTAGATATAGTCCCATTGGACATATGTGGAATTGTTTTAAAAGGTCCATACTTGTACAATAGAAAGGCTATCTTCTATCGAGCTGAAAATAAGTATCAACTCACTAAGGATGGAATTGAGTATATTGTAAGGGCTCACAAAATTAAAGATAATTTTTCTCTCATAAACTCAGGACAGATGAAAAGAATAGTCAATCCAAGTAAGTAATTTTTACTAATGACTGTAAAGGCAAAGGATCTTGATAAATCCGATGCATTCCGAGGTTGAAACCCTAAACAAAAAGCATATTTAGTTAAAGTTGTTTCTGATTATGATATTATGTTTAAAGAGCCTCAGGGGCTTCCACCCAAGCGGGAGATAGCACATGATATTTATTTGTAGTAAGATGATCCACTACCTAACATTGGAATGTACAGGTTATCAACTTTAGAGAATGCAGAGAGAAAGAAGCAGGTATAGGAGTTGCTCGATAAAGGGTTTATACGACCAAGCACATCACCGTGCGGATCAACAGTTGTGTTGGTGTGAAAGAAAGACGGTTCGTGGAGAATGTGCATTGATTTTAGAGCACTAAATAAAATTATGATCAAGAATCGTTATCGTCTTCCTCGTATTGATGATTTATTAAATCAATTAAAAGATGCAGTTTACTTTTATAAATTAGACTTGCAAAGCGACTACCATCAAATCAGAGTTGCGGAATAGGATGTATGGAAAAATGGTCTTAAGACGAAGCAAGAACTTTATGAGTGGTTGGTTATGCCTTTTGGCTTAACTAATGCTCCTGCTACGTTTATGCGAGTCATCAATGATGTATTTAGACCATTTATTGATGATTTTGTAATAATCTATTTAGATGATATTCTTGTTTTTAATAAGACTTGGGATGAACATGTAAATAGGTTTTAGATGTTTTAAAGAGAGAAAATCTTTATGTGAAACTGTCAAAATGTGAATTTGGTAGGAAATCTTTGAATTATTTGGGTTATATTGTAGGGGGTGGTGAATTGAAGATAGATCCCTCTAAGGTTGAAGTCATTGTGAATTGGCCTAAACACAAATCTGCTACAGAAGTTAGAAGTTTTTTAGGGGCAACGCAATATTAGAGAAAGTTTATTGCTAACTTTTCATTGAATGCAACTCCTTTACATGCTTTGACAAGTGTGAAACAGTTGTTTCAGTGGGGAGGCAAACAACAGAAAGCCTTTGACACCTTGAAAGAAAGGATCAGTACAACGCCAATACTAGCACTGCCAGATCTTCAGCATCCATTTGAGATTGAGACCGATGCAAGTGACTATGCCATGGGAGCAGTGTTGATGCAACACAGGAAGCCTATATGCTTTCATTCTGAGACATTTACTTCTGCAATAGTTAACTATCCTACATATGATAAAGAATTGTATGCATTAGTACAGAGTGTTAAAAAGTGGAAACATTATATAATGGGTAAAGAAACAATCATACACATAGATCATCAACCACTTCAATATTTACACTCACAAACTAAATTGCAACAATCAAGACATTACAGGTGGATGGGTTTTCTACAACAATTTCATCTTGTTATCAGATATAAGAAGGGCATACATAATAAGGTTGCAGACATGTTATCAAGACCAATCATAAATGCATCCACTATACTTAAGCATAATTTAGTAATTCATGAAAGTTACATTGAACAATATGCTCAAGATATAGATTTTAAGGATGTATATGCAACTTTAAGTCATGGAAAGCAGGTAGAAGAATTGGATTATTATACAAAGAACCAACTCTTATATCATTTGGGAAAGTTATGCATTCCACAAACTGAAAGAGTTAAGATAATTCGAGAAGCACATACTTCTCTCATACCAGGTCATTTTGGGGTGAGTAAAACAGTTGCACAATTGCAAAGGTTCTGTTATTGGCCACGAATGCATGAGACAATTTCTAGATATATCAAAGGATGTACTATGTGTGCTACAAGCAAGCCCAGTAATAGAAAATTAGGCTTGTATACTCCACTCCTAATTCCTTCTCATCCTTGGGAAAGTGTTTCCATATATTTTGTTGGGGGATTGCCAAAGTCTAGAAAAGGTCATGATTATTTGTATGTAGTTGTGGATAGGTTCAGTAAGATGTGTATTTTGATACCTTGTAATAAACAGGTCACAACTAAACAAACTGCAAAGTTGTTCTTTCAAAATGTATGGGTTCATTTTGGATTACCCACTTTTATTATATCTGATCGAGATTCTCGATTTGTTGGGAAATTTTGGTCAAGTTTATGGGAGTTAATGGACAGAAGGTTAAAGAAGAAAATAGAATTTCATCCACAAACATATGGTCAGACAAAAGTGGTCAACAGGATAGTGATACAATTGCTTAGAGGATATTGCAGCAAGCATCCCAAGCTTTGGGATGAGAATTTGTGTTATGTGCAGCATGCTTACAATCGTGCCAAGGATTCTTCTACTCAGAGGCCTCCTTTTGAGACTTGTTTTGGTTTTATACCAAAGTCTCCCTTGGATTTTGTCTTTGGTAAAGGCATAGCAGTTGATGGACACAGTGATGTGGATAAAGCAACTAAGTTCATTGAACAAATCCAAGAAATTCACCAGGCAGTACAGGAACAACTGGAAAGAATTCAAACCAAGTATAAGGCACGACATGACAAGCATCGAGTTGAGCATAGTTTTCAAGTTGGTGATCATGTCTGGTTGTACATCAACAAAGAAAGATTGCAAGGGGAAGATAAAAAGTTAAAGCCAATTAGATATGGTCCTTTCAAAATACTTGATAAAATTGGTGAAAATGCTTTCCGCCTTGATCTACCAACTTATATGCAAATATATTCAGTTGTTAATGTTGAGAACTTGAGATTATATGAGCCTTCATTGATTGAAGATCCCGAAGAGAAAGGTCAGTGGCCTTCCATTGAGGATCTGTTGCCTGAGTATCTCAATGAGTTACAGGAGGACATAGTTCTTGACAGGAGAATAAGAACTTCATGATGAGGGGATGTTGAGTACTTGAGAGTTGGACTCAAAGGTACAAATCCAAGTAAAGCACGATGGATAGAAATTGGACAAGTGAAGGAACTTTATCCTCACTTACTCGATAGCTAAAAACCAACTTTTGGTGGACCAAAAGCTTCTAGTGGGGAGGAGTGATCCAAAATGGATCCAACATAGCCTCCAGATCTAAAGTCTTCAAATATAGGTGAAAGTGGAATAAGGTTGAAGAGCTTGTGAAAACAAAGCCAATGGTGCAAACCGCATGCAAATCCGAGTTTGGATAAGGAAACTAGAGCTAATCAAATATTCAAGTCAAAAGGTCAAAGCCTATGTCAGCAGGACATGTGGCAACCCGGGTCAGAGTCGTAAGTCCCTGATGATGTCAGCGCAACAGATAATGTAGCAGTATACAATTGGTTCAGACCTTAGGTGATGAGGAACAACATTCAAGAACAGAGATCGTTCGATCAAAGGAGATCGACGCATATCGTGTCGAAACATGCAAGCATGTTATCTGGAAAAACAGACATGATATATTTATGCAAAAAGAGCTAAACTCTTTGAGTTCAGCAGGAGGGCGGTAAATGGTTTATCGCGTGACCTCAAGGCAGGAAGCGATTTTGGACCAGGAGCACGTGATTCCACTCAGCGAGTGACATGTAGCCCCTGAAAACCACTTTATCATGTGCCTTCGGAGAAATAGCGAATGTGCTAGTTGGAGCGCGAAACCACACGACAGCCGTCGAATGGCAGAGGACATATCAATGTTGTAGGTTTTCGAGATAGTTGAGGAGAGGGATGCAACAACCGTCAGATGGGTTGTTCTCGAGATCAGTGCCAGGGAAAGGCCAGATGGTCGGGGTCCACCCACGCCCGCCGGTCCTTTCGTTTTTCGCCTGTTTCTATTATAAACATATTGTTTCCATGTTTATTGGAAATTGTAACTAAAACGTGTTATAAAAACACTGTAACACAGAAAGTTGACAGGGGAGTGTATTTTGGAACCATTCCAGGGGGTCTGGAGGTTAGGGTGACTAGTACGGTCGTGTATATGCTCATTTCAACTCAAGGATTCGATCAAAGCTCAATGGTGAAATCCATTTTTGTGTTGAGACTATGTTTTCGATCTCACACCTGTAACAACCATTTTGAAGACATAATATAGAGGTCAGCACTAGAAGCTAGGACCAAGAGACGTAGTTAGGAAGTCTGGTGAACTCCTTTATCATTTTAGCTGTGTTGATGTGTTTCGATTGTGTTTTGTGATTGTTTAATTTTTTGTGTTATTCACAATCTTATCGATCCATTGCACTAAGTAATATAGACAACTCTACACATAAGTCTGTAATACCTTTTCAATTTCAGATCACCTCTGCTTTGATTTTGCCCTCTGCCTTGACTTTGACCTCTTCCTTGACTGTTTCCTCTGCCTTGAAAGTTGCCTCTGTTTTGAAAGTTTCCTATGCCTTGATTGTTTCCTTTTCCTTGAAAGTTTCCTCTATTTTGGCTTCTTCCACAACCTTGTCCACTATGTGCTGCTGGATGTTGATTGAAATGTACTCTTCCTCTAGAATTGTCAGTTGATGATTTACTTGTGTTGGCCTCTATGAAGAAGACATCTTCCCCTTGTTTTTTCTTCCAAAAAGTTTTGTCGTGTTGAGCCAACATCTCACTTAGCTCATCAAATTTTAATTTATCTAACTTTCCGGTCACTTGTAGAGTTTCCAAAAAATGCATGTAAGAAGAAGGCAATCCAACAATTAGAATTGTGGTCATGAAACTGTCGTCTATTGTTGGAAATCCGATTTTTATTAGTTCTTGCTTAACATTTTTAAGCCTGGAGATATACTTAAGGACATCTCTCCTTTAGTTAGTTTTTGTTAAAGCAACTTAAGTTGTAGATCAACCTTTTTTTATTTAGGTTGTGTATCAAATAGATCTTTGAAAGTACGCAAAGCAGACCATGCATCTGAGGCATTTTCAATATGAATATACATCTCATCATTAACTGAATACTTTATAAGAGTTAGTTCTTTGACATTTTTAACTTCCCTTTTTGCAAGTGAACTTACATCTGTAGATTTATTAGGCTTAATGTCTCCATCACATGTCTTGCCACAATTCATAATATATTAGGGTGCTTTCAATGAGACATTTATATGTCTTGTATGATTTTACCACTTCAAGCTTATCAGAATCAGAGAACAGATTAATTAATTTGGACATTGTAGGTTTGAAGCTTTGCACCAAAACAAATCGAGCACGGGAAAGATGAGCAACTTGTCACATGAAACATGCCATGCAAAAATGATCTATTGGGGCTTGGCCTTAACCCTCGTATAGTCGTTGAAGGAGAAAAATGACTGAGCTTTGCACTTGGATCTAGTCAATTTCTCTTAAAAATTTTACAATGAAATCTTTCACAAATTTGACTGATTTAGAGTACCATGCAAAGTTTTATGAAAATATACTCTAACCCCCCTCAAAATAAAAAAATTACTGAATTACAATCTATCACCTCAAAAAAAAACTTATTACAAAATTTTACACCTTACTAAAATTACAATTACAAATTTCAATCGCACCTTATATCTCACTAAAATACAAAATTTCAAAATATAATTACACATTATCACTCCGTTAAAAAACTCCACATTATCACTCCACTAACTTTAATTTCTTTTAAATGGGATTAACTTTAATTTCTTTTAAACTCCCATTTAAAAGAATTTCATCAAGTCCCTATTTAAAAAGTGAATTTCAATCTACTTTTTGAAAGGCACACTTTAAACCATTCATAGAGCGCACCTTATTACACCTCTATAAAGTGATTTAATATATGACATCGTGTCAATGGAATGAAATGTAATTCAACAAAATTCTTGCACCATCTACAAAATCTCTTGGGTATGGTTGTCCGTGTGAAAACTGAAACTGGCCATATCTCGGTCCCTTACGAAAATAAATAAAATGAAGAACGCTTTTATTCTGCTCGAAACTAGCAAACCTTCAAAGAACGCAGAGAATGAAAAGGCAGTGAGAACGCAGGGAATTTTAACTAGGTGAGGAGATCGAATCCGCTCCACCCCTCGCTGAAACACCTTGTGTTGCTTGAGTTGGTTATGAGATCTGCTAATAATGGCTTCAAATGGCCTCATGTGACTGCACTCTCATGTGAAAGTGGCTCTGTCAAACCATTGAATGCTCAAAAAACAGAAAATATAACAATTATCGAAGCAAATTAGTCGACTGCACAACGCTAGAAGGATCTCAGAAAACAAAAAAATAAAGAAGCGCTTTCGTCTAAACTTGCTTCCAAATCTTCGCTGCTGCATCAACCAAGCCCATGACTTTCATCGATAACTCTCAGTTGAATCTATCTCAGAAGAAGTTTGATTGTATTCGGATTGACGTGCACGTGGAAGGAGGTACCGGGTCAGTTAGCAGAGTGAGGGTCAAATCGATTCCGGTAATGGCTTCGAAGAGAGGGGTTAAGGCTCTCGCTGCTACAAAGAAGAAGGTTCTGAAGGATATTAATCCATTGTTTAAAAGCGGCCCAAGTAGTTTGGAATTGGGGGAGCTCTGCCGCCAAAAAGGGTTTTGCGCAAATTAACGCTGAAGGTCGTATGCATCCAGAGGAAACGGAGGGTATTGAAGCAGCGTTTGAAGGGTTGACGGATAAGAGCAAGCTGGATTCTCAGCCAGATTTAAATATTATGAACCAATATTTACGCCGATTTGGTGAACAATTGCAAGATCTGTAACTTTCAAATCTCAAATCCAGTAAGAAGGAATAAAACGGGGGTTTGATAAAAGAAAATTAATTTCCAAACTCAAAATCTGAAATTAACAATAATAATAATTTTTTTCTTTTCCTAGAATTTTTCATACCAACAATTTGATGGAGTTTTCCAAGAGCCTGCAGAGCTAGAATCTCATATTCACATTAAATTAACAATAATACTAATTTTTTTCTTTTGCTAGAATTTTTCATACCAACAATTTTGATGGAGTTTTCCAAGAGCCTGCAGTTTCCAAGAGCCTGCAGAGCTAGAATCTCGTATTCACATTAGCTTCATTATTGTAGCTCCGATACCACAATAATGGCCAAATGTCTTCAAACACAATTTTATTAATCAGAAAAGAAATTACATAATAATTTTGCAAGAGTTTACACACACATTCCAACACTCTTGCAATCAAGAGAATGAACTATATATAAGCTTAATTTCCCTACTTATTCTAGTTATGGACTACTTATTAAATTAACAAGTGTCCATTTACAATAAATGCAATTCTAACCAATCTACTAACTCTCCTCTTAAATTGGAGCCTAAGATACAACATTATTCTAGATGTCATATCTTTTACAAAAATATTCTATTTCTAAGTGTCTCCAATATTTAATTAAATATTCTAAATAAATAAATATTCTATCCTAACTTTGTGAACTAAGAATTTTGTATTTTGGATCATCTAACACATTGTTAAGTAATTTTATACATTAACATGATTAGTTTGTGAAAGACTTATGTGTTCTAACATGGCTAAGCAATTCTATAAATAACATGAGTTTTGTTAGGTGAAATATGTTGAAAAAATAATTTGTTATTTATATCAAAGTATGACTTGATAAAGATAAAGACGAGATAGGCTTTGTTACACATTAATTTGTCGCTGTCTTCACTCCAGTCTTCCTACTGTGTCATGTGTCCAAAGTCATACATGCTCATGTTAGACAAATGCTCTCTGATGTTGCCAAATGACCCACTTTTCCTAAGTAATCTGCCTTATCACGTCTGTTGGCTAAATAAACGCGCTGAAGGGCGCTCCTAAACAGTTTGGAAGTGCTGCCATCGCGAAAGTACACCTGATTCTCGCGATGGTCCGATTTTATGTGCTAGCGCGAGGTGTCTTGTAATCCTGAGCGATGATCTGACTAGCTACGTTATTCAATTAAGCGATGTCAGCGCAAGAAGACCAGTTATGTGCCCGCAATGATCCAGATTGGGCGAATTTGTTCCAACATTCTGCCTTCCAGATGACTCCAGACCTGGTTGTTGGCCTAGTTTATGTCGCCCTCCTTTCTCTGGCATGGTTGTTCCGTCATTTGTGCTACCTTCCTTGGAGATAAGCTCACTCTCCCACCTTTCATGGAGACTCCTTCTCCTATTTAAACTCTCACCATTGCTATGTGCTACTAGTTTTGGAGTTCTTAGTCTTTGGAATGGTTGCTGATAGTGTTGTTAGTGCTTGTGAGTTTGCTAGATAGCTGGTGTGAGTGTGACAAGTGTGGGATTGTTGATAGCTTGAGGAAGGTTGTGAAGTGCCTTTATTCTTGTGTAAAACTTGTGAGTGAGAGAGATTTGTATGTTGGGAGATCCATCTTCAAAGAGTGAATGCTTGAGGAACATGCTGGCTAGACCCTTCTGAGAAGGCTTGTGACATCAAGACTTTGGTTGTAAGCTTACTCTTATTTCATTATTAATGCAATCAATGATTTTCCCTATGTCTTGTATGTAATGTACTTGATAGCTCATGACTTCTTAACTTTGTGAGTAAATAGATCATTGTTGTTCCGGTTACGTGCTTTGTTGTATTTCCTTTGCATTGTTTCAGGTTGATTACTCATTAGGAGAAGGAAGCGGAAGCTAGAGCAGCGCAATGGAACTCCATCGACCACCGGTTGAGGTAGGCTTCTAACTATGTCTGTTTAAGGAAAGCTATTGTTGATCTATCCTTGTTTGTGACTAGACCCACTCTAAGGCTAGAGGGGTTGCCTCTGTCCACAGAGGGAACACTTTCCTGCATCACAGGCTTGTAGAGGGCTTCAAGCCATTTCCAATGAATATCTACTTGCCTCCTAACTCGTTGAAGAGAAATCAAATTTACAAGTTAGGAAATCCATATTTTGCCTCTCAAACAAGTCGACTTACATGAGCATAAGTCGAACTGTCTCCAAAAGAAATGTCGGTTCAATCATGGTCAAATTAGTATAAATACACATCACCATCCAAATCTTTGATGGGGGAGGAATAACTTGCACATGTGATTAGGGTTTTTGGTTTCTAACTGCAACATTGAAACATAATTTTTTTGGTGCAACCGCATGCATCCAAACCAATTTTTGTGGCTAAAAATTTCGAGTCGCACACATGAATCTCCCTCCATGCAGTTGGGACTTAACGTTTCATTTTTATAGGTGACTTCAGTTGAGCACAGATTGGGAAAGTTAACTCCGATCAATTTTATTGGTGGGATCATATTTTTGGTTGATTTTGTATTAGCTCATTGTACTCTGTTGAACATTTTATGACAATCTAATAAAAGAAGAATTACAAATGGTTTTCCCCGTTGTGGAGTTTTTCCCTGGTCTTTGACCAAATTTGTGTTTCTTATTAATGTGTTGATTGTCTTCTATTGTCATTGCATTACTGTTCTATCTTTCGTTACTGTTGATTGATAAAAATAATTAATTTATATTGAAAGAATGCTAATTGAAGAATTGAATTGGGCTAAAGCAATTGAAACAGCGTAGAACAATGGTAAAATTAACATTTATCAACTTCAACCCTCAATGTCAAAATTTTCTCTTCCAACTTCTTAAAATCTTCTCCTTTCTTCATCGTTTGAGTCTTCATTACTTCCTCAAATTTTTTTTATTCTTAAAAATGGACCTTCAAATAGATATTTTCATCATCACACTTTTCAAGTAGGTTTATCAATTCCCTAGTTTTTTTTCTTAGCAAGGAATTTGATTTTTCACTATTCTTCAATTTCTTCTTAAGGTATTCATATTCTTGTTTAGTTTTTGAATCATTTATGAGTTTCCACAAGGAATATATTCTTACATTTGGTTCTTTTGTTTCTTCATCTGAATCAATTGTGTGACACCCTTGTGTTGGAGGGAAAAACTTCCTTAAGGTAAGGGTTGCCAACCTCAAAATATTGAAGGTGTCAACAAGAAGCATACATTCAAGCAAGAAAACTATATAAACTACCAAAGTTGGGTTTGAGAGGATTACCCGTAAGTTCTACGTTTGATGTCGATCTCGTAGGGTCCAAACCCTTTGCTTCCTCCAAAGTGATCAAACCTACAAAACAGTTCAGAGAAGCATATATATATCAAGTAGTTCAAAGTGCATGTATAATAAACATGTTAGATCTTCAAGCATAGACATATAAACCATGATATATTACACATGAATCATAAAAAACATGAGATCATAACATATCAGGAACAAGGTAGAGCTTCTTTATTGATATCAGCAAATAGTAGTGGATAGATACAACCTGATCCGACGGCGGAACCAACGAAACCTTCCTCTGGATCTGTCCAGCCCAAGAATCAAAGATCACCTCTCAAGCATGTGCAAAAGGATTCCACATAATGGAAGATGAGCATCTATGCAAGGAAACAAAGGTTTCCTATGACTGAGAGTGCAGGAGGCATAGGGAAAATTAGACTTGATCTGGGGACAAAAAGGACTATAATGTCGATATCCTATCTCCTTCTATTCTTAGGCTTTCCCATGAGGTGTATAAATACCACCATAAATCAGTTGATTCAGTTAGGCCACAACCTCCTGTAGGTGTGCTTTTAGTGAAACCCATAAGCCCGACCCGAAAAATAGGATATATTTTTATTTTTTCATATTTTAAATTATGTACGCATGTTCTGTATTATGGTACTCACGTGTGTACATGCCTTTTAAAGGGTAGAGTCACGTATGGAATTGAAAATATTGTTTTTCAATAAATGATCAAGTCTGAATGGGAAAGGGCTGCCCAAGGTCGTACCAGAGCATCATAACTATATGAGTGTTGAATGATGCTATAACAGATCCCTCCTAATATCTGAGGTCAGAAGGGCTACATGATGGCTGAAATGTATTAAGTATAAAAAGAGATCATTTGAGGACTTGAGAGGAGGTCACCAGATTCCATCCCACTGAATACCTGTAGAAGGAATTAGAAAGAAGACTCATGTCTGAAGCAGACATACCCATGCTCAGAGATAGTAAAGCATGTCTGCTGATCAAGTACAAAGTGAATCCATCATGTATACATAAGTGTACAAAGAAGATTGAAGAATACATAGTGGATCATTTGACTATAGCCACAAAGGAACACATTGGAGCTATGTCTCAATATCACATATAGAAGAAAATGTGATAAATGATGCTCAAAGAATGTGTGGTCACTGATGTTGCATAACTAATCCTCATGATAGTACCATGTCATGTAGGTGGAATAATATACTGCATAAACTCGGGTGTCAACATATAGGATGTTGTTTTGATGAATTGCAACATATAAGGGTGGCTGGTAACACTGACAGAAAACTAAAGGAGTTGACAAGTGAACAAGATGCTGACACAAACTGAGGTCTTCACCGATCGCAGATGGTACATTTCTACACTATGGGAATAAATGAGTTGAAGTCAACCATGTGAGAAATCGTTTAATTACCAGTCATTGATGTATGCCATTAACAAACGTGAGACAACTCACCGATAATGATGATGAGAGTCAAGGTACCCTAATACAATCTAACAAGTGCGAATAAATGTGTTGAAGTCGAACACTTGAGAGAATCTATCAATCAGGAGACATTGATGTATTCTCATTGTCGATAGCAAAGGAGTCTACCACTGACTATAAACCCTAAGGTACTGAAAAAAAGGACTCTAGATCTTGTTGCCAAAGAAATGAGTTGGAGTCGATGGGAAAAGATATGTTGGAAGGAAGGCATTAAGGCATCCACATCAACTAGCGCGAGTGTAACCCACAGGCCAATAATTTGGAAGAACTTAGACAAAAAGAGATGAAGTAACCATTATGAAGTATGTTTTCGGCATACACAAGATGTGGCTAGTGCATGGCAGAAACCCTCTCAACCAACTAATAATGAGAGATGACACAGAGGTGAGGGATCCACCAATAGAGTCAAATGGAAACCAAGGTACTGCACGAATCCCAATGTGTGATAATGTAAGTTGACGTTGAACACAAGGGAAACCACTCAGTCAAAGACCCATGATATTGATCGATGTTGAGCACAAGGTCACCTATCAATGATGTAAATAGGGCCAGGGTGTGGCTCTAGGCCTACTCTTAGAGAAATTTGTCGAATTCGATAAGAGAAAACCTGCCAGCAAGAAGTCAATGGAGACCTTCTTAACCAGCATGAGCAAAGGACCAAATAACTAATGTGATACTGAAGATAACTTGACAGATTGGGTATGGCTCATTGAAAATGAGTCAAGAGATATCGTAGAAAGGTCAACACAAGTTGATTTCCCTTGAACAAAAGCATGACTTATATGTGACTCTATGGCCGCATAAAATAACTTTGTATAAGTTTGCAATGCAAAAGGAATTAATAAACTCTCCATATGATTGGAAGAGATAACCAACCAGAGGAGGACTGAATCAAGAACAAGGTTATGGCTCACCTAAGGTAAAACTAAGTCCCATCCCAATGGAGGAAATACTTATTTTGATTGATTTGTTCAAGGGAGACATAAATGACTTTGTCTTCCATCAAATATGGAAGTAAATGTCTCGTTCTTTCTATTTTTGGAATATATAATTTTTTTGTCTTTTTCATATTTAAATATTGAAAAAGAATAAAAGAATTCCTATAGTACATTGGAAAGAACGAGTGTTGAAGTCGGATGCACTAGTTCTTGGGAGAGGAAAATTCCTATGCTCAATGCAAGGTGGTGAATATTGGTCGTCAACACTCAAAGGAATGTTCTTTCCATGGAAAAAGGTGTCAAGTTGTAGATACTAATGAATGCATGGTTTGAACTTATAGAAAGGTCATGGTCAAAAGTGGCTTATACACAAGTCCAAGTGAAGTCGGCTTAAGGACAAAAGGTACAAGTAGTCAATATGCAATGCAGCAGTACAACTTAACACATGGGAGCCTCTAGGGTATAAAGCCAAAATGATAGCAAAGAAGAAGAGGAATGAGGCTTCATCGCAAAGTCATGGAGAGACTAAAGAGGACTCCCAAGCCTAATAAATTTGTGCAACATGGGAAACATATGCTAGCGAGGATCTAACTAGGAAGCCCATGTAGGAATGGCTTTACCACTATGTTATGATTTTATAAGACGATGAGTGAAAGTGGTTTGAAAACCGCAACATAATGGGGTCGACCCTATGGAAAAATATCACAGTATGAGGTTAAGATGCATAACGCAGTCGAAGAAGTGATATGTCCTAACGTATATGCTAGTGATGAAAATGATACCTATCACAATAGGTCTGCGATCTTGCAGTCGAAGTGATGAAAAAACGTCACAAAGTCTTCATTTACCTTGGAAAACAACCTCCCACAACACTTTAAGTCAAAATTTAAAAAATTCATCAAAAAATAAAGTTAAAAATTATGAACTTTTTAAAAGTGGGTTTTTAAAGTTTTAATATAAAAAGACATTTCAACTAACCAAAATTCATTTTAACTTGCAAGTGTTGAGAGGTTGAGAGCTTGGGAGAAAACTTGGGCAACTCCATTTCACAATTTCCTCAACCAATTCATCAATCGAAGGCTTCTAGGTAATTCTAAATCTGAAATTTCTTCCATTTATTTGTATTTTGAATGAATTCAATCGATCTTTACTGTAGAAATTTTGTTTTTAAAATTTTCCTATGCGTGTATGCGGATCAACTCTTTGGAAATTCCTACACGGGGACTTCCATAAGAGAATTCATGTGTACATGCGACTGTCGTTTAATAAAGTCGCGTATGCATAGAGAAGTTTGAAAATTTCGATTTCTAATGGATGATTTCTCTTGAATTTGATGGATGACAATTTTTTGGAAAGAGAGGGAGGATAGTGATGTTGACAATGAGGTTCTAAATTATCCCTTGGCATGGATGTACTGAGAGGATGTGGATTGCTCAAGTTTTTCATGATGTCAAATATGAAAACCCAAACTCAATTGTTGTACATGCTTGTTCATTATTGGGATCCACAGCAAGAGGTTTTTATGATTGATCAAATGCCTTGACAAGTTGATGTGGAAGATATTTACTTCATCACAAGATTTTCCCAAAGAGGGGATGTAGTTTATCTGAAAGAGAGAGCCTGGGGAGGCCTAAATGTCTCAGATTACATAGATCTCTACTACGCACCAGGGACAAACAAGGTCAGATCACAGATTCCGATAAAAAATGTGAGGAGCCTACCAATTAATATTATCCTATTTACTATTTTCAGGGTAGCTGGCTCGACAAATCTACATCAGGCCTCTCGACCTGCCATGTTCTTGGTAGTAGAGTTCCTTTGTCCAAAAGTATTTGATTGGTGCACATGGATCTTGGTCTATATGAAGAAGCAATTGTATTGAGTGAGACGAGGGAAAACAAAGCATTTTGGCTATGGGAGCATACTTTGTTCCTTTTTCTTTGAGGGAGTACCAAGACTCTGACCTAGAGTGTCTACAACCATTAGCAGCCTGTTGAAGCCCCAAAAATCGAGTCTACAACAAGGGGGATACCTGCCCGGTCCGGAACTTGATTGGCAACTCCTTTTCCATTTGGTATAGCGGGTCCGACTGGGGATATGGGACCAATTTCCCAATTTATGTGTGTGTGTGAGAAAGATGGATATTTCTGTTTCTAACAGTTTCTAAATGGAATACTTCTACTCTAATTCTAATCTAACAATAAGGGAATTATATTATAATCAACAGAAATATGTAAATCTACACTAACCCGGGGTGTAATTTTTCTTCTATGCGATCTAAAATGATTTAAAACAACAACTGGTGATAAAGATCATTCAGCTGCTATGAGAAAAGAATTCAATAAAGATGAACCACTTCGTATAAAAAGTTAGACGAAACAGTTGTGAAAAACATATCGCATAATGAGCTATTCATACATTAAGCATAAATAAATAGCTATCATCGTACAAAAGTGCTAAATGATAACTCAAGCATTCATACATTAATCTATAAATAACTGAACCGAAAATCACTTTAACACAAGGCAGAAATAGTTAAGAGATAGAAATACCATTTATAACTAGTCTTACTCATGAGCTTCAAGTGATAACGATTTATCTCTTCTTGATCAAATATCCACTAAGAGTACAAAAGTGCAACATCAGTAGCAGATATCAAATGCAAACATCAATAAATCCTGTTCCATTCATTCATCAAAACCTCCTCAGAGGGTACAAAAGTGCATGTTCTGGGGATAAGTTTTTGATAAATTTCAGGGTCCTTCTCTAAATGCATGAGAAGGGTTTAAATACTACTAACTAATTCTAAAAATAAATTATTACAAAAATATAGGTTGTGGTTTAAACAACCGTCATCTTTTTAGGAAAATAAAACAAAATTAAAGCTAAAATTAAATCTAAAATTAAACTACTTATGTATTTGGTCCTTGAAATCACACGCATGCAGCATCTGTTTGAGAAGAGTCTGCTGGCCGACTTCCGCTTTTAGCTGAGTTGAGAAAACAGAATCAATGAGAGCTGGCACCATCTTTTCGGCCGAATTGATGATACACTTAACAGTCATCCAATGGCTATGTGGCTTTACCAAGTAAGCCCAGTAATAATCCCAGTTTAACCTAGTTAACCCTTGAATTTCTTGTGCTTTTTCTTGGGCCCTATGTTTCCAATCTGCCTGTAGTGTTGTTTTCTTGCAATTTTCGGAGCTTGCAGATGACTGTGCAATTAGCAGCTTGTCTTTTCGGAAAACTTTTCTCTGCAGAAAATGCCTCCGTTTCTTGATCTGGGTTTCCTTGATGCGTTTTTTGCCTTTTGCGCTTTTTCCTTGCAGCAGATATAAAGTTCAAAATTTGTAAAAATAATAATCCTGTAAGCTCTTGACCTTGAGTTTTAAACTGTCTGTTCCTGATATCTGCGCTGTCCAGTATCCATTTCACCATGTCCGTGTATGGGAGAATTTTGGGCCTTGCTGCTATCCGGTGCAAGCATGAATAGGCTAGCTCTGTAAAGGATGCTTCAGTAGAACCATTTGAGCCCACAGTAGCAACAACTTCCATTACTCTGGGATTCTCCTCTTCAAGCAAATTATACATGCCTTCCCATGTAGCAATTCCTGCATCTCTGTTACAGGCCGTGTCTGTATATAGGGGCGCCATTTCCTTTTCTTTTGAACTCGGGGCTTTGCTTTTCTTTCCCGTTTTAACCCGCGTATTGCTTTGTATCGTCCTCTGTTCTCCGTTCCTGCAATTCACAAGTGAAGTGAAAATGAATGACAAAGAATGGTGATGGGAAAGTTTTAAATGCCGCAAACACATCAAGTATACCACCTTACGTGAGATGATTCTTCGATAAGCACACACCCATATTCCATTAATAACTGGAAACTAACTCATTTATTAGCATTAAAGTGCATAACCAGGTGTCAGCTTAAGGAATTACTTTTCTTGAATAACGTGCCCAAAAGATCTGCGATGAAGCGATTTTGCGATCTGCTTCATAATATCGTAGATCGCAACATCGCGGGTCGTAACATCGCAAAATGATAACATTGAAAAGTTGGTCACTCATGATATCGCATTATCGCATTGTCGCTGTATCGCGAGATCGCAATATCGCAATATCGTAGATCGCAAAAATATTATGTATGACAATCTTTGTTAACCTGTTTTCTGCGAAATGCGATCTTGCGATCGGCGCCATCGCATATCGGCAAATTAACGCGTTTGGTTATAAGTTGTGTTGTATGCGATGCGATATTTCATTATCACACATTGCATTCTCGCAATGTTTAAAATTTAGCTCATAAGGAGGTATCCCGTTATCTTCTTTCGATGTGATATTCCTAAGGAAAGGTTTGTGTCTTACCTTATCATAAAACTTAGATTTTTTGGATTTTAGAAGGGGGGCTTCCTAAGTTTATGATGGTAACTTTATTCAACAAAGGAAATTTAAACACTAATTTGATTTTTTAAATTTTTTGCTAAGGGTCCCCACTTATTTAGTATTAGGAATAACACTAAATAAAAAGGGGGGTTGTTGCTGGCCACAACAATTGGCGATTCACTTGGAAGAACCGGTTATCTCTGCTATTTTTTGAATTTTCAAAACTTCCAAAACAGAAAATTTTCCAGAAAGTTAAAATTTATTATAGAAAGATAAAGTACATTATGCTTTAACCTGTCAATGACATTTTTTTTCAACTATTTTCAACCTTGATTATTTGCTGCCTCAAGCTAGTCCTTGTATTTACATTAGTCATTACTTGGTTTGTAAAGATAAAACAAAGTCTTCTCTGTAAACCAGTTTTAAATATGCTCATTTGTTGTAGGTAGAGCCTCTGCTGCCAACAGGCGTTTATAGCCTCGACAGGGTTACCTATTACCCAGCAATGATCTTGTATCCTACTTAAAGAAACCTACAATTCCCAAAGAAGAATCCATATCCACACTTTCTGCTTTCATTTTCTTTTTATTCTTAAAGAGCAATGTCTTGGTTTGGTGGCCAATTCATGACACGGTCATTCACTGATTTATAACTTTTCTGAACAAGCTGGCTCGTGATGAGACCCCTTGCCTTTTGATTTTAACAATCTCGAGTCATTGTCATGTTGTGGTATGCAGTATTGGCAAAGTCAGCAAGTTATAATATCTGTGATTATGATCAGTCGGCTCGTGATGAGACCTCTTACTCTTTTAAGATAAAGTGTATTCTTGGATTGTTCCTTTGAAAGTTGTGATTTCCTTAGTAGGGAGGAAGTCATTGTCTCCTTAAGATAGCTCTGGACGAAAATAATAGAGTTTTTGGAAATAGTTGTTCTACAGAGAATCTTTATTTTGTTATTGATACCTTTCATTGCACTGATATAAAACAATTTCTCACTCAAGGTTGTTTTCATCAAATCTTATGAAGTTGAAACTAATGTCATATCTAGGCTAGAGTTTTTAACTGTATCTTTCAATAATAAAGATCAATTTTCCAAAAGATTTGCTATTTATACAAGCGAAAGATCAAAATTTGAAAGAGAATTGGTGTCTTTTTCGTAAATGTCTATTGTAACCATTCACAACTGTTTTTATTATGAAAATAAAAACAACTACTCTACAAAAATAGAAGAATATTCTTCTATGGAAAATATTTCTTAAGAATTTGACCATTAACAGGTAGAGAATCTCTTTTTCCTGTTAAATCTTGTAACATGAAGGTAGATGGACCTATGACTTCTACAATTTGAAAAGGACCAAGCCACATTCTTTGAAATTTTGTATGTTTTCCCTTTTCCTCATGAGCCTTGTCCCATTTTAAAACTAGATCTCCCATCTGAAAATCTTTTCTGGATATCATATTGGAATCAAAAGAGGCCTTTACCAATGCTTGATGATGAGCGTGAGTAATCTTAGCCTGTTCTCGTTGTTCTTCTAATTTAATTAATTCCAGCTGCCTAAGTTGTAAAGAAGAAGTTGGTGCTTCATCAATATATTGAACCAAGGCTAAAGAGGGAATTGCCAAATGTGTTGGAAGAACCACTTCTTTCCCATAAACTAAATTAAAGGGAGAAGTGCCGATAGAGGTTTTCTGCGTTATTCGATCTGCCCATAAAGCGTATATTAAAGATTTATGCCAATTTTTATGATTTTGGTCAATGGTTCGCTTAATGATTCTAATTAAGTTCTTATTTGTAGATTCAGCTAACCCATTCCCTTGTGGATAATAATTGGCCGAGTATTTAAGTTTGAAACCCCTTTTGAGTGCAAATTCAGTCATTGCATTTCCAAAAAAGTATGATGCATTATCAAACATTAAAGCGGAAGGCAATCCAACCCTAGAGATTATGAACTGATCTATGAATTCAATGATATTTTCAGCATTATCCGTCTTGAGTGGCACTGCTTCTACCCATTTAGTAAAATAATTTGTCGCTGTCATGATGTATCTATGTCGTTTAGAAGAGTGAGGAACGATCTCACCTATTATGTCCAATCCCCACTAATCGAAAGGCTATTCAATGGTAACTAGTTGCAGTGGCAAGGATGGTTTCTTTTGTCTCCCAGCAGCGGTTTGACAGACTTGGCATTTCCTTACGTAGTTGTGTGCGTCTTTGAATAATGTGGGCCAGTAATAGCCTGCGCGTAAGATCTTATGAGCAGTGGTGTCTCCAGCGTAGTGTCCACCTGCTGGCCCATCGTGGAGTTCCTGCAAGACTTTTTCAGCTTCAGATTTCTCAAGACATCTAAGAAGAACATAATCATAATTTATTCTAAAAAGAATGTCATTCACAAGTTGATATTGTTTGGCTTTTAACCTCAGGGCTCTTTTCTTGGTATGATCGAGGTTTGAAGGAGCATATCCATTCTTTAAATAATAAATAATATCAGCATATAATGACTCAACATCGTTTAGGCTTACCTCGTACACTTGTACCTCTTCAGATGGATTTTCGGGCATTAGCGATGCTCCTGCCAGCATTTTGCAAAAGCCTTGACCTTTTACAATATTTGCTGGTTTGATTTCTACGTCGTATTCTTGTAAGGCAGTAACTGAATTTGCCCTTTTTTCACATATATCCTTTTGTACTAGAAGATTTCTAATCGCTGGAAATGATACTATGATCTTGGTATGTGTTTTGAGTAAAAAAGGTCTGAAATATTTAATTGCTTTAAAAACAACATAAGCTTGTTTTTCCACATTTGAATAATTCAATTCAACACCTTGTAAATTAGAACTGAAAAAAGCAATTGAGGCTTCCGCCTTTTCTTGATTTGCTTGAGTGAGTATCGCAGCATATGATCTATCTGAGGAAAATGTATACAAAATAAAAGGATCGGAAAAATTTGGAGTTGCTAAAGATGGAGCATTGATAATTGCTTGTTTGATCAGATTGAATGCCTCATGTTCATCTTGGCCCCATTTAAAGTTTGCGTTCTTTTTAATCATGGCTTGTAAAGGAGATACGATTCTTGAAAAATCTGGGACGAATCTCTTTACAAAGTTGATCTGGCCAAGGAAAGATTGCATGGCTTTTTTATTGTGAGGTAGGGGAACTGCGGAAATTTCCTTGATTCTGTCAGGATCGATGTGAATTCCAGATTTTGACACTATGAATCCTAGAAGCTTTCCTTCACTTAATGCGAAAAAAGATTTTTTCGGGTTAAGTGAAATTCCATACCTTAAACAACGTTGGAAAATTTGTTTTAAATCCCTGAGATGATTGTTTCGTTTCTTGGAATAAACAGTAATATCATCCAAATAGATTACCACTGACTTATTAACTAACCCTTTGAATGCAATGTCCATGGCTCTCTGAAATGTGGCACCCGCGTTTATCAAACCAAATGGCATCTTTTGATATGCGTATGTGCCCCACTTAGTTCTGAGCCCGCAATTGCCTGCAATATTTGTTCCATGGGAGGTAAAGGAAAATTATCCTTTTGGCATGCCTTGTTAAGGTTTTGAAAGTCAATGCAGATTCTGATATCTCCGTTTTTCTTTCTAACAGGTACCATATTGGAGACCCATTTAGAATGTCTAACGGGAAAGATTATTTTGGCTTTCAATAACTTGTTGAGTTCAGTTTTGATCTGATTTTCTAAATTTGGATGAATCTTTCTCAACTTTTGTTGGACAGGTTTTTCATTATCAATCATTGGGATAGTATGTTGGATGATAGAGGTGTCGTATGTTTTGAGTTCATCGTAATTCCAGGCAAAGACACTTTTGTATTGTTTCAAGAGATGGATATATGCTAATTTCTCTTCAGGGGCTAGGCCAAGGCCTAGGTTGATATTCTGTGGTTTGGCATCAGTTCCTAGATTTACTAATTCATAATTCAAAGTTGAACTTTGGAGTTTTGAATTGGTAGATCTTTTGAATCGATCTTTCAAATCATAAAGGTCTTCTAATTTGACTACTGATTTAGGTATAGCATTGTTAGTACTATCCTATTGCAATTGTTGGTCATGTTGGTCTTCATCAATTATTTGATTGGTGTAGGATCCTTTAGATGTGAGAAAACTCACGATATCAGGATCATTGTTGAAAATCCTCCAATTGGTAATGTTATCAGGAATAGATAGTCTAAAAATTAACTCAATTGAAAATCGGTCAGGGCTAAAATCTTCTGAAAGAATGAGCTTGGAAGCCACGTTGGCTAAGAGGTCTGCGCTAGCATTCTGGAGTCTGGGAATTGATGAAATATTAAATGCTATAAAATGTTCAGTCAGATCTTGAACTAAAGATTGGTAATGCTTTAAATGACCTGAAAAACAATGTATAGTATTACGTACCTGTCTGATTATAATTTCAGAATCTCTGAAAACTTGTAGGTATTTGACGTCTAATTCGATTGCTTTGTACAACCCTTGGACTTGAGCTTCGTATTCTGCGGTATTGTTGGTACATTCAAATTTGAGTTTGCAAGTTAGCATGGTTTTATCTCCCTCTGGGCTTACTAACACGCATCCTGCTCCTGCTCCTTCGTTCGACTTAGAACCATCAAAAAATAATTTCCAAAACAAAGATTTATTTACAGGACTATCTATAAAATTAATGCATTTAGAACTATCTGTTTGAGAAAAATTTTCTACTTGAGACAAAAATAAATGTTCTAAGTAAGGTGAAGCGTGAGCATTAAAACTTCCTAAGAAAGAATCTACCGAATAGTTGCCAATGATGTTAGAATTATATGCTACTGGTTCGTTTTCTCCCTCAAGTTCCGTTACTATGTATTTCTGATGTCGCTCGCGTTCAAATTTTATTTGGTTTGGTTTACCATTATAAGGCAGCCACATGTGCGACCAGTCAGTTGCAAAGTATCCATGAAGTTTTTTTGACCAATCTCTGCTATGAATTAAGCCATAAAATTTAGGAATATCAGCAACTAAAATGTCTATAACTTGACACACCTTTGGGTTGGATGTCAATCTTATGGTAACCTAATTTAATTCGCTAATCACCTCGACTTGCGATCGATCTAATTGGACTATGCGTACAACGGATTTCTGTGGTTGAACGTTCCATTTTGCGCAAATTGATCTTGGCAAAATATTTGATGAAGCTCCAGAATCAACTAAGCAATTATGCACATTTTTATTGAAAATTTCATAAGGAAGGAGAAATGGGGGAGTATGCGATCTCGATCTTCCTCCAATTAATGCGATCTCGATCTTCCTCCAATTAATGCGATATCGTTTGGATCAACTTTATTTATCATATTAGTTGGAGGTCTTCCCATATCATGGGAAGCTTGAGAGATTACAGCAGCTGGTAAAGGTTCAGCTGGCACATCATGTAATTCTTTCAAAAGTACTTTCTGCTGGTGTTTTAACTTGCTTAATTCAAAAAGAGTAATATTGGCCCTAGTTTTTTCATATCTTCTACGATATTATACTCCATTTCATCCGAAACTATTAGCCTTTTAGATGGAGTAGATGTGTCTATTTGGACTGGGCTGGTTTGAGTCGCTTTGGGTGATGTTTTCTTGGTTGCGACTTTATCCTTAGACATTGAGCTTGCGCTCTTTGGCTTAGGTGTAGGTTGAGGAGGATCAAGCTGATTTTTGCTATGAGTACTAACTGGGAATGCTTCTTGATATTCTTCATTTGGGAGGATGAAATACCACATACCTTGTAACTCTACAACTTCTTCTTCATCGGTATGTTCTTCAGTAGTGTTTTCCTCTTCTTCTTCTTCTGACTCAACATTTGATATAGCGTTAGGGGGTTTGGAATCAGTTGACGGATTTATTTTAAAAGCCCTGTATGGCTTTTTAAAAGAAGTTTCCGCCACTTGTTTCTTGATGTCGACCATTTCGTTAGACATGGTTTTCAAAACTTTTTGTAATCCTTCTAAATCAAATGGATCTTTCGGTTGTTTTTTCTTGGGATCCTCTTTGAAAGAGACCTTCTTAGATTTTCGTTCTTCCATCGCGTTTTTCTTTCTAGGGCCGTAATACATTTCTCTACTACTATCGCTTCTTTCATATTTTCAACGAAGGTTTTTTTGTTAGCCCTATCAACAAATATTGCTAAGGTTGATGGTAAAGCAGTAATGTACCACTCACTTCGCACTTCTTCACTAGGCTGAGAAGCAGTAGGAATTTTGTTTAAAATTTTATTGAAACGCAAATTGAAATCTTTGATAGGTTCTCTTGACTCGGCCCTAAGGTTAGATAAGTCATTGATTAGTGTCGTTGTAGACTTGTCATCACCAAACTTGGTCAAAAATTGTTCTTGGAAGATGTCCCAACTAGTGATAGATCCAGAAGGTAATGAGAAATACCATGATCCGGCTGTCCCTTGCAAAGTATAAGGAAAAAGTCGAATAACAGCATCCTCATTAACAACTCCATTGAGATTTATAGATAACATAAAGTTATTTATATGTTCTTCCGCTAGCATGCCTGCCTCAGGATTAAACTTAGGTAGCCATTTTTCAGGGTGGGCTGGTAACTGACTCAAGGGTGCAGGCATTAAGACTGCCCCTGGGTTATTCCATGGAGATTGGACCATCGCTGAACTACTAACAGGGGAAAGTGTAGAAGATGATCCTTGTGGTTGATAAGATGAGGATATTATGACTCCAGATGGTTGAGACAGAGTTGAGGAAGTTGCAATAGGCTGATGAATGATGATCTGAAGTGGAGGAGTGGATGGTTGAATTTGCGGTGAAGAGTTTGAGATGGATGATGAGGATGAAAGAGTCTCGCTATCAGATTCTTTAGGAGACCTCCTTGCTCTTTTCCTAGTAGGTAGAGGTAGTTCGGTTGGCTGAACACCAAACTTTTCGCTCTTTAACCTGGTGAGAGGATGAGCAGGATTATATTGCGAAGTCACACTGTCTTGAGATTTATCAGACTTTTGAGGAGATATAGAAAATATCTGAAGTTTGTGAATCAAAGATTCAACTTCAGGAGGTTCAATAGTAGACTGTTCTGAAATATCAGGGTTTGTAGCAGTGGTTGTTGCTCCAGCAACTTATAACTCTGGATTTAAGGTTTTTGAATGCAATGGAGAAGTCGAAGGAGATGGTGAGGGTGATTGTTATGAAACAAACTCAAGAAAAGATAGAAAAGATAGATCAACGCCTTAGAATTCAGCCTCTTCGAGGGGGCAACCTCCTTTACATTACATAAATGAACATTTCTTGGATGATTCAAATGACAAAACCTCCTTTCTATATATAGGAGGCTAAGGAGTCACAATATAATCCAGCCGACCTAACAATAATAATATAAAGCCACAAAAATAACAATAGAGGGATTCTATGGGGCACAGTAATAACAATATGGGGGCAATAGGGGCACAAAAATATTAATAAGGGGTATAACTACAATAGTAATGGGGTAATCACTAGTATTATAGGGACCCAACATGCCCCTCTCCTTCAAAAAAGTGTTGTCCTCAACGCTTGAGTAGTTCTGGATACTTCTGCATAAAATTCTCATCCTCCCATGTGGAATCTTCAGCGGATAAGTTCTTCCACTTGATAAGATACTCTGAAATTGATCGATTTCGTAGCTGTCGAGTTCTTGTTTCTATGACTGCTTCCGGTTCCAATATAATTTTTCCTTCCTCGTCAAGTTTTGGCAATATTGTTTGAACTGGGAGCTTGTCGCCTATAACCTTCTTTAAACATGAAACATGGAAAACTGGGTGCAATCGAGAAGCTGCAGGAAGCTCCAATTTGTATGCCATAGTACCAATCTTTTGCAACACCTTGTACGAACCATAATACTTTGGTGATAATTTATTATCCTTCTTAGCTTGCTTGAGGGACATTTTCTTATATGGTTGTAGCCGTAGGAATACCCAATCACCTACATCAAAACTTCTTTCACTGCGATGTTGATCTGCCTGTTGTTTCATTCTATTCTGTGCCAACACGAGGTATCCTTTAAGAGTTGGAGGACTTGTTGTTGATGTTCGATGTGATGTTCCACTGCCTGAACCTTAGAATTTTCTCTTAAATATGATGTGATGGATGGTGGTTGATACCCATAAAGTGCCATAAATGGGGTCATTTTTGTTGCTGTATGGAAGGAAGTGTTATACCACCATTCAGCCAGAGGCAACCATTTGACCCATTGTGTCTGTTTATCAGATACAAAGCAACGAAGATATCCTTCCAAACATTTGTTTACTATCTCAGTTTCCATCAGATTGAGGATGATAAGATGAGCTATGAGCTAACTGAGTACCAAGACAAGAAAATAATTCTGTCCAAAAATTTCCAGTGAAAATGGGATCTCTGTCACTTACAATAATCTTTGGGTTTCCATGTAGCTTTTGAATTGTTTCCATAAATGCAGTAGAAACTGTACTGGCTTTAAATGGATGTGATAATGCACAAAAGTGTGCATACTTGGTAAGTCTGTCAACTACCACCATGATGACACTCTTTCCCTCAGACTTGGGTAAACCTGTGATAAAATCCATTGAAACCTCCTCCCAACGTTGGCTTGGAATGGATAAAGGTTGTAATAGACCCGGTGTCTTAATTGTTTCAACTTTATTTTGTTGGCAAACCAAACATTCCGCCACAAACTTTTGAATATCTGATTTAAGGCCATCCCAAAAAAATTCCTTCTTAACCCTGTGGTAAGTTTTTAAAAATCCTGAGTGCCCTCCTAAGGGAGAAGTGTGCAATTCCATAAGAATCTTTTGTTTTAGCTGGGAATTCTTACAGAGGTATAAGCGATCTTTGTACCATAACGAATCATTTTGCCAGCTAAATGTATCAGACGTACTGGAATCTTGTTGTAGCTTTCGAATAAGTGCCCACACTTCTTCGTCATTCTTCCATTCCTCCCTTGCTTCGTTTATCCAATCTGGTTGGATAATAGAAATGGAGCACAACAATGCTTCCACATCCTCATCCTTTCTTGAGAGTGCATCTGCCACCACATTTTGCTTCCCTTTTTTGTAGATGATTTCAAAGTCATAACCCAACATCTTTGTGACCCACTTTTGTTGCTCTTCAGAGGATAATCTTTGTTCTAAAAAGTATTTAAGGCTATCATGATCCGTTTTTACCTTGAAGTGTCTTCCCATTAGGTAGGGTCGCCATTTCTTAAGTGCATGGAGTATTGCCAACATTTCCTTCTCATAAATAGCTTTGCTTAAAAACTTTCCCTTGATTGGACGACTTTCAAAAGCAATGGGTCTTTCATCTTGCATTAGAACAGCACCAATTCCATTTCCTGAAGCATCACATTCCACAATAAAGGTTTTTGTGAAGTCTGGTGTAGCTAAGACCGGTGCTTGGCACATTGCCTCTTTAAGATGTTCAAAGGCCTTTGTTGCTTCCGGAGTCCATGAAAATGCATCTTTCTTCAATAATGTTGTTAGAGGTGCTGCTATTCTCCCATAATTCTTAACAAACTTGCGATAATACCCTGTCAACCCAAGAAATCCTCGCAGATGCTTTATGGATGTGGGGATTTTCCATTCCTTAATGGCTTTAATTTTGCTAGGGTCTACCTTAACTCCTTCATGAGATACAATATGACCCAAATATTCCACCTCCTGGACTCCAAAGAAACATTTGGATCTTTTTGCATATAATTGTTTCTCCTCCAATAGTTGTAGCACCCTGTCAACATGTTCAACATGATCCTTCCAAGACTTGCTGTAGATTAGTATATCATCAAAAAATACTAACACAAATTTTCTAAGGAATGGTTTGAAAATTGAATTCATCAAACCTTGAAATGTTGAAGGTGCATTGGTAAGGCCAAAAGGCATGACCAAAAATTCATAATGACCCTCATGAGTTCTAAATGTTGTTTTCGGAATGTCTTCAATCTTCATTCTGATTTGATGATATCCTGAACGAAGATCCAACTTGGTGAAGTAAATTGATCCATGCAATTCATCCAGTAATTCATCAATGACAGGAATGGGGAACTTATCTTTAATAGTGAGCTTGTTGAGCTCCCTATAATCCGGACACATGCGCCATGATCCATCCTTCTTGTGCACCAATACTACTGGAGCAGAGAAAGAACTTTGACTCGGTTGAATTATACCAGCCTCTAGCATTTCTGCAACCATACGTTCAATTTCACTCTTTTGGACATAGGGATATCTGTACGGCCTGATGTTTGGAGGAACACTTCCTGGAATCAGATGAATAGCATGATCATGATCACGCATAGGTGGGAGACCTTTGGGAGTCTCAAATACCTTGGAATGATTGTCCAGGACTTTTTGGAGATCTGGAGAAATAGATGATTCCAATGTGGAAACATCTAGCGAACATAATTGTGCAATTACACCTCTTTGCTCCTTTTTTAGAAGCTTTGTCATACCATTAGAGCTGATTATCTTTCCTGGTTTCCCTGCAATACCCCTTAATTCAACTTCCTTTCCTTCCACAGAAAATTTCATGAAAAGTTCTTGAAAATTAAAAGCTATTGTACCCAAGGATTGTAGCCATTGGACTCCTAGTACAACATCAGCACCTCCCATTGGAATGGAAAGCATTGGGCTAGTCAATACATATTCTCCCATGGATAGCTTGATATTATGGCACTTTCCAGAGCAATTTATTGTTCCTCCATTTGCAATCATCACTTGACACTCTGGTGCTGGATATAGGAAGCAATTCAATTCTTTTGCTACCCTACAATGAATAAAATTGTGGGTGCTTCCTGAATCAATCAACACTATTACCTTTTTCTTCTTGATTTGTCCTTCTATCTTGATGGTTTGAGGAGTGGTAATTCCCGCCAATGCATTACAAGATATGGTCGGATTTATTTGTTCTTCATCTAGGCTTTGTTCCTGGAGTATATCCTCTTCTTTTGACCTTTCTTGCTCCTTTTCTTCTTCCTCTTCACAATCTATGTAGAATAATTTCTTCTCAGCACACTTATGACCTTTAGTGTATTTGCTATCACAACTGTAACAAAGCCCTTTTGCTCTTTTTTCTTCCAATTGTTGTGGTGTCAACCTTATAGGTTGTGGAAGACTAGGGGCAACAACACTTCCGTCTTTATAGTTGTGAGTGGTATGCTTCCTAGTTGCCATAATTTTGCTTTCCATTTTTCTTGCTAACCTGAATGCCTTCTCTAATGAATCAGGTTCCCAAAGGCGAACATCATGTTGGATATTATCCTTTAAAGACCCTATGAACACATCAATCCTATGCTCCTCTGGAATATCTTTTACCCTTATGTTCAATTTTTGGAACTCCTCAATGTGCTCCATTATTGAACCCTTTTGTTTGAGACTTATCAATTGGCTAAAAAAAGTGTTGCTTTTTGTATCCTCATAATGTGCTATCAATTCTTCCGTAAAAATTGCCCAAGTGATAAATTGTTTACGAGAACAAAGCCATTGATACCATACAAACTGATTTGGTTCCAAATATAAAGTTGCCATACGTACCTTTTGTGTGTTTTGCACATTATTGAGATCGAAGAATTGCTCCATCTGTAATATCCATGTGGCGGGATCCTTGCCATCAAACTTCCTCATATCGATTTTTGGAATATGGTGATTCTTCGATCCAACATTAGCGTCTATGATATCATGATTAACATTTCTTTTGTTCACATCATGAGTTTCCTTTACTACCTTTTCACCATTAGTAAGTATTTCTTGTAGAAAATTTGTCAAATCTGTCTTCATATCTGTCATGCCTGTCTTCAAGTTTGTGTTCAAATCTATCTTCAATTCTTCCATGTCTGTCTTCAAATCTGTCTTTCAATCATCCATCTTTGCTTCCATGCCCTTTATCTTAGATTCCATGCCATTTATCTTAGCTTCTGTTAGCTTTTGTGAGCGTGACATTTGTTGCACTTGTTCTTGTAATTTTGATATATCATGTAGCATTTCTTCCTCTTCTTCATGAGTCATGCTAGAGCTTTCAGGTTCCTTACTAGGTGTTTGCATTTTCTTTCCTCGGGGCATCAGTTACCGATAATAATTCCTTCAAAATAATTTTCAAACCAATCTTAAGCAAAAATTTAAGAAAATCTACACACCTTTTTTCACTTTGTAGGAGCTCGATATTGCCTCTGATGTATCTCTTGACTTTTCAATCATCTAGTTCTGAATTTGTGACCTGTAGTAGCCCTCTGTGTCCTCTTTCCAATGCCACAAGTCTGACCCAAATTGGATTCTCCACGGAAGAGTTATGCGAAATCTCCCACAGTGACTTGATTATAGACTAGTTCAGTAGAGTGAACTTGTACGACGTGGCACGAGTCACTGTTTTGACCTTTGGGTCTGAAAAATGTATACAAGAAACTAGAGCCCGTCCTCTTTCTATACCTTCTTACAGAATTTCAATCTGATCCCCAGAGAGAAAGTTATGATGATTTTCCCCAGGTCACCTGTTTGGATTTTAATTCAGGAGTCTGCAAAAATACCAACTTCCTCAGATCATATCTCGGCAAATATAGTGCGAAAAGCTCTGAAATTCAGATCCGCGGTTCGGTGCAATTTCTTCTCAAATGGGTTTTTTTTACAACTTCTGAAACGTCGCAGAAACAAAGTTATAGCGAAAATTCCACGATGACCTGTTTGGAGCAGCGAAACTTTAGAATCCAAAGCTCTGATACCAAATGTTATGAAACCAACTCAAGAAAAGATAGAAAAGATAGATCAACGCCTTAGAATTCAGCCTCTTCGAGGGGAAAACCTCCTTTACATTACATAAATGAACAATTTTTGGATGATTCAAATGAAAAAACCTCCTTTCTATATCTAGGAGTCTAAGGAGTCACAATATAATCCAGTTGACCTAACAATAATAATATAAAGCCACAAAAATAATAATAGAGAGATTCTGTGGGGCACAGTAATAACAATATGTGGGAAATAGGGGCACAACAATATTAATAAGGGGTATAACTACAATAGTAATGGGGTAATCACTAGTATTATAGGGACCCAACAGTGATTTACTCTCAGAATGGCATTTAGATTCGGATTTTCTTGCCATTCACAGTTCGGAGCCCTCCTTCTAGTGCCAAATATGTTGAAGCCCCGAATATCGGGTCTACAACAAGGGGGATACTCGCCCAGTCCGGATCTTGGTTGGCAGCTCCTTTTCCGTTTGGTATAGCGGGTCCAACTGGGGATATGGGACCAGTTTCCCAATTTATATGTGTGTGAGAAAGATGGATATTTTTGTTTCTAACAGTTTCTAAATGGAATACTTCTACTCTAATTATAATCTAACAATAAGGGAATTATATTCTAATCAACAGAAATATGTAAATCTACACTAACCAGGGGTGTAATTTTTCTTCTATGCGATCTAAAATGATTTTAAACAACAATTGGTGATAAAGATCATTCAGCTGCTATGAGAAAAGAATTTAATAAAGAAGAACCACTTCGTATAAAAAGTTAGACGAAACAGTTGTGAAAAACATATCGCATAATGAGCTATTCATACATTAAGCATAAATAAATAGCTATCACCGTACCAAAGTCCCAAATGATAACTCATGCATTCATACATTAATCTATAAATAACTGAACCGAAAATCACTTTAACACAAGGCAGAAATAGTTAAGAGATAGAAATACCATTTATAACTGGTCTTACTCATGAGCTTCAAGTGATAATGATTTATCTCTTCTTGATCAAATATCCACTAAGAGTACAAAAGTGCAACATCAGTAGCAGATAGCAAATGCAAACATCAATAAATCTTGTTCCATTCATTCATCAAAACCTCCTCAGAGGGTACAAAAGTGCATGTTCTGGGGATAAGTTTTTGATAAATTTCAGGGCCATTCTCTAAATGCATGAGAAGGGTTTAAATACAACTAACTAATTCTAAAAATAAATTATTACAAAAATATAGGATGCGGTTTAAATGACCTTCCTCTTTTCAGGAAAATAAAACAAAATTAAAGATAAAATTAAATCTAAAATTACACTACTTCTGTATTTGGTCCTTGAAATCGCACACATGCAACATCTATTTGAGAAGAGTCCGCTGGCCGACTTCCACTTTTAGCTAAGCTGAGAAAACGGAATCAATGAGAGATGGCGCTATCTTTTCGGCCGAATTGATGATACACTTAACAACCATCCATTGGCTATGTGGCTTTACCAAGTAAGCCCATTAATAATCCCAATTTAACCTGGTTAACCCTTGAATTGCTTGTGATTTTTCTTGGGCCCTCTGTTTCCAATCTGCCTGTAGTGTTGTTTTCTTGCAATTTTCGGAGCTTGCAGATGACTGGGCAATTAGCAGCTTGTCTTTTCACAAAACTTTTCTCAGTGGCGCTAATTGCGCATCGGAAACTGCCTCCGTTTCTTAATCCGGGTTTCCTTGATGCGTTTTTTGCCTTTTGCACATTTTCCTTCCAACAGATATAAAGTTCAAAATTTGTAAAAATAATAATCCCGTAAGCTCTTGACCCTGAGTTTTAAACTGTTTGTTCCTGATATCTGCGCTGTCTAGTATCCCTTTCACCATGTCCGTGTATGGGAGAATTTTGGGCCTTGCTACTATCTGGTGCAAGAATGAATAGGCTAGCTCTGTAAGGGATGCTTCAGAAGAACCATTTGAGCCCGCAGTAGCAACAAATTCCATTACTTTGGGATTCTCCTCTTCGATCAGATTATACATGCCTTCCCATGTAGCAATTCCCGCATCTCTGTTACAGGCCGTGTCTATATACAGGGGCGCCATTTCCTTTTCTTCTGAACTCGGGGCTTTGCTTTTCTTTCCCATTTTAACCTGCGTATTGCTTTGTATCGTCCTCTGTTCTCCGTTCCTGCAATTCACAAGTGAAGTGAAAATGAATGACAAAGAGGGGTGATGGGGAAGTTTTAAATGCCACAGACACATCAAGTATACCACCTTACATGAGATGATTATTCGATAAGCACGCACCCATATTCCATTAATAACTGGCAACTAACTCATTTATTATCATTAAAGTGCATAACCAGGTGTCATCTTAAGGAAATTACTTTTCTTGAATAACGTGCCTGAAAGATCTGCGTGAAGCGGTTTTGCGATTTGCTTCGCAATATCGCAAATCGCAACATCGCGGGTCGTAACATCGCAAAATGATAACATCGCAAAGTTGGTCACTCATGATATCGCATTATCGCATTGTCGTTGTATCGCGAGATCGCAATATCGCAGATCGCAGAAATATTATGTATGATAATCTTTGTTAACCTGTTTTCTGCGAAATACGATCTTGCTATCGGCACCATCCATATCGGCAAATTAACGCGTTTGGTTGTAAGTTGTGCTGTATGCGATGTGATATTTCATTATCACACATCGCATTCTCGCAATGTTTAAAATTCAACTCATAAGGAGGTATCCCGTTATCTTCTTCCGATGCGATATTCCTAAGGAAAGGTTTGTGTCTTACCTTATCATAAAACTTAGATTTTTTGGATTTTAGAAGGGGGTCTTCCTAAGTTTATGATGGTAACTTTATTCAACAAAGGAAATTTAAACACTAATTTGATTTTTTAAATTTTTTTCTAAGGGTCCCCACTTATTTAGTATTAGGAATAACGCTAAAATAAAAAGGGGGGTTGTTGCTGGCCACAACACAGCCCTAGGGATCTGAGGATGGTTATATGTGAAAACTTGATCAAGTAACTTAGCAGAGGCGAAGCCACTCGAGTATATTTTGATGCATAGGTCTTCCTCTGGTGGGAGGAACAATTCATAGCTATAGATGACTACCCCTATGCAGGCATAGATTATTGAGAGGACCCAGATCTGGCACTTCTCGAGGGTGCCGCATGGGGTGACATGGGTAAAATTTTAAATTTTTTATGTTATTTTATTTTTTTGGATTTTAAATATGATCTTAAGAAGTTAAATTTTTTTTTTTTTCTGTGAAACAAAAATCTTACAAGATTATTTGATCATGATGCAAATGTTAGACCAATGAGACCTGAGGGTCTACCTAGGCATAGGCGTCGCAAAAAAGACGTGGAGAGAGAAACAGTAGAGACCAAGGGAGTCCTTCATACAGTTCATAGGAACTTAGAGAGTTTAACTTGCCAAGTTCCCATGGTAGCCATAGAGGATCTCCCTAAGGCCATTCAGAGGTGAGTGGTAGGAGTACCACAAGAGTGGGTGCGGCTCTTCCGATGGGTGGTGAATTCCATCATCTTCTTCCATGATGCTCATCCAGGGCAGGGCCCACAAACTTAGATTAGATGACTAATCTTTTCATGGACATGATTAGGCTTAAGCCCTAATTTTGTAGGACATTTGTCCACATTTTGTAATATTTTGGACATATTATTCCTATCTATATACGGACAATTTCACGATGATTTGATCATATATACAGATGATTTTATGATATTTTTTATTTTAACATGATGAATGATTAATGTGTCAATCTAATGCTTGATTAGCTATAGAATCAACAAATGAATTTTCTCATCATGGATTTTTTTTTATCTTTGTGATAATCTCACTCTCGGAAATTGGCAATGTAATAAAGGATCTCTCACACGATATATGTTATTTAATTGAGACACAAGTAGTTGTGAATCCAAATAAATCACTAACGATTCAATACCAAAATATATTTCTTCAGATAGTAAATTAATGACAACATTGTTTTCAGCCATATTGTTGGATGTATGACTAATACATATGCCTCTTGATACTAACAATTGACTAGATGGATAATATATTACCCAAGCGACGGAAGATAAGTTCCGAGTATGTCTATTAGCAACATCGACGAATCCTAGATACACCAGATCACCCATCGAAACCTACCAAAGCATATAAAAAATACCAACATCACCATGAGACCCAAAGGTAGAAACAAACAACTATGTACAATATTTACAAAACAAAGCAAATGATAGGCAACAACCTAGGCATAATACTTCTTAATATAGAGCCCATTTATGGGCTCTGACAACACATTTCCATCAAAGTCAACCAACTCATATGTACCTTTCTTCAAGACCTTTTTGATGATAAAAGGGTCATACCACATGGGTTTGAATTTTCCTGCCCCCAAGGTGTCCTTATCTTGGTCATAGATCAAGACAAGGTCACCTTCAGAGAAAACCCTAGGACGAAGAGTCTTGTCATATTGGGCCTTTACCCTCTTTTTATGAGCTTCATTCATTGTGGTTGCATCCAAACGCTGCTCATTGAGATGTTCCAAATGAATAATTTGTTCTTCAAGACTAGATGTGTCTAGAAGAAGTTCAACTGCTAATTTAAGAGATGGGATCTCACATTCCATAGGGAAGATTGATTCCAAACCATAAACTAGTTGAAAAGGAGTAAAATGCATGGTGGTCTTGACAGAGATCCGATATGCCCAAAGCGCAGGATATAGTATGATGTGCCAGTTGGATTTAGCTTTATTGATTGTCCTTTGTAGGATAGTTTTGAGGGATTTGTTCATGGCTTCAGCCTGACCATTAGCTTGAGGATAGTATGGAGACGAATGCTCCTATCGAAATCCCAATTTTAAAGCCAACTCAGACATCATCTTATTTTAAAAATGACTGCCATGATTAGTGACAATCTCCCTTGGAATACCGAAATGTGAAATGATTTGGTTGAATAGGAAAAGAGCTATTGTCTCACCATCGTTATTAGAAGTAGGCATAGTTTTGACCTACTTCCTAAAGGTGTCTATTGCTACGATAATGTACTTGTGACCCTTAACTGAAGCTAGGTTACAAGTCATAAAATTAATAACCCACTTTGTGAAGGACCGATAGTGATGACGGGGAAAGCAAAGCTGGATGAGTGCACTTTTTATGAGTATATACCCGACAAGGATGGCACTTCTTGTCTGCTTCCATGCAATCTTTGAAAATCAAGGGCCAAAAATAGCCTGCACGCAAGATTTTTTGGGCTATAGCAAGCCCAAATAGATGACCTCCACAAGTTACATTGTGGCAATCATTAAGAATAGACTCAACTTCTTCTGAGGTTAAACAATGCCTAAGGATTGATTCAATCCCATGATGATACAAAGTGTCACCGATAATAATATATTTTTTAGCTAGGTGACACAATTTTCTATGTTCATCCTTCGAAAAAGTCTGAGGGAACTTCAAAGTTTGGAGATATACTATGATGTCTCCATACCAAGAAGTCTGTGAAGAGATTTTCATCAGGAAATGACACTTCATAAGTAATATCCTCTTCCCAAGGCAAATCTGAAATCAATTCTGTGAATACTAAAGATTTTTTAGACTTGGTTGACATAAATTTGAGATCGAATTCCTATGAGATAACAATCCATTTATTATACTTTCCCCAAATCACTTGCCTACTGAGGATAAAATGGAATGGGTTGATGTCAGCCAACACAATTTTTTTTCTAAGCAAAATATAATGACGGAGCCGTTGGACATCGTGAATTGCCACTAAAGCCAATTTCTCTATATGAGAATACCTAAGTTCAGGACCAACTAAGCCTCGAATCAGATAATAAATCACGTGCTCTCTAAGAGAACCATCTTCCTAAACTAGAACCATACCAATGGTTGATTCTTCCACAATGATATACAAGAGGAAATCCCTACTATAATCAGGTGGAATCAAAAGAGGAGCAGAGCTCAATGCCTTTTTCAAAGCATCAAATAAGTTCTAAGAGAAATCATCCCAAACAAATGGAACTCCTTTCTTCAGTAATCACATAAATCCTTTTGTAATATCGATGTAATTTATGATAAATCTCCTTAAGAAATTGGCTTTTCCTTGGAGACTCTGAATTTGATGAACCATCGACAAGGAAGGCAACTGAAGTATTGCTTCAACCTTAAATGGATCAAGACGAATCCCTTCATTAGACACAATGAATCCCAATAACCAATCGGATGTGACAACGAAAATGCATTTATTAGTATTCAACCAAATTTTATATTGACGAAATCTTTCAAAAACAACACAAAGATGTTTTGGATGATCAATTCTCTTTCGAGAACGAGCAGTTAGGTCATCCAAATATGCCTCTATTATGTGCATGATCTCATGGAAAGCATAAGACATGGCTCGCTGAAAATTAGCTCCAACATTTTTTAGGCAAAAAGGTATATTTTTGTATGCAAACATACCCCGGGGGTAAATAAATTTGTTTTGTGTTGATCTTTAGGACGAATAGTTATTTGATTATATCCCGAAAAACCATCCATGAAGGAAAAAACCTCATTTCCAACACACTCATCAATGATCTAATCAATAAATGGAGTGGGGAAATTACCTTTAGGACAAGCCTTATTCAAATCCCTAAAGTTGAGGCATACTCGGATCCTTCCTTGGTTTTTATTAACAGGGACTAGTTCCATTCAGTTAGAGGAACAGGGTATATGAAACCTGCCTTAAGTAACCATTCAACATCAGCTTTAATAGTTGTTGCTTTCCTAGGATTTACCAGTCGAGGCTTTTGTCGTACATGATTAGCATTTTTGTATGTCTTGATATCATGCTGAACTATCGATGGATCGATTCTAGGAATTTCTTCATAAGAAAAAGAAAACACATCTCAAAATTCCTTAAAGAGATCTGTATAAATCTTGATTTCTTCAAGGGAACATGCAAATTTGATGAAGATATTGTCGATGATATTGGGATTCCTAGAAATGTTCACTGGAATGGTTTTCGAAATATTATACATATTACCTTTGGTAAAAATCTATGATGGGGCCAAATGATTTAGAATTTTATGAACACTTCCAATTGAAGGAGGACCAAACATATTTGATTCAAGTTCATGCAAATTAGGGAAAAATATGACTGATGATGCAAATGATCACACGATCTTTCTATACTAGCCATTGTTTCTAAGATTGCTTCCTGAGATGGTAATACAATGTCAAGGCAATCCATAGCCGAAGTAGAGTCAACAATCCAGACTGAAGCCACATCACCATCCAAATCTTCTGATGGGGGAGGAATGAGATTAGAATCTGTAGAATTCACAATGGATTGGTATGTGATTTTTGCTGCAGGTATAGGATATTCCATTCCACCTACTTGCCCCTCTTCTAATGTGGCAATAGAGGGGGGTGAGGGCCAAGGATCATAAAAATAATGAGTTCTGAACGAACCTTTTTTGAGGAGTGATCCTGGAGGAAGAAATGGAATTAATATGAGCGGTAGGAGAAGGAATATCAAAAGTGCCCATCAATGAGGAATATATTCCCACTCTCAAATTCTCAACAAGCTACTTGGTATTCTTCACCAAGGGGCAGGTAGATTCAGAAGATGCACTAGGATCATTAGGAGAATAAGCCATTTGATCAATTGTTACAATTATCCCTTCATGAGGGAAGCATAGGATGCGAACCAACGATGAAATGATAACATCCATTGCATAAACCTGATTTCGACCTAATAAAATATTATAATCCAGGTTGGCATCAACTATCTCTACCTCGAAATTGACGACCTTGCCCCCAACATAGACGGGAAAGGCTGGAAGAATTCCATGAGGCCTATGAGAAGGACCATCAAATGCGGTAAGGAGAGTAGGGGTCTGAAAAACTTCTGGAGACCTGATAGATTTCCAACATGACATCAACATGACGCATGTGGAAACCCCTTCATCAACTATAATTCAAAAAATATTCATTTTTTGATATGAAGATTTAATTTGGAAATCCATGTGATGAGGGAGTCTCTTATTAACACTTGACATATCAAAGTTAATGACAAGAGAGTTCTTCGTATCTACTACTCTGATCACAGTGATCAATGTACTCCTTTGTGCAAGACATGATTGGAGTACCTCTAATGCTGACTTCGCACAGGGGCTCTGAGCCAAATCTTCAACAATAGAATATTTCTGAGCAGCCCTAGCATTAGGATTAATATTCAAACGTTTTGTAGAGCCTTTCAAAATCTGAGGTATAGAATCAACTTCGGGCCTCTCGATATGAAGCGGCTCTGGGATATCGAAAGCAACATTAACCTTAGAAGGTTTCAGCTCACCATAGTCATGTGATATTGTAGCAACATCAACATGAGACCTCACCATATATAAATTCGATGTGGAATCTCCATCCTAGTTTCCCTCTGTGGGGGTTCTAGTACCAGCGTTAGCGCCAAAAATAATTTGTTGCCCTTGGGGAAAAGGGTTAGTCGACACAGCCTAGGAGTTTGAAGAACCTTGCTGAGCTAACAAGCATTGAGCATCCTGATTCTTAGGGAAAATATGGGTAAGATGATCACCATTTCATAATTTTAATGGGAATTTTAATTTCTTTTTCGAATCCTTCTTGCCCTCTCCATTATCATTACTGGGCTTGTTAGCATTCCCCTTCCCTGCTTTGTCTTTCTTCTTAATATGTCCCTTCTTCTTCCCATCAGATTGTTGGTCTCCTTTGGGATTCGAAGGCTGGAAAACATTAACTACTAAAGGTTGGGAAGGCATAGACATTGACGGCATAGCTTGTGCCAAAGAAGCATATTATAAAGAAAATTGTTGCAATTGATTCAACAGGGTAGCCGTACTACTATCGATTGAACCTACAATTCCTTCGGCATGGGGTCTCATCTTAGGTTTGGCTAAATCGATCCTTGATTGAGGAGAATTAGGCAGAAACTTATAGAGGACTCTAGATTGTGAATATATGAGTCCTAATTGTTGGGCTCTAAAGATGGCCTATTCTTCAATGAACACTCCAGAGAGTGATGCATCCTTAGAAATCTCTGGCTGCAAAAATTTCAAAAGCCATTCGAGAAGGAATTCATCAGTGGTATATGCCTTGATGAGCCTCTTCCTACAATGCCACTCTTGGATGTGGTCATAAATATGAGTTTCTTTGTCTTGTTCAAAACTAGCTAGAAGTTCAATTCCAACATCGTATCAGACAGACAACTGAAAATTATTTAGAAACATAGTAGCCAATTCGCCAATTTAGCAAAGGTGCCCCCTCTAAGCTCAACATACCATTTTGTAGTATTTCCAATTAGGGTGCATTGATATAATCTTAACCTGATCAAATCATCGATCAAGGAGTTAGATAGACACCATAAATGGAACATGGTTATATGATCAGTCGAATCCTCTCCAGACCTCCCTTCAAATTTTGGAATATTCAATGGAAGTTTGGTGGGGACCAGAGGCCAAGACGGATTGTATTGAATCGGACCATCTGTCAATTTTGAAATGTCTGGCAAGTTTAAAGTTGCCAGGAATGGTAAGTGTGGAGGAGCAAGAGAATTCCACCCACCAAGAGAAGAATTTCTAACATTAGGAAAAGAGTATCTTGGATTTGGAGAGGCACCATGTTGCCACGGGTTACTTGTAGAAGGACCTGAACCATAAGGAAATCCTTGTGGCCCAGAAGTATTCAAAGGGTATCTACCCCTGCCAGAGAGTAACCATGCATAGGGTAATTTCCTCCTAATAGAACATTAAAAGAAGGGTAAAGCCCCTGATAAGGATTCCATGCAGTAGCTAGTGGAGGAAAGACCTGTGAGGTCTCAGTAGAAGGGAAGGGTATACTCCCATGTTGACCAATTTGATGGGATAATTTCCCAATCCCTAAACAACTAGCAGAAGGATTTGGCCATCATTGAACTCCTTGGAAAGGATTAACATTCTGAGCTTGTCCTAAATTAAAAGATGGATTGGAAGGATGAATATGACCACCTCCAAAAGAAAAACCCTGAAAATATGTTGAACCACTTGGCATAGAATTCATAGATGTGGAAAAAACATATGCGAATGTTGAAGGAACCGAAGGAATCCCACTGGATGTCATCCCAAAAGGATAGGCACCAATGAAAGAGGAAGAAGGTTGGGTGCCCCCACTCGGACCCGGAATGGAGGTAGAGCCAACAACTACTGTACTAGGTGTAACAGTAGAGATAACAATAGTACCCCCTCTTGCAACTGAAGGAGGGGTCTGCACACCAGAAGTATTAGTAGCCATACTTACGCCACTAACATTAGCCATCAGAAAAAGAGGAGAGTGAATAGGGCTTTTCGTCCTGTGAGTCAGGGTACCCATGTATGATACGACGTAAGGAAGATGGGAAGGAAGAGGTGTCAAAGGAGTCATAGGGGACTCAGGGATGTCCTCAATATCAATCTCATCTTCCAATTGGAAGAGCACCCTAGCAAGGACCAGAGTGTTTCTGTCCAAATTATGAACTGAACTAGGTTCACCCTGTGAAATGAGAGCCCCTAAAGTAGGATTAATCTCCAATGCGTCAACTGCTATTGGTTGAAAATCACCAACAAAACTACTCCTACGCCTTCTAGATGAAGGCTCGGCACTTGCAGGTGAAATCCCACGAAGCCTCCTAGACCGACGAACCTGTCGATCAACCACTTTTAAATATTAAGAGAAATTTTAAAGACTCAAAAATAAAAACTTATGGCAATCTAGGAGAAAAGAGAACTCACTAAAAAGTCCCTAAAGATACAACCAAACAAGAAACTCCCAAGTATTTTCGCTCCGGGTGATTAGGACTAGGCACCAAAATACAAGAAATAGAAGATAAGGACCTTTTGAAGATAATTTAGGATAATTAGGGACCAAGCCAACCAACGAAGTATCATAAACAATTACGCTGACCTCTAGACAATAGCCTTTGCCAGTGCAAGTACTCAAGCTTTGCAAGGGCACCCTTCAAAAGTACTACGAAAGTGATGCAACGTCTATCTCATGTACCACAGGCATCCTCGTAGTCACCTGTGTCATCCTTAGGATAGGAAACTAAGGTCACCAGTTCGTGATCAGAAGCCAGGCGGAACAGTCATGGGCACGAGATCCAACAAGTAGGAGAGGGGGTGTCTCTCTTTCCTTGTCTTCACTCGTCCTCGTGCTTAAATCATGTGTTATAATATATTTCCCGGATAGTTTAACGAGACTGTATTTTCACTCTTTAATTAACTTCTATGTTTCAGTTTAGAGTGGCCTTGGAGATTTTACTCTCCACACATCTATTCCAAGGCCCTAAATGCACTAGATTAATTGACATATCTATGACAAAAAGAAAATCTAGTTCATTTTAGATTAAGCACTTGATTTTATTGGTTGTTATTTATGTCATGGGTAGCGGAAGTGAAACTTATGATGTTCTGACGCAAAAGAAATGAATAGAAAACTAGGCTACATGCAATTCAAACTTCTTCTTCTTCAATGAAAATTGATCTCTATAAGGTTCTACGAGGAATCTACGAAAGAAAAAACTCTTTTCTTTTTCTTCTAAACACACATACACATTCAACATCTACCAAAATAAATTATGGTTCCTACAATGAAAACTACCTTAATGCATACTAGAAATACCTAAATGCAAGATTCTATGGAATGCTCTAATTAAACACATGTGGTTTTTCAAAAACCTGTTGTGCTATACAACAACCCTCCCCATTTCAAAATTTTCATCCAAAACATTAACAAGAAATGGGGCCCCTTTTTTGTAGGACTGAGATAAAATCAATAATTCAATAATGATTGCAAACTTTGCAAAATCCATAAACACATGAAAGTCCTTATGAAAAGGTCCGATCCGATTTAGATATTTATCAAGACCTTCTCATAAAGCAAATGTAAAATAATGTGTCGCACCCTTTGTATAAAAATAGACTTAAGGCTTTCATTGGCAAATTGTCGATGCGATAACACTATCGGAAAGCGCAAATTGCAAGTTATCAAAGAAATATTCCAAGGGTCCATGTAAAACTCCCGATGCGATAATCCGATCGCAATCAGCCATCGCTAAAAACATGAATTACATAACGCATGCCCGTTGGGAATCCGCCGATGCGATTTCATTAAAAGTGTGCTTTTTAATAAAAGGCGAAAAGGGATTGTTAAACGAATGTTTGCGTGTCTAAACCTTAAATCAATTATAAATGAAAAAACAAACGATTTATTGATTATCCCGCCTCCCCATCATAAGACACTTTTTATCGCAATCAGAGCTATGTATGGAAACAACTAAAGCTTAACGTTTGTGCCACCCCTCGATCTGCGTTATGCACTTTTCACTAATCGCTGATCGGGAAAGTCATGAGATCCACTTTAAATAACTGTTAGTAATACGAGCGATGCGACATATCATTATGGCATTTAAGTATCATGATTGGTGGTTACAGAAATCATTAATAAGCAATTATGGTTAAATCCTTCGAGGGTTTCATCCATGGTAATATTAGATTTCGTATTGCTTATCACGCTTAAATTACCATTAATATTTTATATTCTGCATTGGCTTTGAACATATTTTTTATCTATTACGGGTTTTCAGTTTCTTTTGTAGAGCAAGTCTGAATTGATGAATCCAGCGAAAATGACCAAGAAATAAAAAAAAACAAAGGCCCCCGTCATAGCCAAAGAGGAATCAGTTAGTAAGGTCTTGATAGCTGATACTACCTGCCTCGGTCTAGGCAAGGCCTCATGGGAAAATATATACAATTTATTGGAAGCCGAGGATCCAGAAGAGATTGAAGAAGAGGTGGGAACAACAGATTCCACTGAAAAGTCAGAAAGTAATTTTAAAGAGTTGGCCAGCTCCTATCTTCACAGAATAGAAGCCTGCTTCAAAGTATTACCCTATAATGACTTAGTCAGATGGGTTATTGAAAGTATCAACATTACAGACAAAACTTTCTTTACAGCTGATGGAAGAATGTTCGGGCCATTCAGAGGAGAAGATATCAAAATAATGTACCATTTTCCTGAACCATAGAAGCGATATAACAAAGCATTTTTGGAATATTTCGCCAAAGAAAATGACATCGAATCAGACCCTATCAGATAGTGGAGGCATTTTCCGAACAAACATAAGCATGAATCATCGGGTATGTACTCCGTAGACTCATTAGCATCTCCTTATTGTTATGCTAGTGCTATGATATGCAGACTCTTTGGAGTCCATGATTCGGCCAAGTTTTCTATAGAGATGGTACCTTTAATGGAGGCTGCAGTCAATTCTTATATCATGGATTGGGCGACCATTTTTTCTGATAAAATGGCTAACCAAATACTGGATTATAGGAAAAATAGATTTGTGACTACCTGGGTAATACCCCCATTTTATATGAGTGCCTCTATATTGGACACTATCTGTTTCAATTTTGAATATCCCATTTTAGGTTGGAAATGGACTCCATAGGACCCAAACCCCATTCATATCTATCATAAGGAATTGTGGAAAGCCCATTATAAAAATCATCTGTATAGAATCTATCATGGTTTCATCCTCCCCATTTATTATGCTATATTCAATAAACCCGCTCCTAGGTTGTCCGAGGAAGCCTGTGTAGACCTAACATTAGTTGGTAGGTGGTTTGGTGAAGAAAAGTTCACCTACATTAGACTTTTTGGCAGCACTACTTACCCACATGTCCTTCCTTTATATGTCCCTGATAAGTTATTTGCCAAAGAAATAGCATATCAGATAACAATAGAAGGGATGTCAAGAAACTTAAAGGAGTCTAAAAAACAGATGTGGCCTTCATTTCCCCTCTGATGTGGTTCTTTCATGCTGCATGAATTCAAGCATGTACAGAAGGAAGCTAAGAAAATTTAAATGTTAAAGTTAGCAGTCATCCCAAAGAGGCAATATGATCCAAAATTTGTTGCCTACAATTTCAATTCTCATGTCAAAATTGCCGAGTTTGAACATGAGAAGGATAATTACGATGATTTGTTTGCTTCAACCGAGGTATTTTCTCAAATGAAACAACTGGCAAAAATCAAATTGGGTGTAGAGGGATTAGAGAAATTTTTCACGTTCAAGACACAAAGATTGGAAACATTGCCTCTGGACTTGTTAAATACTACCTCTATGGTTCAATTAGAAGGCCACAATGAAGAAAAAATGGAAAAGACTCCTGAAAAGGAAAAGACCCCAGAAAGGGAACAGACAAAGGAAGGAACTATTGAGCCCCTTGATACGAATATCAATATTGATCCTACTGTTGGAATTTTGGCACCGATGTGGCGCTATGGTACATGTGTTGTCCTTGATGGAAACTCACTTTGATGACAGATCTCAGTTCAGGTGCTCAGAATGAAGGAAATCTTTTATACGCAGGTTCACCTTGCCGAAGTCACGTATACATGCGGGTTATACGTTCAAAAGTCGCGTATGCGTATACACGCACTTTTCTGCACAGAAAAGCGCGTACATGGTGGGAAAATTATTTTTGGTCTATGGTTGTTAGTACTTGGAATTTGAACCTATGGTTTTGGACCATGGTATCTCGTCAGAAGTGTTGACCCCAGGTTTTGGGCCCTTGGTATTGGTTTATTATGGTTTTGGACTGTGGTATTGTGGAAGGGCTAAAACTATAAAAGAGGAAGGAGATCATGTGGCAAAGTATCATCTGATTTATTCAATATTTGATATCGTGCTAGATCTGGATTACTGGTGATTGGGTTATGGTGCAGATCTAAATCTGAATGAAGGAGGAACCTGAGCGCGAGAAGGATAAGGACTATTGATGGATCAAAATCACAAGGCTTGAACATTGGTATCTCTATATGATTTTGATTTGTTATATGTGGCGCACTCTTGATCTATAAATCTGGGTTAACTAATGTCTGAATGTTTAAAAGAATAAATTATCCTTTATAGATCTGTACGCAGGTTCAGTGAAGTGCAGGTGCGTATACACGCTTCTTCTGTGAATGAAAGAAGCGTATACGCAGGTTGATTGTGGTACAGAAGCGTATACACGTAGATTGATGAAGTAGCGTACATATCTTGATTTATGTTCTAGCTGCTTCTTTTTTATTGCTGCAGTGTTCTGGGTTCAGAATTGGTGTTTGATTACAGTTACTGTGTTCTAGGTACAGCTGACAGAGAAGTGTTTATCTGATTCAGTTTTTTTGATCGGTGAAAAGGGTTTGGTTGATGCAGAAATACTTGATGTTTGTTTGATATTACTTGTGGATCCAGTCTGAAAATTAATGAAACGAGGTCCCTGAAAGCAAAGAGAAGGTTGCAGCCTTCTGCAGGTAGGAGCCTGCATACTAGTATCTCAAGCTAGTACAAGAACTAAGGGGGTTGGAGCTCCCTTCCAGGAAAGCTGGAGAATGAGAGAGAGTTGTAGCTCTCTGTAGGTTGTAGCCTGCCTACTGGTAAAGACTGCACCAGTGCAAAACATTGTAAAGAGAAGTTTCTAATTAAAAAAAAGATAGAGACGAATTGCAGCAGGGGGTTTTCACCCACATTGGGTTTCCTCCTTATATCTTGTGTTCATGTGTGTGACTGTCTTCTGCTATGTTTCACTGGTTCTAGTATTGTTTATTTGCTTCTGATTCACAGATTAATAAATGACATCTGAAAGATAAATCAAATTATAAGTCTGCTTTATATACGCGGTTTTCCTTATCTGAAGTTGCGTATATACGCGGTTTTTATTAATTGAAGTAGCGTATATTATCTGAAAGTGAAAAAGGAAATATTTGTCTTGATAATATTGATTCACCCCCCCCCCCCCCTCTCAGTATTATTTCCAAAAATTGGGATTAGAGCAAGTCCTTCTGAAGAAGCTTGATCGCTTGAAGGAAGATCTTTCATCATGAGCAACTACGAGAGGGAAGCATCAATCAGGCCACCAGTTTTTGATGGGACAAACTTTGTATATTGGAAGGTAAGAGTTACTGCCTATCTTCAATCTCTGGGTACAGAAGTCTGGGACATCATAGAAACAGGGTATACTTTTCCATCAGCTACCCCTATAGATCCAGCTGAGAAGAATAAATATGAAACAAATGCAAAGGTGGTCAATACTCTTCTAGGATGTCTATCTCAATCAGAATTCGTGAAAGTTATGCAGTTAAAATCAGCAAAAGAAATATGGAACAAGATTGTCCTAAGCTATGAAGGAGATGATCAGGTAAAACGATCAAAACTTCAAACCCTCAGGATTCAGTATGAAAATCTCAAGATGTATAATGATGAAAGTGTGGCTAACTATTTTCTTTGTGTAGATGAGATTGTTAATTGTATGAAAAACTTGGGAGAAGAAATAAAAGAGGCTGTTGTGGTTGAAAAAGTTCTAAGATCTTTGTCACCTAGGTTTGAATCTAAAGTTTCTGCAATAGAAGAAAAGGAGAATCTACAAAGTCTTAAAATGTCACAACTGCACGGAATTATTACTGCTTATGAAATGAGGAAAGGAGGTCCATTAGACAGGAGAGAAGCTACCGTCAAGGCTTCAGGCAAAGGAGAATACTATGACTCAGGACATGTGTCAGAAGAAGAAGAAGAATCAAATTTTGTCAAAAATCTTCAAAGGGGTGCTGGACGATTCCGAGGTAAGTTACCTTTCAAGTGCTTTGCTTGTGGAAGAGTAGGTCACTATGCTGCCAAATGTCCTCATAAGGATAAGATTGACAAGGGAAAGGAACCTGTTAGATGGAACAAGAAATAGAATGCAAATAAGAAAAGCTATTACACTAATGAAGATAGTGATGGTATTTCAAATAGTGACGAAGATGAACGAGGTAATGAATATAAACTTTTAATGGCTTTTGAAGATGATGACTACATGGATGCTATAGATGTAGAAGGTTTTTGTGAAGAGATGACTAATCTCGAAATCTGCTTAGAAGATAAAAATGAAATTATTGATTCTCTACAATGTCAACTGGTTGAAAGGGAAAAACATCTTGAAAAATTGGAATGTGAAATTGTTTGTCTTAGAAAGGAGATTGAGAAAACAAAAGCTATTAATCTTAAATTTGTTAAAGGATCTGAAACTCTGGATGAGATTATCAATGTGCAGCGTTCTCCACTAATCAAGACAGGTCTGGGATATAATGGAGAAACATCTCAAGCTTCTACCTCCAAAAGTTATCTTGATGCAGCAAGGAGGAGCGAGAAAAGGCCTAATAGAAATCATCAGGTAAATCAGGGACAATTTACCTCAAGAACGAATAAAGACTATCAAGAAAATCGGGGACAAGCTACCTTAAGGACAAACAGAAGCTACAATCAGCCACAGGTAAAATCTTCCCAATTTGCCTCAAGAATGGATGTCAGTAGAAACTACAATCGGTTGGATGATAGATTTGATAATCATAGGAGTTTCTTCAATGGCCAATGTTTCTCTTGCCATAATTTTGGTGACAAAGCAGCTCAATGTGTTTCCTATAAGACAATCATGACTAGAGAAGCTCAAAAACAAAGGAATATGACTGGAATCACGAAAAGTACTTATAACAACTTTTCGGCCCTTGAAAATGAAGTTGAATGTTCTATTTGTAATAAATTTGGTCATGAAGATTCTGAATGCAGGAGCAGGTTTTGGAAGACAACTCAGAAGGAACATACCTCAAGTGCCAGAACATGGAGAATGAAGGAACCACAACCAGAAAGATGTGGGATAGCTTTCTATGCAGAAGGACAGGAAAATCTATGGTATATCGACAGCGGATGTTCGAAGCATATGACAGGGGATAAAGAAAAACTTGAATCATATACTGCATTAGAAAAGGGAAAGAAGGTGTCTTTTGGAAACGATACTCCTATAGCCATAAAAGGAAAAGGCACTGCTCAGTTGAAAGAACAGGTCAAAGCTGGAAATGTTTTGTATGTTGATGGCTTGAAGCATAATCTACTAAGTGTTAGTCAGATGTGCGATGAAGGAACCGAGGTAATATTTCGATCAAATGGATGTAGTGTTCGTGATCTTAATACAGGAAAAACAGTGATCAAAGGCAGAAGAACTCCAAATAATCTATACATATTTGAAGAAAGACAGCAACAATGCTATTTGAGCAAGGATGATGAACAATGGTTATGGCACCGGAGGTTGGGGCATCTAAGCTTTTCACAAATAAGGAAAGCATGAAAATACTAGGCAGTTCGTGGTCTTCCAGATATCAAAATACCAGACAACACCATATGAAAATCATGTCAGTTTGGTAAGAAAACCAGAAATAACTTTCCTGAGAAGGAAGGATCAGTTAGCAGGCCTCTTGAGCTAGTCCATACAGATGTATGTGGTCCATTTAGGACAAGGTCACCTCGAGGAGAAGAATACTTGATAGTATTCATTGACGACTTCTCCAGGTTTGTTTGGTTAGGACTTATGAAGCACAAAGACAAAGCATTCGAAAATTTCAAATCTTTCAAAGCCTTGGCTAAAAATGAATCAGATTACAAAATTAAGTGCCTCAGGTCCGACAGAGGTGGGGAGTTTACCTCAAATGAATATTTTGATTTCTGTGAAGAACATGGAATAAGAAGGGAATTCTCTACAGCTAGGACTCCTCAGCAAAATGGAGTGGTGGAAAGAATGAACAGAACAGTCCAACAAATGGCTCGTGCTATGCTTGATGAGTCTGGAACTCCCGCAACCTTCTGGGGTGAAACTGCATATGCTGCGGTTGTTATTCTCAACAAAAAAATGTTTGAGTGAACAACACTCAAACTCCTCATGAGCTTTGGTATGGTGAGACTCCTTCGGTAAAGCATTTCAAAATTTTTGGGAGCAAATGCTATATTAGGAATACTGATGAGCAGCTTGGCAAACTTGAACCTAGAGTAGATGAAGGCATTCTCCTTGGTTATTCTCCTCATAGAAAAGCATATAAGTGTTACCATAAAAGACTTAGAAGAATTGTTGACAGCATTGATGTAGTGGTTGATGAAAAAGGATATATCCCTAGGCAAGTAAATCATGAAGATATCTATGAGGATGAAGACTACTCTCCAAATCAGACAAATGATGAAGAAGAACCTCAAGAGGCACTAGAGGGACAGACAAGGATAGAAGAGAAGACTCCATCTAGGTACGTTCAGAAGAATCATCCAGAATCTCAGATTTTGGGGCAGAAAGAAGCAGGTGTACAAACTAGAAGAACAATTGCAGAAGCCTCAGGCTATTTGGCCTTACTCTCCTCCACTGAACCACAAAATGTAAAAGAGACGTGCAAAGATGAATGTTGGGTCAAAGCAATGGATGAAGAACTTGAGCAGATCGAAAAGAACAACACTTGGGAGTTGGTTCCTAGACCAAAAGATAAGAATGTCATAGGAACAAAATGGATCTTCAAGAACAAGTTGAATTAAAATGGGGAAGTTATTAGAAACAAGGCCAGGCTTGTTTGTAAAGGGTATGCTCGACAAGAAGGAATAGACTTTGAAGAAAATTTTGCTCCTGTTGCTAGACTTGAAGCCATTCGAATGTTCCTTACTCTCTCAAGCTTTTAGAAGTTCAAAGTATTTCAAATGGACGTGAAGTCAACCTTTCTGAATCGAGACTTAGAAGAAGAAGTATACATCGAGCAACCAGATGGTTTCATCCTTAGGAATGATCCAAATCTTGTATGTAGACTTAAAAAGGCTCTCCGTGGGCTTAAACAAGCTCCAAGGGCTTGGTACTATTGTTTGGATAAATACCTTCATCAAAAAGGTTTTTCAAAAGGATCAGCAGATAGCAATCTCTATATAAAAATTGAAAATGAAAAATTGCTAATACTTGTTGTGTATGTAGATGATATTATCTTTGGAAGCAATGAAGAAGCTATGAGTCAAAGCTTTGCCTTGGTAATGTAGAAAGAATTCAAAATGTCCTTGCTTGGAGAACTGACATACTTTCTTGGATTGCAAATCCAACAAAATGAAGGCGGTATCTTCCTGTCTCAAACCAAGTCCTCAAGCAGATTCTGAAGAAGTATGGCATGGAAGATTCAAAACCAGTATGTACCCCCATGGTTACAGGATGCAGCCTCAGTGCAAATGATGAATCGGCAGCAGTGCATCAACCAACCTATAGATCTATGATTGGAAGTCTACTTTATTTGACAAGTACCCGACCAGACACCATGCATGTAGTGGGAATAGTTGGAAGATTTCAGGAAAATCCAAAGGAAACTCATCTTCAGGCAGTCAAGAGAATCTTCAAGTACCTTCAAGGAACTCAAAACTATGGCTTATGGTACCCTACAGATACAGATCACACACTTCATGCTTACACAGATGCAGATTGGGCCGGAAGCGTGGATGACAGGAAGAGCACAAGTGGTGGTGCATTCTTTATGGGTTCCAGATTAGTATCTTGGTTCAGCAAGAAACAGAGTTCGATTTCTTTATCTACAACTGAAGCGGATTATGTGGCTGCTGCATCTTGTTGCACTCAACTTCTTTGGATGATGCAAACCTTGTAGGATTTTCAAATCACTTGTACTCCACCTGTCTCTATCTTATGTGATAATACAAGTGAAATAAGCATTTCAAAGAATCCTGTCATGCATTCAAAGACCAAGCACATACCTATCAAATATCACTTTCTTCGGGAACAAGTGCTTGAGCAAAAAGTCAAGTTGGAGTATGTTCCTTCTAAGGAACAAATTGCTGATATCCTCACCAAACCACTGCCCAGGGAAACTTTTGAATATCTCAGACAGAAGCTGGGAGTAGTTGATGCTTCATCCTGCTGTTGAAGCTTGTCTGTTTCAAAGAAAAGTTGGTGTACGCGAGTTGGATGAGGGGAATCCGCATACATACGCTGATTTATGCAGGTGCAGTCGCGTATATGGAGTTCTGAAGAAAATCAGCAAGGACAGACTCTGGTTGAAGAGAGTCTGATATGGGTCTGTCAGAGACCATCAGGCACAGGTTCAGGGGGAGCAGATAATCTTCTAATAATGCATTGTTGGCATTACCTTAGAAGCTCTTGGTTCTAGTACTCAAGCTGTTTTTGGTTCAGGTGGATCAGCTGCAGAAAGAAGAACAGAAGGGGAACATGGTTGCTGATATATACAGTGATTGTCAGATGTTGCTGATAGTAGTTATTGGTGATTTGCATAGTCTTGATATTTCGTCTCTATGTCATGTATATCTTTTTTTTATCAAGGTCATGTAACGGCCTATTTTGGTTTCCCCACTATGCCTGGGATGATTGATGCAATTGGTTGTCATATGTAAATTTCTGATGTATCCCCACTTGGTTGGGTGATGGTTGTATGTATTGAGTCTTTTGGTGATAGGAAGGTCTTTTATGATGTATAAGTCATGGTTCTTCTTGAAGAACACCTTTTTGCAGATCTTGCCTACAGTCAGGGGGAGCATGTTCAGCACAGCAGAGCAGAGATATCAGCATGTACTCAGGGGGAGCACAGCCCTTTGCCCTTGATGACAAAGGGGGAGAATGACTTTGAGGATCTTGGGATTGCCATCAAGTCCAAAGGGGGAGATTGTTGGCATTTTGGCACCGGTGTGGCACTATGGTACAGGTGTTGTCCTTGATGGCAACTCACTTTGGTGACAGATCTCAGTTCAGGTGCTCAGAATGAAGGAAATCTTGTATACGCAGGTTCACCTTGCCGAAGTCGTGTATGCGTATACACGCACTTTTATGCACAGAAAAGTGCGTACATGGTGGGAAACTTATTTTTGGTCCATGGTTGTTAGTCCTTGGAATTTGAACCTATGGTTTTCGACCATGGTATCTCGTCAGAAGTGTTGACCCCAGGTTTTGGGCCCTTGGTATTGGTTTATTATGGTTTTGGACCGTGGTATTGTGGAAGGGCTAAAACTATAAAAGAGGAAGGAGATAATGTGGCAAAGTATCATCTAATTTATTGAATATATGATATTGTGCTAGATCTGGAATACTGGTGATTGGGTTATGGTGAAGATCTAGATCTGAATGAAGGAGGAACCTGAGCGCGGGAAGGATAAGGACTATTGATGGATCAAAATCACAAGGCTTGAACATTGGTATCTCTGTATGATTTTGATCTGTTATATGTGGCGCACTCTTGATCTATAAATCTGGGTTAACTAATGTCTGAATGTTTAAAAGAATAACTTATCCTTTATAGATCTGTACGCGGGTTCAGTGAAGTGCAGGTGCGTATACACGCTTTTTCTGTGAATGAAAGAAGCGTATACGCAGGCTGATTGTGGTACAGAAGCGTATACACACAGATTGATGAAGTAGCGTACATATCTTGATTTATGTTCTAGCTACTTCTGTTTTATTGCTGCAGTGTTCTGGGTTCAGAATTGGTGTTTGATTACAGTTACTGTGTTCTGTGTACAACTAACAGAGAAGTGTTTATCTGATTCAGTTTTTTTGATTGGTGAAAAGGGTTTGGCTGATGCAGAAATACTTGATGTTTGATTGATATTACTTGTGGATTCGGTCTGAAAATTAATGAAACGAGGTCCTTGAAAGTAGAGAGAAGGTTGCAGCCTTCTGCAGGTAGGAGCCTGCATACTAGTATCTCAAGCTAGTACAAGAACTAAGGGGGTTGGAGCTCCCTTCCAGGAAAGCTGGAGAATGAGAGAGAGTTGTAGTTCTCTACAGGTTGCAGCCTGCGTACTGGTAAAGACTGCACCAGTGTAAAACATTGTAAAGAGAAGTTTCTAATTAAAAAGAAGATAGAGACGAATTACAGCAGGGGGTTTTCACCCACATTGGGTTTCCTCCTTATATCTTGTGTTCATGTGTGTGAATGTCTTCTGCTATGTTTCACTGGTTCTAGTACTGTTTATTTGCTTCTGATTCACAGATTAATAACTGATATCTGAAAGATAAATCAAATTATAAGTCTGCTTTATATATGCGGTTTTCCTTATCTGAAGTTGCGTATATACGCGATTTTTATTAACTGAAGTAGCGTATATTATCTGAAAGTGAAAAAGGAAATATTTGTCTTGATAATACTGATTCACCCCCCCCGTCTCAGTATTATTTCCAACACCTACTTTATTCAAGGAATATGAGCAGTTCAACCTAATCATCAATAACCTGAATAAAGCCCAAGAGCTCACTACACCAAAATTGCCTACAATGCAAAAGCTAGAAGTTATTAGTGTTTCGATTTAAGGAACAAGTGGCCTACCCAGAATTCAGCAGGAAATAGATATCATCCCCGAAAATCCTGTAGTGGAGATTGTACTTAGAACAGAAGAAATACCACCCTTAGATGTATTCTACAGTCCGAAGCACAGGGCTGTAGTTAAAAGACAGAGGAAAAAGAGGAAAATTGATCAAAGTCCTCTTCTAACTCCTGAGGCAGAAATGATGAATGTGGTATGGAAAGTAGAAGTCAATCCCTTTGAGGATTTAACAAAGTTATCTCAGTATGCAGGAGCTTACACGGTGGCGACAATAAATAAATCCTCAGAGGTCAGCCACTTGATGAGAGAAAAGGATCAAAGGATTACTCAACTTGAGTTGTAATCAACAGAAGGACAACAAAAGATTAATCAGCTTGAACAACAGTTAACAAAGAAGAGACAACAAAATGATCGATTAAGAGAGCAGTTGAAACTGGAGAAACAGAGGATTGATGAGTTGACTCTCCATAAACAATAGGAGTTCTCTCAAGAATTAAGCAAGCTTCAGATGATAAGTGAGCAAGAAGTGAAGGCAAAGGAAGATCAAATTGCATAAATGCAAGAATAGATAGAAAGGTACAAGGGTTATCCACAATTAATTGAATTCAGAATAGAAGCCTTGGAGATAACTAAAGCCTTGTCCCAACAGTTGAATATTCTTTGCCACAACATATCATTGGCCAACCCCTTATGCGATATCTCTGCATCATTGATTGATAAGGCAGTGGATGCCAGACTTGAATTGGAAAAGACAGATGAAAGGTTAACCAATTTTTTGTCTTGGCAAGATTCCATAGAAGGAATTGCTACCAACTTGCCAAGAATACAAGAATCACATAAGGAAATCTTGTTTTCCGAATGGGAGTCCCAGCTAGTGAAAGCCAAAAGAGCAACTTCTAGATGCAGAGCTGCAACGAACGGTTTGATCGAATTAATAAATAACAATTTATATATGTCTAATTTGATCTTTGAGTGCTCTCCAGGTAAACTCCCAAAAGCAAAGGCATTGGAACATCATTGGAAACATGAGCTGGCGAACAGAGAAAAACAGATTGGAGAGATCTAAAACTTGACATGGGAAACATTCTAGTTTTTCCTAGTCAAGCCACATAGCTAGCAGATGGCCATGAAATGTCTTTCAGATGCAATCAATTGCATGACCTCTGAACTCTCCAATGCCACCTATACAACCCAGCTACACTCCATGCTAAGTCAGCCTCCAGAAATCTAGCCAATGCTTTCACTCTGCGAGCTGCAATCACAGGAAAAGAAGCCGATAGAATGAATTCATTAAACCGCTACTACACTACTATTTTTATAATGAATCCTATATTTTCATGTCTACAGTTAGAACAACGCATAGTGATCTTTATTGATAGTTAGTTGTTATTTTTATTATTTAATACCCTTTCATGTATTTTAGAAAGGGTCCTCAATTTGTATTAAAACTTGACTTGGGAGTTGCACTTCTGTACTTCTAATATTTTTTTATCAAAAGCTAGACCAAAGTTCTGCTTTTTTGTAAAATAATATTTTGCGAGACTTGCACTTTTGCATCTTTTGAAGGTTTTCTCAAATAAGAAAGCAGAATTTGAGTGTTTTTTACATCGAGAAAATTCAAATGCATACGGTACTATTATCTTTGTTTTTGTCTTATTACTCTATGTGAATGAGCATTTCTTAAAACTTGCTATTATTGATATATGTATGTTTTTAAACAATTCTTTAGCATATCATTTCTGAAGGTTTTAAAATTGTTATCATCTGGATATATATGTCAGTGATATATTGTGATGAATGCAATAATGTTTTTTATAATTACTTTGTTTAACTTCTTAAACAAAGTAATCATTACATGAATACATATTTATGTTTTATGAATAAGTCATCTATATGATTATTTGTTTAATAGAAACAATAAAAAATCATATTGTTAACATGATACCCAGGTTAGATTAGTTATATTTGTATATCTTTGAATTGTAGGATAAAACACTTATCAACTTCATTACACATTACAAACCAATCACCCATCAACTCATACATCATTTGGAAACTGGTCCCATTATATCCAGTCGGAGCCACCACACCAAACGGAAAAGGAGTTGCACTAAGGTCTAGACCAGGTGGTTTTCCCTGATGTTGATGCAGTGATTTTAGAGGCATAAACATTTTTGGCGCTGCTAGGAGGGCCTGAATTGTGAATGGTGAGAAAATCCAAATCCATAGCCCATTCAGAGAGTAATTATCCCTCATAGTCTCCTCCAACTTCTCCCTCACATTCTAAATCTCAAATTTTCAAGAAAAAAGTTGATAAGACAACACCCACTACTGAACACTTGAACATATTAGACAAGTCTTCTCTTGAACCCCTTGAAGTTCAATCTTTAATTCATAAACTTAAAGGGTTTTCAGTATCTCAAGAAAAGTCTGAGTTATCCCAAGGTAGTGTGACTTCGCAATACATTCCTTCTCAGCCTCTTACAAGATTACAAAGCGAAAAGCTTGGTATTGAACCAACAGAATTCCCTCTGCCTAGTCGGAAAAGAGCTAGGAATACACTTTTAGAGTCTAACAGTGAGACTCTTTCATCATCATCATCCATTTCATCCAATCCATTGCAAAGTCAACCATCCACTCCACAACTTCATATTGTAGTTCAACAGGGTACAGGTACTCCGACATCCCCTACCCAATCACTTACAACCACATCATCATCTTCCTCTGCTGTTAGTACAACAATGAAACATAATCAACCACAACCAAGGCCATGGACAAATCCAAGGGCAGTCGCAATGCCTGCACCCTTGAGTCAATTATCGGCCCACCCTGAAAAGTGGTTGCCAAAGTTTAATCCAGATATCGACATACTAGCAGAAGAACACATAAACAACTTTATGTTGTCAATAAACCTAAATGGAGTGACAGAAGAAGATATTATTTTGAGACTTTTCCCATACACCTTATAGGGAGCAGTTGGGTCATGGAATTTTTCATTACCACCAGGATCCATTAATAGTTGGAATGCTTTCCAAGAGAAATTTTTGACTAAGTTTAGAGATGATAGGTCCATAGCGAAATTAATCAATGATCTCTCTAATCTTAAAATTGGATCAAAAGAACCCATTAAAGATTTCAATTTGCGATTTAATAAGCTCTTAAATAAAATTCCTGCTACATCTAAACCCAGTGAAGAGGTCCGAAGTGAATGGTATATTTCTGCTTTACCTTTGAATATAGCCATCTTCGTTGATAGAGCTGCAAAGCCAACTTTAGCAGAGAATATGAAAGAAGTGATCGCCGTTGAGAAACGTATTATTGCATTAGAAAAGAAAACCGCTCTTGAGGAAAGAAAGTCCAAAAAGGTTACTTTTAAAGATGATTCGAAAAAAAAAGCAGCTAAAGATCCATACAATATGGAGGGATTGCAAATTTTTTTGAAAACCATGTCTAATGAAATGGTAGAGATAAAGAAACAGGTAGTTGAAACCTCCACTAAAAAACCATTTAGGAATTTCAAAAGAGCTGAATCAAAACCACCTAATGCCATATCTAATGCAGAATCAGATCCAGATAATGATGAGGATGAAGACACAGTCTTGTCATCCAAGGAAACAGAAGAAGATGAGATAGTTGAATGTCACGGTATGTGGGACTTCATTTTTCCTAATTCTGATACTGAAAATGAACAGGAAGCTTTCCCAGTCAATACCAGAAGTAAAATCGCTACAGAGCCTATTCAATCAACTCAAAAGAAGAAAAATGCAAGCCCTACTGCCAAAGATAAGCCTCCCATGAAGAAATCTCCAGTGTTGCCAACTCAAAATCAGTCATCATCTTCCAATCCACCCTTATCATATAAGACATTGGTAGTCTCTGACCCTATGGATTACAACATTACTGAAGACATGAAGAAGACTAGAGAGAATATTTTTTTATTCGAGCTTAGCAAGCTCAAACATCAATAGAAATCATTGCTTAAAGAGTTAAATGCAGTACCTTCTTCTCCTCTTCCAAATGTTGTACTATCCAAGGCAGCTAAAGAAACAAGTAAGCCACCATCAGATAAAGTAGAAGATATCTACAATAGAAATATGCACAACTGCTTAATAGATTCAGGGGCTTCATCAATCATAATGCCAACCTCGGTTTGCTCAAAATTAAACATTGAGCCCTAGAAATCTGCAATACATATTGTTCAGTTAGATCGAACTAAGGTTCAAGTATTAGGAGAGAATAATTCAGTCACCATTAGGTTACCAGCTGATCCTAGAGTAGTCCAGAGAATCTATATATTGATTACTAACATCCCTGAGTTTTATGGGTTAATTTTAAGTAGGGATTGGTTTGAGAAAATCCATGGTTACATTTCTACTGATTGGTCTCATATGTAGCTTCCCTATAAAGGGAAACCAAATCAAATTAAAATCCATCAGGAGAAGTAGATGACTCATATTGTAACAGAGTTTGAGAAGGAAAATCAACCCATAGATTTCAATAATAACATTCTCAGAAATTACTCGGCCGAATCATTCTTTGGTAATTTTAATGCTCAATCATCACCTTTTTCTGTTAATAGTTTCACATCATAGATAGAAATTTTTTCTCATACAGACACATCAAGGTGTGTTACTATTGCTGAAGAAATTGTAAATAAACTTGTAGATAAGCCTGTATTTTGGTCTTTATATTTTGATGGATCAAAATCCAATGACGGTGCAGGAGCAGGATGTATTTTAGTTAGTCCTGAAGGGAAAAAAACTATGCTATCATGTAGACTAGAATTTGAGTGTACAAATAATACCGCTGAATATGAGGCATTGATTCAAGGGCTTTATAAAGCGATAGGCCTGAAGGTTGAATATTTAAAAGTATTTGATGTTTCTAAGATTGTCATCAAACAGGTAAGGAATACTATCCATTGCTTTTCAAGACATCTCAAGCACTATTAGTCCTTGGTTCAAGACCTCATATCTCATTTCTTAGCGTTTAATATTTCTCCTATTTCCAGATCTCATAATGCAGCAGCTGATTTATTAGCAAATGTTACTTCTAATCTCCTTCCATCCGAGGATTACAGTCCCGATAGGTTTTTAGTTTAATTAATTTTTAGACCATCGGTTCGAGAAAATATCACCAATTGGCAGGTATTTAATCATAACGAAGACATTTTGAATTTCTTAACTTCTGAGAAATCTTATGATGACCAGATTATTGATGAGAATGATCATGATCTTTAGATAAAACAAAGACAGAATGAGAATTCCATACCTAAATCTGTGGTTAAACTTGAAGATCTTTATGATATCAAAGATATTCTTAAACAAGTCACTAATTCAAAACTTCAAAGTTCTACTTTGAGGTTTGAATTAATAAATCTTGGCATTGAGGCCAAACTTCAAAATATTAATCTGGGACTAGGGCTCACCTCAGAAGAAAGATTTTCCTTTATCAGATTGTTGAATAAATATAAAAATATTTTCGCTTGGAATTATGACGATCTAAAAACGTATGATACTTCTATCATACAACACACAATTCCAATTATTTCTGAGGAGAAACCTGTGCAACAAAAATTGAGGAAAATTCATCCAAATCTAGAGAGTCAGATTAAAGCAGATCTGAATAAACTCTTGAAAGCTAAGATACTTTTTCTAGTTAGACACTCTAAATGGGTTTCTAACTTAGTACCTGTTAGGAAGAAGAATGGTGATATTAGGATTTGCATTGATTTCAGAAATCCTAATAAAGCATGCCAAAAAGATAATTTCCCATTACCAACAATGGAACAGACTCTTCATTCAGTTGCTGGTTCTGAATTAATGTCGTTTCTGGATGGTTTTTCTGGATATAACCAAATACTAGTGCATCTAGATGACAAACTGAAGACTACCTTCAGAACCAAATGGGGAACATATTCCTACCAAAAAATGCCTTTCGGTTTGATTAATGTTGGAGCTACCTTCCAAAGAGCAATGGATATAACATTCAAGGGTTTGATTAATAGGTCAGTTGTTGTCTACCTAGATGACATAACTGTCTTCTCCAAGAAAAGAGCAAATCATCTACATGATTTGAAACAAATCTTTGAATGCTGTAAAAGGTATTGGATTTAATTAAATCCCAAGAAATCATTCTTCACGCTTGATGAAGGTAAACTCTTAGGGTTTATCGTATCTAAAGATGGAATTTACATTGATCCAGAAATGATAAAAGAGATTGCTGATATTTCTCTGCCACAAAATAAAAAATTAATGCAATCATTTTTAGGTCAAATAAATTTTGTAAAAAGATTTGTTCCTGATTTTTCACAGATGGTTTTACCTTTACAGACCATGATTAAGAAAAATTCAGTGTTCAAATGGGAACATAGCGAAAATGAAGCCTTTGATGCAATCAAACAGGAAATCATTAATGCTCTTGCATTATATACCCCAAATTTTTCTAATCATTTTATTTTGTATACTTTACGTCCAAAACATCTTATGCAGTTGTATTAACACAAATCAATGATCAACAAGTTGAAGCACCCATATCCTTCTTTAGTTCTAATTTACAAGGTGCTGAACTTAATTATTCCAAAGTAGAAAAACAAGCTTTCGTTGTGTTTAAATCTATTAAACACTTTAGGCCATTCCTCCTAAAGACTCATACAAAAGTAATAGTCCCATTCTTGGTAGTGAGACAATTACTAGTCCAAAGGGAAGTAGGAGAGAAGAGAGCCAACTGGGTTACAACATTACAAGAATATGATTTAGATATTAAACCAGCAAAAATTGTAAGAGGTCAAGGTTTTTACAGGTTATTAGCAGGAGCTTCTAACATCCCAGAACATGAAGATTCAGATAATGCTCTCCAAGTAAACGAGATAAGTATCATGAACTCTGAATCTCAATATGAAGATCTGGTCTTTTATTTAAAAAATGGATATGCTCCTCCTAATCTCTCTTACAAAAACAAACGTGCCTTGAGATTGAAAGAAAAACACTTCGAAATCATTGATGATGTGTTATTTAGAAGGAATTATGATTCGATTTTGTTAATATGCCTTGAAAAAACTAAAGCACAAAGTGTTGCAGGAATTACATGATGGTCCAACAGGTGGAAATTTTGGAGGTGATACAATAGCTCACAAGATAATACATGCTGGATATTATTGGCCCACTTTATTCAAAGATGCCCATGACTATGTAAGGAAATGCAAAATATGCCAAACTGCCAGTGGAAGACAAAGGAAACCAACCTTTCCTTTACAACCAGTCAACATTGAACAACCATTTGAACAATGGGGAATAGATATCGTAGGAGAGATTGTTCCACATTCTTCCAAGAAACACAGATACATCCTTATAGCCATGGATTACTTCACGAACTGGGTAGAAGTAATTCTTTTGAAGGTAGCCAACTCTGATGCAATCATTGAATTCATTGATCAATTCATCATTACCAGGTTTGGCGTACCTAATGCTCTCATTTTTGATAATGCATCTTATTTTTCTGAAAATACCATACTTGAATTTTCACTCAAAAGAGGATTTAAATTAAAATATTCTGCCAACTACTATCCTTAAGGTAATGGTTTGGCAGAATCAACCAATAAAAATATTGTTAAGATTATTAAGAGAACTGTTGACCAGAATCAAAAGAATTGGCACAAGTATTTGATATTTTCATTATTGGCAGACCATATAACTCAGAAGGCCTCAATAGGTACTTCTACATTCAACTTAGTGTATGGGAAAGAAGCTATAATACCGACAAACTTAGCACCCCCATCTCTAGCCTTAGTGCAATTTATTGAAGAAAATTCCTCGTTTTCTATTCAATTAAGATATGATCAAATCCTTAAATTAAAAGAAGAAAGAGAAAAATCTAGAATTACACATGAAAAATATCAACAGGTTATTAAATCTTCTTTTGATGCAAATTCTACCGGCCCAAATTTTTTACAAATTAGTGATCTTGTTTTGAAATGGGACAAAGCCCATGAAGATAAATGCAAACATACTAAATTTCAGAAGATGTGGCTTGGACCATTTCAAATCATTAAGAAGATAGGCTCATCAACGTTCATATTACAAGACCTATCAAGAAAGAGAGATTCTCTTCCTATCAATGGGCTTATCTTGAAAAAATTCTTTACTTAAAGAGGTAACCCCTTCTTACCTGTAAATATTCATTATGCAACTTTGTTTATTTTTATTTGTAGAAAATAAGGTTGTAAATAGTCTTCCATTGACTTTTACTATTTGAAAGTTATTTAAGGAAATATTGTAAATACTTGCTTTCGATAGATGGAAACCTTTAAGGAAAAGACTACAGTTTTAGAAGGTTAGATAAAATAAACTCTGAGAACCTCTTCTAAATTTGTAAAATCTTCTCAATCCTTGAAAATAGTGTAAATCGTTCCAAGTTTTAAAGAGCCAAGAGAGGTTATTTGTAAAAAAGTAAAGACCTTTCCAAACTTAGCATCTACAGCTCTTAAATTGTCATCCATTGACTCTTAAGGAGAAAGCAATTCACCCCGTCCATTAAGTTTATGATTTTTCAGAGTGTAATTTTAAAATATGTTTGATATAAAAGATAAGAGGCTCATCATGAGCCCGCTTACCATGATCATAGGGAACTAATTAAACTGACATTACCAATATTGCATATCAAAACAGGGTAATGGATTATAATTATAAAACAAGGGGTCCCATCATGAGCCAGCATGTTCAGTTCAATTACAACCAGTGAATGACATTGTCAATAGCTGGCCACCAAACCAGGACAATGGATTTTTATCTTTTAAAGAAATTGAAAGAGTAGAAAACACAAAAAAAAGAAAAAATATGTGTAAACATATCATTTTGAATTTATCTTTCAAAATTTATAGTCTTAAATGGATGGGACAATGAATGATTAAATGGTTAATAGGTAACCCTGTCGAGACTATAAATGTCTGTTGGCAGTAGAGGCACTACCTGTGACAACAGAGTAAACTTAAAAACTGAGTTGGAGAAGCCCCCTGCTTTATCTATACCAACCAATCAAAGCTCAAATAAGCCCATAATGTTTTTATTTTTAAGATTGAAAAAGGAATTACAATTTTTTTTTTTCATTATATTCAGAGTTAATCTTTATTTAACTATTCTTAGATTGTTTTCTTTATCCTCAATGGTTTCCAAATTAAGAGAGTTATAGATATTGCATTACTTTCTCAGAGATAATTGTTTCTCCCAGTGAATCGCCAATTGTTGTGCTATACAACAACCCTCCCCATTACAAAATTTTCATCCAAAACTTTAACAAGAAATGGGGCCCCTTTTTTTAGGACTTAGATAAAATCAATAATTCAATAACGATCACAAACTTTGCAAAATCCATAAACACATGCAAGTCCTTATGAAAAGGTCTGATCTGATTTAGATATTTATTAAGACCTTCTCATAAAGCAAATGTAAAATAATGTGTCGCACCCTTTGTATAAAAATAGACTTAAGGCTTTCATTGGAAAATTGCTGATGTGATAACATTATCGGAAAGCGCAAATCGCTAGTTATCAAAGAAATATTCCAAGGGTCCATGTAAAACTCCCAATGCAATAATCCGTTCGCAATCGGCCATCGCTGAAAACATGAATTACATAACGCGTGCCCGTTGGGAATCTGCCGATGTGATTTCATTAAAAGTGCGCTTTTTAATAAAAGGCGAAAAGGGATTGTTAAATGAATGTTTGCGGGTCTAAACCTTAAATCAATTATAAATGAAAAAACAAACGATTTATTGATTATCCCGCTTCCCCATCATAACCCAATTTTTATCGCAATCAGAGATATGTATGGAAACAACTAAAGCTTAACATTTGTGCCCCCCTAATCTGCGATATGAGATTTTCACTAATCGCTGATCGGGAAAGTCACAAGATCCACTTTAAAGAACTGTTAGTAATACGAGCGATGTGACATATCATTATGGCATTTAAGTATCACGATTGGTGGTTACATAAATCATTAATAAGCAGTTATGGTTGAATTCTTCGAGGGTTTCATTCGTGGTAATATTAGATTTCGTATTGCTTATCACGCTTAACTTGCCATTAATATTTTATATTTTGTATTGGCTTTGAACAAATTTTTTCTCTGTTATGGTTTTTCGGTTTCTTTTGCAGAGCAAGTCTGAGTTGATGAATCCAGCGAAAATGACCAAGAAATCGAAAAAAACAAAGGTCCCCGTCATAGCCAAAGAGGAACCAGTTAGTAAGGTCTTGATAGCTGATACTACCTGCCTCGGTCTAGGTAAGGCTTCATGGGAAAATATATACAATTTACTGGAAGCCGAGGATCCGGAAGAGATTGAAGAAGTGGTGGGAACAACAGATTCCACTGAAAAGTCAGAAAGTACTCTTAAAGAGTTGGCCAGCTCCTATCTTCATAGAATAGCAGCCCACACCAAAGTATTACCCTATAATGACTTGGTTAGATGGGTTATTGAAAGTATCAACATTACAGACAAAACTTTCTTTACGGCTGATGGAAGAATGTTCAGGTCGTTCAGAGCAGAAGATATCAAAAGAATGTACCATTTTCCTGAACCACAGAAGTGATATAACAAAGCATTTTTGGAAGCTTTCGCCAAAGAAAATGCCATCGAATCAGACCCTATCAGATAGTGGAGGCATTTTCCGAACAAACACAAGCATGAATCATCGGGTATGTACTCCGTAGACTCATTAGCATCTCCTTACTGTTATGCTGGTGCTATGATATGCAGACTCTTTGGAGTCCATGATTCGGCCAAGTTTTCTATAGAGATGGTACCTTTAATGGAGGCTACAGTCAATTCTTATATCATGGATTGGGCGACCATTTTGTTTGATAAAATGGCCAACCAAATACTGGATTATAGGAAAAACAGATTTGTGACTACCTAAGTAATACCCCCATTTTATATGAGTGCCTATATCTTGGACACTATCTATTTCAATTCTGAATATCCCATTTTAGGTTGGAAATGGACTCCACAGGACCCAAACCCCATTCATATCTATCATAAGGAATTGTGGAAAGCCCATTATAAAAATCATCTGTATAGAATCTATCATGGTTTCATCCTCCCCGTTTATTATGCTATATTCAATAAACCCACTCCTAGGTTGTTCGAGGAAGCTTATGTAGACCTAACATCAGTTGGTAGGTGGTTTGGTGAAGAAAATTTCACCTACATTAGACTTTTTGGCAGCACTACTGACCCACATGTCCTTCCCTTATACATCCCTGATAAGTTATTTGCCAGAGAAATAGCATATCAGATAATAGTAGAAGGGATGTCAAGAAACTTAAAGGAGTCAAAAAACAGATGTGGCCTTCATTTTCCCTCCGATGCGGTTCTTTCACGTTGCATGACTTCAAGCATGTAGAGAAGGAAGCTGAGAAAATTAAAATGTTAAAGTTAGCAGTCATCCCAAAGAGGTAGTATGATCGAAAATTTGTTGCCTACAATTTCACTTCTCATGTCAAAATTGCCAAGTTTTAACATGAGAAGGATAATTATGATGATTTGTTTGCTTCAGCTAAGGTATTTTCTCAAGTGAAACAAATGGAAAAAATCAAATTGGGAGTAGAGGGATTAGAGGAATTTCTCAAGTTCAGGACACAGATATTGGAAACATTGCCTCTAGACTTGTTAAATACAACCTCTATGGTGCAATTAGAAGGCCACTGTGAAGAAACAATGGAAAAGACTCCTGAAAAGGAAAAGATCCCAGAATAGGAACAGATAAAGGAAGGAACTAGTGAGCCCCTTAATATGAATATCAATATTGATCCTAGTTTACTCAAGGAATATGAGCAATTCAACCTAATCATCAATAACCCGAATAAAGCCCAAGATCTCACTATACCAAAATTGGCTATAGTGCAAAAGCTAGAAGTTACTAGTGTTGTGATTAAAGGGACAAGTGGCCTACCCAGAATTCAGAAGGAAATAGAGATCATCCCTGAAAATCCTACATAGGAGATTGTACTTAGAACAAAATAAATACCACCCTTAGCTGTATTCTATAGTCCGAAGCACAGGGCTGTAGTTAAAAGACCGAGGAAAAAGAGGAAAATTGATCAAAGTCCTCTTCTAACTCCTCAGGCAGAAATGATGATTGTGGTATGGAAAGCAGAAGTCAATACCTTTGAGGATTTAACAAAGTTATCTCAGTATGTAGGAGCTTACATAGCGGCGACAATAGATAGGCCTCAGAGGCCAGCCACCTGATGAGGGAAAAGGATCAGAGGATTACTCAACTTGAGGTGTAATTGGCAAAAGGACAAAAAAAGATTAATCAGCTTGAACAGCAGTTAACAGAGCAGAGACAACAAAATGATCGATTAAGAGAGCAGTTTAAACTGTAGAAACAGAGGATTGATGAGTTGACTCCCCATAAACAACAGGAGTTCTCTCAAGAATTAAGCAGGCTTCAGATGATAAGTGAGCAAGAAAAGAAGGCAAAGGAAGATCAAATTGCACAAATGCAAGAACAGATAGAAAGGTACAAGGGTTATCCACAAGTAAGTGAATTCAGAACAGAAGCCTTGGAGATAACCAAAGCCTTGTCCTTGCAGTTGAATATTCTTTGCCACAACATATCATTGGCCAACCCCTTACGCGATATCTCTGCATCATTGATCGATAAGGAAATGGACGCTAGACTTGAATTGGAAAATACAGATGAAAGGTTAACCAATTTTCTATCTTGGCAAGATTCCGCAGAAGGAATTGTTGCCAACTTGCCAAGAATACAAGAATCGTACAAGAAAATCCTATTTTCCGAATGGGAGTCCCAGCTAGTGAAAGCTGAAAGAGAAACTTCTAGATGCAAAGCTACAATGAATGGTTTGATCGAATTAATAAATAATAGTCTATATATATCTAATTTGTTCTCCGAGTGCTATCCAGATAAACTTCCAAAAGCAAAGACATTGGAACATCATTGGAAACAAGAGCTGGCGAATAGAGAAAAACATATTGGAGAGATCTAATACTTGATATGGGAAACATTCTGGTTTTTCCTAGTCAAGCCATATAGCTAGCAGATGGCCATGAAATGTCTTTCGGATGCAATCAACTGCATGATCTCTGAACTCTCTGATGCCACCTATACAACCCAGCTACACTCTAGGCTGAGTCAGCCTCCAGAAATCCAACCAATGCTCGTAATCTGCCAACTGCAATCACAGGAAAAGAAGCTGATACAATGAATTCATTCAACCGCTACTGCACTGCTATTTTTATAATGAATCCCAGATTTTCATGTCTACAGTTAGAACAACACATAGCGATCTTTATTGATAGTTAGTTGTTATTTTTATTATTTAAGACCCTTTCATGTATTTTAGAAAGAGTCCTCAATTTGTATTAAAACTTGACTTGGGAGTTGCACTTCTATACTTCTAATATTTTTTAATCAAAATATGGACAAAAGTTCTGCGTTTTTGCGAAGGAAGATTTTGCGAGACTTGCACTTTTTCATCTTTTGAAGGTTTTCTCAAATAGGAAATCAAAATTTGAGTGTTGTTTACATTGAGAGAATTCAAATGCATATGGTACTATTATCTTTGTTTTTGTCTTATTACTCTATGGGAATGAGCATTTCTTAAAACTTGCTATTATTGATATATGTATGTTTTCAAACAATTATTTAGCATATCATTTCTGAAGGTTTTAGAATTGTTATCATCTGGATATATATGTTAGTGATATATTATGATGAATGCGATAATGTTTTTTATAATTACTTTGTTTAACTTCTTAAACAAAGTAATCATTATATGAATGCATATTTATGTTTTATGAATACGTCATCTATATGATTATTTGTTTAATAAAAACAATCAAAAATTGTATTGTTAACATGATACCCGGGTTAGATTAGTTATATTTGTATATCTTTGAATTGTAGGATAAAACACTTATCACCTTCGTTATACATTGCAAACCAATCACCCATCAACTCATACATCACTGGGAAACTGGTCCCATTATATCCAGTTGGAGCCACCACATCAAATGGAAAAGGAGCTGCGCTAAGGTCTGGACCGGGTGGTTTTCCCCGATGTTGATGCAGCGATTTTAGAGGCATCAACAAGACCTAAAGCCAAAATTTGACCAAACAAGGAGAAACAAATATCCAAGAAAAGGTCTCGCAAGCAAATAAAATTTCAGCCTCAAACGAATATTCACACACTTTTTGGTAAGCTAAAAAGATTAGAAACCAAAAACCAAAGAAAGGAAAGGAAAAAGCAAATGATTTTTTTTCTTTTTTTTTAAGGACTTAAAATAAAAGTTTCAAGATGGCAAAGCAATCAATCACCTCAAGATTAAAATCAAGAGAAAAGACTCCAAAATTCACAAGCCATAAACAATCACTAAGATGATAAGACTAAGGTGACTAAGAGACCAAAACACTTGAACACATTGACCTGAAGGATATATAAAATGCTCAGAAAAACAGAAAATTTTCATAGAACCAAAATCCTTCACTGAACCAAAATTGTAAAGACCTTTCTCAAATAACCAAAAAGAAACCAAATGAGACAACTTCAAGAATGCAAAGTGAAGTAATGAAAATATTGGATTATAGGAAAGCTGAGAACCAACTCATTGTTCCAGAAGCATAGAATAGTTAGACACTTCACCAAGAAGGTCTGAAACCCAAAATTAAAATACAAAAACTTCAAAAATTGCAAACCCTAGGTTGACAAAATCTTTTTGCAAAAAGAGACAAATAAACCGACACTAACAAGAAACAAGACCATTCCAGATTGCAAATGACCTTAAGGAAGCAAAAAAAACAAGCTACATCCCTCACAGAAGGAAAAATTTGAAAAAATAAATTTTTTTCCAAATATACACAACTGTGTAATAACAGATCCACATGTACACCTGACTATTTTTGAAGAAACTAGTCTATACGCAGGTTTCTTTGGTAGAAACCTCATGTGTACACTTTTGTATACAAGAAAATAAGCGTAGATGTAGAAAAATAGGGAAAAATAAAAAATACAGACTTGACCCAAAAGATCAAACAGATTTCCCAGACTGCAAATGAGTCAACAATACTGGAAAAATCAAGAAACAAGAAAGAAAATCCCAAATCAAGGAAAAAACAACCCTTCTAGGAAATATGTGACTGTATTCCCCTGTGGAGTCGTTGGTTCTATTGGTGGGAAAACATCCCCTAATGTAAGGGTTGACAACCTCAATAGATCGAAAACAAAATATCAACAAGAAGCATACATTCAAGCAAGAAAACTATATAAACTACCAAAGTTCGGTTTGAGAGGACTACCCGTAGGTCCTACGTTTGATGTCGATCTCGTAGGGTCTGTTACCACTCCGTAGTTTTCCTAGGTTGAAAAGGAAAATGCAGAGGTAACCACAAACCACTTTTAAAGTTGGGATATAGCCCTTCCAGCTTCAGAGAGGGCTCTCTCTGTATGATTTGAATTTTACAGTTTAAATATTAGGCTAGGTATGAAATGTCAAGATAGGTTTTTTGTCTTTTTTTATAGAATGAAAGAAAATTACATTGGGCATAGAGTCATAAAATATTCAGTAATCAATCAAAAATAAAAAGAGTAGGTGAAATAGGGTGACGTATGAAAACTCCTGGATCTCGTGAATTATGTGTGGTATGAATAACATGAATATAACGTAAGAATAAATCAACTATAAAGCATACTTAAATGAATTTTATATTTAATTTCAGAAGGAAAACATTGAGATTGTTTAACAATCCAAAGCAGAGTATTGTAAGTAAATTCAACTCTTAATCTTCTTGCAGCGACCAAGAAAGAACATCCATATGAAAACTTAGAAGGAAAAACACATTAACAGAGAGGAAATCATCACCATTTATTTGACACAAGAATCCTGAAACAATATTGCCTCTGTATTTCTGAATTGATTACTTCAAAATAAAGTTCACAACTTACAATCAAAGAAATATCTTCTCTTTTACATAATCCAACACTTTCTAAATCTTTTTACAAAATACTTAAAGAGTATGTCCTGAACTAAAATCAAACTTCAAAATAATATCTATCAAAAGATGTAGATATTTCAAAAATAGAACAAAATAATAGCAATGTTTGACTAATTTAATTGTTTTGTTCACACTTTAAGGATTGTTGTTGTCGACTATAGCTACATTTTAGGTTCTTCTATTTGACCACCCCCAATATGTAGGAGTTTCTGTTTGATTTCACTCAACAAGCTCCAATAGTTTATCCCATCGTTCTTCACTAGGAATAGAGAAATTCACCATACTTCGAAATTTTTCTTCTACTTCTATGTATGTTTGAAAAGTTTTCTTATTGAGAAACAAATGATGGACTTCATGTTGAATGTAGAGGTCATATTGTAGGCCTTCTAGGAAAGCTTCTCCAGTTATGGTTCCTCTCACTTTAGTGAATTTAGATGTATCTGCGACTATATTTCACAACTGGTCTTGATATTTCTCTAATGGAATCAATTTTCCATTAGAGGCTTTCAAAGCTAGAAGCCCTCTCTCCAGAAATAAATAAAACTTTCTGTTACATATTTTCACTTGTAGTTCTAACTCTTTGCATTTGTTTTCTAGCTGTAACATGAGGTTATTCTTTTTCATAACTCTCTTTACTTCCATGAATATGCCTATTCTATATTGAATCTGGAGTTCTTCGAGCTCATCCTTAGCCTTGGAGTTCAACATCTTGATAATTTTGTGTACTTCTACTGGGCTATATTCAATTTCAACTTTTGTTTGTTCAACCACTACTTTGACATTCTGTACTAGTTCCTCCTACTCAAATATAATATGAAATGATGGCCACAACTCTATAATATTTTCATTAATGTTATGCCATATACTCTGCTTGGCCTCTGCTAACATCTGGGTTTACAAATATTGATTCTCATACTTTTCAATTTGTTGAGCCAACTTAAAATTTTTATGCACTTTTTCTAAGTATGCATTTTCATCCTTGATCTTGTTCTCCTCCATTCTTCTTAATGATGCTAACAATCTCTTATTTTCTTGGTTAGTTAATGATAAATCTCCCAAATATTTTACTAACTTTTCAGAAGAATTTGCAGTGGATGTTTCTACCCTTTTTTCTAAAGTTGTTGTTGTTGTTTGTTGTACTATTTGTTGTGCTAATGTACCTATGGCTGCTAACATTTCCTTTTCTTTCAGAAGTGCCTCCATGCCTATCCCCATTTTCTGAATTTGAACGTTTTGTCCAACTATCAACCTGAGTAAAATTTCCTTCTCTGTCTTCAGCTGAGTGATTTCTTTGGTTTGTGGATTCTCTATGGTTGGAAGCTTGAGCTACTTCCTTAGAGTTTGAATATCATCATTTTTATTTTTGATCATCTCCTTAACTGTTTTGATGTCACTAGGATCATATTCTAGTTTAATTACCAAATCTTCAAGAGTTTTGGTTATAGTTTCTTTGGCCAAGGATTACATTCACTCTATCTTTAGCTATGAATGCATGTTATTTAAAGAGGCCTACAACTTGGAGGCTTCCATGGTTGAACTTGTTAAAGTTGAATATATTATTTCACCAGCCGCTTTGTACAAATCAATTTGGTTGATTGCATGGATCTTCTTGGTATCAAAATAAAAGAATGAGGCTTTGTAGTCTTCTCCACCTTTAGTGACTGGAAATGTAGGTTCCAAGAATGCTAATTGGAATTGTCCCTTCATTGTTTCAAGTGCAGATAATAACTTTTGTTGAGTAGTAGAAGTCTGCTTCCAAACTTCTATGTATGTAGTAGCCTTCAATGCTTCATTATTCTTCTTAATCTCTCTATACCTGGAAAAAATGTTATGTGCAATTTGGGATGTAGAAGACACAGGTGGCTTTGGTTTCCCCTCAACATATGGGAATGAAGTGGCGGGAAAACCTATTAAAACAACTGTGGCTTGCTCCTGTGAGCTCTTTTCTTCTAACGGTTCCTCTTGAATATTTATTATTTGAGTATCAATTTTAGTATTAGTCTTAGTATTTGTTTTTGTATCTTTCTTTCTCCTCTTGAAAACACAAAAATTGGTAGCTTGAGACCCTGAATATTTAGGAGACATACTTTCCCTTGATCTCTTGGCTTCTTTGTCCTTTGAAATAGGAGTTTGTAGAGATGTTTGATTGACAATTTTCTCTTCAGCCTCTTGCAATGTATTCTCTGTCTACTCTTATTGATTGAAATACTGATCTATTTATGTTCTAAGTGTATGTGAATATGGTGTGGTCTTCTACTCAATTCTCAGTTTTGAAATTATCCCTAATGGATCATAAGACCATGTAAAACTCAACTTGAAATTCATCTTCTTTAGTAATTCATCTGCTTCCTTTGTTGCTGCTCTAGTGTTGACAATGTAAGGACCAATATGTGCCTTCAGTTTAAATTGTGCTTTCTTCTTTCTTGACACAAAATGCAGGTCATCCATATTTAACATTTGCTTGATATACTCCAAGGAAAAAATTCTGACTGGTACAAAAACTAGCAACCTGTAGGGAGGGATTTCACATCCATAAATTCAAATTTTTGTATAATTCTGGTAAAGATACCAGTCTCCAACCTTGGCATGTTTTGTGAGATGAAAAAATCTTTTTATTTATGGTGAAATCCTTGGTATAATATCGCTACTAAGAAGACACAAGGATACATGAAAAAACTGATCTACAAAATTGCTAAATGAATATTCTTTTGAATTTTTTCTAACTAAGGAAGTCTAGTGAATAACTGATAGTGGTCTTCCCTGTTCATCCATCTTCTGCAACTAAAATTTGAACCTGTCTTCTTGATAGAACAACATCAAATATACAAGAACTGACTGGTGTTTGAATGCACCTTCAACTTTAAACTTCAAAAATTAATCATGAATAACACTTGATAGGTATTGATTGTAGTTAAAAATAATTGATGGCTTTTGACCAATTGAAAATACTGACAAAAATCCTAACACTACTTCATCTACCCATTCATTTGTGGGATAACCTAATAGGAAAGTAACCATAGAAATAACCTACCTTGACATTTCACAAAAAATAGCAATAGAATATGGGGATTGTGTCTGGGAAATTTAGAATTCTCAGACAAAAAAGACTCAAAAATATGGGCTCGTTGAGAGAAAGTAAGCTTCTGGTATATTTCCATGAGAGAATTAGTATGAAGGGCTCGAAAGATGGCTTCTGGTGCAATTGAGAATAATATTTCGTTATTTTGGGTGATTACAACTTGATGGTTAGGGAGATACCTAAGATGACACCATGTAACAAATTCCTGGAAAACATGAGCCTGGGGAAAAATAAGCTGAGTTAAGAATGATTCCCATATACTTAATTCATCAATGTTATCTAAATATTTTTTATTTGCCCATTTATGAAGTTCATACAAGTTGAACTCACACTCGGTATCTACTATTTTATACTGTGTGTTGGCCAAAGGGAATTCATCTAGGTTATGAACAAGAGGCAAAAAAAGACTCTCAACAACCATTTTCCCTTTCCTTTATGAGAAGACATCTTCAACTGTGGAGGCTTGGGAAAATAGTATTACCAAATTGCAATTGATCGGTTGCAGGAAAGGAATGCTACTGCAGAGAATGTCGATGGACTTGAAAACTTTTGGGTTGTAACCTGCATGGATCAAACAAATAGAAAAAGGAAATAATGCAAGGTGATATGGGATTTTTAAAGTGAGAGGGAGAGGTGATTAATGGAAATATTACCTTTTTGGAGCGTCGCATTAAAGGAATTATACGTTAGTAGGATTTATTAATGGCCAACATCCATATGATTGTTGGTGGGAGAATTTAATGACCAATGGTAGTGTGACGTGGATGGTTGGATGGATGACGGGTGGCATGTCGTGGATGGAGCAGCAGCAGGCAGGCACGGGAGGTAGCGGACAATGGTTTTTTTTTTGGGGGGGTGGAGGGGTACGAGCGGTAAATGGTAAAAGGGGGGAGGCCCTTGAAAACACTATGGAGCTGCCACGTATCTTTCAATAGTTTTATAAAAACGATTTTTCGTAAAGCCCTGCCACCCCCCTCATTAAGTCTCGAAAGCTCGAGGGTGCCCTAAACATCATCCGACACTGTTGATCCAGGCAAGGACGATATCATCCTTCCAATGATGCCAACGCTTTATGAAAAGTGATAAACGTCACATCCGCTTTTATTTCAAACTTTAAAAAAAGTTTATTACCAAATTAATCAACATTAACATAATTAAAAATTATGGTGACATTTAAACTAGCACACCCCTTTGGGGATTTTATTTTTATTTATTTTTTCTTTTATTCCCCCTTTTTTCTATATTTTTCTTTCTTTTTCTATTTTCATAATTTCTTTTCTTTCTACCTTTCTTTCCTCTTTTTCTATTTTTCTTTTCTTTTTTGCCTTTATTTTCTTTTCAAAAGCTAAAACAACTTACATGGAAAAAATAATTTACAACATCCCATTGGGATAAATAACTAGATAATCATACCTTGATCACTATATTTATAGGACCCTAATAGTGGCTCCAATGGGGATGACATCCTCCCTATGAGGTGCCAAGAACATTGTAGACTATTAGCCTTCTCCATTGGGCGTTTATTTTACCTTCAATCAACTGAAACTGACTTGATTAACTAAAAATCCATTATATATGGTAGCCACTCATTTGAAACTTAGGGCCTTGAAACAATAAAATGGTATATACAATGATGTTGTTTTAAACCAGCTGAATTTAGGTAAAGTAATGTTTGAGTAACTGCCATTGACAGGCCCTCTAGCAAGTGATTATCATGTTAAATCCTTTAACAAAAATGCTTTGGTCCCATGAAAATCTTCAATCTTGTAAGGCCCCTTCCACAAATTGTCAAAATTTCCATGTTTTCCCTTTTCCTCATTTTTGGGATCCCATTTTAATACAAGGTCATTAAGCTAAAAATCATGAGATTTCACCCTCTTATCATTAATTCTTTTGATCTTGTCCTAAATTATCTGAGTGTTGTTGTATACTTCTTCTCTAGTCTGTTGTAATTGTACCATTTGATTTTTCCTTCTCTACACATCATTTGTTTCAACCTCTAATTGATGCAATAATTTTAATAATAGAATTCCTAGGGAGGTAGGGAAAAATGCATCAACTCCATAAAATTTTTTGGAAAGGTGACATTCCAATTGATTTCTTAGTACTTACACTATCATCCCATAGAGAATTTATTAACCTTTTGTGCCAAGACTTTTTATTCTCCTGCAACAACTTCTTTATTATATTGACCAAACTCTTGTTAGAAGACTCTACTAACCCATTTCCTTGAGGATAATAGGTAGTAGAATTTCCTAGCACTATATGATATTTATTGTAGAAATAAACCATATTTTTAGATTTAAATGCAACAACATTATCAATGATGATTTTGTGAGGACAACCAAACCTAGAAAGAATATTACCTTCCATGAATTGAATAATTACTAAGTCTGTGGCCTGCCTAGTTGGAACTGCTTCTATCCATTTGGTGAAGTAATTTGTGGCTGTCAGAATCCACTTGTGTTGGGCTGAAGAACTTGGATGAATCTCCCCAATAAAATCCAAACCCCACTGCTAAAAAGGTACTTCTACTGAAATAGGCTTCAAAGGAAAAGGTAAGAGTTTCTTCTTTCCTTCAAAGATCTGACACTGATGACAAGTAGAAACCCTTTTGTGCACATCAACAAACAAAGTAGGTCAATAGAAACTAGCTCTCAAGATTTTATTTGGTATAGTCTTCTAGAAAAGCTTCCCTCCACAATCACCTTTACGAAACTCTTCCATTATCTTATCTGCTTCATCCTCCAACAAAGAATTCAATAAAAATCCTCTAGAGTCCTTCCAATATAAATCTTGATCCAGAATGAAGAATTTGACAACCTTTAATTTGAGAAATATTTCTTTAGTCTTTGTCAGACCTAGTGGAGCTTGTAAATGTTGCAAAACATAAACAATATCTGTATACCAGGGGGAAGTAACAAAGTTTTCTGATACCTGTTGGACAAAATCTTCTTCACCATCTAGAGCAGCAATAAAATTGATATCCAATGCATGCAAATTTGATTCAGCCATCAATTTGGCCAGCCCCTGACCCTTAATAAGTTTTGTGGGCTTAATCTCAATATCATATTATAAAATAACAGCTATCCACTTACCTCTCTTTCCTTCTGGATCATTTTGAGTAAGGATGTCTTTTACTACTACATTGGGAACAAAAGAAATTATATGAGAATGCAGTATATATACTCTGAAATATTTCAAGTCTTTTACAAAGGAAAAAACTTGCTTTTACATAATATTATATTTCAAAGAAGATTCTTTTAACTCCCTACTGAAAAATGCTATGGGTTGCTCAGATCCCTCCTTGTTTTTTTGCAATAGTATTTTCTAAAGCAAAGGAAAAAATAATGAAATGCTTAGTATGATCAAGACTAGCTAGAACAGGATCATGATTCAAGCTTGACTTTAACTCACTGAATGACCTTTTTTCTTCAACATTCCATTTTATTTCACTATCCTTTCTCAACATATTAGTGATAACTCTTAAAATTTTAGCCAAATTCGGAATAAACCTCCTTAGAAAATTTATCCTATCAATGAAAGACTTTACTTCTTTTTTGTTTCTTGGGGATCAATTTTCATGATGGTCTCAATTCTACTTGGGTCAATTTTGATACCATCTTTGGAAATTATATGACCTAACAATTTACCTTCTTCCAAACTGAAAAGAGAGTTTTTAGGATTCAAAGAAATACCAAATTTTCTACATTTCTCAACGACGATTTTCAAATGAAAAAAATAATCTTCATTGGTTTTAGAAAAACAGTGATTTCATCAAGGTATATCACAATAAATTTGTCCTTTTAATATGCAAAATAAATATCCATTGCTCTCCCCTCAATTCATAAGCCCAAAAGGCATCTTCACATACATGAAAGTTCCCCATGGTGTTGTGAAGGTTGTTTTGTCTTGATCATTTGGATGAACTAAAATCTAGTTGTAACTGGCAAAACCATCAAGCAATGAAATTATGCCAGAACCAACTACCCTCTGTAGTATATGATTCATCTTTGAAAAGGGGTAATTGTCTTTGAGAGCAACTTTATTGAGGTTTTGAAAATCTACACATAACCTTATTTCTCCAGTCTTTTTCCTCACTTGTACTAGATTTGATAACCATTTAGAAAATATAAAAGGTACAATAATCTTGGCATCAAAAATATTCCTTACATCTTTTTCAATTAAGGGAAACAAAACAAGGTTCACTCTCCTTAGCAACTGCTTGAAAGGTTATGATCTTCTTTGATAGGAATAGTATGTTGAATAATGATTGTTTCATAGGCCTTCAAGACTTCGTATCCCCATGCAAAAATATCATAGTATTCTCTCAATAAAATGTATTTATGCTTCTCTTATGGAGGTAAGGACTTAAAAAGTTTCACAATCTTTGAATTATCCTTAGTCCCTATGTTACAATCCTCCACTTTGGTTCCAACAGGTTGCATTTTGGGCTTTTGAGCCACATCATTGAAATCAAATAATTATTCAAGTGGTACCAAGTCTCTTGGTATCACATTGTCCTTTAACTGCATGATTTAAAGCTCTCCTTCATGTTCATTAAAATTCTCACTAATTTGATTCAAAACAGTTTCCTGTTTATCATCATCAACACTATTTTCCACATCAAAATGCAAATTTTCAAACTCCCCCTTTAATTGCAAAAATTGTCTAATTGTTTGTCATTGTCGAACACTTGCTTGTAACTTATGTTATTTTGGACATCAAGTCTATGTTTTAATTCAATCTCATATTTCTTATTTGGGTGGAAAGGAATCTTACATGTGCTTCCTGAGGTAGCTGATGAGCCTCAATATTGCAACAAGAATGATGCAACTCCCATGGCTACCAACTTTAATTATTAACCTGGGGTTCATACAAACTTACGAGGTATCGACACTATGTATGTAGCATACGATGTGTCATTTCTTCATTGTCATGATGTAATGGAATGAATGTAAAGAAATCAAATCCTAAACTAATTGCAAAAATGGAAATGCTCGAAATGGAAACCTTAACCTATTGCAGGAAAGAAAATACAAGGAAAGAAAACCTATTCTAATTGCATAAAGTAAAGATAATAAACTAAATATCAATCATTACATTTCAAAGAGTTTAGATCCATTGACAAAGTTTATTGGATGTGGAAATCAAGAAAATCATTAGTGTATTATCCAATTCATAAATCTGTCCATTAACTCGAATTGTTGAGATGTGTTGCAGGGGCAAAAAGGAAAGTCTTAATTGGTTATTATTCCTTCTCAACCATTGATTTAGAGACTAGGGGTTATGATTCAACCCTAAGGGACACAAGCCAAGATTTTTGAGCAAATCTGGGTAAGTATATACATGTTGGAAGAGTGTTACAGGAAGTTATAGGTGCTGCTACAGGAAGTTACATATTTGCTACAGGAAGATATAATTCACCGAATGACCAAGTAAATCAAATCAAAATTGGATGGGACAATTTTGATTATTGAGTAGGATATCTTAAGTATCCATTACAAGTGGAATCACTCAAAAATAACCCCTGTTAACACATGCTAAAAAATAGCAGAAAATTACTAGTCTAAAATCTAGAACTTCGAGAACTAGTGCACTAGTTAAGTTATCAAATGCCTAACCTAATCAAGTGAAAATGAAATGGGGCAAATTGTGTTATTAAATTGATTTTTTTTCTTTATAATTCAAGTGGAATAAACTCAATTGAATCTCATTAGAATGATCTAAAAATAATAGAAAATTACTACTATTTGCCATAGGGGACTTCCAGAAATTTAGATTTTGGAATAAGCACACTAATCCAAGTAGCTTTGTGATACCTATGACCTTCAAAATATATTCCAAGGATGAAACCATGCTTTTTATCCTACAAAATAACTTCAACCATTTAACCCAATCCTACAACAAAATCATCAATACTAAATAGAAAAAACAAGAATAAGAGATGCATGTAAATAAGAAGTGAAAAGAAGAAAAGTAAGTGATACAAAAGGGCTCTAAGGCTCCTGGGATGGCCAAGCGCAAGGAAACACAGAGTTCTATGAAGGAGACTGAGATTTAGAAGGTGAAAATGGTACCAATCTTCTTTATTTCCATCAATACAATTACATACCTACAAAAAATGAAAGTGGAGCTGTAAAAATACAAGTGTTCTCCACAGGAAGACTAAGAAAAATCAACCCCTAGAGGAAAATTCGACTTGGTACTTATAAAAAATGATTAGGAATCATTCCCCATGAAAGGATTAAGCTTTCCCCTCCAAAATCCTTCAAATAGTGGATCTGATTCCCAACACTAGGAATCTGCATTAAATGATAGGGAACACATTCCTAGATTTTCTCAATCATTGGAGCTCCAGAATTTGTGCATGATTTCATGATATCTTGTTGATTTATTATTCAATATTGATCCTCCTATAGTAGGGATCAATTCCCTAAATTATCTCCTCCTCCAAATATTGATAATCTGTCCAATATTCTCACAAAATTCCACAAAAATAAATAATATTAGACACAAATATGAAATTGTCCATAAACTTCCTATTAAACATATTAAAGTTAAAAATACATTATCTAATGCAAAAATATAGGTTTAATGTGCTGAAGGATGGTTAGTTGGGCCTTATCATACCCCCTACTGAAATTTTTGCTCATCCTCTGTGCAACTTAATGACCTCATTGTGCCCCATTCATGGCCCTGGTGGCCTCTCTCTTGTACATTCCTGCCTTTTTCCCCTTATGAAAGATGGGTTCTTGATACTTTTTGGTTTGGAAAGGTCTTCCATATCCTTTTCCAATCTCATGCTACCTTTTTACACCATTTGGACAGCACTGAAACCCTCAAAACTCCCTTAGATGAGATCTTGTAGCAACACAAAGCATCATGTAGCAAACCTATAGTATTATGTAGAACATCACAAAATCTGGCAAGCCTTGACCCAAATTGCACCTCATGCTTAATTTTTTCCTCTTACCTTTCTATAACATCTTCTAGGCCTTGGACAAAAACTAGAAAGAGATTAGAGACCTTTTGGAAAGCCTCTTTTCATTACTGCGGTTTGAGTTCTATTTTGATGGTGAACACCTTCTTGCCTTTTGTTTCCTTTTTCTTCTCTTTTTTGGCCTAGATGATTTCATAATGGGCTTTGGAGTTCTCTGTTTTGATTAGGTCACTCTTAGGCACTGCTATTTTGGTTTTTAGAACAATTTGTTCATTTCTTCCATCTTGTAGTAGCTTTCTTATATTTCCGTAAGGAAGTATGATTTCATTCTCACTCAAAAATAATTTCAATTCCCCTTCTTATCTGGCTCAATTCAAAGGAAGCATCCATATATCATTTTTTTTATTTGTAAACTTTTATCAAAAGTTTTCCATAGGTTGTACTACTAAAAAAAATGCAAATTTTGCAGGCTTCTTATTCACATATGGCAAGGAGAAATATGTATTTACCCTTTCTTTGGGTGTTGTCCTTCGAATCCTAGGCTTTGGGAGTGAAATTACTCCAAATCGGTATCTTTTTCCGCGCGTTCCTATAGCATATTTGTTTTTCCTGTAGCACATAGTATACCTTTCCTGTAGCAGCCCTATTTCTCCTATAGCAGCTATGTTTTCTCCTGTAGCAGTGCAAAATCATCTTGCAGGTGTCAAATCTTGGCTCCCTAGGTGTTTGGATTTCTCTACGAGGCTTGGGTTGCTTCCCCTTAGCTTGGAGGGAGGTTATTCCTTCAATCTGCTCCTTATTTCCCTCTAATTCTTCCTTTTGTTAACATGTTGATTACTTAATTTTGATTATGATTGCTGAGGGAGGTAGAGGCTTCTGACCCATCTGTTAGCGCTTGAAATTTCACCTAGGCTGAGATAGACAAATCTCAAGACTACATCAAACCATTCAGCCTCGTAGCTAGCCCTACGAGGCAGGAGAAGGCTCTCTCCGGTCAAACTCGGTGGATTTTTCAATAGGATGAGCTGACCAATTAGAAACACTGATATTAGGCTAGTAAACTGATAATGAGGGTTGATTTAAAGTTTTTGGGGTTTTTGGTGGCAATTGGAGGGAGTGCAATTCAGGGTGCGGGGATTGAGCTCAGGTTTTGCAGGTGGGTCTTTGGGGCAAGGTAGGAGTTTGTGCTGATTCCTTTAGCTGAGATGGATGATCAAGGAAGAAAAAATAGAAGCTAAAGAGGGCAAACAATGACTTTGAATCCTCTCTAGACAGTGGAAAACATAAAGATTAAACAAATTTGAAAGCTGAGCATGGCAAGCATGAATTCAAAATTTATCACTTCATTTGTTTAATAAGCTACAGTAAAGAAAGAGATGGAACACATAAACACACTTACAATTACAATAATAGAACACACCATCAATGCAAGAGTCCACAAGAATCCCAATGATGTCTGCAAAAACCCTGGTCTTCCCTTTCCTCAAATTGCAGAGATACAAGTAAAATATACAATAGGAGCTTCTCCCTCAAGAGTCCAACCATGAAAATGAGCAAGATAAGGCATAATATAGATGATCTAACTCCTTTCCCCACCTCTAGGGGTCGAGCTCAGCTTCCTAGGAGCTGTTTCAACTAATTCTAAACTGAGCACTAGATAATAGGCAGTCAAAACAACTTGCCTCTAAAACTTAGGAAACCTATCCATGCATTAAATATTTACCATTTACATCAAAGAATCTTCTAGAAGTGATGAAGGAGAGTAAAAGTATCTAAGTGCCATGAAAATTACACAAAAATCCATCATTTACATGCCTCAAAAGTCAACCAAGATGAAAACAGTGTTTTGCTGGCCGAACTGGTCAAAACAGGCAAATTTCCCTGACAGGTCGCGCACATCACTCTGACAGGTCGCGCACATTCACAGCTCTGTTTGAGGGCCTTCCCGGTGTCCAAATCAGGTGCAAGATAGCTCGTTGGAAAGGTCGGCGAGTCTAATTTCCAACCCCACCGGAATTTTTGAATTTGGAGTTGATTTGACCCCTCAAAAGTCATTTCGCCCAAGACAGCATCATGACCGACACTAACAGCTATAGCAGCTATGTTTTCTCCTGTAGCAGTGCAAAATCATCTTGCAGGTGTCCAATCTTGGCTCCCTAGGTGTTTGGATTTCTCTACGAGGCTTGGGTTGCTTCCCCTTAGCTTGGAGGGAGGCTATTCCTTCAATCTGCTCCTTATTTCCCTCTAATTCTTCCTTTTGTTAACATGTTGATTACTTAATTTTGATTATGATTGCTGAGGGAGGTAGAGGCTTCTGACCCATCCTTAGCTTACAAAATGTCATCTCTCATGCATTGACAACAAATTTCTAGCTATAATACGCTCAAGAGAAGAGGTGGAGAATATTTCATACCTGTACCTACCTGATGGTTGTTGGAGAGGCATGAATACTACTATTGAATTGTTGATAGATCCATGCTTCTCTGGAGGTGATAATTTCCTTTGTTTGCTTCTGCATAGGTCTTCATATATTGATGATTCTTTGACTGATAAGGTTGTTGTGTGCAAGTTTCTTTCCAGTGCCCAATCTGCTACTTGTGGAGTGGATGAGTGATGAAAGTGGTGTTGGGTGACTTCTCTCAACCTTCCCTAAATAATAAATGAATTTTTGACCCCTTTCTCTAATCAGATTTCCTCCTGTAGCTTCTTCTCGGCCATCCTGTAGTGCTACAAGATCTTCTTGTAGCAATCTTGTTTTATGAATATATCTCAAACGATAGATTGGATTGACCTGAAATTTTCTGAGCATGTTGAAATCATCCTTATGCACATCCCCATAGATAATCTTGGCCAATGGATGCACAAATATTGAGAAAAAATAAAAAATGGATGTAGGTTATGGAGGTTGATTTCTCGAAAATTGTACACTGGAATTTTCTGAAATTTCTTAAGCATGTTACCATCATCCATATGTATCTCCCCCTAAAATAACTTAGTAAATGGATGCAAGTTTTTCAAGGTATGAAAAAAATAATTTTCTTCTCTATGTATTTTGGCTTCCTGTAGCAAAATAGAGCCTTCCTGTAGCATTTTAGGATAACAAGGAAAATGAATGGGAAAATCTTGGGAATGATGGGTGGATGGCAGAAATAGACGAGGGTGATGGATTGGCATGGCCTTGGTCCTGTTGTAACATCTAAGAAAAGGAGGAGAACACATAAATTTGATTTCTTTTGACTAAGCTTGTGATCAAATTTTCTTTTGGTAGCTAACATGTTCTTGTTGCTTGGAGAGGTTGGAGAGCACCTGCATTCATGACAGAGAGATACATGGAGAACATATTTTCATTTTTCCTCTTTTTTTTTCCTTTAGGCCTACTAGCCACCTCAATGAGGTTTTCAACTAGTAGGTATGTGCTATAGGCATTAATGCACGAGTGATTGTGGTGGAGATACCCTCAAGGATCTTCTTGGGATCCTTGGCAGACAGTCAGATTAGCTGCAGCTGGCACAAAGATACATGCACATATCGTATTAGTGAAATGGTAATCAAAGTAAGAAGGAATACTATTAACTTAGATCTTAGTGTGGTGTTGCTGGAGAACTCAAAGTAGCAGAGTGGAAGACCCTTCAACTAGCTCCTAGATCAATACCTGCACATAGACAAGATGAGGCATAATATCACATCATATAACCTTGATAATCAATACAAGAATACATAGGGATATCTAACTACACATATCTAAGCTACTCATAATCAATAACATTGCATAAACATGTAAAGAAATCACAATACCAATGCCATGGAAAGGAAAACACAACTACAGGTCTATATTAATGATAGGAAAGAGTGATTACAACCATTAGTTGCATCAAGCATCCCTTACTCCTTCATCTCCTCTCTCTCTCTCTTCTTAACCTCTTGATGAGCCAATGTCTAATACAAAGCTTCAACAGTCAATAGGCAATCCTTTCAATACTTTCAACCCTTTTCACAATGGCCCAACCCTCAAATATATAGCATGAGAGGATAAGCCTTGCCAATTCTTTCATGAGTTCTTTTGGGAAAAAGATGAGATGTTTCCATGCTTTATCACTCTTTCCCTATTTTTTAGACTCTGTTAGGAATAGTAATTCCTCAAACAAGTCGAATATGGATGTTTCCCTGCTTTATGGGCTGACATATGAGTGAATATAGGGATATTATTTAGTCAACCCACTCATTTGACCTCCAGAAATTCACTAAAGTTGACTAACGCTCCCCCCTAAGGCAACATAGAGAGTTTCCCTAGGGTCTAACACATGTGTTTCATGGATAGGAAGCTTTATAAAGAAACTTGCTAGTTCCTAGAGAGCATTAGCTTAGAAAATAGGCCTGTGAACTTGGTCAATCTTTCAGTCATCTTGTCTTTCTCCTCTGAGTTGATGAGGAGGTCATTTTGCTATATAACAGATGCCCCCTAAAGTGTGATATCAGAGGCAGAGAGGATCAGAGCTTCAGGACTATGAGAAACCTGATACAACACATATATAAAAAATCTAAAATCATGTCCTCAGTTGGGCATTCCAATGCTCAGTAGCTATGTTAGAGTGATTTCTCAACAAAGACATATGATGATCGTGTCCACCGATAAGCACAATGTGGAACTTGTGTCATAATAGGATCATTTTGATGAGTTGTCTCAAAAAAATAATATACGTAGCTTGGGAGAGGAAACAAGCTGAGTGATGTAAGCCTATACCCAAGGTCTTGATCATTGCTCATCTTAACAACATATTACAATACATGTGAATAAAGGCGTTGAGGTTGAACATGTACGGATTCGTCTAGTTAACAGTTAGTAATGAAGACTGTTAACAGACGCAAGGATGGCCACCAATAATGATGATGGTATCCAAGATGCACAGTACAATCTAGCTAGTGTGAATAATGTTTTTCTCGTTGAACACTCATAAAATCGTTTAACCAGGAGCCAATAATGAAAACCCATGATCAAACACAAGGTAACCTACCACTGATGTCTGCATGTTCCAAAGCACTGATGTGTTTCTGTGTCTGCTTCCTAGATGTTTCCACATCGAAATCATCTATTTATCTAGATCTCCAAAAAGTCTTGGACAATCATTCCAAAGTATTTGAGACTCCCAAAAGTCTCCCACCTATTCATGATCATGATCACGCTATTCATTTGATTCCAGGAAGTGTTCCTCCAAACATTAGGCCATACAGATATCCCTGTGCCCAAAAGAATGAAATTGAATGTATGGTTGCAGAAATGCTAGAGGCTGGTATAATTGAACCTAGTCAAAGTTCTTTCTTTGCTCAAGTATTATTGGTGCACAAGAAGGATGGATCATGGTGCATGTGTCTGGATTATAGGGAGCTCAACAAGCCCACTATTAAAGATAAGTTTCCCATTCCTTTCATTGATTAATTATTGGATGAATTGCATGGATCAATTTACTTCACCAAGTTGGATCTTCATTTAGGATATCATCAAATCAGAATGAAGACTGAAGACATTCCGAAAACAACATTTAGAACTCATGAGGGTCATTATGAATTTTTGGTCATGCCTTTTGGCCTTACCAATGCACCTTCTACATTTCAAGGTTTGATGAATTCCATTTTCAAACCCTCCCTTATAAAATTTGTGTTAGTATTTTTTGATGATATACTAATCTACAGTAAGTCTTGGAAGGATCATGTTGAACATGTTGATAGGGTGCTACAGCTATTGGAGGAGAAGCAATTATATGAAAAGAGATCCAAATGTTTCTTTGGGGTACAAGAGGTGGAATATCTGGGTCATATTGTATCTCATGAAGGAGTTAAGGTAGACCCTAGCAAAATTAAAGCCATTAAGCAATAGAAAATCCCCACAGCCATAAAGCATCTGCGAGGATTTATCGCGTTGACAGGGTATTATCGCAAGTTTGTTAAGAATTATGGGAGAATAGCAGCACCTCTAACAACATCGTTGAAGAAAGATGCATTTTCCTGGACTCCAGAAGCAACAAAGGCCTTCGAACATCTTAAAGAGGAAATGTGCCAAGCACGGGTCTTAGCTACACCGGAGTTCATGAAAACCTTTATTATGGAATGTGATGCTTCAGGAAATGGAATTGGTGCTATTTTAATGCAAACGAAAGACCCATTGCTTTCGAAAGTCATCTAATCAAGGGAAAGTATTTACACAAAGCTATTTATGAGAAGGAAATGTTGGCAATACTACATGCACTTAAGAAATGGTGATCCTACCTAATGGGAAGACACTTCAAGGTAAAAACGGATCATGATACCCTTAAATACTTTTTAGAACAAATATTATCCTCTGAAGAGCAACAAAAATGGGTCACAAAGATGTTGGTTTATGACAGCCAAAGTGAAATTTTAAAGAGTCATGCGACGACAAACTCAATAGATCTTCATCAAATTTTAATGAGTCAAATAAAAAAAGTTGAGGTATATTTTTCAGTTTAATGAGTGAGGAAAAAGATAGAAAATAATTGCTTATGCCTTCTTCATAGATTTAACGAGCCGAAGAAGGGAAAAACTCGAGGATTTTTCAATTTAAGAGCAAGAAAGAGTCCCAAAAAAGAAAGCGCTCATATTGTCGTTGTAGGAGTTTTACGAGCCTAATGATGAAAACTCGGGGATTTTTCAATTCAAGAGAGAGAAAATATCCCATAAAAGAAAGCGCTCATAGTGAATCGAAGATGGCCGTTTCTGCAATTTAGCTCTCAGAACCCCTTCATCAAAGACATGAGTAATATTGACAATATATAGACATGGCACATGATAAATAGCATAGGAAATGAACAAATACTATTTCAATCACTAATTAAGGTGATTCATACCTTCATAGTGACTATAAGGAGGTTTTTTGAGCCTCCATTTTCACCATTTGCATCACTTGAGTGTTGTGAGAGTGTTTTGGAGTGAAAGAGTAACGTATCTTCCCTGGGTGATTGCAAGCAATCTAGGCGACCATTTGATGTGCCGTTTGTTCTAGGTAGATGGAAAAACCTTTATCTTGCATTATTTAACCTTTTTTAGCTGCATTAGGGGTGGATTTTTTTATTTTTATTTTGGGGAAGCCCTAGCTCATACAATGTGACTAGCACTCCCCTATAGGTCTAGAGGGGTGTTAAACACCCTTCATGACCTAGAGGAGGGCGTTAGTGCACCCTAGGGGGGGAGTTAGGCCATATGGCGAACTTCCAAACTCCATAATATTATTTTTGTGTAATTTCTCCATCATTTTGACTGATTTTTGGGTTGTTTTTTGCAGGTTTGGAGCCGTCATCATGATTTTGTGGAGAGAAGGAGCTCATGATAGCCAGGAACTACAGATGTTGAATGATCTAGCATGCATACTTGTGATGCGAAGATGTGGCTTAATGAAGTATGCAAGGCTTGACTTGATGAAGGGTGAGGAAGAAATTCTAAGTTGGATAATCCAACACTGGGATGAACACTGAGGGATGTTGTGGATCGGGGGTCACGAGATCTCAATCGATAAAGATGATATATATTTTCTGACGGGTTTTTTGTGTAGAGGTGCATGAGAAAAACTAACCAAGGGAAGGATAGATCCATGGTTGACCCTTGAGTTGGTCCAAACATACTATAGACCTAACAGTGGTTTAGTGAGCAACAAGGTCCCCATCGAGCGGATCAAATCAAGGTCCATGAGGGCCATTTTGTGGATGATCGTATGCTTGGCGGGTTCCAAGAGTCCTCATGTAGCGACGAAGGCCCAACTGTTTCTCGTTATTGAGTGTGTACAACCTCAGATATTTAACTGGTGTGAGGCAGTTCTTCGTTAGCTGAAGGTAGAGTTGACAGCTTCCAATACTCGTACCCAAATGACTTTTAGGTATGGTACTCTCACACTATCCTTTGCACTTGAGAGGGTGCCTGTGATGAGACCACAAATTAGTGTGAGTCAAGTTGATCCTAGGGAGCCCAGGTGAAGGCGATGGGCCTCTCTTGATCCTCGTACTGGAGGGGGACCGATTTGACATTTATTTGAAGAGGACTTCTTTGAGTGGCTTATTGGCCAAATCTTGATGATTGATGACTATGCTTATGGAGGTGTGGACTTTACAGGAGATCCTGACTTGATACTACCACCTGGTACACATTGAGGGTATCAAGGTAAGAAGGTTTTTTTAGAGTGCCTTAAAGTATTTTTTATCTTTTGAATATTTATGTAATTTTTTTGTTTTTATGGGTGAACAAGTACTAACATGAAGTGTTTTCTTGACACATATGTGGCACGAGTGCGACTTGCAGGCGTGCCCCTCCAAGCAAGGTGGGGGGACCGACTACTTGGAGTTGGCTTGGGAACAAAAGCTGCCGAAGATGGAGATGATGCACAAAGTCTCTATGAGGTTTTGAGGAACCTCAAAGGCTTGAGAATGGACATTCCTCCACTTCCAATGAGGGGGATTCTCGCTCATATGCAGTGACACACAGTCGGTGTGCTTGAGTGGTTTCTGGTTCCTCTTTGGAGGATAACTAGAGTTGTTCTGAGTTTTCATGAGCAGTAAACTCTTTAGCAGTAGCTTGGTGTAGCCAGCGGGTGTTATAGTGAGGCTCAGTAGAGCTAGTTTGTACTTAAAATACCCAAGTTTTGGGAATTTTTTGATGTAAAAGACCAGATTCGATATATATCTATATATACAGATATTTTGGCGTTTTTATGATGTAAATGTTTTTTAATGTTTTTGTAAATTTTTAACTGTGTAAATATTTACTTTCATGCATGTATCTATAATAAATGAGATAGATGCCAATCTAATACATAGTTTTCTAATGAGTCAACAACTGCATTAAATTCTCGAGGAATGTGTTCATATGTAATAAAATCAAATTGACATTCCAAGAGTCATACCCTTAAATAATGGTGTAACAAGATTGGATTGTGAATGTGATAATGATTTGTAAATTGCATAACAACAAGTTGAGAGTCTAACATGACCACCAGATTGGAGATGTCCCCAGATGACACTTCATTGAGAAGTGAAATTATAGACAAATACTCATCAATATTGTTGGTGTGAGTACCAAGAAAGACTCCCCCAGAACAAAATAGTTCCGACTTAGGTGTATAAACGACCTAAGAAGTTGATGTAATGTGTTGTGTGTGACGACTAGCACCATTCGCATATCCTACATATGGTAAGGGTAATGAAGATAACACAACAAGAAACATGTACGAGACAAATACCCAAAAAATGCCAAAACTCCAGTCACAGCAAAAAAAAGAAAACATTATAAATACATAGAATTACAAAGCACATGCCTAGTGCAATACTAGGCATAATACTTTTTCAGATAGAGCCCATTTTGGGGCTCTGCGAGCGAGACTCCTTCACAGTCTTGAAGTTCATAGGCCCCCTTTGAGAGGGCCTTGGTGATGACATATGGAACGATCCATAATGGTTGAAGCATTCCTGCCCCCAAGAGGTCGTGTTTTTCATCATAGAGCAAAACAAGATCACCTTCTTGGTAAGAACGAGGCTTAACCCTTTTTTCATACTAGGCTTTGACCCGACACTTGTGGGCTTCAAGTGCCAGCACGGGATGTCGACGGGTTTTGTCTAGTTGATTGAGATATAGCAAGCGCTCTTCTTCAGTAGTGATGCCGAGAAAGAGTTCAACAACACGTTTTAGGGAAGGAATTTGGCACTCGATAGGTAGTACCACTTCCAAGCCATAAGCAAGTTGGAATGGTGTAAATCTTGTAGCAGCTTTGACTGAAGTTCGGTATACCCACAACACAGGATATAACATGTTGTGCCAATGGGTTTTGTGATTACCTACTAACCTGCGGATCATGGTTTGTAAGACGCCATTAACGACTTCTACTTGTCCATTAGCTTGGGGGTAGTAGGATGACGATTGGTCTTGACGAAAACCGAGCAACGATGTTAAGTCAGACATCATGTGATTCTAAAAATGAGAACCATGGTCTGTAGTGATCGTGCGGGGCACACCAAAATGACAAATTACCTAATTGAACTGTAGGTTTTAATCCCGTACAGAAAGTACTTGCATACAAATTCTAAAACACATAAAATAAATAATGCGAGAGCATAACACATAAAACACATATACACAGATATTTTCCCCTAGATCCCAAAACCGAGACTACCAACTTGATTTTTCATTATGTTCCTTTCAATTTTATAATACATATTTATACATGCCAAAGCATCCAATACCATGGACCGAAAACCATTGCGTCCAAAAACATGTGAGAAAATCATGCACAAAACCATAGGTGGGTCCGCCCATCCTAACATAGGGTCCAAAACCAAAATTTTCTGGGGCACTGCCCCGGACCCCATAAAGTGGGGTTACGAGTACACCTCAAACCCCTTGTGACCCCCCCCCTACACAATCGACGCAACAAAGGGGGGTTCCGCCCCCCCTCTAACCCCCCGGATAACTACATGGGCTAGTCGTGGAAAGAATATAACACAACCCAACATTCTCCCACTTGTTGTTTTCTTTCCACAGGAGGCCAAAATAGAGCTTAGTCATTTTTCCAGCCCTGAAATGCCCATTGTCTCTCTACACCAAGAGAACTTCTCAGAGCTCACAGATTTTGTCAATGCATCTGCGGTATTATTCAAAGTGTCCACCTTTACGAGAACCACCTTTTTTTCTTCTATCATATCCCTCACAAAGTGACACTGAACATCAATGTGCTTTGTCTCTGAATGATATGCGAGGTTCTTTGCCAATAAAATTGCACTTTGGCTGTCACATTCCATCCTTATAGCCTTCCTATCATCCCCTAAGAAGACATCACCACCATCGTATTTATCATTCTCGCAGAACCATTCTCTATGGGGAGTGAAGTGAAAGGATGCACCTGAGTCAATCAACCATGCCTCATGATCTACATGTGTACTTGAAGAAGCCAAGTACACATCCCCACCTTCATCTGAGGTGGTTTTTGCCTCTGTAGAAGGAGCATCATCATATCCCTTTCCTTTATTAGGAGCTTTAGATTTACAGTCCCTTTTGTAGTGCCCTTCCTTTCCGCATTTTTAGCACACCACCTTTACAGGTTTTCCTGGAGATTTAGATCTCCCTCTAGATTTAGATCTCCCACTTGATGACTTATTTTTGTTTCTGTTCTGGGACCGTCCTCGTATAGACAAGGCATCACATTCTGGCTCTCCATATTTTTCTGTCTCATCTCCTCCATCAACAAGGCTGAGACTATTTCATCGAACTACAAGGCAGTTGCATTGCTACCTATTGCAATAACCAGAGTATCCCACGAATCTGGTAGAGAACACAACAAACTGATGCACTTATCTTCATATGACATTTTAATATCAACAAATGCTAACTGACTTACCACATTATTAAATGCATTAAGATGCTCTGTCGCCGAGTCTCCATCTTTCATTCTCAAGTTACACAGATTTTTCCGTAGGAACAATTTATTCACCAGAGACTTAGATTAGTACAAAGTCCCTAACTTATCCCACAAAGCCTTCACCGTAGCTTCCCATGATACATTCAACAATACTGAATCTGAGACACACAATCGTATTGTGCTCTTTGCCTTCCGATCCAACTTCTTCCATTCTTCATTGGACACTCTCGTTGGTTTAGTACTAGGATCTACCACGATCCACTGATCTTTATCCACCAACAGATCCTCCATCTTAAGTTTCCACAACTCAAAACTCCGACCATTAAATTTCTCTATATCTATCTTTCCACTACTCGCCATATTCTTTCACCACTAGAATCGATCTCGCAGATCTCCCACTGAACAAGGTCTACCACAGGCCCGAGCAAAACCCCTCAGCAACAAAGGCGTCCCCTTGAAGCCAAAACTGCTCTGATACCAAATGTAGGTTTTAACCCCATACAGAAATTACTTGCATACGAATTCTAAAACACATAAAATAAACAATGCGAGAGCATAACACATAAAACGCATATGCACAGAGATTTTCCCCTGGATCCCAAAACCGGGACTACCAGCTTGATTTTTCATTATGTTCCTTTCAATGTTATAATACATATTTATACATGTCGAAGCATCCAATACCATGGACCAAAAACCATCGCGTCCAAAAACATGTGTGAAAATCATGCACAAAACCATAAGTGGGTCTGCCCATCCTAACATAGGGTCCAAAACCAAAATTTTCCGGGGCGCTACCCTGGACCCCATAAAGTGGGGTTACGGGTACACCTCAAACCCCCTGTGACCCCCCGCTACACAATCGAACCCCCCGGTTAACTACGTGGGCTAGTCGTGGAAAGAATATAACACAACCCAACATGAACACGAATAACGCCAAGGTTTCTCCACCGACCCGAAAAGTGGGAATGGCTTCGACCCATTTCGTAAAGTAGTCCACATCGACAATAATGTAGTTGTGTCCATCAGAGGAAGTGGGGTTGCATGTGACAAAGTCAATACCCCATTTGGTAAAGGACCTGACAGAGATAATCGGGTGTAAGGGGGCAGAGGGTGCACGTGTTTTCTTTGTAAATACTTGACAAGGGTGACACTGCTAGATTGCCTTGATACAATATTTGAACAAGGTTGGACAGTAGTATCCTGCGTGTAGAATTTTTTGGGCAGTAGATATGTCATAAAGATGACCGCCACATGCCCTAGCATGGCAGTCATTTAAAACGTGTTCTACCTCTTCATGAGTGAGGCAATGTCAAAGAACTATATCAACACCATGACGATATAAGGTATCATTCAATAGTAAATAATGTTGAGTTTGGTGGCAGATGTGACGATGGTCACCTAATGATAGTTTAGGGCAGAATCGCTGTGCTTGGAGGTAGACGAGAATGTCACCATACTAAGGGTCAGTTAAGTCAATTAGATAGATAAATTCATCCAAGAGAGGATCGTGGGTTGTCTCATTTAGATAAAAATTGGGAAGATTGTTAAAATTGGAAACTACGGCCAAAATTCATGTGGGTCACCTTATTCATTGATGATAATATTTTTACTAGACTCCTTTCGTCGAGAGGTGTAGGATTGATTTAAAGATCATCTGATTCTGATAAGTATTTATGGAGATATGAATTTTTTTTGATTATGGACTACTTGACAAAGTCTGCCAACAACTTATGTAGGCTCAGAAGCCCAACAGACACATCTATTCATCATCAATGTTTTGCATATAAATATAGGATGTCTCCTCCTCATTTGGACACACACTTCTCATCACATCTCTCTCTCTCTCCTGTGCAGAAAAGAGTCTCTTCTCTCTCCTGCGTTGAAAGGACTCTATCTCTCACACGTGTGGAAAGGAGGATGCAGATTTTAGGGCTGAAGCTGCAGATCAGAACGTTGACCAGCGTTAACCAACATCCTCTCTCTTTGAACTGCGCAGTAGGTGAAGTTGACTCCCTTTGGAAGGCCGCATTTTTTGGTGAAGGAATCAAGGTGATCCGACCACCGGTTTGGCAAATATTGACTGCCATAGTTTAGGGCTTATGTCGCTGATGCTGCTAATGTAAATCATACTTTTGTACTATTTTCTCTCTGCTGAATTATTGAAGATAAAAGAAGATTTGATCAAAGGGTTTCCCCATATTGGGGTTTGTCCCTAGCTAGCTGTCACATCTTGTGTCTCTTGTCTTGGCTTATTTTCTGTTGATCGTTTAAATGTTCTATCTGCACTTTACTTAATGTACATGTGATTGCTAATCTGTGGATAATAAAAAGAAAGATAAGTAAATTTCTCTAAGCATAGAACATACCATAATTTAACATGGTATCAGAGTTGAGGTGAAGACAAAGCCCAAGAAAGAGCAAGAGAAATCACCGAAGACAAGGCTATCTAAAAAGAACTATGGGGTCCTCAACACACTTCCCTGCTGAAGACAAAATCTATGAGAAGTCTAACTACCATGGATGGAAGATGTCTCTCGATCTAACATTAGAAGAACAAGAAGTGCTAGACCATGTGAGAGGTGGAGCTATCGAGCCTCCATAAAATGCATCCGCTACTGCCAGGAACAAATGGACCAAGGGAGAAGTCAAAGCAAAGAATATCATCCGGGATTCTATCGATAAGCGCTTGGTGGCCTGTGTTTATGAGCTAAACACCTCCAAGGAAATCTACGATAGATTGGTGAGTTTATTTAAAGTTAATGATGCAAATCAAGTTTTGTTTCTTAGACATAAGCTGAAGGAAATTAAGAAGGGCAAAGATGAAAGTATGCAAGCATATTTCTTAAGGATCACTGAGATCAAGAACGATCTCCTATCTATTGGGGAAGTAATTCCTGACAGGAAAATGGCACTCAAAACTCTTGGAGGACTACCATCTGAATGGTATATATTCAGGACTACTCTCCTCAACAATAATGTAATTCCTGGATTTGAGGAATTAATGGCTAGATCCATTCAAGAATAAGCTAGAATGGAAGAACAGGAAATGCCCACACTTAAGGTCATCCCGCTGCCTTTTCTTCTCATGCTAAAAGAAGAAAAATTTCGAGGCTAAACCCAAAAGGAAGGCTGGACCAAAGGGTGGAAAAGGACGATGTTACCATTGCAATAAACCAGGTCATTATGCAAGGGAGTGTCCTGATAAAAGGAACTCACACCGGGATGATGATCAAAATCCATCTCAAGGCAATCAAAGAAATGGCAGGTCAAATGGCCAAGGTAAAAGGAGTGCTGGAAATCAAGGAAGAGGAAAACCATTCAAGAAGGCAAGAAATTCCAGGTATGAATCTAACACTGTTGACAATAAGTAAGATGAGTATTATCTACCAGCTGCTCTATCTACCACTGCTCCCCCGAACTCGTTGGGAAATTGCCTTATTGACAATGGTGCCTCAAGGCACTTCACTTGTTACAAATAAGTTCTCCATAATCTAATAGAGAAAGAAACCAACCTGGAAATTGTCCTTGGAGATAATATGAAATATCTCTTAAATCCAAAATCTTATCCCTATACGGAGGGGATACTTGGAGAGAAATCCTTTTACTTGAAAGATGTAGAGTGAGGATAACAAGAAGAGCAGCAAATATTCTGGTTTTTTGCTCTTCTTGTTTCATCATTCTTCCACCCTGATGATGGATCCCACTTGGGATTTGAAACGTTGGTATAAAGATGTTCAAACTGTGGATTCTCCGATTACTGATTCAAATGAAATATCTCGTGAAAGGTGTAGGCAATGTCTCTCTTAAATTGAATCAAGGTAATACAATCCACCTACAGGATGTATTATATGTACCCGATCTCAAAAAGAACCTGGTGTCCATTTCAGCAATGGAAGAAAAAGGCTACAAGGTGGCTTTCAGCGATGGCAAGGTATGTGTATGGAAAAAGGACTATAAAGATGCTTTTACTCTTGGGTTTCGAGTTGATTCATTATATCAGGTCGAAGGAAGTCCACTGGGTGTCATGACTTGTGACACATCTCTTCAGTCTGAACTATGGCATCAGAGGTTTTCTCACCTTCATTATAAAGCTCTACCTAATGTAAGAAAAATGGTGACCGGGATGCCCGAGTTCAGATTAGAGCAAGAAGGTGTATGTCCAGGATGTGCCGAAGGAAAGCTGAAAAGGGTACCATTCCCCTCAAGCCAAAGCAAGACCTCCGATATATTGTAGTTAGTTCACTCAGACATATCCGGTATGATGACTGAACTCCTTGGGAGGATATTTATATTACCTCACTTTTACAGATGATTATTCTCGCAAGACTTGGATATATTTCTTGAAAAACAAGGATGAAGTGTTCTCCTGGTTTCGACACTTCAAAGCCTTGATCGAGAATCAAACCGAAAAGAAGATCAAGATCCTATGGACTAACAATGGGATGAATATGAATCCAATGTGTTTCATGAATTTTGCAAAGAGGTTGGCATTAAGAGGGAGACCACTACACCCTATACTCCTGAGCAGAAGTGTGTGGCATAAAAGAATAACTGTACGGTTGTGGAAGTTGCCTATTTTATGCTCCATGATCAAAGACTTTCAAAGTTTCTATGGGCCGAAGCTGAAAACACTGCTGTATATGTACAAAACCAATGCCCTCATCAAGCATTGGGTTCCAAAACTATTGAAGAAATGTTCACCGGTAAGAAACCTGACGTATCTCATTTTAGAATTTTTGGAAGCCCCGTATATTTTCATGTGCCAAAAGAGAAAAGGAATAAATTGGGTGCATTTGGAAAGAAAGGTTATAACGAAAATACGAAGGGCTATAGAATCTATGTAGCTGGTCAAAGGGAAGTCGAGATTATTCATGATGTCACCTTTGACGAATATATGGATCTTAGCAAAGTAGACAATCTTCCTACTTTAAGGGGATCTAAAGAAGTTGACACTAGGGAACCGAAGGAAAAGGAAGATGAGACAATGCCCAATGTGGAAGAACCTATGGATCCTATTGATCCTCCACCACCTGAGCCTTCCTCTTCAAGGAAGAGGCCTTCATGGCTTAGGGGGACACTTGATGATGTTGAAGGACACACAGCTCCCCGTGGAACCTTCCGTGAAAGTAAGAAACCGAACAGGTATCTGGGATATCTGACTATCATGAGCACAATCATCCAAAATGAGCCTTCATCATTCACAGATGCCGTCAAGCATCAAGTATGGAAGGATGCTATGACTGAAGAATATGAGTCTATTATGAACAACGATGTCTGGGATGTGGTCCCCAGACCCCAGGACAAGACAGTTGTCACTTCTAAATGGCTTTATAAGTTAAAGCATGCAGCTGATGGAAGTACAGAAAATTATAAGGCTCATTTGTCGCTCAAGGCTTCTCCCAAAAGGAAGGTATATACTATGAAGAGGTATTTTCACTTGTTTCTCGATACACCACTATCTGCTCAATCATAGCCCTTACTACTTCGCAAGGATGGAACCTACATCAGATGGATGTCAAGACTACATTCTTAGATGCTTCGATCAAAGAGGAGGTCTATGTGGAGCAACCTGAAGGATTTGATATTTATGATCGAGAATCTCATGTGTGTAAGTTGAAGAAGGCCCTCTATGGGCTAAAGCAAGCACCCCAAGCATGGTATGAGAGGATCGATAGCTACTTGATGAAGCTGGGATTCACTAGGAGTGAAGCCGACCCTAACCTTTACTTTAAGGTTATAAATGAAAAGCCTCTCATACTGATGCTTTAGGTTGACGACCTCTTCCTAATAGGTGCAGACCCTCTCATTCACAAATGTAAGAGGGAGCTGGCTTCTGAATTCGAGATGAAAGATCTAGGACTCATGCACTATTTCCTAGGACTCGAAGTCTAGCAAAAACCAGGGGAGAATTTCCTATCTCAAGGAAAGTATGTGGTGAAGATACCATAAAGATTCAGCATGGTGGACTGCAAGACTGTAACTACCCGGATGGAGCTTAAATTTAAGAAGTTAAGCGGTAGTGCTGTCGGACCTGTTTTACGAAATGCTATCGAGTATTGACAGCTCGTCGGAGCATTGATGTTCTTGGTGAACTCCCCTTCGGATATATGCTTTGTAATCAACACTTTGAGCCAACATCTGGTTGAGCCTCGTCACTCACATTGGATTGGTGCCAAGAATCTGCTGAGATATCTTCGTGGCACAAATTACTCATGGATTAAGATACACTACCAGAAATGTGAGACTACTTGGGTATACTGATGCTGATTAGGTAGGCAATGTGGAGGATCGGAAGAGCACATCCGGGTGTTGTTTCTCTTTGGGATCTGCCTCAATATCCTGGATAAGCAGGAAGCAGAATTCGGTGACTCTGAGCACCACCGAGGCAGAATACATTGCTGCTAGCATGGCCTCCCGTGAGGCAGTCTGGTTACGAAAGCTCTTCAATGAGCTGTTTGGATTTACATTGGATACCACTGTGATTCTATGTGACAACTAGAGCGGGATCTATTTATTATAAAATCCTGTATTTCACGATCACTCCAAGCATATCGATATCACGTACCACTATATTCGAGATTTTGTGCAGAGAGGAGCAATAAGGCTCCAACATATCGGTACAGATGAACAGGTCGCCAACATTCTGATAAAGCCCCTAGTAAATATCAAATTACTAACTTTTCGAGAATGACTTGGTGTCTTTTAGAGACCCTCTGATGAGGGCCAAGTATGATGTATTGAGCTTTGGGAGCTCCAGGGGGGCTGCAGGGTACTTCTTGGAGCAACATATGACCACAGGGTGACTCACCATCCCCTGTTGGTGTACTTTGTACAGGGTAAAAGGTTCAACCTTCCCCTGTGACACCTCATGGCGACTATGGAACATGATGATTAGTTCTCCTGTGGGCCTGGATGATGTGTTCTCCATGGTGATTGTGGAACAGGATGATTCATTCTCCTGTAGGCCAGGATGATTAGTTCTCTCCACTGGACAGGATGATTTTCTCTCCTATGGACAGGATGATTTGATCTCCTGTGGACAGGATGATTAGTTCTCCTGTCGAGGCATCCTACCTATGCAGTCTGGGACTCATGGGAAGTACCTCTCATCTGATCAATGAGTAGGGAAATGAGGATAGGGACCATACTAGTACCGATGGACACATCATTGTATCTACCGTACTCCCTATGCTAGGATGACCTTCATTGATATGGGATCAATGATACTGGTTTGGGACTAGTGAGAGTGGTACACACTCTAAGACTGACTTCAGATCAGTGGAGGATGGTATGATACATCCTTGATCATTTCTTCTTCTTCATAATTCAAGCAAAGAAGAGCAGAGCAAGAAGGGTCAAGCCATACCAGACAATTCATTTTATGGATGGACAACAGTGACAGTCTGAAAAATTACAGATGAAGTTCTCCCTAGTTGAGAGGGAGTGTTAAAATTGGCAACTAGGGCCAAACTTCATGTGGGTCACCTTATTCATGGATGATAATATTTTTACTAGATTCCTCTCATTGAGAGGTGTAGGATTGATCTAAAGATCATCCGATTCCGATAAGTATTTATGGAGATATGAATTTATTTTGATTATGGACTAATTGACAAAGTCAGACAGCAACTTATGTAGGCTCAGAAGCCCGACAAACACATCTATTCATCATCAACATTTTGCATATAAATACAAGATGTCTCCTCCTCATTTGGACACACACTTCTCATCACATCTCTCTCTCTCCTGTGCAGAAAGGACTCTATCTCTCACACGTGTGGAAAGGAGGACACAGATTTTAGGGCTGAAGCTATAGATTGAAACTTTGACTAGTGTTGAACAGCATTCTCTCTCTCTCTCTGAATTGCACATTAGGTGAAGCTGACTCCCTTTGTAAGGCCACACTTTTTAGTGAAGGAATCAAGGTGATCCGACCACCGGTTTGGCAGATATTGACTGCCCTAGTTTAGGGTTAATGCCGCTGATGTTGCTGATGTAAATCAAACTTTTGTACTATTTTCTCTCTGCTGAATTATTGAAGATAAAAGAAGATTTGATCAAAGGGTTTCCCCATATTGAGGTTTGTCCCTGGCTAGCCACCACATCTTGTGTCTCCTGTCTTGGCTTGTTTTCTGTTGATCGTTTAAATGTTCTATCTACACTTTACTTAATGTACATGTGATTGCTAATATATGGATAATATAAAGAAAGATAAGTAAACTGCTATAAGCATAGAACATACCATAATTTAACAAAGATTCGACAATATTTCTCCGAAGACTAAGGATTTTTTCGCCTTGGAAGTGGCGAAAACCAAATCAAATTATTGGAGGATAACTATCCATTTGGAATATTTTCTTCCAATGGCTTGACGAGACAAAATGTGTCTCATGGGATTCTCCAAAGTGATTACAGTAGTTTGTCACAACAGTATATAGTGTCGAAAACGATTGAAAACAAAGACCACTGCCAAGGATGACTTTTCCACATGTGAATATCTGAGTTCAGGCCCATCCAAGCCTTTCGAGAGATAATAGATCACATGCTCACTAAGATCATCATGAGTTTGGACCAACACCATTCCAATAGAGGATGGCGAGGCTGCCAGATAGAGGAGAAAGTTGTGCGCATAGTTGGGGGAATTAAGCAATGGGGCTAATATAAGTTCCTGTTTCAAGGCATCAAATGATCGTTGGGCTTGATCATCCCACAAGTATGGTACTCCCTTCTTTAGTAGGCACATAAAGCCTTTCATCAGCTCAACATAGTTTACGATGAATCGTCATAAGAAGTTTGCTTTCCCTTGCAAACGTTGGAGCTGTAGAATGGATTGTGGTTCGGGCAATTGAGTAATTGCCTTTACCTTATCGGGATCAACCCTAATCTCGTGTTTGGAGACAATGAAACCAAGTAGGCGTACAGACTCGACAAAGAAAATGCATTTGTGCAGATTCAGACATATGTTATAGAACTTGCATGATGCAAGAGCATCCGAGCACCCTTCATTAAGATCAAAATCCAATGCTGTAAAAGGGGAAACATGGAAAATCATTGCAAACAGGGACAAATTCTGTTAAAATAGAGCTAAATTGATGGAATTGATATGTCTCTGGAAGGCTTAATTAAATGTAATTATCTTCCATGTAGGCGTATAGAGAGATTTAGGGGATTTGATTGAGAAAATTATGGGAGGAAATCATGGATCTTAGATGATCCACACTTTTGTAATTTTCTATATAAAGAGTCTGTGTTGTGAGAGAGATAGGATACAATGTAGTTGAAGGAGAATTTGTGACTAAGGCTAAGATGCCTTAGCCTGTAATCGATTCTATATATAATTGAAATATACGTGTTGTCTAGATTTTTGTATCTGTATATTGTTTGTCTATACTTTAGATGTATGTGTTGAAAGAGTTAAATCCCATGTTACAAGTTTGTTGATCGACCATCGATCACTACAAGGATCGATGGTGATCCAAAGGTAATTTGATATCATAGAGTGAGTTTTGTATGGAGTGATGTGAGTGCCTTAAAAGAGCATGGCAAAGATAACTCTATGTTATAACGTAATTCCACCAATAGCAAATGAGATCAAGTCAATTGAGGAGATTGAATAAAAACAACGGGAACTGTCGGATCATCTAGATCAACGGATAGTATTGGCGAAATATGAGAAACTTGACGAATTCGTGAAGAAACCCAGGAGTAGATCTGGATCGTCTGATCAACAGATCCATAGATCTAACAGTCATCGCGTCGCTACAGGCGTTGAAGTTTATCTCTAAAAACGGACCCGAGAAAATCATTAAACTGAGTTTACAGTTCTGAAGGATCAGACCTGTTGTGGGGAAAAGTATCCGATGCGGATGACCCTATCCCTACTCTAAAGGTGACAGTCTTTAGCAACAACTGAAAGTAAAGCTTTGATGTTTTCCTTTATGAAAGTACAGAGAGAAGGAAGAAATGATTAACCAACCTGGTGTCCTTCGCTTGGTCGATCTTGATCCTCTCTCTTTGTCTCTTGTTCCCAGCTCCTTGCTCTCTTTGCCGGTCCAGCTACACACAAGCCCTGCACAAAACAAGAGAGGAAACTACAAGATACAAGTACTCATAACTGATGCATGGATTAGAGTGAATCAAATATACATGTAAATACAATCCATCAATGTAATACAAGTATATAGGAGAACATGCAAAACTTTATTGATAGAAGTAATAGGGTTCTGAGAAGGTTACAACCAATGATGGCTCCAATCCAGCAGCACCTCCCCAGCAGCAAGAACTCTCCTCTTCACCTCTAGTAAAACAATCACCCAATAGCTCTAACTGTAATCCAACAGCACCTCCTTGCTTTACACAAAATTCCAGCCCCCTTAGACCTCATAGAAGAGCTCTATATATAGGATAGAAGAAGAGAGGATGAGTCAGCTTGAGGCTGGCATAGAGCTGACTAGTGTCCTCTCCCTCTTCAGTTAATCTTCAGTTCTTGAGCCCACTTGGAGATCCTTGGTTACACATGGTGATCAAGTACCTCTTACTCATCACAAGGCGAATCTGATGAACCAAGTGTCAGTTTGGAAGCTTCCTGGGCAGTTGACACCTTGCAGGATGACTGTGCCACTTGGCCAATCTCGCCCAGCGCAGGTAGCCTTCATTACTTTTGACTTCCAGCGCAGGTACAGAGTGGGACAGTTGCATTACAGCGCAGAAGCTCAGATAAGCAGCTGACATGATCCAAAATAAGCCTGTTTTGAAGTGTTTTCAGGTGGAGAACTGATTGGAAGTGCTGTTGTTTGATGACCTTGTTCTTTTAGGGGTAAGAACAACATGTTTAGGGACTGAGGATCCCTGTAATTATCGACATTCCATGCTCCATGATGCGAGGCACAAAAATGTCTATAACAGTTGCCCCCTAAAGTATGAGGCCGTTTATCGGGTGAAATGCTTTATCTAGAGGATCCGAAGTTCGTTCCAGTGCTGAGGAGAGTGCCCTGTAATACAATACAATACAATACATTATTTTTCATTCTTTTTTCATGATCTAGCTGAGGCGGGCATTCCCATGCTCAGCTTTTATAAATACATTTTGGTACATATGAAAGACGATCGTCTGAAGATAGACTGATAATTTTCTGCTGAAATTATCATCCTTTGAGTAGGATGATCATCTGCTGCAATGATGTATATGGCAAATGCTTTTATATTTCCTGAATATATATCGCAGCCCGGATGGATGAAACTAGATCCGGGGTCTTCAAACTCGTTCGATCTTCACTCTAAGTACAAGTCGATCCATGTGAGAATTGCGCTGAAGTCGAACATGGAAAGACATCACTTGATTACCGGTCAATAATGAAAACCGTTAACAAGCGCGAGAGGAATCACCAATAATGACGATGACCCTCAAGGTACTGCAGTACAATTCACGTGGCGTGAATAAAGGAAATGGCATCGAACGCCACGCAAAATCTTCTGGTCGAAGGTCATTAATGTATACCTGTCGCCGGAAGTGAGAAACTTGCCATTGAGGCATGCAAGCTTCAAAGTACTGATGGGGGTGTTCCTAGATCAACTTCTTGGATAATGAGCTGAAGTCGACAAGAAGCGATCCGTCAAAGGAGGGCCTTAATGAATCCCACATCAATGACACGGAACGGAGCTAATGACTTTAGTGGAGGTGAAAACAAACTGTGACATATGATTCAGGGTGGCGATCATGAATGGATGAAGGATAATGTATGGCAGTGGATGGGACACGGTTGACACTTTCAGAATGACCCCTCTTGAACATATAACGACACTGATGCGATGGATCGGTAGCATTACCCCAAATGTGGATGGTGTGGCGAGGACCATGGTGATGAGACCGGTGAATGAAACAACCCAACCCGATGTGGTACGGAGGAAAAGTGTCATGTTCAAGAGTGACTTGCTACCATTAAACTTTGAATGTTCTCCCAATTTTTCCCCAGTCATTTCTGACCAGTACCTCTTTATTTTTGTCAAGCTTGAGGAGGATAACATATGCTTGTTCTATAACCTGCCCTTCGGGCAAGCCCATCGCTATGATTTAACGAGCCTAGCGATAGGGAAACTCGTTCTCGTCTAAAGACAAGTTTGTCGCTATTTAATCATTTTAACGAGTCTAACGACAAAGAAAACTCGGTCCTTTTCATTTTTAGAGAGTCTGAAAAGGTACAAAAAGTTAACTCCATAATTCCTTTTTCGTCATCTAATCCCTTAAGTCCGAAAAAGTATAAAACAATACAGAAGGGATGGCTGTTCGGTACTTTTACGAGCCGAACAAGACAAGCGCTCGATCTTTTTGTGCAATAATCCCTCAGGTCCAAAAAGATTAAAATCTAGAGGAGGGATAGCTTTCGGTCGTTTAACGAGCTAGAAGGCCAAAACTCGGCAAACTTTTCATATTTTTACGAGTCAGTGAAAAGAGCTCAAAGAAGACTCGTCTTTTGAGGAACGAGTGATAAACAGGGATAGCAACTGATTCCAGGTACAAATTGGAATTTTCCAATCACGGTAGTGTCACAAGGATGGCTAGGTGAAATCACTCTTCGCAGCTGTTCCTCAAAATAGGTAAACACACATATGGGGGTGAACGATCGGCCAAATGAAATGGAGGTGATGGATGAAAACACGACCAAGGCTTTTAAGGCTTATAAATTTACGATCGCAATGGTTATTTACCGAGATAGGTTCATTTTTTAATGATCTTGAACTTTGGCGGAAAAACTCTGCTCACACTTTTCTATTTTTTAACGAGCATAAATTCCGTGGTAAAACTGCTCGATTCATGGTCAAATTTTAATTTTTTACTTTTACTAGCTTTTCTCTTTTCAACTGTAGTACTTCATCTTCAATTGCTGCAACAAATTTTGTTAGAAATGGACAATATTTGCATGAAAACGAGATTATAACCCTAATATTTAACTTTAAACTGTGTAAAAAGTCATAAAAAGGGGTTTTTACCTCTCATTTACCATTTCATTTGCATTTTGCTTGTTGGAGCTCTGGAGGTGCCTCTTCTTCCTTGATTTTCACCAGCTGATTCCGGGAGATTCTGTGGACGATTTTCGGCGCCGTTTGGACCAGGTAGGAGCTAAACCTTAGCCCTTCACTTTCATGGTTTCCTTTTTCAGTTTCATGCATGTTTTTCAGAGTTTCTGGGCCCCAAGGGTTTCATTAGGGTGCCCTGGCATCAACGCAGGTTCCCCTTTCGAAATCTGCGCTGTATTTCAGGCAGCCTTAAGGCAGACTGAGTTCCAGAGCAGGGGGAAGACTCTCTGCCTGCGCTGGGCCTAAAAAGACTGATTTTGCATGAGTTTTTTGATGATTTTTCGCCAGATTTTCACCAAAATCAGGAACTTACTCCTTCTCTTGCTTGATTGTAGGGAACCTTGGAAAACATGTCCCTTACATGGCGAGAACGAGAACATGAAGCAGAGGACATGGTTGCACTCCATGACCCAGTCACGGTGAACGCGCTTCGGAACTGTGGCCTGCTGAAGTTCTTCCGTATCTCTAGCATGAGAGCACAGATTTCTTTACTGCAGTATATGCTAGATGCTTGGGATCCTGTTAACCAAGTATTTCAGATTAGGGGGAAGTCCTTCCCCTTGACCATAGAGGACATGTACTTCTTGACTGGGTTGTCAAGGCAGGGTGCTCCCATTTCTTTGTCAGGTACGGCTCGAGGGACTACTTCCACCAGAGACTATATCCGTCAGTATTGCCGGGAAGGTTCACAGCCGAGCAAAGACGGCAAGATCAATATCTGTGACATCACTGACAGGTCTCTCAGGTCCATTCTGTTTACTATTGGTAGGATGGCCGGTAGCGCAGCTTTACATGTTGCCAACAGATCTTACATGCAGCACGCCTTGGAGTGTCTCCAACCGAAAGTGTTTAACTGGTGTGATGCAGTACTTATTCAGATGAAAAGTCAATTGACCAAGGTAAAGGACGAGGGGCTGAAGAACTTTGGATTTGGTTCTATTCTCACTGCCTTTGTCTTGGAGAAAATCCCATTGATGCAACCTCAGTACATCTTGCTTGATGTGCCTTCTCCGACCGAGCCACGCATGCAGAGGTGGGTTGACCATATGTCCCGGCATGCTGGTCAACCTCATATTACATTCACTGAGTCCTTCTTTAGGTGGTTCGAGCGTCAGGAGATGGCATTTTCTGAGTATCCATATGTGGGTATGGACTACCGAGGTGATCCGGACTTGGTGCTTCCGGACGGCGAGCAATGGGGCGCTATTGGTAAAATCTCTGACCATATCACTGTTTATTGTTTTCATTCATGATGTTTACTGTTCAAAACTGATCAAACTCTTGGGTGCATGCAGATGTTGGTCCTGTTCGTCCAGTAGCTCGTCCACGATCGCCAGTTGCTGCCCCAGCAGCAGAGCCTGCTAGGAGAGTTGTTATTCGCGACCTTGGTGATACTGAGATACTTGCAGCTGTGCAGGAGCAGGTTGAGAGCCTTACTCGTGGTCTTCCGGATGTACAGATTGACGAGCTACCTTTATAGTTGCAGCGGCACACCATCGGCGTGCCTAGACGATGGACTCGTCTCTTGCGCATGATCGCACAGACCGTGACGTACTTTCATGAGCACCACTAGGCTAGGGTGCCCCCTAGCATCTTTTTGAGTTCTAGGTCATATGACCAATTTTGTTTTGATTACAGCACATTATGTACAAACTATAAACAGCTTTATATATTTTGATTTTCGGAGTTTATTTCAGTTTATTGATGATCCACTTGCATAGCACCGATGCATCTCTTTTTATATATGTTGTAAATGTCTATCTAATACATAGTTTGCCAATGAATCTGTTAATGTGTTCAAGTTTCTGGAAATATGTTGGTATTGAATTGAATCAAACTCTCTTTCCAAAATCTTAACTCTTAGAAACATACGATAAATAGCTGGATTGCGGACTGAATATATACCAGTGAGTTGTAGTATCACAAGTTGTGAGTCTAGCCTAACAATTAGTCGGCGTATACCATGAGTGATGGTATCAGAGAGGAGTTCGATCAACGCACTATACTCAGCGATATTGTTTGTTGACCGTCCAATACACACACCTCTGAAACTCACTAACTCGCCGCTTGGATCAAAAATGGCCCAGGCAGCGGAGGACAAATTCCGCGTACTACGACTCGCTCCGTCGGCATATCCCACATATGTGTCAGAATAATTCGACATCTGCAACAAACGAGAAGGGTGGATTACTACCGAAACAAACATTTTAGCGAAAACAAAATACAACAAAAGCACTCAGGTTACTATTTAGGCATAGTAACGCTTGAGGTACAACCCGTTACGGGGTTGCGCCAGTGGTATTCCGTCATAATCCATTAACTCGTAGGCTCCTTTTGCTAACACCCTTTTAACAATATAGGGACCCATCCATAAGGACTGAAATTTTCCTGCTCCTAATTTATCGGATTCTTGGTCGTAAAGCAAAACCAAGTCACCCTCAGAGAAGTTGCGCGGTTTGACATTCTTGTCAAACTGTGCTTTGACTCGTTTCTTATGAGCCTCGTTCGCCAAAGCGGCATCACGACGGTTTTCATCCAACTGGATCAATTCCAGGAAATGAGCCTCTTCTTCTGAGGTTCCGGGGAGGAGGTCAATTGTGAGTTTAAGAGACGAAATTTCGCACTGGATCGGTAAGACTGCCTCTAGGCCATACACCAATTGGAATGGTGTGAACCCAGTGGCGTTCTTTACCGAGGTTCGGTAAGCCCATAATGCTGAGTACAGGATTAGATGCCATCTTCTCTTGTGAACCCCGATCATCCTTTGCAACATACGCTTCAGGACCTTGTTGATTGCCTCAACTTGTCCGTTGGCTTGTGGATAATATGGGGTAGAGCTGTCGTGCGATAGCCCTAGTTTGGCAGCTAATTCAACCATCATGTGATTGTGAAAATGCGATCCATGATCTGTCACTATAGCTTGCGGAACGCCGAACCTGGCGACTACATGATTGAAAAAAAAAAGGGCAGCTGTTTCACCAGTGTTATCCAATGTAGGCATCGCCTCGGCCCATTTGGTAAAATAGTCAACATCGACTATAATATACCCATGCCCCCCGGTCGAGGTGGGGTTACATTGCATGAAATCGATGCCCCACTTGGCGAAGGGCCCAACAGCAACTATTGGCTGTAAGGGTGCGGGCGGTCTTCTGGTTTTGCTATCAAAGATCTGACATGCATGGCAACTTCTGACAGCTATTATGCAATCTTTAAACATAGTTGGCTAGAAATATCCTGCTCGTAAGATTCTTTGTGCTGTTGCATATCCAGATTGATGCCCCCCGCACGCGCCTGAATGAAAATCATTCAGGGCTTTTTCGGCCTCCTCATGGGTAAGGCACCTCCTCAAAACCGTATCGACGCCACGATGGTAAAGTGTATCACCGACGATCATGTAGTCTTTTGATTGGTATCGTATACGTTTCCGTTCCGAGTGTGAGGTATTAGGCATAAATTTTTGGGTTTGGAGATAAACAATGATGTCTCCATACCACTCATCGCTTACTGATATCAGAAACAAATTTTCATCCACGATTGACTCTTCTGATGTTTCATCGTTGGACGACGATGGGAGATCGCACAATAATTCCGCAAAAACTAGAGCTTTCTTCGATTTGGATTTTACAAAATCTAAATCAAACTCTTGAAGGATGGCTATCCATTTTGAATATTTTCCCCCAAGCAACTGTCGCGATAGTATATATGTCATGGGATTGCAATCTGACAAAACGGTAGTTTTCCTAAAGAGGACATAATGTCAAAACCTTTGAATCGCTTGAACAGCAGCAAGCGCTAGTTTTTCAACATAGGAATATTTACTTTCTGTATCATTTAAGTTTTTACTTAAATAATAAATAGGATGTTCAATTCCATCGACTTCTTGCACTAAGACCATCGCAATGGTCGTATCTGCTGCAGCTAGATACAGGTTAAAATCTCTTTGATAGTCCGGGGCGTACATTAATGATGCTCTTACTAGACAATCTTTCAGAGCGTCAAAGGAAGCTTGCGCAACCTGGTCCCAGACAAAAGGTACATCCTTTTTCAAAAGACGAGTATAACCTTTGGCAAGTTCTGCGTAATTTGGAATGAACCTCCTCAGAAAGTTTGCTTTCCCTTGGAGTTTCTGAATCTGAAGCAAATTTGAAGGTGGAGGCAAATTAATGATTGCCTAAACCTTACAGGGGTCGAGACGAATCCCGTCCTTAGAGACAACAAAGCCAAGTAAACGACCAGAACCGACGCAAAACACACACTTGTGCGGATTGAGTCTTATCTTATAATGTCGGCAACGTAGAAATATTGCTCTCAAATGTCGCGGATGATCAGTCCGCTTCCGCGAATGAGCCGGAAGATCGTCGAGATAAGGTTGAACAATGTTCTTGATGTCATGAAAGGCATAATTCATTGCCCTCTGAAATGTCGCCCCTGCGTTCTTTAAACCAAAGGGTAATTTTCGATAAGCGAATGTGCCCCACGGACAGATGAATGCAGTCTTAGACTGGTCCTGTGGGTGGATATTTATTTGATTATACCCGGAAAATCCATCCATAAAGGAAAAGATTTCACATCCGGTGCATTCATCAATTATCTGGTCGATGAAGGGTGTAGGGTAGTTGTCCTTTGGACAAGCTTTGTTTACATCCCTATAGTCGACGCACACTCTTATCGTCCCTTGTTTTTTCATAATAGGGACAATATTCGATACCCAATCGGTTAGAGGAACTGGGTAGATGAATCCAGCATGGAGGAGTTTTTCAACTTCCGCCTTAATGGCAGCGGATTTCTTCGGATGTACCTGCCGAAGCCGTTGTCTTACTGGTTTGACATCAGGATACATTTTAATTTCATGTTCAACTATGCTCGAGTCAATGCCTGGCATTTCATCATATGACCATGCAAAGACATCTCTAAATTCGCGAAAGAGAGCACTATATATTTCCAGTTCTGAAGGGGAACAACTTTTGCCGACATGAATGTTTTCAACAACATCAGATTTTGTCGAGATGTTTATGGCTACAGTCTCTTCAATATTGGATAGGTTTCTCTCTGAATCCACCGTATTTACAGTATTTGTTAGGAATTCAAACACTGAAGGGTGGTATAGGTCGTGATGAGTTTCTTCTTCACATTCTGGAAGAAGGGAACGATGGTGGTGATCATTCCATGGTGCCCCCTCAATCATCATTGATTGTAAGATTCCTTCGTCAGTCCCATGAACTTTTGACCATGGATCTAATGGGGTACCATATTCTTCGGACCTATCTACCCAAACGCTTGACGAGCGTTCATTTGGGCTCACCTCCCATGCCTGAAACATTGATTGCTACAATATTTCAATGGGGCTAGGTGGCAATACCACTTGATGATCCATGACGACTTTGTCTTCTGTGACCTTAGACGAAGATACCATGTTGCATGTTGCTACAAACGGGATATTCCCTTCATGGAAAGGAGGTGGCAACATGAAAGTTCCCATCATTGTGGGATCTTTTAGCAAGCCTACTCCTATATCTTTTATCGAATGGTCGCTCCCATGGATCAGGGGAATGCTTCCAGTAACTTGTGAACTATTAGGGAGGAAATTCTGTTGGTCGACGATCGTAATCCCTCCTTCAAATGGGAATGCGATCTTCCTAAAATATGTCGACACTACAGCTGCCATGGCATATATCCATGGTCTTCCCAGTAGGATGTTATAGTCAAGATTGCCATCAATGACTTCAACATCAATCTCTACTGTTTTTCCTCCTAGTTCAACCTTAAAGTTATTTAGGATACCGTACGGAGTGTACGACCTACCGTCAAATGCTTTCAATGTCGTCGAAGATCGCGACAAGGTTGGAGATCCAAGAGTTTTCCAGCAACTCATCGACATGATACATGTTGATGCACCCTCATCAATAATTGTTCTATGAACAGTTTTGTTGAGTGCTTTCACTTGAATAAGGAAAGCTAATTGCGCTGGTAACTGAGGATCATATCCTTTGTGATCAAAGGATACAAGATTGGAATCTTTAGGATCCACTCCACCAATTGCAGATAACAATGCCTGCCTTTGGGATGGGCAATTTTGTAGTACCTCAAGAGTCGACATAGCAGATGGCGATTGGGCCAAATCCTCCACTACATTATAGTGTTGCGCCGCTCTGGCGCGAGGGTTGAATGTCGACTTGTGGACTACTCCCTTAGGCGGCTTTATTGTTAATTCATGCGTGAGGGGGGGTACAATTTCTGCCGAAGTTGTTGTCGAACTACTGGGTTGATCTTTCCCTTTGTCGTTCGACACCGGCGGATTCCCATAATCTTTATTCCTAGTCGAGATCAAAGCATCACTTTGCTTAGAAACCGACAGCATAAGCACTTGAGACGGGGAAGCATTTCCACTATCAACCATATTCTGACCTAGGGCGGGAAACGGATCAGTCAACACAGCTGAAGTTTGGGAACTTTTTAGGAACCTCTTTAACTCAGCTTTGAACGGACAGTCCTTTGTCGAATGATTTTCATCACATATTTGACATGGATAAAATTGTTTCTTTTGCCCAGGAGGGTTTGAAGAAGTTTTTTGAGGGGATGATCCACCTTGATTCTTCTTCTTCCCTTTGTTTTGTTTCTTCTTGCTTCCTGGTTGATTGGAGTTTTTGTCTTTATCCGTAGATACAGCGTTTACCTCCGAAGCAAGAATCTCCTGATTTTCTCTTTGATTCGAAGTCTTACGGGCTTTCTTATTCGAATCCCTTGTCGACTTAGCGTTTGCAGTTCCAATCACACCATCACCGGCATGAGAGTCACTGTTCGATCCGGGAGGAGGAGGGATTGAAAATTCCGGTCTGGGGGCATCAGGTATCTTATCATAGAGCGTGCCCGACTGAGTATATACCAAGTCCAAATATTGAGCACGAGCAATAACTTGCTCCTCTGTTACGACGCCTCCCTTGGCCACATCTTCTGTAATTGCCGGCAGAAGCGACTTTATAAACCACTCAGCTAATAGCTGATCTGGAACATAGGTCTTTACCATTCTGCGACGACGACGCCACTCATGTATATGATCAGATATATGTGTGGCCGTTGTCTGCTTGAAATTGGTCAAGATCTCTGTTCCAGTTTCGTACCTTATAGGTAACTGAAAGTGTGTTAAGAAAGTCTTGGCTAGGGAACTAAAATTGTCGAAAGAGGCTCTAGGTAATTCAATATACCATTTGGCCGCCGGACCAGTCAATGTCCTCTGGAAAAGGCGAAGCCTTATCGAATCATCATTCAAGGTATTCGACGAACACCACAGATGGAATGTCATCACATGATTCGACGGGTCTTCGCCCGGATTTCCATTGAATTTAGGAATGTCCGAAGGAATTTTGTGAGGAATCGCTGGCCACCAATGGGCATAGGTGATTGGATCGTTTGTCAAACGATGTAAATCTGGTAATTCTAAGGTCGCCACGAATGGCAACTGCTGATTCAGGTTTGGCGAGGCGTACCCTGGATACGATGGAATTGCTTGAGCAGTAGGCCTTTGCACACCAGCATAATGCAACTGATGTTGATATGACTGATATGGTTGGTGGGCTTGGCCACTGTAAAGTGGTTGGTTTAACCCGTTCTGAATATAGGGTTGCCCACTATTCGCAAAGATCTGTTGCTCAGATCCCTGGTACACCTGTTGAAACTGAGGTTGTTGGTATTGCACCATCCATGGCTGTGAAGCCATGTTTTGCTGTGCGACACTAACCGACGGACCAAGATGCAGGGTTATAGTCCCCGTTTGTATCTGTGTCGTCCCGACAATTGGCGATTGTGGTTGTGTTGCAGGGTCAATAGGCTGTTGCATTACAACTTGGGGTTGACATACAACAGGCATCGATTGAACTTGCGACACGGTTACAATTGCTGGCGTCGTCGGGATACTAGACATAGGTACACATTGTTGCATGGAATATACAACTCTTGGTTGTTGGGGTACCATAGGTACCCAACCACTCGTCGTTACTTCAGTCAAACCTGAATGTGGTTGAAAACTGCCGTATGGGTATCCCCCCGAAAGGGGAAGTGAAAGGGCATATTGCCCCCCATACGGTAACAATCCGGAGCTCAAGGGTGTAGATGGCCTTTGAGGACTGGATGGCCCAAAATGATTCCCAAAGGGGTCAATTTGTCTAGTTTCAACATAAGAATTACCGGGTATTATACCGGAAGAGCAAACTGGAACAGACCAAGTTGTCATAATAGTCCCTGGGTGGACTCCTTCTAGCTGATGAGAGCTAGTCGGGACGGCTGGTATGCCGGCAAACATCGTTGGATTGGCAGCAAGATCTTCTGCTGTCGCTGTGTCATTTGGCACAGTTCTAGATGTCGACGGTTGTTCAGACATTTTAAGTCTATCCAATAAACTTCCTAACGATTCTTCAGGAACTTCCAGGGGCGATGGACAAACTTCTGATGCAGAAGGAAAAAGAGTGGTACCTACTCCAAAATGAATTGGAGTATTTGCTTGCTGGTCCTCTACGATTTCCTCTATTGCAATCAGACCAGGAGGAAGAGGCAGACCGTCAGGTCCGTAAAAGATTTCTGGTGCCGAAGAAGGGGTTGCTTCGACAGCGACAGTTGTTTGAACAACAAGACTCTGTGGACCGGTTTCAGATGGAACTGGTTCAGTTATGCAAGTACTTGTTTTCAGACTAGGATCAGTACAACTGTCCTTCTGTTGCTGTTGAACTTCTTCAATAGAGGCAGGGATTCCAGAAATATTAGGAGTGACCAGAATCTCAGATGTTGTTGGAACTTCCGTTCTAACTTTAAAAGGAGATTTTGACCTGGTCCAGCGAGATCGCGTTGCCCGTACTACTCTCGGTTCCGGGGACAAAGGTGGTTGACTCGCAAGCCTCCCTGAACAACGGGGTTTTAATTGACTTTCCTCCACGATTGCGGATTACTTGATCAACTAAAATACAAAAAGGGGAATTATGTTTCCGTATTGAATGAATTTTATTAGACGCTTTTAGACACAACTTTGCTTTTTCATGTTTTAAGAGTCGAGAAAAAGCTAAAGATGACTCTAGTCGCCTTCGATGTATTAACGAGCCCGAAGTGACAAATGCTCGGTTGGACCTTTTCAGTTATAGAGTTTGAAAAGGGCCAAAAGAAACTGCTCTGGAGATCTAGGCAGAGGGTGTGCCAAACCTTTCGCGAAACCACAGAATACGTTTTACGGTACGGGTGGTCGATCTTCGTGAATGCTGTGTTCACTGCATCGCGATCAGTAGGGCGGTCGACACGGCTTCCTAAGGATAAAGGATAATTGCCTATAGGGGTCTCCCAATATACGTGACGGTACGCGGGAGCTCAAATCCGTATTAGTGCTATCGTCCCTCAGGAGGAATCACCCACCTTCGTCGAGATCGACAGTCACTACGTTTAACGACGCCGGAACACGTCTCTACCTAGACCTCTATTGCGAGCGTTATGTTACAATGCGTTTTTAGATTCATTCAATATATTTTAAGTTGATCTTGTTTATCAGTTTGTCTTTCAGGATCACCACGAGATGTATTGGCACAAATTCCTAAATGCAGCTAAAATGATAAGCAAGCTTTCACAATCTTTTTAGCTTTGAAAATCCTAACTACTGAGGGGAGAGAGAAACAATATCTTTCCACACAGAGCACCAAGCACAAACTAATGCACTTTCTCCTAGATCAGACACCCAAACTTATCAAAATGCAAATGCAAGATGCATGTATTTCTTTTCTTTTCCTTTAATGTTGATGTAGACAAAAGGAAATTGTTGTATGACTTTCGAATTCAATTTGAAGCGTAAACAAACCAGTTTTTCTAAAATGAAAAGACGCTTTACAGGTACTTGTTTTAACACTAAAAATATATGAATTCAAACCATAAAGTGAAAAACAAACAAACTCAAACAGCCATGAACAGTAATCAAACTAGCTCATAAGATCACAAAGATACTTTTACAGTTCAGGATCTAAGAGGTCACAGCTATACTGGTTCGCTTTTCACAATGGGAAACTGTAACTGAAACAAGAAATACTGAAAGAACACTCACAGTTTCATCACACAACTGAGGCAGAATAATGTCAAGGAGAAGTTGCTTACAGCAAGTACAATAACCAGCAAGCAATCAGCCAAAAACAAGTGCAAACAGGGCCAAGACACAATAGGAAGACTGAGCAAGACAAGGGCTAACTGGACCAGCGCAGGTTCTAGTCTGCCAATCTCACTCTCAGCGCAGTTCCCGAAGGGAGCACCTGCGCTGTAATGCAGGCTGCCTGTGTACAGCCTGCACTGACTCACGAGAGTTTCGTCTACAAAGTTTTCCGGGTCATAAAAAGCTCAAAAATGCACTGTTTTTGATGAAATAAAAAGCTATAGGTCAAGTACAGGCTAAGGTATGATCAAGAGGATGAAAAGGCTATCACAAAGAGTAAAGAGTCTTTTGTAGATTAGCTCTTTAAATCTTGAATCTGCTCAGCAAATGAGCAAGAGTAGCAGTCCCTCTACTTCGCTTTTGATATAGTCAAAAGCTTTTCGATTTGGTACTCTTTTCTTCAAGAAATGAATAGCAAAATACTACAAACACCAACAAGATACTAGGCTCCCCAGCGGAGTCGCCAGTTTGTTGTGGGGAAAAGTATCCGATGCGGATGACCCTATCCCTACTCTAAAGGTGACAGTCTTTAGCAACAACTGAAAGTAAAGCTTTGATGTTTTCCTTTATGAAAGTACAGAGAGAAGGAAGAAATGATTAACCAACCTGGTGTCCTTCGCTTGGTCGATCTTGATCCTCTCTCTTTGTCTCTTGTTCCCAGCTCCTTGCTCTCTTTGCCGGTCCAACTACACACAAGCCCTGCACAAAACAAGAGAGGAAACTACAAGATACAAGTACTCATAACTGATGCATGGATTAGAGTGAATCAAATATACATGTAAATAAAATCCATCAATGTAATACAAGTATATAGGAGAACATGCAAAACTTTATTGATAGAAGTAACAGGGTTCTGAGAAGGTTACAACCAATGATGGCTCCAATCCAGCAGCACCTCCCCAGCAACAAGAACTCTCCTCTTCACCTCTAGTAAAACAATCACCCAATAGCTCTAACTGTAATCCAACAGCACCTCCTTGCTTTACACAAAATTCCAGCCCCCTTAGACCTCATAGAAGAGCTCTATATATAGGATAGAAGAAGAGAGGATGAGTCAGCTTGAGGCTGGCATAGAGCTGACTAGTGTCCTCTCCCTCTTCAGTTAATCTTCAGTTCTTGAGCCCACTTGGAGATCCTTGGTTACACATGGTGATCAAGTACCTCTTACTCATCACAAGGCGAATCTGATGAACCAAGTGTTAGTTTGGAAGCTTCCTGGGCAGTTGACGCCTTGCAGGATGACTGTGCCACTTGGCCAATCTCGCCCAGCGCAGGTAGCCTTCATTACTTTTGACTTCTAGCGCAGGTACAGAGTGGGACAGTTGCATTACAGCGCAGAAGCTCAGATAAGCAGCTGACATGATCCAAAATAAGCCTGTTTTGAAGTGTTTTCAGGTGGAGAACTGATTGGAAGTGCTGTTGTTTGATGACCTTGTTCTTTTAGGGGTAAGAACAACATGTTTAGGGACTGAGGATCCCTGTAATTATCGACATTCCATGCTCCATGATGCGAGGCACAAAAATGTCTATAACAAGACCATCCGTTGAATAGATGATCAGACGCATATCACATCGGAAGATGAATGAGAGTTAATTTCAAAATCGGACGCGATGAGGTTTTATACAATGTTGGGTTGTGTTATATTCTTTCCACGACTAGCCCACGTAGTTAAACCGGGGGTTGGAGGGGGGGCGAAGCCCCCCATTCGCTGCGCCGATTTCATAGCGGGGTGGGGGGGGGGTCACAGGGGGTTTGAGGGGTGCAAGTAACCCCACTCTATGGGGTTCGGGGCAGCGCCCTGGAAAATTTTTGTTTTGGACCCTATGTTAGGTTGGGCGGACCTACCTATGGTTTTGTAGATGATTTTCACACATGGTTTTGGACGTGATGGTTTTTCGGTCCATGGTTTTGGACGCGATGGTTTTCGGTCCATGGTATTAGATGCTTCGGCATGTATAAATATGTATTATAACATTGAAAGGAATATAATGAAAAATCAAGCTGGTTGTCCCGGTTTTGGGATCCAGGGGAAAATCTCTGTGTATTTGTGTTTTATGTGTTATGCTCTCGCATTGTTTATTTTCTGTGTTTTAGAATTCATATGCAGGTAATTTCTGTACGAGGTTAAAACCTACATTTGGTATCAAAGTTGTTTTGGCTTCAAGGAGGCGCCTTTGTTGTTGAGCATTTTCACTCGGGCCTATGGTAGACCCTGTTTAGTGGGAGGTCAATTTTGGTGGTGAAAGAAGATGGCGAGCAATGGAAAGATAGAGATAGAGAAATTGAATGGTTAGAGTTTTGAGTTGTGGAAACTCAAGATGGAGGATCTGTTGGTGGATAAAGATCAATGGATCATGGTAGATCTGGGTACTAAACCAATGGGAGTGTCCGATGAAGAATGGAAGCAGTTGGATCAGAAGGCAAAGAGAACAATACGATTGTGTGTCTCAGATTCAGTATTGTTGAATGTATCAGGGGAAGCTACAACGAAGGCTTTGCAGGACAAGTTAGGGACTTTGTACCAATCTAAGTCTCTGGTGAATAAACTGTTCATGCGAAAAAATATGTATAACCTAAGGATGAAAGATGGAGACTCGGTGACATAGCATCTGAACGCATTTAATACTATGGTAAGTTAGTTAGCATCTATTGATATTAAAATTTCAGATGAAGATGAGTGCATCAGTTTGATGTGTTCCCTACCTGATTCGTGGGATAGTCTGGTTATTGCAATAGGTAGCAATGTAACTTCCTTGCAGTTTGATGAAATAGTCTCATCCTTACTGACGGAGGAGATGAGACGGAAAAATATGGAGAGCCAAAATGGTGGTGCCTTGTTTGTACGAGGACGGTCCTAGAACAGAAACAAAATAAGTCATCGAGTGGGAGATATAAATCTAGAGGGAGATCTAAATCTCCAGGAAAACCTGTAAAGGTGGTGTGCTGGAAATGCAGAAATGAAGGGCACTACAAAAGGGACTGTAAATCTAAAGCTCCTGATAAAGGAAAGGGATCTGATGATGCTCCATTTGCAGAGGTGAAAACCACCTCAGATGAAGGTGGGGATGTTTACTTGGCTTCTTCAAGTACACATGTAGATCATGGGCATGGTTGATTAACTCAGGTGCATCTTTTCACTTCACTCCCCATAGAGTGTGGTTCTGCGAGTATGAGAAATACGATGGTGGTGATGACTTCTTAGGGGATGATAGGAAGGCTAGAATCGTTGGTCGTGGAAAAGTAAAGTTGAAGTTGCAAGGTGGAAGGGTTAGAACACTTCCGGGTGTTTTGCATATTCCTGCATTGGCCAAAAATCCGATTTCTGTAAGGAAGCTGGATGATGCAGGTGTAAAAAAACTGTTCGAGAAGGATACTTGCAAAATGGTTCAGGGAGCACTGTTATTGATGTGGGGAGTTTGGATTAGAACTCTGTACAAGTTGCAAGGTAACACTGTTATTGATGGGTGCAACAGTTCTATGGTTCCTGAAAGTGGAGTAGAAATTATAGTGGTCTCTGGAGAGAAGACCATGTTGTGGCATCAAAGGCTTGGACATTTGGAGAAAAGGGCCTTCGAATAATTCATGGTAAAGGTATGGTAGAAGGTATGAGTAATAACTCTTTGGATTTTGATTTCTGTGAAAATTGTGTATATGGGAAGCAGAATCGGGTGAGTTTCCCCTCTAGTGGTAAGAGGGCGAAACAAATATTAGAGCTTGTGCACAGTGATGTGTTTGGACCTATGAAGGTTCCATCACTGGGTAAGTTTGCGTACTATGTATCATTTATAGATGACTTCTCAAGGAATACATGGATATATTTCCTTAAGAAGAAATCTCAAGTCTTTGACAGATTTAAAGAATTTAAGGCTCTGGTGGAAAACCAGACAGAGAAGAAGATAAAGGTGCTGAGGACAGATAATGGTGGAGAGTTTTGCAATAAGGAATTTCAAGAATTTTGTAAGAAGTGTGGTATAGCATGGCAGAAGACTACTCCATACAACAAGGTTAAAACCTCATTGGGTTCCGACAATCCAGACCATTCGTTGGGTTTCTGATGGGATGGTAATCGTGCTCAAATTTTCTCATGGGTTAACATGCTAAGTAGACCCAATGTGTTATCAATGTAGGTTTATTTCCTTTTGAGTTCCAGGTATTAAAAGTTAAGGTGGTACCGACGTTTTTTGGTCAGGTTTTGTTGTATTACTTTGTTTATTGAACGACTAGTGATTGGATGGGTTTGTTGTGAAGCTCGCTAGTTTAAAGGCTTCTGATGTATATGTGGGCCCATAGCCCATAGGTCCACATGGAGTCTTGTAAAGATGCAGCTTTGCTGCGTAAAATGGCTTAGTTGTCATCAATTTTGGTATCAGAGCAGGGAAAAGGTTTCCTGCGAGAATGAGTTCGAGTGAAAAAGAAAGAGGTACAGTTATGTTGTATATTGGAGAGTTTGTGGTCTTATTCTTTTCATACAGGAAGTGGCAAAAGAAGTGAGAATATTGTAGCAACCTAGAGCGAGGAGTGCGCATATGGTTCCAAAGAAGAGAGAACCAGAGAGATACCAAAAGACTAAGCTCAGAGGAGAGAAGCTTGGTGAGGCATGTGTAGCAGGGAGGACCTGATATTGCATAGGTTTTGCTGCAACTCACAGAAATATCATAAAGGAAATTCCACAGAGGATGTGGGTAGAATTGCTAAGGGATGAAGGAGAAGCATATGACCAAGAGGTCATAAATTTTTGTACCTCAGGAGTCTGATGCAGGAGCATCTGAGCACCCTTCATTAAAATCAGAATCCATTGTTGTAAAAGGGGAAACATGGACATTCATTGAAAATCGGGGAAAATTCTGTTAAAATAGAGTTAAATTGATGGAATTGATAAGTCTCTGGAAGGCTTGATTAAATGTAATTATCTTCCATGTAGGCGTATAGAGAGATTTAGGGGATTTGATTGAGCAAATTGTGGAAGGAAATCATGGATCTTAGGTGATCCACGCTTTTGTAATTTTCTATATAAAGAGTCTGTGTTGTGAGAGAGATAGGATACAATGTAGTCGAACAAGAATTTGTGACTACGGCTAAGATGCCTTAGCCTGTAATCGATTCTGTATATAATTGAAATATACGAGTTGTCTAGATTTTTGTATATGTATATTGTTTGTCTATAGTTTAGATGTATGCGTTGAAAGAGTTAAATCCCATGTTACAGGTTTGTTGATCGACCATCGATCACTACAAGGATCGATGGCGATCTAGAGATAATTCAATATCATAGAGTGAGTTGTGTATGGAGTGATGTGAGTGCCTTAAAAGAGCATGGAAGAGATAACTCTGTGTTATAATGTAATTCCACCAATAGCGAATGAGATCAAGTCAATGGAGGAGATTAAATAAAAACAACGAGAACCGTCAAATCGTCTAGATCGATGGATAGTATTGGTGGAACGTGAGAAACCTGACGAATTCATGAAGAAACCCAGGAGTAGATCTGGATCGTCAAATCAACACATCCATAGATCTAACGGTCATCGCGTGGCTACAAGCACTGAATTTTATCTCTAAAAACGGACTTGAGAAAATCATTAAATTGAGTTTATGGTTCTGAAGGATCGAACCGTCCGTTGAATAGCTGATCAGATGCATATCTCATTGGAAGATGAATGAGAGTAAATTTCAAAATCGGATGCGATGAGGTTTTATACAACGGGGTTAAAACCTCGTTGGGTTCTGGCAATCTAGACCATTTGTTGGGTGTCTGATCGGATGGTAATCACGCTTGAATGTGCGCACGAGTTAACGCGCTGAGCAAACCCGATGTGTTATCAATGCGAGTTTATTTCCTTTTGAGTTTCAGGTCTTAAAAGCTAAGGTGGGACCGACATTTGTTGGTTGGGTTTTGTTGTATTGTGTTGTTTATTGACCGATCAGTGATTGGATGGGTTTGTTGTGGAGCTCGCTAGTTTAAAGGCTTCTGATGTATATGTGGGCCCATAACCCATAGGTCCATGTGGAGTTTTGTAAAGATGCAAATTTTCTGCATAAAGTGGCTTAGCTTTCATCAATTTTAGTATCAGAGCAAGGAAAAGGTTTCCTGTGAGAAAGAGTTCAAGTGCAAAAGAAAGAGGTACAGTTATGTTGTAGATTGGAGAGTTTGTGGTCTTATTCTTGTCATACAGGAAGCGGTAGAAGAAGTGAGAAGATTACAGCAACCTAGAGCCAAGAGTGCTCATATGGTTCCAAAGAAGAGAGAACTAAAGAGATACCAAAAGACTGAGCTCAGAGGAGAGAAGCTTGGTGAGGCATGCGTAGTAGGGAGGAAAGATCATAAAGGAAATTCCACAGAGGATGTGGGTAGAATTGCTAAGGGATGAAGGAGAAGCATATGACCAGGAGGTCATAAATTTTTGTACCTTAGGAGTCTGATGCAGGAGCATCTGAGCACCCTTCATTAAAATCAGAATCCAATGCTGTAAAAGGGGAAACATGGACAATCATTGCAAACTCGGGCAAATTCTGTTAAAACAGAGCTAAATTGATGGAATTAATAAGTCTCTTGAAGGCTTGATTAAATGTAATTATCTGCCATGTAGGCATATAGAGAGATTTAGGGGATTTGATTGAGCAAATTGTGGGAGGAAATCGTGGATCTTAGATGACCCATGCTTTTGTAATTTTCTATATAAAGAGTCTGTGTTGTGAGAGAGATAGGATACAATGTAGTCAAAGGAGAATTTGTGACTAAGGCTGAGATGCCTTAGCCTGTAATCGATTCTGTATATAATTGAAATATACGTGTTGTATGGATTTTTGTATCTGTATATTGTTTGTCTATAGTTTATATGTATGTGTTGAAAGAGTTAAATCCCATGTTACAAGTTTGTTGATCGACCATCGATCACTACAAGGATCGATGGCAATCCAATGATAATTCGATATCATAGAGTGAGCTGTGTATGGAGTGATGTGAGTGCCTTAAACGAGCATAACAAAGATAACTCTGTGTTATAATGTAATTCCAGCAATAGCGAACGAGATCAAGTCAACGGAGGAGATTGAATATACACAACAGGAACCATTGGATCATCTAGATCGACGGATAGTATTGGCAGAACGTGAGAAACCTGACGAATTCGTGAAGAAACTTGGGAGTAGATCTGGACCATTCGATCAACAGATCCATAGATTTAACAGTCATCGTGTGGCTATAGGCGCTGAAGTTTAACTCTAAAAACGAACCCAAGAAAATCATTAAACCGAGTTTATGGTTTTGAAGGATCGGACCGTCCGTTGAATAGCTTATCGAACATATATCGCGTCAGAAGATGAATGAGAGTTAATTTCAAAATCGAACGCGATCAGGTTTTATACACCGAGGTTAAAACCTCGTTGGGTTCTTGCAATCTAGACCGTTTTTTGGGTGTCTGATAGGACAATAATTGCGCTCGAATGTGCATACGGGTTAACGCACCGAGCGGACCCAATGTGTTATCAATGCGGGTTTATTTCCTTTTGAGTTCCAGTTATTAAAAGTTAAGGTTGGACCAGCGTTCATTGGTCGGGTTTTGTTGTATTGCATTGTTTATTGACCGACCAGTGATTGGATGGGTTTGTTGTGAAGCCCACTAGTTTAAAGGCTTCCGATGTATATGTGGGCCCATAACCCACAAGTCCACATGGAGTTTTGTAAAGATGCAGCTTTGTTGAGTAAAGAGGCTTAGATGTCATCAATTTTGGTATCAGAGCAGGGCAAAGGTTTCCTGTGAGAAAGATTTCGATTGCAAAATAAAGGGGTAGAGTTATGTTGTAATTTAGAGAGTTTGTGGTCTTATTCTTGTCGTACAAGATGCAGTAGAAGAAGTGAGAATATTGCAGCAACCTAGAGCCAGGAGTGCACATATGATTCCAAAGAAGAGAGAACCAGAGAGATGCAAAAAGAATGAGCTCAGAGGAGAGAAGCTTTGTGAGGCATGTGTAGCAGGGAGGACCTGATACTGCAGAGGTTTTGTTGTAGCTCACGGAAAGATCATAAAGGAAATTCCACAGAGAACGTAGGTAGAATTGCTAAGGGATGAAGAAGAAGCATATAACCAGGAGATCATAAATTTTTGTACCTTGTGAGTCAGATGCAGGAGCATCCGAGCACCCTTCATTAAAACTAGAATCCAATACTGTAAAAGGGGAAACATGGAAAATCATTACAAACTGGGGCAAATTTTGTTAAAACAGAGCTAAATTGATGGAATTGATAAGTCTCTTGAAGGCTTAATTAAATGTAATTACCTACCATGTAGGCATATAGAGAGATTTAGGGGATTTGATTGAGCGAATTGTGGGAGGAAATCGTGGATCTTATATGATCCACGCTTTTGTAATTTTCTATAAAAAGAGTCTGTGTTGTGAGAGAGATAGGATACAATGTAGTCGAAGGATAATTTGTGACTAAGTTTGAGATGCCTTAGCCTGTAATTGATTTTGTATATAATTGAAATATACGTGATGTCTGGATTTTTGTATATGTATATTGTTTGTCTATAGTTTAGATATATGTGTTGAAAGAATTAAATCCCATGTTACAGGTTTATTGATCGACCATCCGAGATAATTTGATATCATAGAGTGAGCTATGTATGGAGTGATGTGAGTGCAACAATGTAAACTTTGAAACGGGAACTATAAACTCAAAACAGGAACTCTGCCCAAAAAACCCCGAAAAAACATCAAAAACAGTGCTAAAAACGAAAAGTGTTTATGCTGGAATAACACCTTTTTTTTTTCCAAGCTAAATTTTCAACATGTTTTAAAAATGACGGTGAAAACCAATTTTTGGTGCAAAAATTTTCCAAAAAACGCCCTCAAAACGAAGTGTTGATGTTCGAATAACATTTTTTTTTTCTCAATGGTATATTTTGTGCAAAAAACACCCTCAAAACGAAAAGTGTTGATGTTGGAATAACAATTTTTTTTTCAAGGGTGAAATTTCAACATTTCAAAATAATAGCATAAAATATTTTATCATGACCCCGAAAAACATTAAAATTTCAAAAAATAAAAATAAAAATAAAAACAATGATAGAACACAAAACAAGAAAATAAAAATAAAAATAACAAAACTTAAATAAAAATATATACTAAAAACAAAACAAAAAATAAAAAACAAAAAACAAAAAAAATCGAACATCAAAAATAAAATCAATCATAAAAATGTAAAAAAAAAATAAAAAAAAATAAAAAAAATTAACCTATAAAAATAAGAATTAAAAAACTAGAAAGAAATTACAAATTATAAACAAATAAATAGTAAAAAAAACATATCTAAAAAAAATTGGGGAAAAAAACAAATATGTAAACCATAAAAAAATTTGGGAAAAGAAGAAAAAACACATTTAAAAAACTATAAAATTAAGTAGGTAACAATAGAAAAACTAAAAAAAACATTAACAAAAAACTAAAAAAAATTAAAATTAAAAACAAACTAGATTTAAAAAAAAATGGAAAATTAACCAAAAATAAAAAATAAAAATTAATGAAATTAAGATTAAAATGATGATTACTTAAAAAATAAATGTAAAAATGCATATATATAAGACAAAATATAAATAAAAAATATTAAAAAAAAATTGTTTAATCATAATAGAATTTGGAAAAAAATAAAAATAAAAATAAAAAAAATAAAAAAATTATATATATAAATTTAAGTAAGTAAAAATATAAAGATTAAAAAAATCATTAACAAAAACTAGCCAAAAAAAAAAAAACTAGTTTAAACAAAAATAGAAAATTAACAAAAAAATAAAATTAAAAACTAGTAAAATTAATATTAAAAACATTTAGAAAAAACTAAAAAGACAAAAAAAAGCTCAAATTATTAAAAAAAAAAAACTAAAAAAAATCGAAATTTTAAAAATATAGGTATTTTCCAATAAAGAAAGAAAACAAATTAAAGAACATTTTCAACTTACAAAAAAAAGTCTTTTTGATTTAAGAATAAATAAATAAATAATTTTTTTTATTAAATTTTCATTATTTATTTAAAAAAAACAAAAAAAAATTAAAGATAATTTTTTTTTTTATTTGAAAAAAAAAAAAAATTCATTAATTAGTAGTAATAAAAATTATTAAATTTTAATTTAATAAAAAAAATTAATAAAAAAATCGATTAAAATATTTTAATCAAAATTAAATTTTAATTTTTTTTATAACTTTTGTTTTTAAACAATATGTTATTTATTTCAAAATATAAATAAAATAAAATAAATTAATTTTTTTAAAACAAAATTTAATTTTTTACTTTAAAATTTAAAAAATTAATATTTTTTTTTTTAAATTAATACATTAAAAAAATTAATTATAATTATATGTGTTATAAAAAATTAAAAAAATATTAAAAACTTTTGGATTCGGCGATCGGGTGGAAGCAAGATGGCTAGGGTTACCATGAGGGCCGCCGTCACAGTGCGCTGCGAGGAGACTGAGACTCAACCAGATCCCACGAGACTGAACGCCGGACTGCTGGATCTGTACGCGCCACTCTCGATAGGGCAATGCAGTGGACTAGCTCACAAACCCCCGGCAACAAATCGTGCATTGTTTGAAGAAATCTCGGCTCACAGGTCTTTTTTGTTTTCATTTTTACTGAATAAGGTATTTTTTCACGGTAAAACCCTTGCCCATGCAGTAATAGAGCACGGCCAGGATGAAATAAAATGCCTATGTCCGGATCCGCTTTTGAAAGCGCAACCGCGCTCTGGTCTGCACCCCTTGATTGCGAATAAGGGCAAATATGATGCGTTAAGGCCGGAGCTTCGTCAATACGCAGATCCGCGTCTGATACTGCAATTCCCTTTGCACCCTCTGACCACGGCAAAGGGTAAGTATGGATCAAAGTGGCCGGAGTGGGCCGCGCAAGTAGAGGCCATCGTCCCCCCATCTCCAGACGGAAGAAGAAGGAGCGGCTCGGTCCCGAGATCAGAGAGCCCTGACACCATATATCAGACAGATCTAGTTTATAAACCTGTGAATCAGGGATTATCCCTCACCAACACAGATCTGATCCAGATCTTTATACGATCTTTTGAAGGCAAGCATTATTGCATGAGACTCAGTAAGGAGACGCGCGTACACGAATTAAAGCAGAAGATCCAGGGGCAACTTGGAACCCCAGCTCAACATCAAAACCTTATCTATTCTGGATACAGTTTACAGGATGGCCAAGCACTACAACACTACGGTATTGCCAATGAATCAACCATCATTCTTAACCTGCGACTGTGTGGTGGTAGCAGCGGATCCAGCTCAAAAAACACCAGCTCATTTCGGGATGCAGTGAAAGGCAATAAAATGGAACACAAAACAGCACCACCATCAGAGCTGCCAGGTCCATACATCGTTGAACAAAAGCCAGAAACACCAACCCTGCAAATTACTGAGCCAGAGGTAAATAATTTATATGCTGATCTATCCAATACTGCAGTTATTTGTAGATTCAATGGCTTCTGGCCTAAATCAGATGCCCTCCATCAATGGATCTACTCAACATGGTCACCTAACTGTGAAATTTATCTATGCCCTAAGGGGTTTTTCATAGTTAAATTTAACACAGAGCAGGAAAGGGACAGCATTATCAATCAGGGCCCTTGGTTCTGGGGCAGTGCCGGCCTCTTCACCACCCCCTGGTTCTCAGACTTTGATGCGACAACAATGAAAGTCACAAAAATGCCTGTATGGGTGAGGCTACATGGACTACCACTACACTTCTGGCACCACAAAGTGTTAATCGCCATTGGGAATACTCTAGCGAAATTCCTAAAAATGGATGAAGAAAGAGCTATCAGGGGAATCTTCACATTTGCCAGAATATGCGTAGAAGTGGACTTGAGCGAGGGGCTACCTGACCACATCACGCTGAACTTTAATAATACTCAATGGATGCAGCAGCTTGACTATGAAAACGCAGCATTCCGATGCAGGACTTGTTTGCAGACAGGGCACCTTCATAATAACTGCCCATTAGCCCGAAAGGACCCCGGGAAAACCAAGAAGCAACCAAAAAAGCCCAAAGGCTGGCAAAACACAGACCTACTAGAAGAAGAGGACATAAATGAGGAGCCCACAGAGAACCTGATGGAACCAGCCTCTCAAATGGGACAGAAACAAACACATGCAGCGAATCCACCATCCACTCATGCGGGGCCGATCATCACAGATATGCATCAGGAGTTACAATTGGAAGTAAGTGGCATAAAGAGAACCCACAGCTCAGAGGGCTCAGAATCAGACAAAGAACCACAATGGAAAACCAGCTGGCTATCATTACACCCACCGCTGATTCGGGAGGATGGCGCCGGGTGGAGAAGAAAAAGGGAAGAAAAGAATAGGCTGGCTGGATTTTATTTTATTTTTCTGTTACTCTGTTTTTGTTAGGATGAACAGCTCAATACAATGAATGCTAACATACCCTGCGTGGTATTGCAGCAAACTGCAAATGAAGATACTCTGTAAAAAACTGCTTTTTAATGAAATACATACTGATTTTTCCAGTGGAAAAAAAAATTAAAAAAATATTATTAAACTTTTTTATTTTTTATTTATTAGATTTTTTTTAAAACATATTAAAGAAAATAATAAAAAAAATAAAAATAAAATAATTTTTAAAAATAATAAATTTTTTATTTATTGTTTTATTTGAAAAATAATATAAAAAAAACACGGCCCCCGGCCGCGCCACCAGCGGGCGGCGGGAGGGTCGTGAGTCGATTCCCGGAATCGACCCACGACCCTGCCGCCGCCCGCTGGTGGCGTGGCCGGGGGCCCAAGGGCCTGCATGGCCCAAGGGCCGGGGGCCGTGTTTTTTTTATATTACTTTTTAAATAAAACAATAAATAAAAAATTTATTATTTTTAAAAATAAATTTTTATTTTTTTATTTTTTTTATTATTATTTTTAATATGTTTAAAAAAAAAATTAATAAATAAAAAATAAAAAAGTTTAATAATATTTTTTAAATTTTTTATAACACATAATTATAATTAATTTTTTAATATATTAATTAAAAAAAAAAATTATTAATTTTTTAAATTTTAAAGTAAAAAATTAAAATTTGTTTTAAATTTTTTTTATTTTTTTTTATTTATATCTTGAAATAAATAACATATTGTTTAAAACAAACATTATAATTTTTTTTTAATTAAAAAAAATAGTTTAAAAAAAATGTAAATTTAATTTAATTTTTTTTTTTTTTAGCATAAAACTGTAGGTTTATTTTTTTTTTTTTTTTTTGAAAATATAAAATGTAGTTTTAATAATTTGAATTTTTAAATTAAAAAATAATAATAATGAAATTTGTTTAATTTTTTTTTTTTTAATAAAAGACAAGATTGTTATATATATATATATATATATATATATATTTAATAAAAGATAATTGTATTTTTTGTTTTTTTTAATAAAAAATAACCATTTTTTTTATAATTTAAATTTATTTTTGTTTTTTTAATATTAATTTTACTAGTTTCTTGATTTTTTTCGTTAATTTTCTAATTTTTTTTAAAACTAGTTTGTTTTTATTTTTTTATTTTTTTTCCTAGTTTTTTATAATTTCTCTCTCTCTCTCTCTATATATATATATTTTTAATTTTGTTTCTTTTTTCCAAATCTTTTATGGTTTGTGAGATTTTTTTTTTTTTTTTTTTTTTTTAATATTAATTTCACTAGTTTTTTAAATTTTTTTCATTATTTTTCTATTTTTTTCTTTAAACTAGTTTGTTTCTATTTTTTTTCCTAGTTTTTGTTAATATATATATTTTTTTATTTCTCAATATTTACTTACTTATATATATATATATATATATATATATATATATATATATTTTGTTTTTTTTTTCAAATTCTTTTATGTTTTATGATATAAATTTTTTTTAACATTTTTTATTTTTTGTTTTTGTCTTTTTTATATATTTTTTTATATTTGTTTTTTAGAGACAATTATTTCATGTGGATTGAAAATTTAATTAATGATGTATAAATATGTAAAATATGGAAAATGTAAAATATCGACCTTCTTCTTTAAATATGCAAATCAATAAAAGCCCCACTACAAAAATAAAAATAATAAAAACTAGAAAATATGAAGAAGAAGATCACTTCCAAAATTATTAAATTTATGAAATAATTATTTACATTTCATACATTAGAAAATTTAAAGTCAAAAAATATGTGTTTTAAAAAAGGGGTCTGATGCAGAATAACCATTTTTTAAAATTAGCATGAAAATCGCTACCATTCTAAAACACAATGTACATAAAAAAATGAAAGTGCGAAAAACTATGCTCTAAAAAAAACATGTGTATTCTGCATCACCCCTTTTCAAAATCGGGTCACTTTTTTGCTATCTCTACAAAACGGGTAACAGTATCAGTTCCCGTTTCAAAGTTTACATTGTTGTGCCTTAAACGAGCATGGCAAAGATAACTTTGTGTTATAACGTAATTCCAGCGATAGTGAACGAGATCAAGTCAATGGAGGAGATTGAATAAACACAACAGGAACCGTCAGATCATCTAGATCGATAAGTAGTATTGGCGAAATGTGAGAAACTTGATGAATTCATGAAGAAACCCGGGAGTATATCTGGATCATCTGATCAACAAATCCATAGATCTAACGGTCATCGCGTGGCTACAGGTGCTGAAGTTTAACTCTAAAAACGAACCTGAGAAAATCATTAAACTGAGTTTATGGTTCCGAAGGATTGGACCATCCATTGAATAGCTGATCGGAGGCATATCGTGTCAGAAGATGAATGAGATTTAATTTCAAAATCGAATGCGGTGAGGTTTTATACAACAGGGTTAAAACCTCGTTGGGTTTTGGCAATCTAGACCGTTCGTTGGGTGTCTGATTGGGCAGTAATCGTGCTCAAATGTGTGCATGGTTTAATGCACCGAGCAGACCCGAAGTGTTATCAATGCGGATTTATTTCCTTTTGACTTTTGAGTCTTAAAAGTTAAGGTGGGATCGGCGTTCGTTGGTCATGTTTTGTTGTATTGCGCTATTTTTTGACCGACCAGTGATTAGATGGGTTTTTTGTGAAGCCCGCTAGTTTAAAGGCTTCTGATGTATATGTGGGCCTATAACACACAGGTCCATGCAAATTTTATTTAAGATGCAGATTTGCTGCGTAAAGCGACTTAGCTGTCATCACTGCACCTAAGAAAAATAGCTCGTAAATGAACTAGGTGTTGAGTTTGCTTCTTGGAATGGGCTAGAACGTCGTCCAAGTAAGCTTGAACAATATGTCTGATATCATGGAATGCGTAGTCCATGGCCTGTTGAAATGTTTCTCCAGCATTCTTTAGACCGAATAGGAGTTTTATATATGCAAATATTCCCCAAGGGAAAATGAAGGCGGTTTTGTGCTAGTCCGCAGGTATTATGGTGATTTAGTTATAGCTTGAGAAACCATCCATAAATGAGAAGGATTTGCAACCGGCGCAATCATGGGTTATTTGGTCGATGAACAATGTCAAATAATTATATTTTGGACACGTAGTGTTCAAACCCCGGTAGTCGACACAGACACAGATGGTACCCTGTTTTTTATCTACAGGAACTAGAACCCATTTCATTAAGGGAATGGGGTAAACGAAACCAACAAGTAATAATTTTTCCACCTCAGTCTTGATGGCTGCATTTTTGTGGGGGTGGATTGGTCGAAGTCTTTGGTGGACAGGCTTGGCAACAGGGAAAATTTTAAGGATGGAAATAAATCTCAAAGTTTAGAAACCTTGGCGAATCCCACTAGTGCATAATATGAAATCTATAAAATGTTTGGAGATATTTTTTTTTTTAATTTTCAAATTTATAATATTTTTACATAGTCTATTTTTTTGGCGATTTTTAGGGTATAATAATTTCATTCTATAAAATTTGGGCGAATCATTTTACAAAAAAATGGAAATTAACGAATCTTTTTTTTGGAAAAAGTATAGAAAATTAGCCCATGGGCGAATATTAGCCCATGGGCGAATATTAGCCCCTAAAAGTTTCCCTGCTTGGCATTGTCATAAACCTTGATCTCATGTTCGATGATTGATGGATCTATGCCGAGCATTTCCTCATAAGACCAAGAAAATACATCACAAAATTCCTTGAAAAGGCAGGTGAAGCTTGCAATTTCCTCAAGAGTGCAATCGACTCCAATATTTATGTTTTCCATGATGCCTATATTCACTGAAATATCAATGAGCAGTGTCTTTGAAACATTTCCCATGTTTCCTTCCAAATCCAAAGTTTAGACGATTGTATAACTCGAGGGACTGATCTCAGGTGTTTTAATGGACAAGATTTGTATGGGTATCACGTCCGAATCAGATATCGAAACGCGATGGTGAGAGTCTTCCCAAGGTTGCTCCTCTAAACACATGATCTCTCAAATAGTTTCGTCCAAAGGTAGGACTTGATTGAGGATATTATTAGAGGGAGAAATTATGGGAGAGGAGGTGGTACCATTGGTCGTGACCAAAGTGACCAGAGAATCAGATGCAGATTGAATGGCTTGATAGGCCAATTCGGCTAGTGACAACGACATTTGTTCTTCATAAGAGTTAATGCCTGAAGGGGTCAGGAGGATCCAAGGATTGGTCAGTTCATGAGGAATAGATGAGACCATAGAAACCGTCTGTGGAACCACGGGCAGCGTGAGAGGAAAACAACTCATCAGGGAAGAACCCTTCAATACTGGTACCGATACTGACATAAGAGTCAGGTATACCACTCACTAAAGGTACAGAGGTGCTAGGTAATTGGGAGTAATTTGGGGTACAAAAGGACAACTAGTCCACTGTGACTATTCTTCCATCTAATGGAAATAGGATGATATGAAAGACATTAGACACAATGGAAACCATGGCATAATTCCAATTACGACCCAACAACATATTATAGTTGAGTTTTCGATCCACGAATTCGATGTCCACTGTTACCGTTTTGCCACTCAAAGTGATGGGGTAGTTGGCAAGGTAACCTTTTGGGATGAAAGTGTGGCCTTTGAAAGATTTAAGGGAGTTCGATGGTGGTGATAGGGTTGGAGAACCCAAGGCGAGCCAACATGAATCCAACATGATGCAGGTTGAAGCGCCTTCATTAATGACAGTTCTATATACCCCTCGTCCTTTCGAAAAAATTTGCAGCTGAAATGCAAGCTGGTGTGAAAGGGAAGGTTTACATTTTTCCATGTAGAATATTTGTAGCATGGAATCTTGAGGGTCAACCCCACCAATGGTCGAAAGCAGAGCTTTCCTTTGTGCTGGACAAGTTTTCAATACTTCGAGCACTGACATAGTTGACGGTGATGGTGCAAAATCTTCTATGATATTGTAGTTCTGGGCAGCACGTGTAGATGCATTATGTGTTGTGCGATGAAGTGCACCTTTTGGGGGGAAAATCATAATATTAGAAACTGACCGTTCGATATGAAGATCATTGGGAGGCAGTGGGTTTGGACTCGAGGAAGTTTCCTCAACATTAGCAATTGGAGCTCCATAACTTTTGTCTCTCATTTGAAGATCGATCATTTCAAAGGTGTAAATGGTGGATGGTCCTTCACCAACGGAAGGATGATGTGAACCATCATTTCCCCCTTGCGGTGGTTAAGGTTGGTTCGCAATAAGATGCTACTGTTGCTGAACAGGGAAATGGTTGTTTAGGACCACGGGGGTCCCGCCAGTGTCCTTTTGAGTAAGGAGATATGTTCATTCTTGGAGGTGCGAACAATGATGTTTCATATGGTCTGTTAGAGTTGGTCTGTTCAGCCCTCCGTCAGGGATCAAAATCTCTTTTGTTGCATTTCATTTTAGGGGTCTCATTCAGTTCGATCATCTGCATTCCATTAGGAGCATCGATCTTTTGATGAAAGGGTCTTTTCACTCATGCCCATCATGCCTTATCCATTGCTGGCTCAGGTCTGTCCATCAAAATCAAGTTTTAAAGTCACTTACAGTCCTGTTTCAGTTTCTAGATCACAAGAGTCATTTCAGTCATTAGGTCTAGGGTTAGTCAATTTGGTCTTCAACAATGTCTAATAATGCCAGCAGACTCATGAGGGAGGTTCTTAATAAGTTGTTATTTCAAAGATTTTCATCATCATATGGATGGATTATGACTTTTCTTCAAAACTCTGTTTTGAAGAAAATTCAACATTTCATTTTGTAATAATTTTCTTCAGTTGTTGAATTCTTCAGGCGCAGCCCTGGTCTCCTTTTCCAAATTCCATGTCAGCTATCCCTGCAAAAAATTGCCAAGAATTTCATCATTTTAGTCAAAAAATCAAAAAGGAAATTTAAAAACAGAGTTGTATTAAAATGGAAAAAGTGCCAATGCCAAAACATTACAAAGATGGGTCTTGGAGAGTCAAAAATCAAATCCATGTCTTTATAAAGATATTTTCATGAAGATCAATGTCATTTGCATGCCAAGACCAAAGAGAAGCCACTCAAAGAAAATTGGTTGAGTTAGTGTGCGATTTGGGTGAAGTTGGAGGAAACTTGGCCGGCGCGGCGCATAGAGCAGGTGGCACGACGCATTGGGAGAAACCACACAGTGTAAATTAACATAGGCATGACGCATTGGGTATGCGGCGCGGCGCATACACCTGAAAGCCTGAATTTGCTTGAAATTTCTCCAAATTGCCCATAACTTGCGTGGATTTTCCAGGTAGGGTCGTTATCTTGGTATTTCATCCAATTTTGTGATAAGTTATGGTGGTTTATGGATGATAACGATTGAAACAAAAATCTTAAACCCTACCTCCAAAGTACCTCAAAAGGAAAATTGCTATGGGTTTCAAAATCAGTGTTTTGCTACCAAAGTCACTCCTCTTTCCCATTCCTCCCTTGTTTTTATCATTCCCTAATTTCCTACCCCCCTAAGCTCATTAATTCCTTCTCCTAAATGCTTTGTCCCAAATTCTCCAATCTCACACCTCAAAACCCTCCTACATTTCCCTAATCTCTATAGTCCCAATAGTCCCTAATCGCTTACTACTTTCCCTCTTCCTAATAGTCCCTTGTTTCATTTGTTTCCCCTTAGTGGTAGAATTGAACACATCACTAAAAGAGCAGTTCAACACAGTTTTCCTACACCAACATCTTTTTCTCCAAGGCAGTTTGAAAAACAGCAGTCATGGAATCTGAGCATTCATCGGATTATGAAATGGAAACCCAAAGTGACTCCCCCATGGAGGAACATGCACCTTGGAGGCCTCATAGAGGAGGTAGACATATCAGAGAAGAACCAGTCACCCTCACTAAATTACAGGCCTTCCCTCTTGCCATGTTTTGTTTCCAGCATCAGTCATGCTATGATTTTTGTCAAAAGGTGGCTAATGTTCAATTTCATCATGAGTTGGCTCATCTATTTGTGTTGCATTTACATGGAGATCAAGCTACCTTAGCCGGTGTCACCTTCACACTTACACCAGAATCTGTCTCACTAGCAACCGGCATACCAAACATTGGGGAACCATGGACCAAGAGGAAGAAGATTGACCGGCAGCATTATGAGCCATACATTAAAACCAGTTTCTTGAGGCAGCTCAAGAGAGTGTTTCCATTCCGATATCTGAAAGATGAATATGCTCCACTAATGAAATTGATCATGAAGTATTTCAGTTGTGAGGGACAGTTCTCTCATTTATATGCTTATCACATCAGGTTTCTCATGCATTTCACCAGAGTACGGATGATGAACATTTCGTATTTCATTTGCCGAAACATGGAGAGGATGACCACCCTTGTGCAGCACAAAACCCCTCATAAGCAACTTAACAGTGTTTATCATTTTTCTCTTATTAAGATTTTGGTGGTTCATCAGCTTGGATTACAGGGCATCACTTGGGATGATTTCATCTCTCATGACTTCTTCAGAGCTTCACAGGGATTATCAGAGGTTAAGCATGAGACAGGTGGACCTTCTCATCAGTATGAGCACCATGAGACCGCTAGTGTGCTGGTATTCATCACATATCAAAGAGGCACTAGACATTTGTTTGCAGCAGCGAAGCGAGAGTGTTATCTCCACCCGGGGTGGAAGGGGCCTCGATTCCTCCATCAACATCACAGGTATAGGACAAAGGCAAGAGGCCAATGTAGGATGAGGGGCCCTCAAGTGAGCAAGAGACCAACTTCATTCTCGTTCATGATGATGATACAGATATGGGCCCACAAAGTGCCAAACTTAGGGAGATCATCTAGGAGCAGCAATCAGAGATCGAAGCCTTATCCCTTGACTTGGAGAGAGCTAAGTGGACTATGAAATACTCGGAGTAGAGGAAAAAATAGCTTGAAGATCAGCAAGCAATCATGGAGTTACAGAACATCCGCGAGAATCGCCAAGCTGCACAAAGGAGAAGGGTTGAGCTCACTTCATTGGAGCAAGAGATTAATGATGATCGAGAGTCTAATCTCGAGAGAGCTAACATCCACTTAGAGAGACTGTTGGACAAGGCTGATAAGGACCATGCATTGCTAAGACACATGGATTTCCACTACATGGCACGGAACAAGGTCTGCAAGGCACGAATCAGAAATTTAAAGGCAAAGTTAAAGAAGGCAATAAGGAAGAAAAAGAGGCAAAGGGAGCTTGATTGTCTTTAGATATTGGCCAAAGCCTCTTTAGCCTAGCATGATACTTAATGAAGAAGCTCCAGCCCAAATTTCAAGAAATGTGGGGCATTTTTGTCATTTTGACAAATTTTGGCACAAAAAACAAGGTTTTTCTCCCTATGTGTTGCGCCACGTGGTGCGCGCTTTTGCTAGGGAGCTCCAAATTGAAAAAAGTTTACATTTTTGGATTTTTCATGAAAAATCATGGTTGTTGGTGCATGGCCAAGAAATTTGGGCAAGTTTTGAGTCCCCAAGAGGTCAAAAACACTCAAAAAATGACCTCACTGCCCTTATTTTGACACACAGGAAGCAGTCTTGGGAGATTGAAGTTTTGGAGGGGCAAATGGGCACCAAATTCAGAAATTCCACTTGGGTTGGAAATTAGATAGGTAGGGATTTCCAACAAGCACACTTGGGCTCAATTTGGACTTCGGGAAGTACCTCAAAATCAGCTCCAAAGTGGCGCGAAACATAGAGAATCAGGCACGACACATAGAAGATTTTTGCCCATTTTTCACTCTCCAGCTCAGAAATTCGCCCAGTTTTGACCAGTTTTGATTCTTGAAGTTATCCTTGAATTTTCATGATGTAATTTGTTAACTATGATGTAATATTGGCACATTTTTACTTTTTCTAGAGGATTCATTCACTAAAAAGTGAAAAACAACTGAATGAATCAGTTTCCTTTCATATAGGGGCAAGTTGTTTCATTGCCTATTTTTCAGTTCCTTGTTTAGAATTAGTTCAAACAGCTCCTAGAATTATGAGCTCGACCCCTAGAGGCATGGGAAGGAGTTAGGCCTGTCTATATTATGTAATTTCTCAGTCATTTTCATGGTTGGACACTTGGGATTGCTTGGCACTCTATTGTACATTTCATTTCTGCAATTTTGGCAAAGGAAAGACCAGGGTTTTGCAGCACTTGTTGGGATCCATGTGGCTCTATGTTTTGATGGTGTTTTTCTCTATGAATTTTTAAGTTCATTTATGCTTATGTGCATCATTTTCCCTTTTCTCTTCTTCTGCAATTAAGCAAATGAGTGATTAAGGTAGAATTCATTGGACTGCTATGCTCTGCCCGGATATTTTGTTTAATTCTTTATGTTTTCATCTGTTTGAGGAGGACCCTTGAGACCCTCTTGCCCTCCTTAGCTTCTCACTGGTTTGATTCATCCATTCATTCGCTCCAAAGCATCAAAACGATTGCCTTCCTTGCCCCAATCAGAACTCTGCAAAAACTAAGCCTCATCCCCGAACCCAAATTTTGCATGTCCCGTTTTTCCAACAAAATCCAAAAAAAAACTCAAACAAATCCTTGTATTTCATACCTAGCCTAAAATTAGTTTGTATTTCAGTCATCTCCATCCCCATTGATTATCTTTCACTGAGATTGACCCGGAGAGAGCCCTCTCCTATCCTCGTAGGGCTAGCTACGAGGCTGAGCGTGGTTTGATGTGGACCTAGAACCTTGTCTTTTCAGCTTGAGGCAAATCTAGGCTCTAACATGGTCTTCTGCACAGATGTTGTAGGGGAACTTGACATCTTTGTCTTTTCCTCTGTCAGGTGGTGCAACATATTTTTTCTTTGGGTTGGACTGCTTGGCTGACTGCTCTTCAGAAGGAGAGGTATTTTTCTTATTCTCCTTATTCTTACTGTTGAATTTTTGTGTAGACTTCACAGAGTTTATCGCGATAGTAGGAAGAGTAGTCAATTGTGTAGCGAGAGCAACAGACAACTGGGCAATGTTTCCTCTATTTTATTTTACAACAACCCTAGAGGTAGCGCCAATAATACCATCAGCGTCCACGCTAGGTTGCTGAGTAGTGGGAGCATTGGAAATTCTGGGGGAATTCAGAATGACGTCGTATAATGTGCTAGACTGTGAATAAATCAAATCTAAGTGTTGGGCACGACGAATGGATTGGTCTTCAGTGACCGCACCACCTAAGGCAACATCCTTAGTGATTTTGGGGAGAAGAGATTTGCAGAACCAATCCTCTAATAGATAATCCGGGAGGGGCATTTGGACTAGCCCCCCTGCCTACGTCTCCATTCATGGATGTGATCAGAGATGTGGGTGGTAGTGTCTTGGTGTAAAGTATTAATGAGTTCCATCCCAGTTTCATAGCGTATGGGTACCTAAAAGTGCTTTAAAAAATCCATCACTAAAACACCAAAGGTATTATCTAACACGCGTGGTAACTCAATGTACCACTTGGCTGCATTGCCAATAAGGGTGCAGGGGAAGAGCTGAAGTTGGATACTATCATCCACCATGGAGTTAGAGATGCACCATAAATGATAGGTGGTGATGTGTGTACCCGGATCCTCCCCTTGTTTCCCTTCGAAATTCGGGATGTCTGTGGGAATTTTGTGTGGGATTGGAGGCCAAAGTAAGTTGTGAAAGATGGGGTCATTGGTGAGTTTGTTCAAATCAGGGATGTCAAGTGTTGCCAAGAAAGGCAAAGTATTTGATGCCCTCGATTCAGACCAAGGTGATGAAAAATGACTTGAGGGTCCTTGCGGTCCTCCCATCATATTGTTCCCAACATTATACACAGGATTTGTGAATAATAATTTCCTTGGGGAACAGTTGTATATTGTGGCTATCCATAGGGGTTGTTAGGCTGGGGGATATAAGTGCTCCCTTGACTCATTTGAGTTTGAGAATGGGGTGCATATATGGATTGAGTGAGACTGGGTTAAGGGATCCCACCAGTCACGTAGTTAGCCGTCGGCCCTTGATTGACATATGGAGGATTCATGTCAATCAATGACTGTCCAATTTATCCTGTAAATGGAGGGGAACTGTAATGTTCCCGACCAGTATGTGCATATTGGGAATGGTGCCCCTAGGAATTTGAACTTGGGGGTTGGAACTAAACAAAGGATTCCAACCAAAAGGGTTGTTGAAGGGACTCGTGCTAACCGCGCTATAAGGAGCACTAAATGGAGCACTTGCCGAAGGTCTAGGAGCTGACACAAAAGGGGCAGAAATCGATATGTACTAGGTTCCGCTCGTGTTGAGTGTAACTATGGTGCTCGGACTTGGCACAGTTGGGATAGTAGGGTTTTCCATCAGTGATGTGGTACTGACTGTCAACTAGGGAAGTGAGGGTGGAACAAAAGTGTCCACAAAATCCCACGACCCGTTAGTCATCGATGGGATGGTGGGTATAGGTACGACGGAAGACATAGGAGGTACAGGTGAAATTTGAATCAATAGCGGTCCCAATGGATTCGTGATCAGAGGATTATAAGGAGGGATGAAACCTTTAGTAAAGAAATATTCCGGTAGACTTGAGTCGTGGGATGTATAGATTGATTCAGTGTTAGATCTTGGAGACTGATTACCTAAAGATGGGTAATCTGGCTCACTGGGGCTCGACGGATCCTCCACAATTAGTGGAGGAAGACCTTGTAGCCGTCTAGATTGACAATGAGGGCCGTATGTAGCCACGGTGACCGATATATTTTATCAAAATATTTTACAGTGATATTTATTATAGTCTCAGTGATAACAAACTGACACCTAAAAAATAAAAAATACTCTAAATAAGTCAATCAACAAGCAGAGGGTATGGTCATGTCTGATAACCAATGTTTGCCGGAGATAAAACCAAGTATCACAATGGATAAAAGAGAGAGTTTGCCAAATGTATAGTTACAATTACTCTTGAGCTTCACCTGAATTTCATATTAAGGGGCCAAGTATTCTCGTGGATATAAGCACCTTCCCAAAAACCAAAGGCAGAGTAGGTTCGTTTGTTTAGCTACCAGGATAGCCCACCCCAGTCACCTTGTGTTCGTCCCTAAAAGGTATAGCCACTATGGTTACCTCAAATCACAAACACTACTAGGGGGGACATGGTAGTAGACAGTACGCTGTGTGGGCAGGACACCTGAGTCCCTGACTCAGCTCTGATATCCCTGAAGGGATCCCCGATACACAAAATACCCAAAGGAGATGTAATTGAAGGCAGGCTACCTTCGTTTACAGTCCAATGTTGTCTCGCATTTAGCTCCACTTTGACTGGAGTGGTCCCGGATAGTATGAGTGCAGAAGGATTTCCCTCGTTAATGACACTAGTCTTGATGTACGATCTTGGGCAGTTAACTCACAACTACCTAACCCAAGATCCTAGCCTAGACTAATATGTGTGTTTACTCATAAAAGAGTTGTTGATTTATTTTATTACAATGTAGATTTTAAATGTACTTTGTTAATGTCTTCGATGCGAGTGTTGACATATGGACTTATGTGGGACTCTAACACAAAACATGTAGAAAAATGCTTTAAATTTCACTTCGATGAATGAGTTGCTTCTACAAGGAAAGGGTCATTTATACATAAATATATACCATGCATCTAGTACAGTAAAACACAAGCACAATCGACAGAAATACAATGCTCTCTAACAACTTTTAAAACCAAATAAATGTAGGATCTAACCAACTAAGCAGAAGCAAATAAATAAATAAATAAAAATAAAAAAATTTGTATTTTCTTTTTTATGAAAAACTTAAGCAATAAAGCTATTTTCCTAAAAATAAAAAATTGTTCAGGAGACAGACAACCAAACAAACATGCACAACTGCAGATCCTTGATCAGCCTACAAGCAACTTTCCCAACCCATGAGTTCACAAAACTGGTTGTTTATCAAGACTTGGCTAGCTAACACACTTCAACAGAGGACACAGAGAGTTAGTGGCTACACTAATGCTCTATTTGCAAGGAAACAGTGCTTTATAAAGCACTAGTTTCACTGCTGGGGTGCGTTAGTGTGGAAGAGGCTCTAAAACAAGGTTGTTGGGATCATATCAAAGGTTGAGCACTGTGAGAAGGGTGTTGTATAGTCCTAAGTGGTTAGAAAGGGGATCAAGAAGTATAAGAGGGCCTGGAAGAAAGAGAGATCTAGGAACTTTCAGGGAGAAAACTGGGAACTAAGTGTAGTCCCCAGCGGAGCATCATTCTGCTATAGGGATTAATGCATGGGTGATTATGGTGGAGATACTCTCAAGGATCTTCCCAAGATCCTTGGCAGATAGTCAGATTAGCTGTAGTTGGCACAAAGATACATGCACATATCTGTATTAGTGAAATGATAATCAAAGTAAGAAGGAAGATTATTACCTCAGATCTTAGTGTGGTGTTGCTGGAGAACTCAAAGTAGCGGAGTGGAAGACCCCTCAGCTAGCTCCTAGATCAATACCTGCACATAGACAAGATGAGGCGTAATATCATAGCATATAACCTTGATAAAAAATACAAGAATACATAGGGATATCTAACCACACATATGTAAGCTAATCATAATCAATAGCGTTGCATAAACATGTAAATAAATCACAATACCAACACCATGGAGTGGACAACACAACTATAGGTCTATATTGATCGTAGGAAAGAGTGATTACAACCATTAGTTGCATCAAGCTTCCCTTACTCCTCTAGCTCCTCTCTCTCTCTCTTCTTAACCTCTTGATGAGCCAATGTCTAATACAAAGCTTCGATAGTCAATAGGAAATCCTTTCAATACTTTCGACCCTTTTCACAATGGTCCAAGCCTCAAATATATAGCATGAGAGGAAAAGCCTTGTCAATTCTTTCATGAGTTCTTTTGGGAAAAATTTGAGATGTTTCCATGCTTTATCACTCTTTCCGTGTTTGTTAGACTCCGTTAGGAATAGTAATTCCTCAAATAGGTCGAATCTGGATGTTTCCTTGCTTTATGGGCTGACATATGAGTGAATATAGGGATATTATTTGGTCAACCTACTCCTTTGACCTCTAGAAATTCACTAAAGTTGACTAACGATCCCCCTAAGGCAACACAGAGAGTTACCCTAGGGACTAACGCACCTATTTCATGGCTAGTAAGATTTATAAAGCACCTTGCTAGTTCTTGGAGAGCATTAGCTTGGAAAATAGGCCTGTAAACTTGGTCAATCTTTTAGTCACCTTTCCTTTCTCCTCTGATCTGATAAGGAGGTCATTTTCATATATAATAGTCTACGTAGGCGCCTTAAAGGAGGTTTACACCTAGTATCTTTTATTTTTTTATTTTTTTCGTTTTTTTTGACCCATTGACCGCCTCATGGAGGTTTTGAATCAATGAGCCAATATCAGGCACCTCAAAAGAGGTTTTCACCTGAGATTTTATTTTTTCTCTTATTTTTCATTTTTTATTTCTTTTCCTATCCTACTCTACTTGAAAAAAAATCATTTTCAAGTTTAGGAATACTTCTAATGGAGCCACTTGCATAACAAGATGAAATATGAAATCATGTGTAGGCTCGAAACATATGCTTTGACATGTACCTGAATGTGAGATACCAACTGCTTTGACTGAGATGAGATAACAAATTGTTGAAGAAGAGTGTGTTGCTACAACTTAACAACTTTTTGGAACCATATTTCAATATAGTTTTGATGCCCCTGGTCCACTTGTTGATTTTAATAATCTTGGATGTCTTCTTCTTCCATGAAATTCAAATCTTCTTCTTTTTGTTGATTATTTTCTTGAATACATAGATGATCTAATGGTGAACATGACGAGACTTTCTCAATCTCTAATTCTAATGTCTGCTCTTCATCAAGTGCAGCCCATGATCCTTTGGTTTTCTCATTTGAATCTTCATTTTCTAAATGTTGTCCTTCAATGACATCAAAAGAATCTCTTTTTTGCAATACTCTTCTTGAGCTAAGATGAATACCATTTATATCAAGATGAGATATTTGGAAGTGTTGTACCTCAACATTGTAAGTAGGTTGAGCTACTTCCCTGTGTGGGTTTGGAAATGGTGGTAAAGGTAGTTGAATGGGAGTGGACCTTTGAGATGGATGTGGTTGGGGTTGTGGTTGTGGTGGAGGTAGATGGTAGGGTTAACATGGAGTTGGGTATGGAGGATATTGAGGATATTGTGGATGGCTCCCATAAGTTCTTTTCCAACCTTGTTGCCAATATTGGTTTTGGGGTTGAGATTGCCAAGGTTACCAATGAAAGGGTGTGTTCCAATTACTTTGAGATGGATGTGCATAAGATTGAAATTGTGAATTAGGCTCTTGCATCATATCATGTTGAATAGGCTGCCATGGTCCTCTTGGAGCTACATAACATAGTTGCATTGGCAATTGACTTGCTCCATTGTCCTCTTGGTAAACTTCCTTCAACCTTGGTAATGAGGGGCAAAATTTAACATCATGTGATTTTGCATGGACAACACAAATATCAACATCTTATTTTTGCTCATTTTGTATACTTAACATTTCTACTTGTTGACTTAGATTGCTAAGAAATTTTTTTTTAATGTTATCAAGACAACTTCAAAGTTTATCTCGACTTACGGATCTAGATGTTGATTGACTTACGCATGCCCTTCCTCTTGATATGTGTTTTCATATTTTACACATTTCTTCAAATGATAATTGGTATACATCATCTATACTCATGAGATCACGATTATCAATCCACTCATCCCTAATTGTTCTAAGTAAGAAGTTTTTTAGTGTGTATGATCCTAAATGATGTAATTTTTCCCTCTTAACATTAGACATAAACCTCTCTATTAGATATTCAAGGCTCCCATCTTATTTTTTATTCATTCTAAATATTTATTCTTTAAGATCATAATCTTTATATTTTTCTAGAAATATCTTTTGCATATCATTCCATGATCTTATTGAATTAGTCCCTAAACTCATGAACCATTTAAGAGCTCTATCCTTCAATGTTATCAGAAACAATCTCAATTTATGAGTATTTAATAAGTAACCATAAGGTATACAAACAATTTCAAATTCAAAGAGAAAGGTTTCTGGATCCTCTGACCTCATACCATGGAAGTTTGGAAGAAAAGATGGAGGAATGTTCTTCATGTGCACACTAACATCAGTATCTTGAATGGGAAATCCAAGAGGATCTTCCTCATTGTCATCATCACCTTCCATTTTTCCTACCTTCTCTGTCAACTCTTCTTCTTATACCTGCAAAAATGAATGGTGATGTGGCTCTTACTACCATGTGATCAAATGGGGGAGTTGGTGTTGGAGAAATTGTTTTTTGAATAAGAATGATAATTCAATGCAATTTTATGTTCTTGAAATGAAAGATGCCTAATGCAATTTTTTGTTTTTGTAGAAAATAAAAAGAAATGAATAAACTAGGGAAGAAAACAATGCATACTTTGGCACCTCCTCGGCAATGACGCCAAAAAGTGATGAGCCTCAGTATTTCAACAAGAACGCTGCAAATCCCAAGGCTACCAACTTTAATTATCAATCCAGGTTTCGTACAAACGTAACAGGTATCAGAACTATATGTGTAGCATAAAATGTGTCCTCCCTTCATTGTCATGTGGTAATGGAGTGAATGTAATGAAATCAAATCCTAAGCTAATTGCAGAAATGGAAATGCTCGAAATGGAAACCTTAACCTATTGCAGGAAATGAAATACAAGGAAAGAAAAACTATTCTAATTCATAAATCTATCCATTAACCCAAATTAGTGTATTATCCAATTCATAAATCTGTCCATTAACCCAAATTGTTGAGATGTGTTTCAGGGGTAAAAAGGCAAGTCCTAAGTGGCGATTATTCCTCCTCAACCATTTATTTAGAGCCTAGGGGTTATTATTCAACCCTAAGGGACACAAACCAATATTTTTGAGAAAATTTGGGCAAGTATATACATGCTAGAAGAGTGCTACAGAAAGTTACAGATGCTGCTACAGGAAGCTACAGATTTGCTACAGGAAGATATAATTCATTGAATGACCAAGTAAATAAAATCAAAATTGGATGGGAATTTTTTATATTTTATTGAATAGAATTTCTTAGGTATCCATTACAAGTTGAATCACTCAAAAATACCCCTATTAAGACATGCTAAAAAATAGTCGAAAATTACTAGTCTAAAATGATTCTAGAAATTCGAGAACTAGTGAGCCAGTTAATCTATCAAATGCCTAACCTAATCAAGTGCAAATGAAATGGGGTAAATTTTGTTATTAAATTGAATATTGTTTTGATATAATTCAATTGGAATCAACTCAATTTAAGCTAACTAGAATGTTCTAAAAAATAGCAAAAAATTACTACTATTTGCCACAAGGGACTTCCAGAAATTTAGATTTGGGAAAAAGCAAACTAATCCAAGTAGCTCAGTGATTCCTATGTCCTTCCAAAGTTGTTCCAAGGATGAAATAATTCTTGTGATATTACAAAATAACTTACTTCAACCATTTAAATAAATCCTACAACAAGAAATCCTCAATACTAAATGTAGAAATAGAAAAAAAAATAAGAATAAGAGATGCATGTGAATAAGAAGTGAAAAGAAGAAAAGTAAATGATACAAAAGGGATTTGAGGTGTTAGCACCTAAATCTGCCCTAGGCTGAAGGAAGGCAAAATTCAGGGTAACCACAAACCACGCTCAGTCTGGTAGCTAGCCCTACCAGAACAGGAGAGGGTTCTCTCCGAGTCACACTCAGTGAATAGATGAAATGAAACTGTCTGAGAAGACTTACAATGAAATATTTGTCTTAGGCTAGTAAGTGAATATGGATACAAGGAACAATGTTTATGAATGACTGAGCTTTTGGGATGTTATGGGACCAACAGACAGCAATGAACAAAGAATTTAATACAAGGGCACAGATTACTCCGTGAGGCAAGACAGGCGGAAAGTGTAGCAATTTATTTTGAAATAATGCGGAATGGAGAGATTGTTTAGGAGAGTGAAAAGGGCATAGGAACATGAATCCTTTTCAACAGAAGAACACTGAACATGAAATTTTCCCATAGGCAGAGCAATAAAATTGAATTCTACCTTATCTAACTCAGAAAATTTCACTGGAAATGAACATGAATTGAATTATGAAACATAACGAAATACATATGAAAACATAAGAGACACATTTGCTACACTCACCACCACATGAATCCCATGAAACAGAGCCACTGCCTTTCATTAATTCTCTGTCAAAAATATACAGTGAAGAAGCAGAGTTTCTTTCCCACAGTCTCCCAGAAGTTACAAGCCAACCAACCTTTTGCAAATGGTTTACATACAATATATAGAATGTGCCATGAAGAGATAGAACACCCAAGGGTTGGGGAGTTACTCAAATCATTACAAAATGGAGATGAAGAGCCAACCATCAGCTACAGGTGCAGCGTTACAAACATGACAAATGGCTTGGGTGACCGTTTGCCTTCCTTGGCCACTTGTATAGAAGCCAATCTGGGGAAAAAAATACTTTAAATGCTGCCTTAGGTTCCAAAAAACCGAAGTGTATATGAGCGGGCCCACTTGGAGAAGTCGCGAATCGAAAAATTGCGAAATGGAAGCAAATTTGGCAATTTTTCCTCTGTGCGCCGCGCCATTTTTTCTGTGCGCCATGCTACTTTGGGGCCTATTTTGGGGAACTTGCAGGTGTCAAAAATGTGCCCAAGTGTGCTTTTTGGAACGCTTGTCCTGTCTACTTCCTAACCCAACTAGAATTTCTGAATTTGGTGCTCATTTGCCTCTCCAAATCTTCATTCTCCCAAGACTGCTTCCTGTGTGTTAAAAAAGGGGCAGAAAGGCCATTTTTTGGTCGTTTTTGACCTCCTGGAGACTCAGATCTTGCCCAAAATTCTTGTCCAAGCACCAGTAGTCGTGATTTTCCATGCTGAATCCAAAAATGCAAACCATTCTTCATTTGGAGCTCCCGATTTTTAGCGTCGTGCCAGTGGCGCAACGCACAGGGAGAAAAACTTGTGTTTTGCCCAAAAATTTGTCATGTGACCAAAATTTCCCCAAATTCCTTGAAATTTGTGCTGGAGATCCTCTATGTGGTGCTATGCTGTGCCAAAGAAGCCTCATCCAAGATTCTAAGCCGATCTTGCTCTTTTGCCTCTTTTGCCTCCTTTGCCTCTTTGGTTGCTTTGCTCAATTTTGCCTTTAAGCTCCTTATCCAGGCCCTTGCACTCATATTTCGTGTCCTGTAGTGATAAGCCATGTGTCTCAGCAAAGCAAGGTCCTGATTGGCCTTGTCCAGCAGCCTCTCCAAGTGAATGTTCACGCTCCCGAGATGGGCCTCCCGATCCTCATTAATCTCTTGCTCCAATGATGTGAGCTCAACTCTTCTCCTTTGAGCAGCTTGGTGATGCTCACGAATGTTTTGCAGCTCCATAATCACTCACTGATCCTCTAGCTATTTGTTTCTATGCTCCAGGTACTTCATGTTCCAATTAGCCCTCTCCAAGTCAAGGGATAAAGGCCTCAATCACTGATTGCTGCTCCTGGATGATCTCTCCAATCTCTGCATTTGTAGGTTTTGTATATGTCTCATCATCATGAAGAAGAACGAATTTTGTCTCTCATTCACCTGATGGCTCACCTGAAGGCCCTTCATCATGCATGGGCTCCTTACCTTTGTCCTGTTCCTGTGTCGTTGATGTAGGAAGCGAGGCCCCTTCCACCCCGGGTGGAGATAACACTCGCTTTGCTGCTGCAAACAAATGTCTACTGCCTCTCTGATAGGTGATGAATACTGGCATAGTAGCAGTCTCATGGCGCTCATACTGATGTGAAGGACCACCTATCTCATGTTCTACCTCTGATACTACCTGTGGAGCACTAAAGAAATCACGGGAGATGAAGTCCTCCCAAGAAATGCCCTGCAATCCCAACTAATGATCCACCAAAATCCGGATAAGAGCAAAGTGATAAACATTGTTGAGTTGCTGCTGAGGGGTCTTATGCTGCATGAAAATTTTCATCCTCTCTATGTTCCCGCAGAAGAAAAATGGTAGGTTCATCATCCACACCCTGGCAAAGTGCATGAGCAACCTAATGTGATAGGCATATAGGCGAGAAAACCTCCCCTCACAACTGAAGTATTTCATGATCAACTTCATGAGCGGAGCATACTCATCTTTCAAAAATATGAATGGGAAGACTCTTGTGAGATGCCTCAAACAACTGGCCTTAATGTAAGGCTCATAATGATGCCTATCCACTTTCTTTTTCTTATGCCACTGTTCACCAACATTTGGTATTCCTGTTGCCATTGAGATAGTTTCGGGTGTCAATGTGAAGGTGACCCCGGTCAACATAGACTGACCTCCATGTAGGTGAAGCACAAAAATACGGGCCAACTCATGATGAAATCTAACATTTGCCACCCTTTGAAAAAATTCAAAACATGCTAGGTGCCAGAAACATGACATAGTAAGAGGGCATGCCTGCAATTCAGTGAGGGTGTTTGGCTCATCCCTAACATGTTTTCCACTCCTATGACGTCTCCTGGGGACCTGTTCTCCTGAAGCTGTATCACTGTTAGTTTCCACCTCATACTCTGATGAACCCTCAGATGCCATGACTACTATTTATAAACTGTATTTAGGCTTCCCTTTTGATGATGGTGAAGCTGGGTGTTGTTTGTGATATCTGCCACCAAGGGGAACAATGAAACAAGGGAGTATTAGGAGGGGAATAATGTAATGGGAATAGGGGTTATAGGGAGAATTTTGTTTAGGGATTTGTAGGGATTTTGGGTATTTTGATAGGTTATGGTTTGGGGTTTTAATAAGGTAGGGTTTGGGGTTTTTATTGAGCAATAGGAGGAGGGGAAAAGGAATATGATTTTGGTAGTATTAGGGTAGTGATAATAGGAAAAATGGCATAAGGGAATAAGGAACAGGGGTAGGGTAGGGAAAATAAAACCTTGGCAACAACAACACAATGGCACAACCCTAGCAAGATGGTTTCTTGGTGTCTTTTTGTGGTTGCTTTAAGAGTTTTGTTTCATTTCAATCATGGGCATAAAAACCACCATATCTTTATCCAATTTGATGAACAAGTGAGTTTGAGAGCCTACCTTGCAATTAGAGGGGCTTCACCAAAGATTTGAGGGAGTTTTGGCATGTTCTGGGCGTTTTGTCTCTGTGCGCCACGCACAAAGCCCAGTGCACCGTGCTGGTTAGAAATTAACACTGCGGGCAGGCTCTATGTGCGCCACGACCTGTGCGTGCGCCGCGCCCCTGCCTGTGTGCACCGCGCACCCTGAAACTTCCTCCAACTGCTCCAAATCGCGTGATTTCACACTCCACGACCTTGCAATGCTTCTCTAAGCTCTTTGATTGCACAATGACTGGGATTTATGATGGAAAACTATGTATATAGGCTTGGAGGTCATGTTTTAAATTTGCTTTTTTCAAAAAACCCAACTTTCTAATGTCCTGTTTGACACTTTTTCACTGACTTTAATACAACACTGATTTTCACTTTTTCTCTGAATTTTGGCTCAAATGATGAAATTTTCGACACTTTTGTGGGGATTGCATGACAAAGCATTTGGCCACGGAAACCATGACTGTACCTGTAGAAATCAATTGAAGACTCTTTTTGAAAATTTTGTCATCAATAGCACTGTTTGACTTTTCTTCAAAACAGAGTTTTGAAGAACAGTCGAAGTTTATCAATATGACGATGAAATTCTGTGAATCATTACTTTGCAAGGGCATCACTCTGGCCTGCATGGTTTTACTGGACATATTAAAGACCAAATTGTTTAATTCCTAGACCTAATGACCAAAAATGACTTTTGTCCATTAAAGGACCAGACCTTGACTGTCATGGACTCTAGTGATTATTGACACAAAAACCTAAGCCAGCAGGAGCCAGACATGAGGGGAAATGACTAGCATGACCTTCTCCATTAGATCACGGCATGCCCCTAGTGGAATGCAGCTGAATGAATCGAATGGGACACCTAAAAATGAAATGCATAAAGAGTTTTGATCTATGATGGAGGACTGACCAGACCGACTCTAACATTGGCTCCAATGGGGGATGGTAGCTCCTTGGAGGTGCCAAGAACTGCAGATCTTTGGGTGAGCAGACAATGCCTTCGTCCATTGGGCTATGGAGTCCATTATTCTGACAAACCAACATGACTCGATTTATTGACTAAAACTTGACTGAAACTGACTCAATGCAAATTGACATGACTGAAAAAACTTGACTCTAACAAACTAACTCAAAATACTAAGAACTGAACTTAAAACTTAAAGCTTGGTGGTAGTACATGACCACCTGCATTTCTTACAAGACTATATATCATCAAACTATATCAAACTGCCAATGTAACCAATCAAGAAGATGGCTTCTTGACTGATTCTTCCGATCAGATCTTCTGGTCAACAATTGATACTGGTAACTAGGCCTCCAAAAACATAATTGACCATGATCTCCTTCATCACTGAATACTACAATAATGACCTTCACTGCTGACTGTAACAGATTTTCCATTGGATCATGAAAAACATGAAGATTTACCTCCTGCTAAGGAAACAAGATGTCTTTTTCTTTTGATTCTGATCTTCCTTCATAATGTACTTCAGAAAAAGTATGTTCCTGGTCCTCAAAAAATTCTAAACAAGAAAATGAGTGGATTTCCTCTTCAAAGAACACTTCAAAACATGAAACATGTGAGGAAGAGTCTGAAAGACAATCCTGAATGTTCTGCTCTTCGGTAGCCTGAATGTATTGCAGGTCACCTTCATATGATATGACAGCCAGATTGTTTTTACATTCATCAATCATGAGAAAAGAAACTTCGAATGATTCTTGAAACCCAAGCATGACATTTCTATCATCTACCAACGATTCATCCAAGGAACCTTTTTCACTGACTTGAACAAAACTTTCATCTTGTTGTTCATGAGCTGACTGGATTACCTCTTCATGAAGATTGTGTTCTGATGACATGAGAAAATTTGGATCCAAAACTCTGTCATCTTCATCCTAGATGATTTCAGCAGCAGATTTCTCTTTCATGGGACTTAGTACAAGGTTTTCTTTGTCACCATAATCCGAATCTGGATCTGAAAGGGTTGGCTTAACGTTATCACATTCTAAAAGTAGAACTGGACTTCCCTGCATGCTGTCTTCTACTATGGACATATACGAAACGCCACTTTTTCTTTCATCACTTTCAGCCATATGGAATTCTTCAACCTACTGATCTATAATGTTGTTCACCAGACTGTCATCCTTTTCAAAAGAGGAAGAAGTTTCACCAACACTTTCTTGACCATGTGTGCACTGCAAATCCTCTTTAGCTTGAGTTGGAACATAACTGTGCAAGAGTTGACCTATCTCATCTTCAGACAAAGGAGATAAGACCTTTTGTTTCCTTTCGCTCAAATAGTGATTGTCTTCATTAATTTCAAGTGAAGGTGTATATAAATATTCCTCATACTGCTGATCCATTTCATGTAATTCATGTTGACTGTCAAGATGCAAAATTCTTTCCTCTTCCACCGTACTACAATCTTGATCATGCTGCAAATTTTCATGATCGTCTTTATGCTCCTGAAAGGGATTTTCATCCAGGGCTTCCATGATCTCATCATCCATAAACTTATCATCCTCATAGTATTTTTCAAGGCTTTCAATAAAAGTAGAAGCATGTTTGCAACAATCATGAAATAGATTTAATGATGGATAAGAGTCCTTATATCTTTCAATGAACATGGCATGAAAATCCTTTAAACAGTAAATACAAGCAGGCGACAAACTTTCATACCAAGATTTGGTTTCACCTTCTAGAGTGGCCATGAATATCTTCATTAAGCAATCTTTAGGAAAATCAACCTTCAACTTGCGAATATGCATGTGAAATCGAACTAGATGTAAAGCAGCGTCCTTCTTACCATCATCTTTAAATGTAGGCAAATTCCTTGACCAATCTACTTTCAGAATCTTATTTGGAAAGCCTGGAATGTGATCTCGGCTCATGGGAGCGTATCTTCTTGCAGCCCGATCCATATTGAAAATCTCAAAGCTACTGACCTCTCTGCAGTGGAGTCACCATGAAGCACTGATTGCTGGATTCTTCAGTGAATGGAGTCAATAGGTGAATGATTTCAACCGTCTTCTTATGTCTAATTATTGTTCACCATCAACCATCAGATCTGAGCTTGATAGATGTACTGGGGCAAAACAATATTCAAGCAAACCATTTTCTCCCCAGTATGGTCGCCACTATGTTAGCACCTAAATCTACCTTAGGTTGAAGGAAGGAAAAATTCAGGGTAACCACAAACCACGCTCAGTCTGGTAGCTAGCCCTACCAGAACAAGAGAGGGCTCTCTCCGAGTCACGCTCAGTGAATGGATAAATGAAACGGTCTGAGATGACTTACAGTGAAGTATTTGTCTTAGGCTAGTAATTGAATATGGATACAAGAAACAATTTCCATGAATGACCGAGCTTCTAGGATGGTATGGGACCAACAGACAACAATTAACAGAGAATTTAATACAAAGGCACAAATTAATCTGTGAGGCAAGACAGGCGAAAAGTGTAGCAATTTAGTTTGAAATAACGCGGAATGGAGAGATTGTTTAGGAGAGTGAAAAGGACATAGGAACATGAATATTTTTCAACAGAAGAAGAACATTGAACATGAAATTTTCCCGCAGGCAGAGCAATAAAATTGAATTCTACCTTATCTAACTCAGAAAATTTCACTGGAAATGAACATGAATTGATTTATGGAACATAACGAAATACATATGAAAACATAAGAGACACATTTTCTACACTCACTACCACATGAATCTCATGAAACAGAGCCGCTGCCTTTCATTAATTCTCTGTCAAAAATATACAGTGAAGAAGCAGAGTTTCTTTCCCATAGTCTCCCAAAAGTTACAAGCCAACCAACCTTTTGCAAATGGTTTACATGCAATATATAGAATGTTCCACGAAGAGATAGAACACCCAAGGGTTTGGGAGTTACACGAATCATTACAAAATGGAGATGAAGAGCCAACCATCAGCTATAGGTGTAGCATTACAAACATGACAAATGGCTTGGGTGACCGTTTGCCTTCCTTGGCCACTTGGATAGAAGCCAATATAGGGAAAAAATACTTTAAATGCCACCTTAGGTGCCAAAAAACCAAAGTGTAGATGAGTGGGCCCACTTGGAGAAGTCGTGAATCAAAATTTCGCGAAACGGAAGCAAATTTGGCAATTTTTCCTCTGTGTGCCACACTACTTTGGGGCCTATTTTGGGGAACTTGCAGGTGTCCAAAATGTTCCCAAGTGTGCTTTTTGGAAATAATATCCTATCTACTTTCTAACCCAACTAGAATTTCTGAATTTGGTGCTCATTTGCCCATCCAAATCTTCATTCTCCCAAGACTGCTTCCTGTGTGTCAAAAAAGGGGCAGAGAGGCCATTTTTTGGGTGTTTTTGACCTCCTGGAGACTCATATCTTGCCCAAATTTCTTGTCCAAGCACCAGTAGTCGTGCTTTTCCATGTTGAATCCAAAAATGCAAACCATTCTTCATTTGGAGCTCCTGATTTTTAGCGTCGCGCCACTGGGAGAAAAAACCTGTGTTTTGCCCAAGAATTTGTCATGTGACCAAAATTTCCCCAAATTCCTTGAAATTTGGGCTGGAGGTCCTCTATGCGGTGCTATGTTGTGCCAAAGAAGCCTCAACCAATATTCTAAGCCGATCTTTCTCTTTTGCGTCTTTTTCCTCCTTTGCCTCTTTGGTTGCTTTGCTCAATTTTGCCTTTAAGCTCCTTATCTGGGCCCTTGCACTCATATTTCGTGTCCTGTAGTGATAAGCCATGTGTCTCAGCAAGGAAAGGTCTTGATTGGCCTTGTCTAGTAGCCTCTCCAAGTTCATGTTCACGCTCTCGAGATGGGCCTCCCGATCCTTATTAATCTCTTGCTCCAATGATGTGAGCTCAACTCTTCTCCTTTGAGCAGTTTGGCGATGCTCATGAATGTTTTGCAGCTCCATAATTGCCCACTGATCCTCTAGCTATTTGTTTCTCTGCTCTAGGTACTTCATGTTCCACTTAGGCCTCTCCAAGTCAAGGGATAAGGCCTCAATCACTGATTGCTACTCCTGGATGATCTCTCCAAGCTCTGCATTTGTAGGTTATGTATCTGTCTCATCATCATGAAGGAGAACGAATTCCATCTCTTGTTCACCTGATGGATCACCTGAAGGCCCCTCATCATGCATGGGCTCCTTACCTTTGTCCTGTTCCTGTGTCGTCGAGGTAGGAAGTGAGGCCCCTTCCACCCCGGGTGGAGATAACACTCACTTTTCCGTTGCAAACAAATTTCTACTACCTCTCTGATAGGTGATGAATACTGACATAGTAGTAGTCTCATGGCGCTCACACTGATGTGAAGGACCACCTATGTCATGTTCTACCTCTGATAATACCTATGGAGTGCTGAAGAAATCACGGGAGATGAAGTCCTCCCAAGAAATGCCCTGCAATCCCAATTGATGATCCACCAAAATCCGAATAAGAGCAAAGTGATAAACATTGTTGAGCTGCTGCTGAGGGGTCTTATGCTGCATGAAATTTTTCATCCTCTCTATGTTCCCGTAGATGAAAAATGGGAGGTTCATCATCCGTACCCTTGTAAAGTGCATGAGCAACCTGATGTGATAGGAATATAGGCGAGAAAACCTCCCCCCACAACTGAAGTATTTCATGATCAACTTCATGAGCGGAGCATACTCATCTTTCAAAAATTTGAATGGGAAGACTCTTTTGAGATGCCTCAAACAACTGGCCTTAATGTAAGGCTCATAATGATGTGTATCCACCTTCTTTTTCTTATGCCACTGTTCACCAACATTTGGTATGTCTGTTGCCACTGAGATAGTTTTGGGTGTCAATGTGAAGGTGACCCCGGCCAAGATAGACTGACCTCCATGTAGGTGAAACAAAAAAAGACGGGCCAACTCATGATGAACTCTAAGATTTTCGAACCTTTGAAAAAATTCAAAACATGCTAGGTGCTGGAAACATGACATAGCAAGAGGGCCTGCCTGCAATTCAGTGAGGGTGTTTGGTTCATCCCTAACATGTTTTCCACTCTTGTGATGTCTCCTGGGGGCCTGTTCTCCTGAAGCTGTATCACTGTGAGTTTCCACCTCATACTTTGATGAACCCTCAGATGCCATGACTGTTGTTTATAAACTGTATTTACGCTGCCCTTTTGATGATGGTGAAGCTGGGTGTTGTTTTTGATATCTGCCACTAAGGGGAACAATGAAACAAGGGAGTATTAGGAGGGGAATAATGTAATGGGAATAGGGGTTATAGGGAGAATTTTGTTTAGGGATTTGTAGGGATTTTGGGTATTTTGATAGGTTAGGGTTTGGGGTTTTTATTGAGCAATAGGAGGAGGGGAAAGGGAATATGAGTTTGGTAGTATTAGGGTAGTGATAATAGGAAAAATGGCATAAGGGAATAAGGAACAGGGGTAGGGTAGGGAAAATAAAACCTTGGCAGCAACAACACAATGGCACAACCCTAGCAAGATGGTTTCTTGGTGTCTTTTTGTGGTTGCTTTAAGAGTTTTGTTTCATTTCAATCATGGGCATAAAAACCACCATATCTTTATCCAATTTGATGAACAAGTGAGTTTGAGAGCCTACCTTGCAATTAGAGGGGCTTCACCAAAGATTTGAGGGAGTTTTGGCACGTTCTGGGCGTTTTGTCTCTGTGCGCCGCGCGCAAATCCCAGTGCGCCTTGCTGGTTAGAAATTAACACTGCGGGTGGGCTCTGTGTGCTCCGCGCCCTGTGTGTGCACCGCGCCCCTGCCTGTGTGCGTCGCGCCCCTGCCTGTGTGTGCCGCACACCCTGAAACTTCCTCCAACTGCTCCAAATCGCGCGATTTCACACTCCACGACCTTGCAATGCTTCTCTAAGCTCTTTGATTACACAATGACTTGGATTTATGATGGAAACTTATGTATATAGGCTTGGAGGTCATGTTTTAAATTTGCTTTTTTCAAAAAACCCACCTTTCTAATGTCCTGTTTGACACTTTTTCATTGACTTTAATACAACACTGATTTTCACTTTTTCTCTGAATTTTGGCTCAAATGATGAAATTTTCGACACTTTTTGCAGGGATTGCATGATAGAGCATTTGGCCACGGAAACCATGACTGCACCTGTAGAAATCAACTGAAGATTCTTTTTGAAAATTTTGTCATCAATAGCACTATTTGACTTTTCTTCAAAACAGAGTTTTGAAGAACAGTCGAAGTTTATCAATATGACGATGAAATTCTGTGAATCATTACTTTGCAAGGGCATCGCTCTGGCCTGCATGGCTTTACTGGACATATTAAAGACCAAATTTTTTAATTCCTAGACCTAATGACCAAAAATGACTTTTGTCCATTAAAGGACCAGACCTTGACTGTCATGGACTCTAGTGATTATTGACACAAAGACCTAAGCCAGCAGGAGCTAGACATGAGGGGAAATGACTAGCATGACCTTCTCCGTCAGATCATGGCATGCCCCTAGCGGAATGCAACTGAATGAATGGAGCAGGACACCTAAAAATGAAATGCATAAAGAGTTTTGATCTCTGACGGAGGACTGACCAAACCGACTCTAACATGAGGCTCCTGGGATGTCCAAGCCCAAGGAAAATTAGATTCCTATGTATAATACCAAAACTTAGAAGGTGAAAATGGTACCAATCTTCATTATTTCCATCAATACAATTACATCCCTACAAGAAATGAAAGTGTAGATGAAAAAATACAAGTGTTCTCCACAAGAAGGCTAAGAAAAATCAACCCCTAGAGGAAAATTAGACTTGGTACTTATACAAAATTATTAGGAAGCATTACCCATGAAAGGAGGAAGCTTTCCCCTCCAAAATCCCTCAAATAGTGGATCTGGTTCCCAACACTAGGAATCTGCATTAAATGACACGGAACACATTCCTAGATTTTCTCAATCATTGGAGCTCCAGAATTTGTGCATGATTTCATGATATCTTTTTGATCTATTATTCAATATTGGTCCTCCTGTAGTAGGGAGCAAGTCCCTAAATTATCTCCTCCTCTAAATATTCATAATCTGCCCAATATTCTCACAATATTCCACAAAAATAAATAATATTAGGCGCAAATATGAAATTATCCATAAACCTTCCTAATGAACATATTAAAGTTAAAAATACATTGTATAATGCAAAAATATAAGTTTAATGTGTTGAAGGATGGTCATTTGGGCCTTAATTTATGTCTAATTGTGAGGCCCATCAGTAGCCAATGCATCAACAAACACATTTTTATTTCTAGGAATTAGAGACAATTGATACTCTGGAAGCACTGCAAAAAATCCAAAACGACATTTTTGTATGCCCTCAACTTGGGGTGTTTGATTGAATACTCACCTTTAATTTTATTTATGATAAGTTCTGAATCTCCATGGACCGAAATCCTTTTGGATACTGATCATTTCAATTGTTGCAAGCCCAAAATAAGTGCCTCATATTCGGCCGCATTGTTGGTGCATTGGAAAGAAAGCTTGTAGGAATACTTATTTGATTTGCTTGATTTTGTATCTAAAATCCATACACCATCCCCGGCTCCTTCGTTGCTGACTGCCCCAACAAAATCCATATGCCAAATGCCTTCATTAATATCATCTCCTGTTTCAGTCTTTAAATTCACATCCCCTGTTTCTTTTATTGACTTTCCATGTCTTGAATTACATCTTCTAAACATATGTCATTATATAAAATGAAAGAATCCATGTCTAAATGTACAAAATAAAGTGCGTAATTATTGGGTTTTTCCTGACTTCTTACCATATATTTCATAAGAGTCTCCCTATATAACCTCCTTTGTTGCTCCAAAACAAGAATAGTTGCATATGTCATATCCATCTACAATGTCCCTTCAACTTTGCTCCCCAAGACCTTGATAAGAGAATTCCATATTTTGGAGGGATATTAGCCACAAAAATATCCATCACTATAATTTTTGTTGGGATTTGGGTGAGGGTTAAACACAAATCCTTGATCAAACCTAAACATCTTACTCTGCTTGAATCAAAAGAGAAAAGGTATTTATATGGTCTGGTTATATCTAATCTGAGTTTCTCCATAATCACTTTTGGCATGATATTATGTGAAGCACCTGAATCCAGCATGTGTTATAGACATTTTTGGGCACTGAAACCCCAATCAAACATGTCCATAAACCAAGGGCTCCTAAGTCCCTAAAAGTGTTGTTCCATACCCTAAAAGAACAAGGTCAGCTGATTACATCATCTCCCAGAAGTTCTCCATGAAAAACTGCTCAGAACTTGTCAAAATTGGACCATCTCACCTGCTCCATGGTCAAAGTGTGATGCATCCCACCTAATGCACACTGGAGGTGCGATGCATACTAAAAATCCCTTCTACGGGGTGTGATGGGCGAGAGTGGACAAATGGCAGAGATAGTTTGCGAAGTGGATGATCATGGAATCTTCCAGAAACTTCTCCTGTGACACTTGCCTCTCTGAATTCGCTCAGGGATGAGTAAGATATCATCAATCTCCAAGTGGAATCAAGAACTATTAGAGAGAGGACACTAATCAAAATCCCAGAAGCTGACTCACCCCCCTGCAATCATCTATATATGGATCCCTCTCCCAGAGATCCAGAGGCTAGAATTTTGTATCTTGTAAGGAAGTTCTGTTGGTTTCTTATTGGAATATCATAGTGTTGGGTGATCTAAGATTTTCATGAGGTGAAAGAAGGGCTTTCATGCTGGAGGATGACGCTGGTTTAGAACAATTGGTTGTTATCCTCTTTGCTATTCTTGATTATTAATAAAGATATTCAAGTTTTCCTCCACATTCTTGTATGTTTAATGATATATGCATTTGTGTGGTCAATATATATATGGTCCTATATTGTTTATGATTGTAGATCTCTGTTCTTCGATAGTATTATACTGCTTTGATTCCACGGGTTCTCTTTGAATCTGGGTAGACGAAGGAGAAGCAGCAAGGATCTGTTAGAAAGGAGAGGAATCAAGTAAGGAACCAAGCGCAAGACTGAGGTTGGTGTCCTTCATTCCACTCTTATCTACTTTTCATAAAGGAAAACACAAGTGGTTTTAGTTTGTTTGTTTCTAAGATAGCTACCAGTCTTAGTGGGATTAGCAGCTCCAAGTGGACACTAGATTTCCCGATAACAAAATGGCGACTCTGCTGGGGAGCGAATAGATTGTTTGTTTGTCTATATTTGTTTGTTTTATAAACTTATAGATGGAGCCTAAAGTCAAGCTAGCTATCCTTCGAACTGCATTTGCTAATGCAAGTGCAAAGTAGATCAATGCTGCTTCAGTCTATCTCCGGGTTTTGTTTATAAACTGAACAATCGATTTGAAAACTTTCTAATTGCCCTAGTGGTGGCTCTAGTAACCTCATTAGATCAGCCCCTGTGATTTCTATTTACTGTACATCATTTGCTCGGCCTAAATCCCTGAACTGAGCTGCAAACTGTGACCAAGATCCAAGTAAAGTCTCGTCCTGGTACCATCGCACCCTCTCTTCAAGGAAATCTGGATGCATCGCACTTCCCGTGTGCAGTAGGTGGGATGCATCCCTGTTTCCTTGTGTTACAGGTGCGATGATCAGAAAAGGCTAATTTTGCCTCCAGGTCTTGGTTTTTCTTCACTCTTTTCAGCTCTATTATGGAGTTTTGTTGTCTATGATCAGTATACCACTGTGGAAACCCCTTTCCTTTCCATCATTCTTCCTCCATTGTGCAAAGAACTGTGAATGTTTTATGTATTTTCCGTCATTTTCAGTTCTCTTTTACGAAGTAGTAGCATAGTCAAACTGTCGCCTTTTGATTTGAAAGTGTCGCAAGTGTCGTTTTCAGTCAAAGAAAACAATTCCATTGTTCTTGATGGTCGATTATATAGTTGCTCTTGTATTTGATTTGAATGAGTAGTTTTTCAAGTGTCAAAAGTAGTTTTCAATTCAAAATAGTGAAGTGTCATCATTATCTTCCTTTCTCTTTGAAGAGAAATTTGTTAGTACTGTCGCTTTGAAAGATAATTCAGATTTGTACTTAGCATTCTTCTTTTCATCCACACATTAAGAAAGTTGAAAACAAATACATGCATGTGCATTTGCATTTAGACTACTTGTTGGTTTGATTTAGGACAGTGCATCTAGTGTGTGCTCTCTACTCTATGTTGAAATAATATCGTCTCTCTTTCCTTAGTAGCTAGGATTTTCATTGCAAAAAGAATATTAAACGATTGTTTATCATCTTAGATTTCATTTTAGGAATTGTACATCTACATCATGCGGTGAACTTGAAAGGCAAATTTCTTAAGAAAGATCAACTGTAAAATAAATTTAATGAACCTAAAAATGCTTTGGAACCTAACGCAAAACATCTACAAGTCTAAGCTAGAGACGTATTCCGGTGTCGTAAAGCCTGGTAACGGTCGCTTTCACTGTCGGTTGGGTGATTCCTCCTCTTTGAGACGACAAGTGCCAGTATGGACTTGTGCTCCCACGTACCGTCGAGTATATATTTGGAGACCACAATAGGCTATATCCTTTATCCATAGGAAGCTGTGTCTGCCGCCCTATCGATCGCAATGCACTGAACACAGCATTCGGGAAGATTGACTGCCGTACCGTAAAAAGTATTCTGCAGTTTTGCGATTGGTTTGGTAATCCCTCTATCTAGATTTCCAGAGTAGTCCCTTTTGTTCCTTTTCAGACTCCTTAAAGGAAAAGGTCCATCTAAGCACTTGTCACTTCAGGCTCATTAAAAATCGAAGGCGACTAGAGTCATCTTTTGTTTTTTCTCGACTCTTAAAAATTGAAAAAACAAGTTGTGTCAAAGCGTCTAAAATTCATTTAATTTGGAAACATTTTCCCTTTATTTTTAGTTGATCGAGTAATCCGCAATCGTGGAGGAAAGTCAATTGAAACCCCGTCGTTCGCGGAGGCTTACGAGTCAACCGTCTTTTTCCCAGAATCAAAACTATTCCGGACAAAACGAACTCGTTTAACCGGCTCAAAGTCCCTTGGTCGGGTTGGAACAAGTGTTCCGACACCCTCGGAGACTCTGGTTACTCCAAACATTTCTGGTACCCCTGCCTTTACAGAAGAAGTTCTTCAGCCACAAAAGGATAGTAGAACTAATCCTAGTGTGAGGGTAAACACTTCTATACCTGAACCGACTCCATCCATAGTTGATTTGGAAGGTGTTGTTCCCCAAACATCAGTCGCTGCAGAATCTATACCTTCTTCGGCACCAGAAATATTTTACGGACCTAACGGTCTACCTCTTCCACCTGGTTTGATTGCTATAGAAGAGATTGTGGAGGATCCACCATCTAGTACTCCATCGCAATTTGGAGTAGGGGTCACTCTATATCCTTCTTCATTAGAAATTAGTCTACCATTATCGGAAGTTCCTGTAGAATCGCTAGGAAACCTTTTGGATAGACTAGATATGTCTAAACAACCATCGACATCTAGGACTGTGTCATCTGACACAGCAGTGACAGAACTTCCTGTTGGTACTCCGATAATGTTCGCCAGCGTACCATCTGTCGCAACTAGCTCATAATCACTAGATGGGATCCATCCAGGGGTTGTTTCAACGGTATTTTCTGTTCCCGTTTTTTCGTCCGGAATAATATTTGGAATCTCTTATGTTGAGTCTCAGCAAATTGATCCTTTGTAATATCAATTTGGGCAGTCCGGTCCTCAAAGGAAAATAATTCCCTTAAGCACCCGATTACCGCCGTATGGGGGGCAATATGCCCTTTCATTGTCTCCTCTAGGAGGTCAAACATATGAGAGTTCACAACAGAATTCAGGTTATGTTGGAATTACATCCAGTGGTTGGATGCCTATACTACCTCAACAACCAAGAGTTGTATACTCAATGCAATAAAGTTTTCCTATGTCAAATATCCCCACTACACCGGCTATTGTGACAGTGTCGCAAGTACAAGCGTTACCTATTGTATGCCAACCTCAGGTCTCTCAGGTCGCAATCCAATAGCCCCTTGTCCCTGTGACACCACCACAATCATCGGTTAGTGGCTCCTTAACTGGAGTGACCCAGGCTCAAACGGGTACCATTACCCCTCATCTTGGTCAAACAGCCAATATTGGAAAACAACACATGATCTCACAACTGTGGCTGGTGCAATATCAACAACCACAATTCCAACAAGTTTACCAAGGATCTGAGCACCAAGTCTTTGCAAGTAATTTGCAGCCGTATATTCAAAACGGTCAACATCAGCCATTTCACAATGGCTATGCCCAACAACCTTACCAAAGTTATTAGCATCAAATGCACTATGCTGGTATGCAAAGACCCACTGCTCAGGCAATCCCATCTTATCCTGGGTACACTTCGCCAAACCTGAATCAACAGTTGCCCTTCGTGGCAACTTTAGAATTACCATATCTAAACCGGCTAATGAATGATCTAATCGCTTACGCCCCTTGGTGGCTAGCGATTCCTCACAAACTTCCGTCAGATATTCCTAAATTTAATGGAAATCCGGGTGAAGACCGTCGAATCATGTGATGACCTTTCACCTGTGGTGTTCATCTTACACTCTAAATGATGGTTCGATCAGGCTTCGCCTTTTTCAGAGAACGTTAACTGGTCCAGCAGCATAATGGTATACCGAATTGCCTAGAGCTTTGTTTGATAACTTCAGCGCCCTAGCCACAACCGTTTTAACCCATTTTCAGTTACCCATAAGGTATGAAACAGGAATAGAGCTTCTTACCAATTTCAAGCAAACGATGGCCACTCACATATCGAGTCATATTCATGAGTGGTGACGTCATCATAGAATGGTAACAACATATGTTCCTGATCAGCTATTGGCTGAATGGTTTATTAAGTCATTGTTACCTTCTATTACGGAAGATGTGGCAAAGGGAGGAGTCATCACTGAAGAGCAAGTAATTGCTCATGTGCAATATCTAGACTTGATCTATACTCAGTCTGGCACGCTCTACGATAAAATCCCTGATGCTCCTAGACCGGAATTTTCCGTTCCTCCATCTCCTAAATCAAACAAAGACTCTCATGTCGGGGACGGCGTTATAGGAACGACCAGCATGAAAACCGCAAAGGCTAAGTCGAAAAAATCCCACACGGTTTCAGGTCAAAATGCAAATGAAGAACTTCTCACCTCAGAAGTAAATGTCGTGTTGACTGACAAAGGAAAAGAAACCAAGCAACTAGGAGGCAAGAAGAAAAATAAAGGGAAGAAGAAAAAATAGGAAGAGTCATCCCCTGAAAAATATTTTGCAAACCCTTCTGGAGATAGGAAACCAAAAAGTCCATGCCTAATATGTGATGAGGATCATTGGACAAGAGAGTGTCCGTATAAAGCCGAGCTTAGAAACTTCTTCAAGAATTCAAAAACCTTGGCAGTATTGACTGATCCGTTTCCAAATCTAGGAACAAATCTGGTTGCTAGTGACAATGCTTCCCCGTCCCAAGTGCTAATGTTGTCGATTTCAAAGCAGCAAAACGATGCTTTGATATCAACAAGGAATAAAGATTACGGAATCCACAGCTGTCGGACAACAAGGCCAATGATCAACCCAGTAGTTCGACAACAACTTCGACCGAAGTTGTGCCACCCATCATTCCTGAACTAACGATAAAGCTGCCAAATGGAGTAGTACACAAATCAACATTTAATCCTCGTGCCAGAGCAGCACAACATTATAATATAGTGGAAGATTTGGCCCAATCGCCATCTGTTATGTCGACACTTGAGGTATTGAAAATTTTCCCCTCCCAAAAGTAGGCCTTATTATTAGCAATAGGTGGGATTGACCCAACGGATTCCAATCTTGTGTCCTTTAATCACAAAGGATATGACCCTCAGTTACCAGCTCAACTAGCTTTCCTTATTCAAGTGAAAGCCCTCAACAAAACTATTCATCGAACAATTATTGATGAGGGGGCATCTACATGTATTATGTCGATGAGTTGCTGGAAAACTTTAGGATCTCCACCCTTGTCGCAATTTGATGGACAAACATACACCCCATATGGGATTTTAAGTAACTTGCAAGTCGAACTGGGGGGAAAAACAATAGAAATAGATGTTGAAGTAATTCACATAAACCTCGATTACAACATCCTACTGGGAAGGCCCTGGATATATGCTATGGCAGTCGTTGTGTCGACCTACTTCAGGAAGATTGCATTTCCCTTTCAAGGAGGAATTATAATCGTCGACCAACAAACATTTCTCCCCAACAGTTCACAAGTTACGGGAAGCATTTCGATGATCCACGGAAGCCCTCACTCACTTCAAAATATCAGAGTAGGCCTACTAAAAGACCCTATATTAATGGGGACTTTTGCCCTACCGCCTCCAATAAATCTGGCGGAAGTGGCAACTGTAGGAACCTGCAATATGATATCTTCCATTCAAAAGATCTCTGAAAACGATATTAACATGGATCATCTGCAGGTATTTCCTCCAAGCCCAATATAAATCTTGTAGCAATCAATGTTTCTGGCATGGGAGGAAAACCCAAATCAACGCTCATCAAGTGTTTGGATAGATAGGTCTAAGGAATATGATACCCCTTCAGATCCTTGGTCGCAAGTAAATTATACGGACGGAGGAATTGTTTAGTCAATGATGATTAACGGGGCACCATGGGAAGATTACCACCATCGTTCCCATCTTCTAGATTACAAAGAAGATACTCCTAGTGACCTTCATCATCCCTCAGTTTTTGATTTTCTATCAAATACTGTAAACACGGTGGATTCCGAGCGAAACTTGTCCAATATTGAAGAGACTATCGCCATAAATATCTCGACCAAAACAAATGTTGTAGAGAATATTCATGTCGACAAATCTTGTTGTCCTTCAGCGCTGGAAATATATAACGCTCTTTTTCGCGAATTCAGAGATGTCTTTGCTTGGTCGTATGATGAAATGCCAGGCATTGACTCGAGCATAGTTGAACACGAAATTAAGATGTATCCAGATGTCAAACCAGTACGAAAACGGCTACGATAGGTGCACCCCAAGAAAGCCGCTGCCATCAAGGCAGAAGTTGAAAAGCTTCTCCATGCTGGTTTTATTTACCCAGTTTCTCTAACCGATTGGGTATCGAATATTGTTCCTGTAATGAAAAAATAAGGAACGATTAGAGTGTGCGTTGATTATAGGGATGTAAATCAATCTTGTCTGAAAGACAACTACCCTACACCCTTCATCGACCAGATAATTGATGAATGCGCCAGATGTGAAATATTCTCATTTATGGATGGATTTTCCGAGTATAATCAAATAAATATCCGCCCACAGGACCAGTCAAAGACTGCATTTATTTGTCCGTGGGGCACATTTTCATATCACAAGCTACCCTTTGGTTTAAAGAACACAAGGGAAACATTTCAGAGGGCAATGAATTATGCCTTCCATGACATCAAAAACATCGTTTGACCGTATCTCGATGATCTTACGGCTCATTCGAGAAAGCGGACCGATCATCCGCAGCTTTTGAGAGAGATATTTCTACGTTGTCGACACTACAAGATATGACTCAATCCACAAAAATGTGTATTTTGTGTCAGTTCTGGTTGTTTACTTGGCTTTGTGGTCTCAAAGGATGGGATTCATCTCGACCCATGTAAGGTTGAGGCAATCATTAATTTTCCTCCACCTTCAAATTTGCTTCAGATTTAGAAACTCCAAGGGAAAGCAAACTTTCTGAGGAGGTTCATTCCAAATTACGCTGAACTTGCTAAAGGTTATACTCGTCTATTGAGAAAAGAAGTACCCTTCGTGTGGGATCAGGTCGCGCAAGCTTCCTTTGATGCTTTAAAATAATCCCTAATAAAAGCATCATTAATGTATGCTCCTGATTATCAAAAATACTTTAACCTGTATCTAGCTGCAGTGGATACAACCATCGCAATGGTTTTAGTTCAAGAAGACAATGGAATTGAACATCCTATATATTATTTAAGTAGAAACTTAAATGATACAGAAAGCAAGTACTTCTATGTTGAAAAGCTAGCTCTCGTAGTTGTTCAAGCGATATAGAGTTTTGACACTATATCCTCTAAACACCATTTTGTCAGATTGCAACCCCATGACTTATATATTATCGCGACAGTTGCTGGGGGGCAAATATTCAAAATGGATAGCAATTCTACAAGAGTTTGATCTGGAATTTATAAAATCTAAATCGAAGAAATCCCTAGTTTTTGTGGAGTTGCTATGCGATCTCCCATCGTCGTCCGATGATGCAACATCAGAAGAAGCAATCGTGGACGAATCTTTGTTTTTGATATCTTCAAGCAATCCGTGGTATGGAGACATAATAATCTTTCTCCAAACACAAACGTATAGGTCTAATAACTCCCACTCGAAACAATGACGCATTCGATACCAAGAAAAAGACTACATGATCGTCGGTGATACACTTTACCGTCGTGGTATCGATACAGTTCTGAGGAGGTGCCTCACCCACGAGGAGGCCGAAAAAGTCCTGAATGATTTCCTTTCAAGCGCGTGTGGGGGGCATCAATCTGGTTACGCTACGGTGCAAAATATTTTACAAGCAGGATACTTCTAGCCAACAATGTTTAAAGATTACATAATCGCAGTCAGAAGTTGCCATGCATGTCAAATCTTTGATAGAAAAACCAGAATACCACCCACACCTCTGCAACCAGTAGTTGCTGTTGGGCCATTTGCCAAATGGGGCATATATTTCATGACATGTAACCCCACCTCGGCTGGGGGGCATGGGTATATCATAGTCGCAGTAGACTATTTTACCAAATGGGCCGAGGTGATGCCTACATTAAACAACAGCGGAAAAACGGCTGCCCTCTTCTTTTTCAATCATGTAGTCTCCAGATTCGGCATTCCACAGGCCATAGTCACAGATCATGGATCGCATTTTCGCAATCACATGATGGTTGAGTTGGTTGCCAAATTAGGGCTGTCCCACGACAGCTCTACTCCATATTATCCGTAGGCTAACGGACAAGTTGAGGCAATCAACAAGGTCCTGAAGCAGATATTGCAAAGGATGATTGGAGTCCACAAAAGGAGTTGGCACCTAATCCTATATTCAACCTTGTGGGCATACTGGACATCGGTGAGGAATGCAACCAGGTTTACACCCTTTCAATTGGTGTATGGCCTAGAAGCAATCTTACCAATTCAGTTTGAAATCTCGTCCCTCAAACTCACAGTCGACCTCCCCCTGGAACTTCTGAAGAAGAGGCTAATTTCTTGGAACTAATCTAATTGGATGAAACCCATCGTGATGCCACTTTGGCTAACGAAGCCCATAAGAAACGAGTCAAGGCACAGTTCGACAAGAATGTCAAACCCCGTGTCTTCTCAGAAGGTGACCTGGTCTTACTTTATGACCAGGAATCCGACAAATTGGGAGCAGGTAAGTTCAAATCCTTATGGATGGGCCCCTATATTGTTAAACGTGTATTAGCAAAAGGAGCCTACAAGTTAGTAGATTATGATGGGATTCCACTGGCGCAACCTCGCAACGGGTTGTACCTTAAGCGTTACTATGCTTGACTCAAGATAGTAACCCCTATGCCTTTGTTACATTTTTTTTTTTCGCTAAGGGTAATTGTTTTGGTTAAGTGATCCACTTTTACATTTTTTGCAAATGTCGGACCTATTGGAATCATTTGTTGGATATACCGACAGAGCAAGTCATAGTTCACGAAACCTATCTTCTGCGGCCTGGGCCATCTTCGATCCAAGCAGTGAGTTAGTGAGTTTTAGAGGGGTATGTATTGGTCGGTCAACAAACAATATTGCTGAATACAATGCATTGATAGAGCTCCTCTCTGATGCCATTATGCGTGACATACGCCGACTAGTCGTCAGGCTAGACTCACAACTCATCATCTTATAGCTCAATGGTATCTACTGTTGGGTCCCTATAATACTAGTGATTACCCCATTACTATTGTAGTTATACCCCTTATTAATATTGTTGTGCCCCTATTGGCCCCATATTGTTATTATTGTGCCCCATAGAATCCATCTATTGTTATTTTTGTGGCTTTATATTATTATTGTTAGGTCGACTGGATTATATTGTGACTCCTTAGACTCCTATGTATAGAAAGGAGGTTTTGTCATTTGAATCATCCAATAAATGCTCATTTATGTAATGTAAATGAGGTTTCCCCCTCAAAGAGGCTAAATTCTAAGGTGTTGATTTATATTTTCTATCTTTTCTTGAGCTAGTTTCATAACATTTGGTATCAGAGCTTTGGATTCTAGGGTTTCGCTACTCCAAACATGTCTTCGTGGCATTTTCGCTATAACGTTTTTTCTGTGAGGTTTCAAAAGTGTAAAAAAAAACCCATTTTAGCAGAAATCGCGCTGAACCTCGGTTCCAAATTTTAGAGATTTTCACGCTATATTTGCAAAGATATGATCTGAGGAAGTTGGTCTTTTTTCAGACTCTTGAATTACATTCCAAACAGGTGACTTGGGGAAAATCGTCATAACTTTCTCTCTGGGGATCAGATTGAAATTTAGTAAGAAGGTACAAAAAGAGGACAGACTGTAGTTTCTTGTATGCATTTTTCAGATCCAAAGGTTGAAACAATGACTCGTGGCACGTCGTACAAGTTCGCTCTACTGAACTAGTCTATAATCAAGTCACTGTGGGAAATTTCGCATAACTCTTCCTTGGAGAATCCAATTTGGGTCAGAATTGTGGCATTGGAAAGAGGACACAAAGGGCTACTGCAGGTCACAAATTTAGAACTAGATGATTGGAAAGTACAAAGATACATCAGAGGAAATATCGAGCTTCTACAAAGTGAAAAAAAGGTGTGTAGTTTTTTAAATTTTTTGCATAAGATTGGTTTGAAAAATTAGTTTGAAGGAATTCACAGGGCATAGTAAATCATTATTATTGGTAATTGATGCCCCGAGGAAAGAAAATGAAAATACCCAGTAGGCAACCTGAAAGCTCTAACATGACCCATGAAGAAGAGGAAGAAATGCAACATGATATATCAAAATTACGAGACCAAGTGCAACAATTGTCACTTGCACAAAAAGGAACAGAATCTAAGGTGGATGGTTTAAAGAAAGATGTAGAAGCTAAGATGGATGGTTTAAAGAAAGGCGTAAAAGCTAAGATGGACGATTTGAAGATAGATTTGAAGACAGACATGGACGAATTGAAGATAAATATGAATAAGTTGCTACAAGAAATGGTCACTAAGGGTGAAAGGGTACTAAAGGAAACTCATGATGAGAACAAAAGAAATGTTAATCATGATTCCATAGACTCTAATGTTGGATCGAAGACTCACCATATTCCAAAAATCGATATGAGGAAGTTTGATGGCAAGGATCCCGCCACATGGATATTACAGATGGAGCAATTCTTCGATCTCAATAATGTGCAAAACACACAAAAGGTACGTATGGCAACTTTATATTTGGAACCAAATCAGTTTGTATGGTATCAATGGCTTTGCTCTCGTAAACAATTTATCACTTGGGCAATTTTTACGGAAGAATTGATAGCACATTATGAGGATACAAAAAGCAACACTTTTTTTAGCCAATTGATAAGTCTCAAACAAAAGGGTTCAATAATGGAGCACATTGAGGAGTTCCAAAAATTGAACATAAGGGTAAAAGATATTCCAGAGGAGCATAGGATTGATGTGTTCATAGGGTCTTTAAAGGATAATATCCAACATGATGTTCACCTTTGGGAACCTGATTCATTAGAGAAGGCATTCAGGTTAGCAAGAAAAATGGAAAGCAAAATTATGGCAACCAGGAAGCATACCACTCACAACTATAAAGATGAAAGTGTTGTTGCCCCTAGTCTTCCACAACCTATAAGGTTGACACCACAACAATTGGAAGAAAAAAGAGCAAAAGGGCTTTGTTACAGTTGTGATAGCAAATACACTAAAGGTCATAAGTGTGCTGAGAAGAAATTATTCTACATAGATTGTGAAGAGGAAGAAGAAAAGGAGCAAGAAAGGTCAAAAGAAGAGGATATACTCCAGGAACAAAGCCTAGATGAAGAAAAAATAAATCTGACCATATCTTGTAATGCATTGGCGGGAATTACCACTCCTCAAACCATCAAGATAGAAGGACAAATCAAGAAGAAAAAGGTAATAGTGTTGATTGATTCAGGAAGCACCCACAATTTTATTCATTGTAAGGTAGCAAAAGAATTGAATTGCTTCCTATATCCAGCACCAGAGTGTCAAGTGATGATTGCAAATGGAGGAACAATAAATTGCTCTGGAAAGTGCCATAATATCAAGCTATCCATGGGAGAATATGTATTGACTAGCCCAATGCTTTCCATTCCAATGGGAGGTGCTGATGTTGTACTAGGAGTCCAATGGCTACAATCCTTGGGTACAATAGCTTTTAATTTTCAAGAACTTTTCATCAAATTTTCTATGGAAGGAAAGGAAGTTGAATTAAGGGGTATTGCAGGGAAACCAGGAAAGATAATCAGCTCTAATGGTATGACAAAGCTTCTAAAAAAGGAGCAAAGAGGTGTAATTGCACAATTATGTTCGCTAGATGTTTCCACATCGGAATCATCTATTTCTCCAGATCTCCAAAAAGTCCTGGACAATCATTCCAAGGTATTTGAGACTCCCAAAGGTCTCCCACCTATGCGTGATCATGATCATGCTATTCATCTGATTCCAGGAAGTGTTCCTCCAAACATCAGGCCGTACAGATATCCCTATGTCCAAAAGAGTGAAATTGAACGTATGGTTGCAGAAATGCTAGAGGCTGGTATAATTCAACCGAGTCAAAGTTCTTTCTCTGCTCCAGTAGTATTGGTGCACAAGAAGGATGGATCATGGCGCATGTGTCCGGATTATAGGGAGCTCAACAAGCTCACTATTAAAGATAAGTTCCCCATTCCTGTCATTGATGAATTACTGGATGAATTGCATGGATCAATTTACTTCACCAAGTTGGATCTTCGTTCAGGATATCATCAAATCAGAATGAAGACTGAAGACATTCCAAAAACAGCATTTAGAACTCATGAGGGTCATTATGAATTTTTGGTCATGCCTTTTGGCCTTACCAATGCACCTTCAACATTTCAAGGTTTGATGAATTCAATTTTCAAACCATTCCTTAGAAAATTTGTGTTAGTATTTTTTGATGATATACTAATCTACAACAAGTCTTGGAAGGATCATGTTGAACATGTTGACAGGGTGCTACAACTATTGGAGGAGAAACAATTATATGCAAAAAGATCCAAATGTTTCTTTGGAGTCCAGGAGGTGGAATATCTGGGTCATATTGTATCTCATGAAGGAGTTAAGGTAGACCCTAGCAAAATTAAAGCCATTAAGGAATGGAAAATCCCCACATCCATAAAGCATCTGCGAGGATTTCTTGGGTTGACAGGGTATTATCGCAAGTTTGTTAAGAATTATGGGAGAATAGCAGCACCTCTAACAACATTATTGAAGAAAGATGCATTTTCATGGACTCCGGAAGCAACAAAGGCCTTTGAACATCTTAAAGAGGCAATGTGCCAAGCACCGGTCTTAGCTACACCGGACTTCACAAAAACCTTTATTGTGGAATGTGATGCTTCAGGAAATGGAATTGGTGCTGTTCTAATGCAAGATGAAAGACCCATTGCTTTTGAAAGTCGTCCAATCAAGGGAAAGTTTTTAAGCAAAGCTATTTATGAGAAGGAAATGTTGGCAATACTCCATGCACTTAAGAAATGGCGACCCTACCTAATGGGAAGACACTTCAAGGTAAAAATGGATCATGATAGCCTTAAATACTTTTTAGAACAAAGATTATCCTCTGAAGAGCAACAAAAGTGGGTCACAAAGATGTTGGGTTATGACTTTGAAATCATCTACAAAAAAGGGAAGCAAAATGTGGTGGCAGATGCACTCTCAAGAAAGGATGAGGATGTGGAAGCATTGTTGTGTGCCATTTCTATTATCCAACCAGATTGGATAAATGAAGCAAGGGAGGAATGGAAGAATGACGAAGAAGTGTGGGCACTTATTCGAAAGTTACAACAAGATTCCAGTACGTCTGATACATTTAGCTGGCAAAATGATTCGTTATGGTACAAAGATCGCTTATACCTCTGTAAGAATTCCCAGCTAAAACAAAAGATTCTTATGGAATTGCACACTTCTCCCTTAGGAGGGCACTCAGGATTTTTAAAAACTTACCACAGGGTTAAGAAGGAATTTTTTTGGGATGGCCTTAAATCAGATATTCAAAATTTTGTGGCGGAATGTTTGGTTTTCCAACAAAATAAAGTTGAAACAATTAAGACACCGGGTCTATTACAACCTTTATCCATTCCAAGCCAACGTTGGGAGGAGGTTTCAATGGATTTTATCACAGGTTTACCCAAGTCTGAGGGAAAGAGTGTCATCATGGTGGTAGTTGACAGACTTACCAAGTATGCACACTTTTGTGCATTATCACATCCATTTAAAGCCAGTACAGTTTCTACTGCATTTATGGAAACAATTCAAAAGCTACATGGAAACCCAAAGATTATTGTAAGTGACAGAGATCCCATTTTCACTGGAAATTTTTGGACAGAATTATTTTCTTGTCTTGGTACTCAGTTAGCTCATAGCTCATCTTATCATCCTCAATCTGATGGGAAAACTGAGATAGTAAACAAATGTTTGGAAGGATATCTTCGTTGCTTTGTATCTGATAAACAGACACAATGGGTCAAATGGTTGCCTCTGGCTGAATGGTGGTATAACACTTCCTTCCATACAGCAACAAAAATGACCCCATTTATGGCACTTTATGGGTATCAACCACCATCCATCACATCATATTTAAGAGAAAATTCTAAGGTTCAGGCAGTGGAACATCACATCGAACATCAACAACAAGTCCTCCAACTCTTAAAGGATAACCTCGTGTTGGCACAGAATAGAATGAAACAACAGGCAGATCAACATCGCAGCGAAAGAAGTTTTGATGTAGGTGATTGGGTATTCCTACGGCTACAACCATATAAGCAAATGTCCCTCAAGCAAGCTAAGAAGGATAATAAATTATCACCAAAGTATTATGGTCCGTACAAGGTGTTGCAAAAGATTGGTACTATGGCATACAAATTGGAGCTTCCTGCAGCTTCTCGATTGCACCCAGTTTTCCATGTTTCATGTTTAAAGAAGGTTATAGGAGACAAGCTCCCAGTTCAAACAATATTGCCAGAACTTGACGAGGAAGGAAAAATTATATTGGAACCGGAAGCAGTCACAAAAACAAGAACTCGACAGCTACGAAATCGATCAATTTCAGAGTATCTTATCAAGTGGAAGAACTTATCCGCTGAAGATTCCACATGGGAGGATGAGAATTTTATGCAGAAGTATCCAGAACTACTCAAGTGTTGAGGACAACACTTTTTTGAAGGAGAGGGGCATGTTGGGTCCCTATAATACTAGTGATTACCCCATTAATATTGTAGTTATACCCCTTATTAATATTGTTGTGCCCCTATTGCCCCCATATTGTTATTACTATGCCCCATAGAATCCCTCTATTGTTATTTTTGTGGCTTTATATTATTATTGTTAGGTCGGTTGGATTATATTGTGACTCCTTAGACTCCTATATATAGAAAGGAGGTTTTGTCATTTGAATCATCCAATAATTGCTCATTTATGTAATGTAAAGGAGGTTTCCCACTCGAAGAGGCTGAATTCTAAGGCGTTGATCTATCTTTTCTATCTTTTCTTGAGCTGGTTTCATAACATCTACTCCGTACGGAATCCAACTATCTATCGCATGTTCCTAAGGGTCAAGATTTTGGAGAGGCAGTTTGATTCTATTCAATATCAGCATATTTCCAGAACTTAAACACATTAACAAACTCATTGGAAGATTATGTGTTAGATAGACATTTGCAACATTTATGAAAGAAGCATTTCATAAAATATTTGCATCAAGATCACATAACTCAACCAAAATAAAGCTCCGAAAATCAAAAATATATATATAACTATTTATGGTTCATACATAATGTTCTGTAACCAAGACAAAATCAGTCAAATGACCCAAAACTCAAAATTCTAGGGGGCACCCTAGCCTAATGATGCTGGTGATAACAAGTCACCGCCTGTGCAATCATGCGTAAAATCCTAGTCCATCGACTCAGCACGCCAATAGTATGTCGCTGCAACCTCAAGGGCAGCTCGTCGGTCCTCACATCCGGAATACCAAGAGTGAGACCGTTGACTTGATCTTGCAATGCTGAAAGGGTCTCGGCCACATAAAGGTCGCGGAGGATAGCTCTCCCCACAGCCTCTCCTGCTGGAGCGGTAGCTGGTACTCTTAGACGTACTACCGGCTGAACTGGTCCAACATCTGCATGAGCACATGAGTTTTGATTAGTCCTGATAGAAGAAAGCACGAGAACATTATAAAAAGAAACGATGAATAGAGATATGGTCAGAGAATTTACCAGTAACACCCCACTGCTCACCAGCTGGCAGCACCAAATCCGGGTCACCCCGGAAATCCATACCAGCATATGGATACTCGGAAAAAACCATCTCCTGATGGTTGAACCACTCGAAAAAGGTATCAGAAAAGGAAACCTGGGACTAACCAGCATGTCGGGCCATAAGGTCGACCCATCTCTGCATCCGTGGCTTAGTCGATAGAGGTAAGCCAAGTGAGATGTACTGCGGCTGCATCAGCAGGATCTTTTCCAAGGCGAAAGCGGTCAAAATAGAACCATAGCCGAAGTTCTTCAATTTTCCGTTTTTTACCTTGGTCAGTTGCTCTTTCATCACAGGGAGTACCACGTCACACCAGTTGAACACCTTTGGTTCAAGGCATTCCAAGGCATACTACATATAGGACCTGTTAGCCACGTGATGAGCCACACTACCAGCCAGTCTAGTAAAAGTGAACAGAATGGTCCTCAAGGACCGGTCATTGACATCTCGGATGTTGATCTTGTTGTCCCTACTCGGCTGAGATCCCTCTTTGAAAAACCGGCGAATATAATCTCTCACGGACTCACCCCCACGAGCGGAACCTGATAGTGAAGGAGGGGCACCACGCCTCGATAAACCGGTCAAAAAATAGATGTCCACGACAGCCAAGGGGATATATTTGCCTCTAATCTGAAACACCTGGTTGGTAGGATCCCATGCATCGAGGAAATATTGCAACAAGTTGATTTGTTGCCTCATGCTAGAAATGCGGAAAAACTTGAACATGCCACAGTTCTGTAGTGCAGTTACTGTAACCAGATCATGTAGAGCAAGCATGTCCTCATCTTCATGCTCGCATTCTCACCATGTAACAACCATTTTGCTCCAATAAATCTCTGCAAAACAAGCAAGAGAAGAGTCAGGATCCTGATTTGGCAAAAAACATGCAAAAATTCCATGAGAAAACAGTGCAAAAACTTCCCTTCTCGCGCCCATCGCACCCCCAATAGTGTACTAGGTGGGATGCATCCTGACTGGCCAAGCCAGGATGCATCGCACCTATCGATGTAGAAAGGGTGCGATGGAGCCAGGGCGAGTTTTTCAAACCCCAGAGGCTTAGAAAAATAGGGAAACATGCACAGAATTCAAAAAGGAAGGAATGCAACTGAAGAGCTCAGGTTTAACTCCTACCTAGTCTAGACGGCGTTGAGAATCGTCTGCAGAATCTCCCGAAATCAGCTGGTGAAAATCAAGGGGGAAAAGCACCTCCAGAGCTCCAACAAACCAAATTTCAAATGAAATGGTAAAATGAGGGGTAAAAACCACTTTTAAATTACTTTTCACGTAATTCAAGTAAAATATTAGTGTTTTAGCTCATTTTGAAACATATATTGTTCATTTCTAATTGGTTTGATGGAGCAATTAAACAGGCAGTACAACCTTTGAAGGAACAAAGTGATTAACGGTGAAATTAAATCAATGACCATTATCATGAGCAGTTTTTATGTGGAGTTCAATCTCGTTAAAAATTAAACATAAGCAATGAGCAAATGTTCCCCTAGAGTTTAAGCTCATTAAAAAATGAACCAATTTCCGGTAAATAACCATTGTGAATGCATTATCATCAGCTTTTGAGCCTTGGTCGTGTTCTCATCATCACCTCCACTCTGTTTTAGCCGATCATTCACCTCCATTTGATTTTTTACCCCTTTTGAGGAACAACTGCGAAGAGTGATCCTGTTAGCCATCCTTGTGACACTGCCGTGATTGGAAAATTCCAAACCTTACCTAGAATTAGTTGCTACTTGAAATTATCACTCGCTCCTAAAAAACGAGTCTCCTTTAAGCTCTTTTCAACTGACTCATAAAATATGAAAATATTTTTGAGAAATTGGCCTCTCCAGCTCGTTAAAGTGACCAAGAGTGCTTTCCCTCTTCTAGATTTTAATCTTTTTGGACTTGAGGGATTATTACACAAAAAGATCGAGCACTTGTCTTGTTCAGCTCGTTAAAATTACAGAAAATTCATCCCTTTCGTATTATTTTATAATTTTTTGGACTTAAGGGATTACATGAAGAAAAAAGATTATTGGAGTTTCCTTTACGTCCCTTTTCAGAATCTCTAAAATTGAAAAGGACCGAGTTATCTTTGTCTTTAAACTCGTTAAACCGAATAGCAACAAATTTGTCCATACAGACAAGAACGAGTTTCACTGTCGCTAGGCTCATTAAAATATAGTGACGGGTTTGCTCGAAGGGAAAATTATAGAACAAGCATATGTTATCCTCCTCAAGCTTGACAAAAATAAAGAGGTACTAGTCAGCAATGACTGGGGAAAAATTGGGAAGAAAACTTGAAGAAACTTTATTGGTAGCAAGTCGCTCTTGAACATGACACTTTCACTCCGCATCCGAGTCGGGTTGGGTTGTTCCATTCACTCGTCATATCACCATTGGTCCATCACACCATCCACATTTGGGGTTAATGCTACCAATCCATCATGTCAGTGTCGCCCGTATGTTCAAGAGAAGTCGCTCAGAGAATTCACCTGTGTCCCATCCGCTGCAATACATCACGCTCCATTCTTTCATGACCACCACCCTGAACCCTATATCATCAGATTGTTTTCACCTCAAAAATCATTTACTCCGTTTTGTGTCATAGATGTGGGATTCATTAAGGCCCTCCTACGGCTGGTCGCTTCTTGTCGACATCAGCTCATTATCCAGGAAGTCGACTTAGGGACAACCCCTTCAGTACTTTGAAGCTTGCATGCCTCAATGGCAAGTTTCTTGCTTCTGGCGACAGGTTTACATCAATGGCCTTCGACCGAAAGATTTTGCATGGGGTTCGATGCCAAGTCCCTTATTCACACTGCGCGAATTGTACTGTAGTACCTTGAGGGTCATCATCATTATCGGTGATTCCTCTCGCGCCTGTTAACAACTTACATCATTGGCTGGTAATCAGGTGATGTCTTTCCATGTTCGACTCTAGAACATCTTTCACATGGATCGACTTGTACTCCGAGTGAATATTGAATGAGTTTGAAGACCCTAGATCTAGTTTCATCCATCTGGGCTGCGATATATTCAGGAAAATAAAGACATCAAATGTACATTGCTGCTGCACAGATGATCATCCAAATCAAAGGATGATGACTCTATTAGAATCATCAGTCTCCCACATAGACGGTTGTCTGTCTTATGTACATGAAAATGAATTTATAAAGCTGAGCATGGGAATGCCCACCTCAGCTAGATCATGAAAAATATTATGAAGATAATGTATTGTATTGTATCTTATTACAGGTCGCCTTCCAGCTCGAAAAAACTTCAAATCCTCATGATAAAGCATTTCACCCGACATCAAAAGATTAACGACCTCATGCTTTAGGGGGCAACTGTTATAGAAATTTTTGGGCACTGCAACCCCAATCAAACATGTCCATAAACCAAGGGCTCCTAAGTCCCTAAAAGTGTTGTTCCATACCCTAAAAGAACAAGGTCAGCTGATTACATCATCTCCCAGAAGTTCTCCATGAAAAACTGCTCAGAACTGGTCAAAACTGGACCATCTCACCTGCTCCATGGTCAAAGTGCGATGCACCCCACCTAATGCACATGGGAGGTGCGATTAATATTGAAAATCCCTTCTATGGGGTGCGATGGGAAAGAGTGGACAAATGGCAGAGACAATTTGCGAAGTGAATGATCATGGAATCTTCCATAAACTTCTCCTGTGACACTTGCCTCTCTGAAGTCGCCCAGGGATGAGTAAGAGATCATCAATCTCCAAGTGGAATCAAGAACTATCAGAGAGAGGACACTAATCAAAATCCCAGAAGATGACTCACCCCCCTGCAATCATCTATATATGGATCCCTCTCCCAGAGATCCAGAGGCTAGAATTTTGTATCTTGTAAGGAAGTTCTATTGGTTTCTTATTGGAATATCACAGTGTTGGGTGATCTAAGCTTTTCATGAGGTGAAAGAAGGGCTTTCATGCTGGAGGATGACGTTGGGTCAGAACAATTAATTGTAATCCTCTTTGCTATTCTTGATTATTAATAAAGCTATTCAAGTTTTCCTCCACATTCTTGTATGTTTAATGATATATGCATTTGTGTGGTCAATATATATCTGGTCATATATTGTTTATGATTGTAGATCTTTTTTCTTTGATAGTATTATGCTTCTTTGATTCCACAGGTGCTCTTTGAAGCTGGGTAGATGAAGGAGAAGCGACAAGGATTTGCTAGAAAGGAGAGGAATCAAGTAAGGAACCAAGCGCAAGACTGAGGTTGGTGTCCTTCATTCCACTCTTATCTTCTTTTCATAAAGGAAAACAAAGGTGGCTTTAGTTTGTTTGTTTCTAAGATAGCTATCAGTCTTAGTGGGACTAGCAGCTCCGAGTGGACACTAGATTTCCCGATAACGGCATGGCATTGTGCAAAATGAAATCATGAATGTTAATACTAACACAAAATGGTGGCACATTACCATATTGTGATTTTCCCTGAACTTCTGGTCCAAACATGAATTTAGGTTGATCATCACTTATGTTTACAATATTTGTTCCCTCCTCTATCTTTAGTGCTTTTATAACTTAAATTCTATATACATCCTTCTTCATTAATTCAGTCAAAGGAACATAAATTTTAACCTTTGAAAACTCATTTTCAATGTTAAAAGAAGGTTGAGGCTTTTCTACCTCTTTCACATTTGTATCTTGTTTTTGAGGGGCTTCCTTTGGAGGATAAACCTTTTTTTGACTTGTATAAGGTGTATCTATTTTGATCTTTTTAGGAGGGTTTGCTTCATCTTTCTTATTTCTCATGTTATATTGTTTATGCACTTCCATAATGGAATTTTGATAGACCTTTTTGTAATCCTCTAATTCCGTAAGAATCACATCTTTTTGTGCTAATAAGAACAAATCTTGTTCCTCTTTGCTCAAGAAAAAATTATTTATTTCTCCCTCATCAAAAGTATTGATCTGATTCTCTTCTAGCTCATCTGTTGTCTCATGTTCTTCCTCAAAATAATTTTCCTGAAAAGGAGGTCTAATTTTTTGTTGATTTGTTGTGCTTCTTGGCTCTCTTTGCTTAATTTGGGGTTGCTACCTTCTAAAATTTGGATTCCTGATCTGAGGACCCCCTTGTGGTTCTTTTGGTGCAACTCTATCTGTCAAAGTCATTATTTCTATCATTCTCTCCACATATTTAACCAAAGTATCCAGCTTTACATCTGATGACGAAGAAGGATCTTCTTTAATGGTCACTCTCTTCTCATCCATCAACTTAGCTTTCTTGGCAAGCAAATTGGCTTCTACACTAACAACATTCTTTTGCATCTTTTCTATAATAGTTGGATTTATTTCTCTCAACTGATAGGCCATGTCAGCATCAAAACCATCTGGATATCGAAGTAAAGCCAATATTGGTGGGGCATTTATTTCTATTGGAATAGAATTATAAAGTTTGTTGAATCTATTTGAATAATGTTGAACTAACTCTCTTGGAGCTCTTCTTAAACTTTCATACTCTTCAAGAATCTAAAGTGGATTCTTTTTAACCTCCCAACGAGAAATAAAAACTTGATGAAATTGTTGTAAATTGACAATACTTCTTGCTGCTAATCCCTTGTACCACTTTATCACTTCACCAATCAAACTTTGAGCAAACAACCTTATTCGAACATCATTATTATCATCATCAAAGTCTTCTAGGTCTCCAAAATCATTCATCTTATCAATGTGCTATTGACATGTAGTGGGTACAGTGTCATCGAATTTGGGTATTCATTGTGAATAATTCAGTAGCATAGCATTTAGTGGCTTTTGTAGAACCAAAGGGGCATAATAGATTTCCATGATTGGAATATGAGAGGAAGATGAAATTGTAGTTTTGCTTGATGTTATATGTGGCAAAGGTGGTGGGATTATGATATGTTGGGTTGCTATAAAAGGAGTATGAATGAGACATGTAATGGGGATAATAGAAAAAGGAGAAATCAAAGGGGAGGTCAATGATTGAGTAGAAGAAGAAATGGCAGTCTGTTGAACCATCAATGGTTTTTGAGCAACCTGATTCAATTGAGTTACCATTTCTTCAAGCTTTTCAAACTGTTGTAAAACGTGTTTATTAGAATTTGAAATAACAAGATTTTCTACTGAGATGTATGGTTTCAAAATGGATTCATCAAAGAGTTCTTTTGGGATAAAACTTTCTGATTTGTTTCTAAAAATACTATATTCAAAAAATAAATCAGAATCAATATCCTCGAGTGTTGGAAAGCTTTCACGGAGTGAGTGGAACTTGAGCAGATGGTTATTTCTTGCTTGAATTTCTTCAAGGTTCTTTTTCCTAATAAATAACTTAGGATCATTCCCAAATTTAGGAGGATCGGGATTTGTATGTGATCTTGTATAAATATTTCTAGGAGCCAGATTTCCAAGGGAAAATGTCACAACTGGGTAAAAATACAACTTCTAGGTGAAGAATTCAACCTAAATAATTCCTAACTCACTGTCACCAACAAAAAATAGGTTTAATATTTTGAAATAAAAGTTTACCAGGGAACAGTTCCCTGGTATGGTCGCCAGAATGTTAGCACTCCATAATTTTCCTAGGATGAAAAGGAAACTACAGAGGTAACCACAAACCACATTTAAAGCTGCAATCTAGACCTTCCAGCTTCGGAGAGGGCTCTCTCTATATGATTTTAATTTTATAGTTTAAATCTTAGGCTAGGTATGAAAGGTCAAGATAGGTTTTTTAAAATTTTGGTTGTATAATGAAAGAAAATTCCATTGGGCACAAAGTCATAAAATCTTCGGTAATCAATCACAAATAAACAGAGTAGGTGAAACATGGAGATGTAGGAAAATTGTTGGATCTCGTGAATTATGTGTGGCATGAATAATATGAATATAATGTAATAATAAATTAGATATAAACAATACTTAAATGAATTTTATATTAATCTTAGAAGGAAAACATTGAGATTTTTTAACAAGCTAGAGCAGATTATTATAAGTAAATTCAGCTCTTAATATTCTTGGAATAACCAAGTAATAACATCCATATGAAAACTTAGAAGGAAACACACATTCACATAGAGGAAAACATCAACATTTATTTGACACAAGAATTTGAAACAATACTGACTCTGTATTTTTGAATTGATTACTTCAAAATAAAGTTCACAACTTACAATCAAAAAAAGATCTTCTCTTTTACATAATCTAACCCTTTCCAAATCTTTTTACAAAATACTTATAGAGTTTTCCTTGAACTAAAATCGGACTTCAAAACAAACTATTTACAAAATAATATCTATTAGAAGATGTATATATTTCAAAAATAAAACAAAATAATAATAATGCTAGACTAATTCGGATGTTCTATTCACACTTTGAGGAGTGTTGTTGTTGACTGTAGCTACATTTCTACTTCTTTTGTTTGACCACCCTCAATCTGTAGGACTTTTTGTTTGATTTCACTCAACAAGCCCCAACAGTTTATCCCATCGTTCTTCACTAGGAATAGAGAATTTCACCATACTTTGAAATCTTTTATCTTCTTCTTTGTATGTTTGAAAAGTTGGCTTATTGATAAAAAAATATGGACTTCATGTTGCATGTAGATGTGATGAAAAGAAATCTTGGGGTATTGCCAAAATCTCCTTTCATGTATAAATTTCATCCCTAAGCCTGTGGGTTATGGGCCCACAGTCTCAACGGAAGTGTTTTAAACAACTTCAAACCTTTTAAATTTTAACCAGTGGATCTCTTTAAATATCGTGCCATCCATACATAGATTTACGCGGATCTTCATTAACAGTTGAGCCGTCCCTTTAATCTCTCCCAAAACGTTGGGCGCCTTTTAAATAACCACTCTATAAATATCGTTGGTTCATTTATAGCCATTTAAAAACACGGTGATTGAACGCCCTTTAAAAACAGAGATTCCATATATATGATCGCACCTCCGATCTGATGGTTCTTTCCCCTGTTCCAAATTTTCTTAGTTTTTCTTCAAAAAAAATGACTCTTCAAACCATACTTACTGGCAAGGTTAATAACGGCTCTCAGGGCAGCCCTCAACTTAAGATCAGCGGAAGTCTGGAGTTTTGCCATCGATCATTTCTTTATCTTGCTGTATGCAGACTTAATTCACCTCTGCGCTTTTGACACCAGTTGACATCGAATTATGCAATTCGATATCCATCTCACCCTGCGCTGCACGCTGTCTTCAACAAACAACCATACATAACATACTCACGATAATTAGATCGCCATCGATCCTGAACAGATCGATGTCGATTGTCAATTTCACACAGGTTTTATTCAAAAGTGAAATACTAGTAATGGCATTCCTACACACTTTTACAACAGCACTTTCAACAGAACACTCATACAGAACAGTTAAATGTTATTTTGGATATCCATCGATCCTATGACTGATCGACGGTCGATCAACAGGCTCACAACACAGAAATTAACTCATATATTTAAATTACAAAAACCCATAACTTGACATCCAGAAATCGACATAGAATATAGTTTTGATTATATACAAAAGACCACTGATCTAAGGCTTTGCAGCCTTAGCCAATAAATCCACACCGATTACATTGTATTTTCCTCCCTCCATCTCACGCATACATACTTGCTTATAAAGTATTTACAAGGCGTGAATCAGTTAAGATCCACAAAATCTCTCCTGAAATCACTCAACAACTTACTTAAATCTCTCATTTTAAATCAATTTAAGAGTAGATCTTCCCTTTGTTCAGTTTCGCTGTCCACGTCCTCCTCGCTCAGCTTGGGATTCCTCTTTAATTAAGGAGGGGTTAGATGCTCCTGCATCAGACTCCTGAGGTAAAAAAAAATATTATGACTTCCTCATCATATTCTTCTCCTGGTACTTAGCAATTCTATCCACTGCATTCTTTCAGTAGAACTGCTTTTCATGATCTTCTGTGAGCTGCAACCAACCTCTGCAGTAACAGTCTCCTTCTGTTACACGATACCTCACCAAGCCCTCCGCACTCAGTCTTTTAACATCCTTTTGGTTCTCTTCTCTGGAACCAATTGAGCACACCTTGCTCTAGGTTGCTGCAAATATTCTCACCTTCCGCTGCCGCTCTCTGCACGACAGTAAGACCATAAACTCTCCAGTCTTCAACAACTGTACCTCTGCTCCTTCTATTTGCACTCTTCTCCCTTCTCGCAGGAAATCCTTTCCCCGCTCTGATACCACTTTGATGAAAAGAAATCTTGGGGTATTGCCAAAATCTCCTTTCATGTATAAATTTCGTCCCTAAGCCTGTGGGTTATGGGCCCACAGTCTCGACGGAAGCGTTTTAAACAACTTCAAACCTTTTAAATTTTAACCAGTGGATCTCTTTAAATATTGTGCCATCCATACATAAATTTACGTGGATCTTCATTAACAGTTGAGTCGTCCCTTTAATATCTCCCAAAACGTTGGGCGCCTTTTAAATAACCACTCTATAAATATCGTTGGTTCATTTATAGCCATTTAAAAACATGGTGATTGAACGCCCTTTAAAAATAGAGATTCCATATATATGATCGCACCTCCGATCTGATGGTTCTTTCCAATGTTCCAAATTTTCTTAGTTTTTCTTCAAAAAAAATGACTCTTCAAACCATACTTATTGGCAAGGTTAATAACGGCTCTCAGGGCAACCCTCAACTTAAGATCAGCGGAAGTTTAGAGTTTTGCCATCGATCTTTTCTTTATCTTGTTGTATGCAGACTTAATTCACCTCTGCGCTTTTGACACCAGTTGACATCGAATTATGCAATTCGATATCCATCTCACCTTGCGCTGCATGTTGTCTTCAACAAACAACCATACATAACATACTCATGATAATTAGATCGCCATCGATCCTGAACAGATCGATGTCGATTGTCAATTTCACAACACAGGTTTTATTCAAAAGTGAAATACCAGTAATGGCATTCCTACACACTTTTACAACAACACTTTCAACAGAACACTCATACAGAACAGTTAAATGTTATTTTGGATCTCCATCGATCCTATGACTGATCGATGGTCGATCAACAGGCTCACAACATAGAAATTAACTCATAGATTTAAATTACAAAAACCCATAACTTGACATCCAGAAATCGACATAGAATATAGTTTTGATTATATACAAAAGACCACTGATCTAAGGCGTTGCAGCCTTAGCCAATAAATCCACACCGATTACATTGTATTTTCCTCCTTCCATCTCACGCATACATACTTGCTTATAAAGTATTTACAAGGCGTGAATCAGTTAAGATCCACAAAATCGCTCCTGAAATCACTCAACAACTTACTTAAATCTCTCATTTTAAATCAATTTAAGAGCAGATCTTCCCTTTGTTCAGTTTCGCTGTCCACGTCCTCCTTTCTCAGCTTGGGATTCCTCTTTAATTAAGGAGGGGTTAGATGCTCCTGCATCAATATGTCATATTATAGGCCTTCCAAGAAATCTTCTCCAATTATGGTTCCTCTCACTTTAGTGAATTTAGATGTATCTGCAGCTATATTGCACAACTGGTATTGATAGTTCTCTAATGGAATCAATTTTCCATTTGAGCCTTTCAAAGATGGAATCCCTCTCTCCTGCAATAAATTAAAGTTTCTGTTAAATATTTTCACCTTTAGTTTTAACTCTTTGCATTTGTTTTCTAGTTGTATCATGAGGTTCTTCTTTGTCATAACTCTCTTTACTTCCATGATTGTGTGTTATAGATCTAACCCAGAAATATTATAGATCTGATATGAAAATATAAGACAATACAAATAACCCAGAAATAATATGAAATGATTCTTTATTGATCAAACCCTTAAAGTAGGGCAACACCATACATTCACTCCTTAAGGAAGGAGAACACTCCACAAGCCATATGTATGTTCATACAATAATCCTTGACCATATTCCTTGACATGGAGTCTATAGCCTCTATATAGGCCTCATACATGCAATACCATGGGTCATTACCATGGTTCCCTCATACCATCAAACTAATACCATGGGCCCATTACATTATTACTAACTACTTGTGGTCCCTTACATGATATGGGTTAACCACCTTATTTATTACTATGGCCCATCCATTATTACATTATTACCTTGGGTACCTCCCTTGGTACCCCATATTATCCCCCTAGGTATATAACATTCCACCCCCTTAGCATGTTTCATCCCCGAAACATGGGAAGAACACAAATAATAAGATCTACTCAAAAGAGTAGTCCACTGGTACCATGCACGTGCATCTAGCCATCCAAGAGAAAGGTGAACCCTCGATCTTGCTGGTGCCTCGCTCGCATGAGATGGAAGTTGACCATGGCAGCTCTTCTGTGTTGATGTGTAGTAGGTGGATCTTCGCTCCTCGCTATCCATCATATGGGGGTTGTTGTCCTTGTGGCTAATTGGTTGCCATCTTGTTGGTTGTTTTCTTGCAGGGTGATGTGGGTGATGATATGTTGAAGTTTTAACCCATGGTGTCTTTTTCTTTAATTCACCCTGCTGTGGTGCCTGTTGTGGTGTCTTCTTTTCCCGTATGACTTCAATCACTGAGCCCTCATCTGATGTACCTGTAACCTTTTCTCCTTCAGCCTCTGTTTGTGTTTGATTTTCTATCATCACTGGCTCATCATCTAATATGTCAGACCCCAGAACATCTTCTGCTTCAACGTTCGTGGACTCTACCTGTTTATTGATGGAAATATCCTGTAATGTAATTTTTTTATTTTTTTTTTATACCAGAGCTTCATGAATTTCTTATGCACATTAATATTGATAGTACCCGCAGATTCCATCCAAGGATATCCCAAAACAACATCCATATTATCCATCTCTGAAGTATAAAAGTCACCATGCAACACATACTTATCCATCGAAAGCTTCAAATCCTTATAAATTTGAACATCCTCATCATCAACCTGTGTATTTTCAATTTGTTTTGTTGGAACTTGCAATTTTTTTGCCAAATTAACATTGATGAAATTATGCTTGCAACTAGGATTTATGGAAACAATGATCTTCTCTTTCTGAATCAATCCATGAACCTGCAATAAGGAGATACCAGCAGAAAATAACCCTTTAGGTTCCTTGGTTTCCTTCTTTTCTGTAAAAATAAAATCTGTGCTAGGTAGTGTGTTTGTCTGTGTGAGCTTATCAACAAGATTAGTTTTATGGTCAAAGTGGTCCATAATAGCTTTTGTGAATATGTCCCAAGTCAAGGGCCTTCGATAGCAATGTTGATGTCTTTGCCACCATTGCCATCTTTCATAGTCCAAGTACATTTGTCCCATTCTCAGTCGAGCCTCATCATCCATGATGTAATTCAAACTAAAAAATTTCTCCATTTGTGCTAGCCATTTGGCTGGATGAGAGCCATCAAATTTATATAAGTCCCTCAAACTCCAATCTTGGCCCGCCATCACAAAAAAAATTGGCGAAAATTTTAAATGGCCACAATTCTGTCAATATTGCTCAGAATCCCTATTATGACTTATTTTTGAAAATGAAACAACCATTCTGCATCTACCCATGTGATAGAAATCTTGATCCAGGACTGGAATTTCAGATCTATGCTGCAACTCTCCCACCGTCACCAAAATTTCTGCAAAAAGAGCTGATTTTAAATCAGCTATATCTCCCTCATCCGGACTCCGATTCGACCGATTGTTTTTTTGAAATCGGCTATTTTTTCACATAGAATCCATATCTACAATTATATTTTGCATATCTTGCACCAGGACGTCCAGATCTGCGCCACAAACTCGCTGCCCTGAAAAATTGTCTACAACCCCACTGATTTTTAGATCAGTGATATCTCCTTCATCCGGACTCCGATTCAACCAATTTATTTTTTGAAATCAGATATTTTTTCACAAAGAATCCAGATTTGCAATTATATTTTGCAGATCTTGCACCAAAAAATATAGATCTGATCTGCAAACTTGTCGCCCCCGAAATTCTGCAAAAAAAAAAAAAAAACTCCACTTTGGCCCAAGAAAGTGCTCTGATACCACTTGTTATAGATCTAACCCAGAAATATTATAGATTTGATATGAAAATATAAGACAATACAAATAACCCAGAAATAATATGAAATGATTCTTTATTGATCAAACCCTTAAGGTAGGGCAACACCATACATTCACTCCTTAAGGAAGAAGAACACTCCACAAGCCATATGCCTGTTCATACAATAATCCTTGACCATATTCCTTGACATAAAGTCTCTAGCCTCTATATAAGCCTCATACATACAATACCATGGGTTATTACCATGGTTCCCTCATACCATCAAACTAATACCATGGGCCCATTACATTATTACTAACTACTTGTGGTCCCTTACATGATATGGGTTAACCACCTTATTTATTACTATGGCCCATCCATTATTACATTATTACCTTGGGTACCTCCTTTGGTACCCCATATTATCCCCCCTAGGTATATAACATTGTGTCTGCTCTATCTTAAATCTGGAGTTCTTTGAGCTCATCCTTAGTCTTGGAGTTCAACATCTTGATAATTCTGTGTGCTTCTACTGGTCTGTGTTCAATTTCAACTTTTGTTTGTTCAACTACTACTTTGACATTTTGTACTAGCTTCTCCTGCTCAAATATAAACTGAAATGATGGCAAAAACTTTGTAATATTTGCATTAATGTTATTCCATATACTCTGCTTGGCCACTACTAACACCTAGGTTGTCAAATACTGATTCTCATACTTTCAACATGTTGAGTCAACTTAAAATTTTTCTTCACTTCTACTAAATATGCATTGTCAGCTTTGATCTTATTCTCCTCCATTCCTCTCAATGATGCTAACAAGCTCTCATTTTCTTAGTGAGTTAATGATAAATCTCCCAAATATTTTACTAAGTTTTCAGAAGAATCTGTAGTGGATGTTTCTACCCTTTCTACTGAAGTTGTTGTTGTTATTTGCTATATTATTTGTTGTGTTTATTTACTTGTGGCTGGTAACATTTCCTTTTCTTTCAAAAGTGCCTCCATGTCTGTCTCCATTTTCGGAATTTGAATGTTTTGTTCAACTATCAACCTAAAAAAAAATTCTTCTCTGTCTCCAACTGAGTGATTTCTTTGGTCTGTGGATTATCTATGGTTGGAAGCTTGAGTTGATTCCTTGGAGATTGAATATCAACATTTTTTATTTTTTATCATCTCCTCAACTACTTTGATATCACTAGGATCATATCCTAGTTTAATTACCAAATCTTCAAGAGATTTCGTTCTGGTGTCTTCGACCAAGGATGACATTCGTTCTATCTTTAGCTATGAATGCATGTTATTTAAAGAGGCCTACAACTTGGAGGCTTCCATGGCTAAATTTGTTAAACTTGAATATATCATTTCACCAACCTATTTGTGCAAATCAATCTGGTCGATTGCATGAATTTTCTTGGTATCAAAATAAAATACTGAGGCTTTGTACTCTTTTACATCTTTATAGACTGGAACTGTAGGTTCCAATAATGCTAATTGGAATTGTCCCTTCTCTGCGTCAATTGCAAACAATAACCTATGTTGAGTAGTAGAAGTATGCTTCCAAAATTTTGTGTATGTAGTAGCCTTCAATGCTTCATTATTCTTCTTAATCTCTCTGTACCTGGAAAAAATGTTATGATGTGTTACGATTTGGGATGTAGAAGAGACATGTGACTATGTTTTCTCATCAACATATGGGAATGAAGTGGTGGGAAGACCTGTTAAAACAACTGTGGATTTCTCCTGTGAGCCCTTTTATTGTGACGATTCCTCTTGAATATTTATTATCTGAGTATCACTTTTAGTATCAGTTTTATGTCTTTGGATCTTTCTTTCTTCTCTTGAAAACATGAAATTTTGTAGCTTGAGACCTTGAATTTATAGGAGACATACTTTCCCTTGATCTCTTGGCTTCTTTTTCCTTTAAAATAGGAGTTTGTAGATATGTTTGACTGACAATTTTCTCTTCAGCATCTTGCAGTGTATTCTCTGTCCACTCTTCTTGATTGGAATATTTCTCTATTTCTGGCCTAGTTATATGTGCATATGGTGTGGTCTTCTGCTCAACTCTTAGTTTTGAAATTATTCCTAAGGGATCATATGACCATGTAAAACTAAGCTTGAAATTCATCTTATTTAGTAATTCACCTACTTCATTTGTTTCTTCTCTAGTGTTGACAATGTAAGGACCAATATGTGCCTTCAATTTAAATTGTGCTTTCTTCTTTCTTGACTCATATATTTAACATTTGCCTAATATACTCCAAGGAAAAAAAATTGACTAGTACAAAAACTGGCAACCTGTAAGGAGGGAGCTCACATCCATAAATTTGAATTTTTGTATAATTCTAGTAAATATATGAGTCTACAACCTTGGATTGTTGTGTGAGATGAAAAAAAAAATTGATTTATGTTGAAATCCTTGGTATAATATCACTGCTAAGAAGACACAAGGATACATGCAAAAACTTATCTACAAAATTTCTAAATGAATATTCTTTTGATTTTTTTTTTAATAAGGAAGTCCAGTGAATAATTGATAGTGGTCTTCCCTATTCATCCACCTTCTGCAACTGAAATTTGAACATGTTTTCTTGATAGAACAACATCAAATATACGAGAACTAACTGGTGTTTGAATGCACCTTCAGCTTTAAACTTCGAAAATTGATCATGAATAACACTTGATAGGTATTAACTGTAGTTAAAAATAACTTATGGCTTCTGACCAATTGAAAATACTGATAGAAATCCTAACACTACTTCATCTACCCACTGATCTATGGGATAACCTAATAGGAAAGTAACCATAGAAATAACCTGCCTTGACAATTTCAGGGAAAATAGAAGCAGAGTATGGGGGATTGTGTATGGGAAATTCATAATACTCATGAATAAAAGACTCAAAGATATGGTCTCATTGAGAGAAAGTAAGCTTCTGGTATATTTCCATAAGTGAATCAGTGGAAAATGGATGTAAGGGAGCTTGGGGATTAATCTGAAGGGCTTGGTAGATGGCCACTGGTGAAATTGAGAATAAGATTTCATTATTTTGGGTGATTACAACTTGTTGGCTAGGGAGATACCTAAGATGACACCATGTAACGAATTCCTGGAAAACATGAGTCTGGGGAAAAATAAACTATGGTAATAATTACTCTCAGATACTTAATCCATCACTGTTATCTAAATGTTTTTTATTTTCCCAGTTATGAAGTTCATACAATTCGAACTCACATTAGGTTTCTGCTATTTTATATTGCATGTCGACCAAAGGGAATTCATCTTTGTTATGAACAGGAGGCAAAACAGGACTCTCAACAACCATTTCCCCTTTCCTTTATGAGAAGACATATTCAATTGTAATAGAGGCTCAAGAAATTAGGATTACCAGACTCCAATTGATCGGTTACAGGAAAGGAATGCTTTTGGTTCTTAACATGAATCGATCAAACAAATGGCAAAAGGAAATAATGCAGGGTAATATGGGATTTTTAAAATGAGAGGGAGGGGTGATTAACATAAATATTACCATTTTGGAGCATCACATTAAAGGAATTATATGTTGGTAGGAGTTATTAATGGCCAACGTCAATATGACTATTGGCGGGATAATTTAATGACCAACAGTAGTGTGTTGTGGATGGAGCAAGAGCAGGCGGTTGTGGGAGGTAGCAGATTGTGGTTTCTGCGGGGGAGAGGGTGGGGGGGGGCCTGAATGGTAAATGGTAAAGGGGGGGAGGCCCCAAAAAACGTTGTGGAGCTTCCATGTATCTTTTAGAAGTTTTATAAATATCATGATTCGGATGCCCCCCACCACGTTAAGTCTCGAAAGCTCTTGGGGGGGGGGGGGGGTTGGGCAGCCCGCATATCGTCCTCCACTATTGATCCAGGCGGGGATCATCTCAGCCTTCCAATGGTGCCAACACTTTATCAGAAGTGAAAAACGTCATGTCCACTTTTATTTCAAACTTTAAAGACAGTTTATTACCAAATTAATCAACATTAACATAATTAAAACTTATGGAAAAATTTAAACTAGCACGCCCCTTTGGGGATTTTATTTTTATTTATTTTTCTTTTATTCCCCTTTATTTTTTCTATATTTTTCTTTCTTTTTCTATTTTCATAATTTATTTTCTTTCTACTTTTCTTTCTTCTTTTTCTATTTTTCTTATTTTTTCTTTTATTTTTTTCCTTTCTTTTCTTTTCAAAAGCTAAAACAACTTAAAATGAAAAAATAATTTACAACATCCCATTGTAATAAATAGCTAGATAATCATACCTTGATCACTATATTTATAGGATCCTAACAAGGTCCAAACCCTCTGCTTCCTCCAAAGTGATTAGATCTGCAACAGGGTTCAGAGAAGCATATACATAGCAAGTAGTTCAAAGTGCATGCACAATAAACAAGTTAGATCATCAAACATAAACATATAAACCATGATAAATTACACATGAATCATAAAAAACATTAGATGATAACATATCAGAAACAAGGCAAAGCTTCTTTATTGATATAAGAAAATAGTAGTGGATAGATACAACCTGATCTAAGCATGGCACCAACGAAACCTTCCTTTGGATCCATCTAGCTCAAGCCTCAAATATCACCTCTCAAGCATATGCAAATGTACGTCATATATTGGAAGATGAACATCTATGCAAGGAAACAAAGGTTTCCTATGAGTGGGAGTACAAGAGGCATAGGGAAAATCAGACTTGATCTTGGGACAAAAAGGATTATAATTTCGATGTCCTATCTCCTTCTATTATTAGGCCTTCTCATTAGGTGTATAGATACCACCAAAAATTAGTTGATTCAGTTAGGCCATGGGCTCCTGTAGGTGAGCTTTAGGTGAGATTTTAGTAAAACCCGTAAATGTCTTCCAAAAAATAGGATATATTTTTATTTCTTCATATTTTAAATCATGTACACAGGTTCTGTATTATGGTACCTGCAAGTGTACGTGATTTTTAAAGGGAAGAGTCGCGTATGGAATTCAAAATATTATTTTTTAATAAATGATCAAGTCTGAATGGGAAAGGGCTACCCAAGTCCATTTCAGAGCATCAAAACTATATGAGTGATGAATGATGTTATAACACCCTGGTATGTTTACCCCTAATTTTTGTAATGTAATGGTACTTGAAATTATGAAAGAGTATATTTCATGTAATGGTGTAAATTCCCCCTCCCACATTTACCCACTTTCACAATCTCCCAGGGTAAATGTGAGGTTGAGTGCTACTATGAGATGGCCTGATCTCCATGTTCCAGTTATGGAAGTGGGGTCTACAATCTGACCACAACCTCACATCTCTAAGAGGCCAATGGGCACTCAGGAGGCTACAAACCACCCCTGATGGTCGATCCCTAAGATGGAACCCTTTTTTAGTGACCTAACACCCCAATCACACACACAACAAGGCAAGAGTGTGGTTATGAGGCTCCAACCACAAGCACAAGTCTGATTCCATGTGGTTATGACCTAAATCCTCCAATTCAGTGTCAGTGGTCCCATGATCGAAGCCACTTTTCCAGGATAGCCTCCAGACCACTACCCAAGGCTATCTATAACTTTCGAGAATCATAATTAACATGAAAATAATGCCAAACATTCGAACTTGAAATAAGAAATTTCCCTAGACTGCCTAGTAGACATTAGACATTCCATCAAACATATGGTAAACATATGAGCTATAGTTCATGAATTCATATGTGATTACAAATCTCTAAACTTCATCTAAGAATCACCAAGGTACAATGCCCTATCAGGTAGCTGTAATAACACTTGTTAACCCTGCATGCATTCATCAACCATTCAAATACTTATCAAATCATGAACAAGAGCCATAGCTAGAGAACATCATAGAACCATGCTTATAACAAGCATATAACCAAAATATTAAGCATGACAAATCAACTGTCAAATCAAAATAATAACAAGTACAAATGCTAATAGATAACAATAGGAAAATATCTATTATTAACATAAGCAAAAGCCAACCAAGTCAGGGACTTCCATGTACCACCCGACCATAGATTGGGTTAAACAAAATATTTATTTCATCTAATCACCCCTGTGCCATATTCCAAGCATGAATGTGTTAATCTAGGTTGTCATTGATGTCAATATGGCACTAGCCAAGATGGAAAATATTGTTGAGATTCTTGGTTCCAAATGATGATGTCATAACTCTTGTTTCATAATAATGTCATCAATTAATATGTCAAGTCACTAATGAAGAAGTCTTAAGAAGTGCCAAGTGCCAAGTATTTAGAAGCCCTTGATGACATATGGAGGACTACATTTGATGATGCCATATTCTTAATGAATGACCACAATTGATGATGGCACTTGATGAGATCTTGATAACATGGTTGGAGATCATTTGATGGTTGGAAGATTATTTTGGAGTTAAACTAATGATGTTGCACTATGACTGCACTAGTATATCATGACATTGTTCATGCATCATGCTACATGGATGTTTCACTCATACATAATGACTCTATGATCCTATGATGACATTGATAACAATGAAGAAGCCAAAGAATGAAGAAACCACGTTGTCCCAAACATTCCTCATGCTGTCCCAAACTTTTTATGCATAAAATTTAAGGACAATCACAAAGAAAAATTATTTTGGACATCTTGGAGGCATCCTTTGAAAATGGATCCTAGACCATCTTAAAGAGGATTTTTCCTCTTTATAACGAGCCTTTATTTGCCTCGAAACTCCCAATAGTTTGTGAGATATTGAATTTTTAAGTTAAGGAAATTATTCGTAGCATTGAGCCAACCTACACTCAGTCATACAAGTCAACCTCACTTCAAATAGATGTGTCCCTTCAGTTATAAATGAAATCTCTATAAATACACGTCTAAACACTTCATTTTGATCAAAAATTGAGGCAAGAATTCAGAGATACGAAGTACAAGAGAAGACAGAAGGCCGAGGAGAACAAGGGGACTATTGTTTAGGATGAAAAAAAAGGATAACTCTATTTGGGCATAAAATCTTGGTCGAAGCTGCCATATTTTTTGTGGTTGAAGATGTCGTAGTTGTTGTGTTCAAAACTGTCGTAGTTGTTGTGGTCAAATATGTCATAGTTGTCGTGTTCGAAGCTATCATAGTTGCCATGGGTGAAGCTATCGTAGTTGCCATGGTCGAAACTGCCGTAGTTGTCATGGTTGAAGTTGTTGTAGTTTCTGTAATTGTCATAGTTGAAGCTGCCATAGTTGTCGTGGTTGAAGTTGTCGTGGTCGAATTTGTCATAGTTTTCATGGTTGAAGTGTTGATTTACTGGGATTGGACAAATAGAGATTGTTGAAGTCTTCTCTTGAGAACGAAATAGGGAAGAGTTGGAGAACTTTGTGAAGCAACATGTTGAAGATTTGTGGAGATCATTAAAGACCATGATGCATTGAAGCCATTATGAGGTGACCTTGAAGAAGTTTTGTTTGGGTAACATGAAGAGTAGTGGTGACACCTTCATGTGAAGAGCAAGGTTGTCATTGATGATGTGACGTGGATACTAAGTGAAGGCGTAGCTAAGATTGATATGGCTTGTTGAAGAAAACATTGGGAGTTGTGAAGTATAACTAAACATACCTTGACAAAGTGAAGCTATAGGGTTGGAGCCCTTGGGGTTGGTGCCTCAAAATATACAAGGTTGGTGCCTTGGAAAGTCCAAGTTGGTGCTTGGCAAATATAGGATTGGTGTCCTTGGAGTTGGTGCTCCTAAACTCAAGGTTGGTGCCTTCAATAAGATAGGGTTGGAGCCCTAGAGGATCAAAGTCCTCAAGAAACGAGGTCGGAGCTTGAACCAGATATAGCGTTGGAGCCCTTGAGGTTGGGGCCTCAAAATTAACAAGGTTGGAGCCTTGGAAGCCCAAGTTGGTGCTTGGAAAATACAGGTTGGAGCCAAGTTGGTGCTTGGAAAATACACGTTGGAGCCTGGGAGACTGAAGATTGGTGTCTTCACCTAGGGTTCGAGGCCTACATATATTGTACTTTATTTATTAAGGAAATTAATAAAAGCATTTATTCTCATTGTTCATTTTTTGTTCTAAATATAAGTGATATAACTGGTAAAAGTAATAATTGAAAAGAAATATTGATTCACCCTCCAACAATTGGTATCAGAACCAGTACCTTCACTCAAAGCCTACCAGTTTGAAGGTTGATCATTAGAACACAATTGGTGACGCCAAGGAAGAAAGTCTCCAATCCTCCTAAATATGTGTCTCCCTCAACCACCGAAATTGAAGTCAATCAATTTATGAAGGCTCCATTGTTCAATGGAAACTTTGATATATGGAAGGCATGAATGAGGAATTTCTTAAAGACTCAAGGCATTGAAGTTTTGAAATTAGTGATTGTTGATAGCATGATGGATGGAGAATCCAAGGAACATAATACAAGAGCAAGGAAAGCAATCTTGAATGGGCTACCTGATTCTATGAAGGCCAATTTTGAAAAATGTTCGCTAGCAAAAGACACATGGGATAAAATTCATGATCTTCACTCAAAAGGAGCATTGAAAATGATCTCTAGTCAAGTAAATGATAGAAAACAAGAAGGAAATCCAGAGCCCATCAAGGAAGGTGAAGATAAGAGTGATAACATCAAGGATAAAGAAGACCTAGAAGATGAAAAGAATGAAAAATATTTTGAAGAATATCTCCTCACTAAACTTATGGCTACCATGGAAGAGATTAACAATTTGAAAAAGGAAAATGACGAACTTAAGAAGAAAGTGCAAGTTGGTGACCAGGACAAGACAAGGAAGGAAGTTGACCCTGTCAAGATTCAAGTACAAGAAAGAGATGAGGAGCTCGCTAAGATTAAGAAAGAATTTCATCAAAACAAGAGAAGGCGTCATGAAGAAGTCATATCCATGACAAATCAATTGGAAAAGGCAAAGAAACGAGAAGATACCTTGTCAAGCCACCTTGAACAAAGGCACAAAATCTTGAACAAACTTGAAGTAGAAATTGTTCAATACAAGGAAGAGATCTCCTCCCTTAGATCTCAACTAGAAGAAGCAAGGAAACAAGCACAAGGAGTTGAGAAGGTTATGGAAGATTTGACATTCATAGAAGGACAAGTTGATGAATTAGAAAAGGAGATAAACACCATGATATGCCAAGTAGAAGAAAAGGATGATGACATCACCAAGTTAAAATTAGAAATCACTTCTCTTAAGGCCCAATCGTGTAAAGCAACCAAGATGATGGAAGAAATGAAGAAGCAACTAGTTATGAAAGATGAATATTGTGAAAATTTGAAAGGATAAGTTGTCTTTCTTAAAAAGGAAGTTGACTTGCTGAATAAGAACTTGAAAAGCTCTCAAACCCTAGATGACATCTTAAATCATAAAAGGTCTCCCCTTGATAAATCAGGTCTTTGCTATGCAGGTCAATCCTTAAGCAAGAATGATGCAAACCCTAATGCTTCAAAAAAAAAGGATGTGAGGAAGCCTAGAAGAAATTTTGATGCTCCCAGTTCTAGCAAAGGCAAGGAGAAGAGTCAAGACAACTATGGAAGAAACCTTACTCCAAGAAGAATTGAAGATGGCGTCAAGGATGCAAGAAGAAATGGTTATCATCAAAGGATCCCAAGGCAAAAGACTTCAAAAGTACATCAAGGAAACCTTCTTCTCCCAGGTACCAAAGTATATTTCTTGGTTATTGCTATTCTTGTACAAACTTTGGGCACATGGAAAAATATTGCAGGGCATATCACAAAGATAATTATAATGTTCCTCGTCAATATCCGAGAAGCAATTTTGCAAGAAGTCATGAATTCTTATTCATGAACAACATAGGGTGGTTCAAGTGTCATAACATTGGACATATTGCATGTAATTGTAACTTGACTTGGGCACCTACTCAAGATAGGACTATGACAGAAAATAAATTTACACAAGTATGGAGAAGGAAGCAAATACAATCCGAAAATCTCTTGAACTCTCTGGCCAACAACACATGTTGTTGACCTGATCTTCGATAATCTAAGCATTTTATGGGGAAAATCTACCAAAAGGAAGACCATGCATACAATTAGGGGGAGCTTATGATGATTAGGCATTCTTACAGAAGCCATCCGTGAATGAGTCTTATGAAATCCTTAATGAGCTATATGGACAATCATTCTTTGATAGATCATCTCTCAGGAACACTCCTTGAAGAATATAATCCTTATTCATCCAAAGGATTACTATTGAATATCTCTTCCACTTGATCATTAGCAAGTAATCTTTCATGAGGAGGAGTTGGTTCATCACATGAAGGAATTTAAGCACATCTATCATGGACCACATTGCCAGAAAGAAGAGCACCATGACAGGGGGAGTAACATACCTATGAAGAACTACTATTCGTAAAGAAAATAAGCAGCTTGACAGGGGGAGTACTTGGGCACCCCATTTTCCATTGATGTCAAAGGGGGAGAGAATGTTGAAAGGGCAAGAATATTGCCATCAATGACAAAGGGGGAGATTGTTAATCTATGTTAAGTCCCTATACTACTAGTATAACCCCTTATTGTTATTAGTACAACCCCCTCATTATATTGTTGTGCCCATGTAGTCCCCACATTGTTATTACTGTGTCCCATAGAATCCCACTATTTTTATTATTGTGCCCTTACATTATTACTGTTATGTCTGCTCTGATTATATTATGACCCCTTAGACTCCTATATATAGAAAGGAGGCCTTGTCATTTGTATCATCTAAGAATTGTTCATTTGTTTAATGTAAAGTAGGTTGCCCCCTTGAAGAGGCTTATTTCTAAGGCGTTGATCTATATTTTCTATCTTTTTGTGCGTTGGTTTCATAACATTTGGCATCAGAGGTTGGATTCGAGGGTTTTGCTGATCCAAACAGGTCATCATGGAATTGTTGCTATAACTTTTTTTATGCGATGTTTCAAAAGCTAAAACAAAAACCCCTATGAGCCAAAATCATTTTGAACCTCGGGTCCGAATTTCAAAGCTTGTCTCGCTATATTTTCACAGATAAGATATGAGAAAATTAGGGTTTTTCCAAGCTCCAAAATTCCATCTCAAAAAGGCCATCATGAAAATTTCACTATAATTGTTTGTCTACAAAGTTTCAAACTATGAAATTAAAACCCATTTGAGCCGAAATCGTGGTGAATCTTAGGCCCTAATTTCAGAGCTTGTTTCACTATATTTTCGGAAATAAAGTCCAATAAATTTAGGGTTTGTGCAGGCTCCCGAATTACATCCCAAACAAGTGACCTAGGGAAAATCCTCATAACTTTATCTCTGAGAATCAGATTGAAATTTCGTAAGAAGATATAGAAAGAGGACAGACTGTAGTTTTCTTTTTATCTTTTTCAGATCTGAAGTTTGAAATAGTGACACGTGGCACTTCATACAAGTTAAATCTTCTGAAAAGGTATATAATCAGGTCATCTTGGGAGATTGTGCATAACTCTTTCTTGGAGAATCCAATTTTGATCAGACTAGTGGAAGTTTAAAGAGGACATAGAGGGATACCACAGATCGTAATTTCAGAACTTGGAGATCCGAAATTACAGAGTGACATTTGTTTCAAGATCGAGCTCCTAGAATCAAGAAAATGTGATATGAGGAAGTTTGACGGCAAGGATCCGGTAAATTGGATACTACAGATGGAACAATATTTTGATCTACATGAGGTGCAACTGTTACAAAAGGTACATATTGCATCTTTATATTTAGAACCAAAGTAATTTTTATGGTATGAAGGGCTTTGTTCTCGTAAACCACTTTTCACATGGTTAATTTTCACAGAGGAAATGATAGCACATTATGAGGATACAAAGAGAAACACCTTCTTTAGCTAGTTGATAAATCTAAAACAAAAGGGATCAATGGAAGAGCACATTGAGGATTTTTGAAAATTGGATATAAGGGTAAATGATATTCCATAGAATAAAGAATTGATGTCTTCATAGGGACTTTAAAGGATAACATTCAACATGAGGTTCGTGTTTGGGAACCTGATTCATTAGAGAATGCATTCAGGTTGGAAAGAAAAAAATGAAATTGAAATTATGGAAACAAGGAATCCCACCACTCACGACTATAATTATGGAAGTGTTTTTTCACCTAGCCTTCCACAACCTACAAGGTTTACACCACAACAATTGGAAGAAAAAGGAGAAAAATGGCTTTGTTACAATTGTGATAGAAAATACACTAAAGTTCATAAGTGTGTCGAGAAGAAATTATTTTACATAGATTATGAAGAGGAGGAAGAAAAGGATCAAGAAAAATCAAAAGAAGAGGATATACATCAAGAACCAACCCTAGAGAAATAAGAAATGAATCCAGACATATCTTGTAAAGCATTGGAAAGAATCACCACTCCTCAAACTCTTACGATAGAAGGACATATCAAGAAGAAAAAGGTTCAAGAAGTGAAAGATCACATCGAGAAAGAAGAAGTGAATATGACCATATCTTTTAATGCATTGGCCAGAATTACCACTCCTCAAACTATTAAGATAGAAGGACATATAGAGAAGAAAAATGTTCAAGTGAAAGATCACATCGAGCATCAAGAAATGAATCTGACCATATCTTGTAATGCATTGGAAGAAATTACCACTCCTCAAACTCTCAAGATAGAAGGACATATCAAGAAGAAAAAGATTCAAGCAGTGAAAGATCACATCAAGCATCAACAACAAGTTCTCCAACTTTTAAAGGATAACACCACTTTCATCCAGAATCAAATGAAACAACAGGGAGATCAACATCACAAAGAAATAAGTTTTGATGTAGGCGATTGGGCATTTTTATGGCTACATCTCAATCAAGCTATTTATGAGAAGGAAATGTTGGCAATACTACATGCACTTAATAAATGGCAACCTTACCTAATGGGAAGACACTTCAAGGTAAAAATGGATCATGATAGTCTTAAATAATTCTTAGAACAAAGACTATCTTTAGAAGAAAAGAAAAAATGGGTCACAATTATGTTGGGTTATGAATTTGAAATCATCTACAAAAAAGGGAAGCAAAATGTTGTTGTAGATGCACTCTCAAGAAAGGATGAGGATGTGGAAGCATTGTTTTGTGCTATTTCTATTATCCAACCAAATTGGATAGACAAAGCAAGGGATGAATGGAAGAAGGAAGAAGAAGTGTGACCACTCATTTAAAAGTTGTAGAAGATCCCAGTTCAAACAATATTACTAGAACTTGATGAGGAAGGAAAAATCATATTGGAACCTGAAGCGATCACAAAACAAGAACCTAACATCTATGAAATTTATCAATGTCAGAGTATCTCATCAAGTGGAAGAACTGACCTACTAAATATTCCACATGGGAGGACAAGAATTTTATACAGAAGCATCAAGAACTACTCAAACATTGAGGACAACACTTTTTTAAGGAGAGGGGCATGTTAGGTCCCATACTACTAGTATAACCCCTTATTGTTATCAGTACAACCCCCTTATTATATTGTTGTGCCCATGTAGTCCCCATATTTTTATTATTGTGTCCCATAGAAGCCCACTATTGTTATTATTGTGCCCTTACATTATTAGTGTTATGTCGGCTTTGATTATATTATGACCCCTTAGACTCCTATATATAGAAAGGAGGTCTTGTCATTTGTATCATCTAAGAATTGTTCATTTGTGTAATGTAAAGGAGGTTTCCCCCTTGAAGAGGATTATTTATAAGGTGTTGATCTATATTTTCTATCTTTTTGTGAGCTGGTTTCATAACAATCTAGGTTGTCATTGGTGTCAATATGGCAGTAGCCGAGATGGAAAATATTGTTGAGATGCTTGGTTCCAGATGATGATGTCATAACTCTTGTTTCATAAGAATGTCATAAATTAATATGTCCAGTCACTAACGAAGAAGTCTTAATAAGTTCCAAGTGCCAAGTATTTAGAATCCCTTGATGACATATGGAGGACTACATTTGATGATGCCATATTCTTGATGAATGACCATAATTGATGAGGTCTTGATAACATGGTTGGAAGATTATTTTGGAGTTATACTAATGATGTTGCACTATGACTGCACTAGTATATCATGACATTTTTCATGTGTCATGCTACATGGATGTTTCACTCCTACATAATGACTCTATTATCCTATGATGACACTGATAACAATGAAGAAGCCACGTTGTCCCAAACATTCCTCATGTTGTCCCAAACTTTTTATGCATAAAATTTAAGGACAATCACAAAGAAAAAATATTTTGGACACCTTGGAGGCATCCTTTGAAAATGGATCCTAGACCATATTAAAGAGGATTGTTTCCTCTTTCCAACAAGCCTTTATTTTCCCCGAAAATCCCAATAGTTTGTGAGATATTGAATTTTTAATTTAAGGAAATTATTCCTAGCAGTGAGACGACCTACACTCAGTCATACAAGTCGGCCTCACTTCAAATAGATGTGTCCCTTTAGTTTAAATGAAATATCTATAAATAGACATCTAAACACTTCATTTTGATCAAAAATTGAGGCAATAATTCAGAGATACGAATTACAAGAGAAGACAGAAGGCTGAGGAGAACAGGGAGACTATTGTTTAGGACAAAAAAAAAGGATAATTCTGTTTGGGCATAAAATCTTGGTTGAAGCTTCCATATTTTCCATGGTCGAAGCTGTCATAGTTTTTGTGGTCAAAATTGTCGTAGTTGTCGTGGTCGAAGCTGTTGTAGTTGTTGTGGTCGAATCTGCTGTAGTTTCCATGGTCAAAGCTGTCATAGTTTTCATGGTTGAAGTTGTCGTAGTTTCCATGGTCGAAGCTCCCGTGGTTGAAGCTGCCGTAGTCGCCATGGGCGAAGTTTCCGTAGTTGTCATGGTTGAAGCTTCCATGGTCAAATTTGTCATAGTTGTCATGGTTGAAGTGTTGATTTACTGGGATTGGGAAAATAGAGTTTGTTGAAGTATTCTCTTGAGAACAGAATAGGGCAGAGTTGGAGAACTTTTTGAAGTAGCATATTGAATATTTGTGGAGATCATTGAAGACCATGATGCATTGAAGCCATTATGAGGTGACCTTGAAGAATTTTTGTTTAGGTAACATGAAGAGCAGTGGTGACACCTTCATGTGAAGAACAAGGTTGTCATTGATGATGTGATGTGGAGACTAAGTGAAGGTGTAGCTAAAGATTGATAGGGCTTGTTGAAGAAAACATTGGGAGTTGTGAAGTATAACCAAACATACTTTGACAAAGTGAAGCTATAGGGTTGGAGCCCTTGGGGTTGGTGCCTCAAAATTTACAAGGTTGGTGCCTTGGAAAGTCCAAGTTGGTGCTTGGCAAATATAGGATTGGTGTCCTTGGAGTTGGTGCTCCTAAACTGAAGGTTGGTTCCTTGGATAAGTTAGGGTTGGAGCCTTAGAGTATCAGAGTCCTCAAGAAACCAGGTCAGAGCCTGAACCAGATATAAGGTTGGTTCCTTAAAATTGACAAGGTTGGAGCCTTGGAAGTCCAAGTTGGTGCTTGGAAAATAAAGGTTGGAGCCTAGAAGATTGAAGATTGGTGTCTTCACCTAGGGTTGGAGCCCTACATATATTGTACCTGATTTATTGAAGAAATTAATAAAATCATTTATTCTTATTTTTCATTTTGTGTTCTAAATATAAGTGATCTAAATGGTAAAAGTAACAACTGAAAAGAAATATTGATTCACCCCCATCTCAGTATTTCGAATAGAATGTGGGATATCATAAAATAAACCAAGACATAATCAACTAGGGACTCCAAAGGTTAAATCACCTCCACCCTCAAGCTACTGTGATCTCACCTACACCGATCCCGAGATCACAAAACCAATATAGGCTTGGATACTTAAAAATTCCTTCACCATACTTTGAGGAATTTTCCATCTCCACCCACTTGTTGAGGGCTTCCCAAAGAAAACCATCTCCACCCCCAACGCTTGGGAATTGTCCTAAGACCACCTCACCCATTTCCAAAATCTTATGGAAATCCAAAGCTCAACTAAGAATGAATCCCATCACACCATGGCTATCTATGAAATGGAAAGGCAAGGATAAAACCACTGTCAAACCAAGAAAAACCCATGCCAATGATAGAAAATTAACCAAATATATAAATTCATGTACCATTCATTTACACCTCAACTAGGAAATCACGCATGTAACCTATTACCTGCAAAATTCTCCTGCTGAAGCTGGTGATCCAACTTTCTCCTTTCTTTCCTTTTCTTGTACTTTGCCTTCCTTTGCTTTCTTGCTTGCTCTCCCCTCTTGGAGATCTCTCTCTCTCTCTCTCTCTCAATGGATCCAACCCAAAACTGACAAAAAAATGTGAACTATTTCTTTAATGCCTTTTTATTTTTGATATCTCATTTTTCTTCATTTTCCTTCATTTTTCCTCTAATTTCCTTAGCATGAAAATATGTGTCTCTTCACCTCATTTTTATCCTATTTTCATTTATTTCTCATAATTAAATGCCAATTATTGCCTTTCCTTTGCCAATTTCTTTTCAAATTTCCAAAGCCATAACACATTGAAAGTGATGCCCACTATAATGTTTTTCCCAACATTCAGCTTGGAATACATGTCCCATGACCTTGTTCTTATTTTTCCTTTATTAGCCTTTATTACATGAACTTTAACTCGAGGTTGTTACAAACCCCTCCCCCTTAGGGGAACACCATCCTCAATTCTTTATGACACCTATGACCAGTACACCGCTGAAAATAAAAACATACTGCCTATGGAGATTTATACATAGCTCGATATAGTATTTTCAATGACATCATACTGAAAACAAAACAAACATACCACTTATTGGAACTTTATAACACAACTCATTGCAGTATTTACAACCATATACATATGCATATACCAAAAACTCATTTTCTTGAACTAGAAAAAATGAAGGATATAAAGCCTGCATCTAATCAACCATCTCCCGTGTAGCTTCATCAAGTCGAAAGTGCTTCTACTGCACTTTAATTTGCTTGATTGCTTGGTTCTAGAGCATGAGTTGTTTTTGTTGCAATATGCATTGAGGTTATGGATGGAATCCTCCATCTGGTTCCAATTGCAATATAGACCAATCAATCACATGATCAACATCCTCCATGTATCTCTTAAGCAATGAAACATGGAAAACATCATGTAATTTCACTTTTGGTGGCAATGAAAGTTATTAGGCAAGTGGTTCAATCCTCTCAAACATCTCGAAAGGTCCACAATACCGAGGTTTCAGTTTGGCACATGACCCAATCCTTAAGGAGCTTCTATTGGGATTGATGCATAAATACACGTGCTCCCCAACCTAAAATTCCTTGAATGCTTTATGCTAATTTTTATAACTCTTCTTCCTATCCTGTGCTTCCTTCAAATTCGTTCTAATAACCATCATCTCTTGCTCCATCTCATCCAACATATTCGGTCCAATCAATACCCTATTTACTGGATTACTCCAGATGATAGGAGTATTACAACTATTCCCATAAAGAGTCTCAAATGGATTCATCCTCAAGGACTCCTAAACCCATTATTATATGAAAACTCTACTAGTGGAAGATACTCCTCCCACTTCCTCTATTGATTCATGATGTACATCATCAACATGTCCTCAAGAATCATATTGACACTCTCTATCTATCTGCCCATCTGTCTACCAATGATAAGTTGTACTGAAAGCCAACTTTGTCCTGAAGCCCACAAACAACTCCTTCCAAAACCTAGAAGTGAACTTGGCATCTCTATATGATATGATCTTCTTGGGAACACAATGCAACCTCACTATCTCCCTGATGAAGACCTTATCTACATCACTAGATGAATTAGTAGATTACAATGCAATGAAGTGAACTACTTTACTTAACCTATCAACCACAACCATGATGTAATCATGTTGCTTCGATGTCCTCAGAAAACCTATAATTAATTCAATGGAAATGACCTCTCATTTCCATTCTAGAATATGAATCGGTCGTAATAAACCAGCTAGGTGCCTACATTCAAATTTCACCTGCTAACAGCCCATACATCTAGCAACAAACTCAGCCATCTCTTTCTTCAAGTTCGGCCAGTGATAGAACTTATTAACAACTGTCAATGTCTTCTGATATCTCGAGTGACCTAAGTATGGATTGACATGAAATTCCCTCAAGATAAGCTTATTGAGCTCACTGCTATCTAACACATAAATTTTCTTCCTGAATCTAACCAAGCCATCTGCCATCAAGTGATACTCCTCATCCCTATCACCTTAACCCCGCTGCTGCAATCTCTACTTCAACTATTGGTACCTATCATCATGATGTCTTGCATGCAAGATCTACTCTTGTAAATATGTACCAAAGATACGATTCACCTACATTCTCCTACTAAGAGCATCTGCAACCTTGTTCTCCTTACCCTTAATGTACCTAGTCTCAAAGTCAAACTCACTGAGGGTAGCTAACCATCTAGATTTCCTGACATTCAGATTAGGTTGGTCAAACAAGTATCTCAGTCCACTATAATCACTCATTAGAATAAACCTCTTTCCAAGAAGATAATGCCTCTATATCTTCAAGGAATGAGTGATAGTTTCCAACTCAAGATCATGAGTCACATATTTTTTCTCGTGCTCATTCAACTTCCTTGACTCATATAATACCACTTGTCCTTCCTGCATCAAAACTCCACCAACTCCTCTCTTTTAGGCATATTTACATACCATGAACTATTTATCTGGATATGAAATATTCAATACTAGAGAATTTGTAAGCAAATGCTTCAACTGCTCAAAACTAGTAGCACACTCCTCAGTCCATTCAAACTTCTTTCCTTTCCTCTATAAAGATGCAATAGGATAGGAAATATATGTGAAGTTCTTGTTGAGCCTCCTGTAATAACCTGCTAGTCCCATGAATGATCTGAGCTCATCCACATTCCTAGGATCTGGCCACTCCATGATAGCTTTAATCTTTTCTGGGTCCACTTCTATCCCATCCTTGGAAACAACATGTCCCAAGTAAGTTGCTGAGCTGGAATACAATTGATGCTCTCTCAACAATATCAATATTGTTGCTAGTTTCTTTGAAAGTTATTCCTCCTTCTTAGAACATATCAATATATCATCAATGAACACTATTGTAAACTTGTCTAGGTAAGGACACAACACATTGTTCATCAAACACATAAAATTAGTTGGAGCATTAGTAATACCAAAAGGAACCACCACAAACTCATAATGCCCATACCTGGTATGGAATGCAGTTTTGTAGACATATTTTTCTTTTATGTGCACTCGATGATATCCTGATCTCATATCAATCTTTGATAACATTGTTTCTCCCTTCAATTGATCAAACAAGTAATCAATCCTCGCTAATGGATACCTGTTCTTGATAGCCACTTTGTTCAACTACCTATAATAAATGCACAATCTAAGAGTACCATCCTTCTTCTTAACAAACAACACTGGTGCACACTAAGGCGACACACTTGGCCTTATGTATCCCTTAAAAAGCATTTCCTTAAGCTGCAAATTCAATTCCCCCAACTCTAGAGTGCTCATCCTGTAAGGTGCCTTTGATGTTGGTGTTGCTCCTAGTACCAACTCAATAGATAAATCCACTTCCCTATGAGTTGTTTACTCTAAAATATCTACAGGAAACACATCCTGAAATTGTTGAAATATGGGATACTTATTCATAATTTCATCACCCTCAACACCCTTCATCTTGTTACTGGAAACATGCACTGCAAATAATACAAACCCGTTCCTGCAACTACGCTTAGCTTGCATAGTTGTGACCATCCTCACTAATGCAGGCTTCTTCTTTCCATGCAAGATTCTCTTTTCTTCATCCTCATCTAGGCACTCAATATCCTTCTCATAATAGTCTACCTTGGTCATGTGATTAAACAACTAATTCATACCCAAAATCATGATATATGAACCCAAAGGAAGCACATTTATATGTGTCAATGTAGGCATACCATTCAGCTCAAATGCATAAGTTCTCACCCAATGATGAACTCTTTTCTTAGTCTATGTAACCAACTACACCAACCAAGACTCTACATGCACTTCTTTACTCAAGCCACACTTATCTACAAAGTCAAGACTAACGTAACTATAATTAGATCTAGGATCAATCAAAATTGAAACTACTCGATCACAAAGCTTACCTTCCATCTCAATAATGGATGCATGATGATCTTCTTTCCTGTTATAAGTGTTACATAGATCCGAGGAGTTCTATGACCAACATCCCCAACTGTCTTCACCTCCTGAGCATTGTAGATCTGAGATTTGCGGCTCTGGTACAATGGAAAATCCTTCCTGCAATGTTCCTTGCCACAAATCCAACACTACAATGATTCTCTGTCACTACCTTTATTCTACTACTCTCCAAGATGAGATCCATGTCCATTCTTAGTTTCATTGAAATTCTTGTAAGGAACCACATTTTCCTTCTCACCTACATCTTGAGGTCATTCCCACTTCTAAGGCCATTTTCCCTTAGCCTTCTCATTCCCTTCCAATCCTGCTTAGGCTCAGACTTATGCTTCGACTACTCATAATAATGCTTCAATTTTCTGATGACTTCCTCCAAGGACTGAGGCTCATCATACTCAATCTGATCCTTAAATACTAATTGAAATCCACTCATGAACCTTTGAACCTTCATTTTCTCATCCTTGAGAAAAGAAACATACCTCAAAAGCTATAAAAAATTAGTCATGTACTCTTCATCTATCAGAAAACCCATATTCATCTAATAGAACTCCTTGGCCTTTCCTTCATAGTATCTCTTAGGAAAGTATTTCTTTCTTAAGAGTTTTTTAAAATCATGCCAACTCAACGCTTCTACCTTGATTCCTATGACATGCTTTAGGTCTTCCCACCAAATATTTTATTTCCCTTTGAGACTAAAAATAACTATCCTAGCTTTCATATTCTCTATATAGTCATGCAATTCAAAGAGCTTCTTCATCCAAAGAAGCCATGTTTTTTCATCTTTCGGTTTCTTCATATCTCCATCAAATGTAGGAGGCTTGGCTCTCTTGAACTCATCTGGAACATACTACTTTTCACTCCTCCGAAGGATGATGGTTGTGATGACAATGATGTCTCTCTAAACCAAAAACATAATAGAACCCGTAAGCACTACCTCTCTTGTTAGGTGTATCCAACCATCTGCCACCTTTGGTTGTGTCATCCTTTTCCAACCTGTATCTTGATCAAGACCTATTACCATATGCCCCATTATTCCTTTCCTCCTGTCCATGACTGATCTGTGGTTGTCCCTATCTTTGAAAATCTGATAGGCATTAAAGGAATCATTACTACATTAACCTTGACTTTATTTTCCTGAGCTCTAGCAAGTCTTTCTTGTGACTGAATTATCCTGTCATTATCTTCCTTCCAACTTCTAATTTCTGCCTTTAGACTTCTCAGTGTATCTTCTATATTATGAGAGTACTTATCTCCTTACTACTCAGATGATCTAAAAGTAGAGTCACATGAACTGTAATCCACTATTTTTCTCATCATATATGATCTTCTTCTTCCTAATAACATATCATGCTAGATCAACCAAATAGAAACATGATCAAACATACCTTAATGAAGTTCAGGGGATGCTATCTCATCTGCAAAAATTAGTCCATATTAGCACGTTATAAATGTATATATATAATGACACAACCATATAAATTTATTGACATCATGCATGATAACTCAAACTGTAACACCGACTATATACATGACAACCATAACCACTGCAATGCATGCATACAACTAACATCCATGCATAACAATCACATCTAACCCATCCACTCCAAGTGTTTGAACCTGGATGGTCTTATGCCAATCTGTAAATGCTCCCTCCCGCATTTACCCGCTTTCACAAGATCCTAAGGTAAATGTGAGTTTGAGTGCTACTATGACATGACCCAACCTCCATGTTCTAGTCATGGAAGTGGGTCTTATAATCCAACCAAAAATCGACATCCTGCAGGGACCACATACCACTTAGGAGGCTACAAACCACTCCAAGTGGTCAGTCCCTAAGTTGGAACCCTTTTATTTTACTCTCAATAGTGCAAAAAATGTTAGGAAATTTATATGATTGAAATCTTGTTACATTAAGTTATCAACTAGGGACATATTCTTTGTTGGAAATGTTGTCATTTATGTCAAAGCATCATTAAAACAAGGTAGAATTTAAGATAGAAATAATACAAAGAGTTAATTGACATAAGCCACATGATTAATTATGGTAGTAGCCTCTATTAATACAACACATAATTATCACATGCATAATTATCTATCCTATATGTAATACCATGGCAAGATACCATGGGCTTCCAAAACCACATGTTCATAAAACACCATTAGTAAATTTCACCTTTAATATCTTATGTAAATTCCTATTTTCTAAGAGGAAGAGAACTTATTCCCTGATTCTAGGAGATAAGGAAGTATTGGGGGAATAAACATATATTTATTATTTTAATAAAAGTTGGCATGTCCTTTCAAATAGACACAACTCTCCACGAAGGGTCTCCAATAGATACAAATTCAAAAAGAATTGGAAGGAAAGGTGAGTGAGTGAAAATGCAATATAATTATGTATAAAGAAAAACATTATAATAGGAGAAATATATGAGTGAGGATTGAGTTCATTATGAGAAAAGGAAGGTTGAAAAATTAAGAATATAATATGTGAAGAAGTAACCAGCAGGTTTGGTGAAGGAAATGTGAATGTTCATCATTTTTTGAAGAAGTTGTATGCACTAAAGAAGCAACTGTAACTTGAAGGCTAGTGTTTCTCAAATGAAGAGATTTGTCTCTTGCTAAGTTTGTGCTTAGTGGTGGGAATTGGTGTCTCTAGTAGGTTGATGCTTATGAATGTCTGTAAGAGTAGGTTGGTGCCTACAATGATTTGTACCAATGGGGATTGAGATCTCCAGTAGGTTGAAGCCTATGAATATTTATAATAGTAGATTAGTGCCTACAAAGAGGTTTCCATGTAAATCTTGTGTTTTGTGATTTGTAGTTGATAGATGTTATGTGTTATTTCTTTATTGCACTAATTTAAATTAAATAAGTAAAATATTGTCTTATACTAATTCACACCCCACCCCACCCTCCTCCTCCTCTTAGTATAAGTCTGTGCCCAACAATTGGTATCAGAGTGAGTTCCTTTGGAAATAGTCTAACAGTTGAAAAGAAGGTCTTGGGACCACATATGGCTAGTCACAAAAGGTTTCTAAAAAATAAATCTCCATTTTTTTATGGAACAAACTATGCATTCTAGAGTATAAGGATGCAAACTTATATAATGGCTCTTGTCTTTGACATTTTCCAATTTTTATGATTGGTTATAAATCTCCAACACCTCCACCAATATATTAAGCTCGAAAGAAGGATAATTAACATAATGCAAAAGCTATAAAAGTTGTCTTGTGTGGTCTATTAGAATCAATTTTTGTCAAGGTGATGCATTGTGAATTAAAAAAAAAAAAAATTGGGGAAAATTTCAAATTTTCTATGAAGGAAATGACAAGGTTGAGAACGAAATGATCTAGTAAATATAAAGGTAATATTCCCTTCAAATGCCTTAATTTTGGAAAAGTAGGACATTTTTTGTTAAGTGTCCATATGTGAAAAATGAAAGTAGTGATGGTGAAGAAGACCATAACATTAATAGAGTAAATTTCAGCGACACAAAAAGGGTAAACATGAAAAGAAGAACAACTTCCATAAGAAAAAGAAAATTTTCTACTCTAAAGTAGATAGTAGCTCATTTGAGGAGAGCAATGAATGTATCTTTGATAGTCATAGAAAATAAATTATATTCATGGCCATAGACACAAAGTTTGATGCCATGAAAAATCAAGACAAAAAGAAAAAAAAGGTGGATTCAAAAGAGGAAGAAAATGCCAAAAAAAATGAGGAAGTGGATATTAAAGAAGGGGCCATTTGTGCCTTAAGCAAACTAAAGAATCTTAAGAGAAATTATTTGAAACAAAATGAATAGATACATAAATATGAAGAATATGATCATGATTCAAAAGCTAAAATATCAAGAAGTCTTAAGAAACAAAAACCACCATTATTAGCCTAAAGATTCAAATAGAAGAGGAAAAAAGGATGACATAAGTGGTGAGAATTGCAATAAAGGAAAATGAATAAATATGTAAATTTATAATATGAAATTGTTTTGTTAAGAAAGGAATTGAGAAGCAAGGAAAATTAAGGATGGAAGAATTTATTTTAAAGTTTAGAAACATTGGGGAATATTAATTTTCCATAATATGCAAATTGTAAAATGTTTGGCGATATTTTTGTAAAAATATTTACATTTTTATAAAATTTTGGCGATTTTTTTGGAAAATTAATTTTAAATTGTTCGCTTGTGTGGGCCTGACCCAGGTTCAGAGGTGATTTAGCCAAGCAAATCCCGGTACTACTAGCCCTTTCGGCAACAGTCCGCGGAGCGTGGACTGAGGTCTCACCCGAAGTAGTATGGGAGGGTGCTAGAACCAGGTTTTTGCACCCTGGGGATGTCCAATGAACTTCTAGAGGTTTGCAGTTTAACCCTACACATGTCGCTACGTGCACCTATTAGTCCTTTGCAACCTGTGATGTTGTTTCTGTGTAGCCCTACTCAGGGCGCAACCTGTATTATACCCACGTTCCTTTCTATCTAATCTGTTATTACCCAAGTACTTAACTTATTGGTGTAAGACTGATGATCAATTAACAGTATATCCAACAATCATATAAGTGCATGCGATAAACAAAACAATATAAATGTAAAGAAGGCAATATACATAAGATTCATAAAAATTGGAATCAACTTCTCTTTATTTATTCTTTGTTCAAGATTACAGACTCGACACTGCCCTACTCACTCAGCTGCAGGGGTCTGTGTACTTAGCTGCGGACTCTACTAGGCCTCTGCGCACTCAGCTGCAGAGCCTCTTCCTACTACTACAACCCAAACTTAGACTCTTACTCTATGCTTGAACCATTCGTATTCATCTATCTCTCATATATGCTCTCTTTACAACTTACAGCCTCGCTCTATTTATACAATCCCATTGTCCATGGACCATGGGTAGGCCGACATGACATTACCTTACTTTACAATATTTAGGGTGAACAACCCTATGACTCAACCTATACTTTGCGCTCCGCGCCCACAATTCACAGATTCTTACAGTACATTTGACCAAAACTTGGGCTTTGAGCCCCAAAACATGTTGTGGGGGGATTCCATGCCCAACAGGCCCCCAACACAATCATTGTGACTTGTCCCCGAGTCACTCTATTGGTGTAGCGATTTTGGCGCGAAGCCCCTCCAACGGGTCCCGTACTGCTCGGAGGTCCGTGGCGCACTGTTTTGTGGTTTGGTGGACCTACTGCATGCGCTCTTCTGACGCTTCTTTGTGAGGATCAATTTCCTGCCTTAGCGCATAGAGTACCTGCACCTGTGCGAGCTTTCCCTTGATATTTTCCGTAATGGTGAAGGCCTCATCAATCCATGGCTGGACGCGCGCTTTGAGAAGTGCCTCTTTTTGTCTTGCGGCATCCACCTACTCTTTCAGTGCCCTGGCTTGCTGCATCTTTTCCAGTCGTTTTGTGAGGACGACTATTTGCGCAGTTCCTCGTACATTATCATATTACTCCTAAAGCTCACGTGCCTCTGTTTCCAAGCGCTATATGTTGGGGTCCTCCTGCAAGGATGTGAGGACGCTAAAGGCTTGGTCCAACATACTGGTACAGTCCTACACTGTCCATCCAATTCCTTCTAATCCTGTTTGAATAGCGCTAATGCGCTGCTCTCTAACTTCCGGAGGAGCGGAATGTTGCGCCTTCAGTCGCAGCTCGGCAATCTGGAGATTCAGCTCCAGTTGCACATGTGTGGTTTCCTCGCGCGCATTTTAGACTCCACTTGCTAAACAATGGATCTGCATTTCTATTGGTAGGTCTGCGGTGATGGATAACTCTGGGACTCGTCGGCATGCTTCATCAATTGTCTGCACTATCTGCTGGTTTTGTGACACTAGTTCATCAAGTTGTAGGCTAAGTTATTCAATGTTGATATTTTGCTCACTCATCACCTGAATCGCGCAGAGCTCTGCTATTATGCCATCCTGCAGTTGGTACAGTGTGTCTTGTAGAAGGGCAGCCAAATTAAGGCCAACTCCCTTGATCCTGCCAACTGCAGCTCTGTCGACCTCATTCTATATTGTTAGCGCCCCTTCCAGTAGCACTATGGTGTTAGCCATCTTTGTGCATAGCAGCTGCTTCACTGCTGATGTGCCTGTTGCGCCATAGGTGGCTATGGTTCCTTCCTTTGGGGGCTGCACCTGTAGTTCCTACAGCTGCACCCTTAGGGCCCCCAACACAACTTGTTGCTCTGACATGGCTTCCTGGAGTGCTTCCTTGGTGACCTCGTGAACCATGTTGCTAATGTCGTAGAGGTCGCCTTCTGTTAACGTGATCGGCTCGATGGCCAATTTGGATGCCTTGACCTTTTTCCGTGGACCCGATCTCTCTATGACACACAGCTTTTTCAGTTGGGTGTAAGTTGTGCCCGGGTCTATGCCTTCTTCTACCAAGTTTGTGTCCTCCGCCTCCTGTCCCATAGACAATTTCGGGCCCTCTTCTTCTTGCATTGTTTCAGCCCCTGTTGTCTGCATTGCTGTTGCTACTTCAGCAGCCTTTGCCTACTCCGCAGCTGCCTTTGCTACCTCACAGACTGTTCTTACCTCCACGGCCGCCTTTTCATTGTGCCTCTTCTTAGCCAACTTCGTGACATGCTACTTTGCCTCATCCTTTCTTTTCTGTGCTACTGTCCTATCTAGCTCTGCCAAATTCGAGGCGCGCCACTCGGGAGGCCATGATTCTAACATGTAAAAAATTGCATCATCAATGGTGATGAAGGGGAGCTTGGTCCATTGCTGTGACAAATCCTTACGCGCCTTGATGTAAAAATTATGCATGTCCACCTTCAAGTCTGCAAAGCTCTGCAGACTATTGTGCACTATGGGGGGAAGGCGTGGCCTTCTATTGATCCACATCTAGATGCTCACCTCCATGAGCACCCAGAAGATCTTTGTCTCGTGAATCTGCTTCGTGTCCTTGGTAGCCCAGAGTGATGCGTAATTTGCGACCTCTAGTATGTCCTGTTCGATGCTCGGGAACTGACTATCCTCTGGCAGTTCTCCCATTACTAACAAAATGGACAAGAGCAACCACGCATAGTGGAAGGTCTTGCCCTGCTCCTGGGCTTCCTTGCAGTTGGTCAAGAATTCCTCGCAGAGGAACTTGGCCTAGTTGAATTGGACCCCCTCTGCGCATTGTTTGGCTAATGCAACTATCGGCCTTGGTACCTCATTGCCGCGACATTTTCTCATTACCTTTTTGGCCAGGAGTTGGGTGGCTATGCGCACCCCTTTATCTTTGATGTTGTTGATTGCGTAACCCCCCTTTTTCTTCTCAAGCTTATATTTTTTCTTCATGGCCTCCGCGAGCGCCAAATATCCACTTTTTCCTGCTATCGTCATGGGGTCCTTTCCCTTACAGGGGAGCCGGTAAATCCTATGGATGAGATCCGCCATGATGGGAATAGGCTCCTCCAGCCATAAATACCCATCTTGCACCAGGCAAAGAAGCTGCCTGATGACAAAAATAGTAATGGGCGCACGGTGAAAGTGTGGAATCCATAGCAGATGAAGCAATCTGGCCTTCTCCACACTGCACAATGATTTTCGCAGCTCTAATGTTGTGACTGGCCCCTCCATACTTTGCTTCATGAGGCTCTCCATCTCTAAGTGTGGGAACTTCTCGCTGTCCGTGAGGTCCCAATCTTCAAACTTCATTGTGGGCACGTAGCCCAATTGCAAGCCCTCAAACACAATTCCATCAAGGAGGAGAGGGGTCTGGAGTGCGCTCTTGGTGGCATCCAAATCCTTGGGTATCTTAGTTTTCCCTTTCCATGGAGGGATGTAGTCGGGAAATTTCGTTGCAGAATGCATCGGCTAGATGTCCTCTCCCATGTCCTCTACTTCCTCTATCTCATAGATGAGAGCCTGTAGGTCCTCCTCCTTGTCATCTGTCTCAATGGTGATAGAGTTTCCATTTTCTTCCCTGGAGAGTTTATCGAACTGCGATTCCTCAGGGACATGTGAATTGGTCCCGCTGCCTACTTATATTTCTTGGGCCTCGGTGTCCGAGGCGATTTTGGGATTTTTGGCACGACCCCAGTATCTTCGGGAACATCATGTACCATGGGGTTCTATGCAGCCTCGTCAGTGGTTCCTTCTGCAGAGCCCAAACCTCTCCTGTTGGCCGCCATCCTGTTTGAACTATCTGTGGTCTTTCGCAAACTTTGGGGCTCGAATATCACTCAGTGCGCAACACTCTGTGCTCTAATCAACTGCTAAAATCTTAAATGAACAAGTGTTGTATCATGGCTAACCCTTGGAGTTTTATAGTGCCTTTTCAATTCAAATTCGACCGTTCCCCCCAATTCTGGGCCATCAATGCTTTCTTGGCAGCAGATTGTCCCAAATCTTGCCCTTAATCCATGTCTTAAATGCTTGTCGCCCGCTCCCTTTTGCCTTAAATCGGACATCCCGTCTTGAATAATGACACCAATGGTCACTTCCCAGCCTACCCACGCAACAGCGCAGCCCCCCATGGGCGGGCGCGAACCTTGTGACATGTTGATTTTGCACGCACCTCCCTCTTCGCGTAGCTCCCAAACAGACTCTTTTATAGTCCTGTGCTCTCTTTCAATTGCCTGGAGCGTTGAGACTGTGCTCCCTATCGCTAGTTAGGTGAGCGCACCACCTGTGCAAAACTTCAACTCGCCTTCCAATATAGTCCGCGGAAACTCCTCAATTTCCTGCGCGACAGTTAGCACCGCACATTCTACTGTATGCAGTGTGCTCCCCTGGTTACTGTGTTTAGTGAGGTGCGGTCGTAGCCATGGCAGCAGAGTCATAAATTCTCGGCGACACTCTTCTAATCTAGTGGTATGATCATCCGCACCTTGTTTTGTCATCCTTGGTTTATTGACGAGACATGCTTGCTTGATCTTGTTTTCCAGCCTCTTGATCTCGGCGTCCACCAAAATTCTTTTCTTCCTCAATCGTACTCGGTCTTTTTCGAGTTCGCGGAGTCGAAGGTTCCCTCACCGAATGGCTTCCTAAATCTTTATGAGTTTGACCTCGCGTAGCTGTGTGATTTCTTTGTCCTGGGCTTCGCGCGTTATTACGACTATGAAAGCTCTTACGAGTGGACTCCTCTTTGCATTTTGTTTAGAAATTACGGTCTCTACTCTGTTTCGTACCTTTGCAATCGTTTCTGACATCAGGGTTTTTCACATGGTCCTATAGGCCCATTGAACCGCTAGTACGCGCAAGTCCCAATCAGTGTGTCTTTCCTGGTGAACCCTATTCAGTACTTCGCACACCCTATCGAATGATTCTTCGTGGATACTAAGTAGCATGCATTTCGTTTCTTGCTGTTGGGGCTTGTTCTGATTCTCTATCCTGGTAGTGGTGTATGCTTATGCGGGTTGTACAACATATGTCCGTACGCATCAGAAAAGGTGGCCGTGCAACTTGTTCTGCCCCTGCTAACTGGCTCTCATTCTGAGCTGGGGTTTTCCAAAGCATAGGTGCATCATCCTTTTGCATCCACACCAGTCCTCAAAATTTCCTTAATGTGTACCCCACCATTGTGCAGGCATTGCGCGAAATGCCCATTTCAGCACATCAAACTGCTGCTATTCGGGTACTGTGATTTCAAATTTTTTCAGGAATTCATCCACCACGGTCAACCCATCATATGTCAGTAGATCCCTTACTTATGTTGTCACACAATGCAGTGATCTAACCATCATGTTGGAATTAAGCGTTGTTACTTCGTGCAGCTGATTCTGCCATCGCTCTATCTCTTCGTCTGAATCCGAAGTGCAGGAGCTTTCGCGCTCCCACGAAATCCTTCCATTTGCAGTCAGATTCACCCAATCCTCTTCTCATACGGTTATCTTGTAAATACAATCGAGGTTGTCATCACTATTATCGTCGTGCATCGGTTCTATGTATCGCACTCCTTCGGCTGGATCTAGCGGTACTACTACGCGTAGTGACTTTTTCTCAAAGATCATTTTGCGCTTCTTCAGATTTATGACTCCATTCATATCGGTGGCCCAGTCTATTCCTAGTAGCATGGGATAAGGATTACTGTCATCGACAATCTCTATCACTTCAAAATTCACCTGCGCACTCGCATCTTGAATATCTACTGTTACCCCTTGCAATATTCCCATGGGCAAGATCCTCTGTTGGTTTACCATTCATAACTGAATAGGAGACCACTGTAGCGCGGGTTTGCCCATGTGTTCCCATGTTTGTTTTGGTAGTACATTTGCATCCGATCCCAGATCTAGGATTACCTTATCCATTTCATACTCATCGATTTGTGCAGTCAACCTCATTTCCCTTCATGTGCATAAAGCATGCTTTCCAAGTTTCCGGACCATGCGTGGTTCTCCTAACCCCGCGCACCTAGTGATAAGTTCTTATAGTCCTTTGACTACCTTGCTGTCGCATAGTAGTTTCATGCATGTCTCCAGAAAGGTAGTGAGCATTGAAGGATCCATTCCTAATTCTAATTGATCCTTACTACCTGAAGTGGAGGCCTCCGTGAAGCTCTTATTAGCTTCCATGAATGCCTCCTTTACGCGTTCTAAATCAAACTCAGGTTCCTTAGTAGGAGCCTTGCGAACCCATGCACTTTATTCTAGCTACTTACCTTTATCATCGCTAGTGGTCACACCACTCCTAAGCATCATGTTTACATTCGGGTCTTCTTCATGCAGTTCAGACCTCATCATCTGCAAATTCTGAGTCAGAGGAGGTTGAAGTACCCCTTTTTCGCACAGTCTCTCTATCAGTGTAGGGTAGTCTTTTGCCTTGTGATCTAACTGAGTACAATACAAACATGATGTCCTCGTTGGGTTTGTACAATCACGGGCATAGTGCCCTGGCCCCTCGCAATTATAACAAATTAACTGTCCGCGACCCCTTCCTGGTCCCATTCCACCTCGACCTTGACTGCGCCCCTGAAATCCAGCGTGCACCATTCCTGCATTCGAGTCAAGGGCTCGTGTTTTGGTTTGCACCTTGTAGGCAAGAGTCTAATCCCTCATTAGTTCGTAGCTTCCACAGGTGTGCTCATCATGGCCTACCAACCTGCAGAAGTTACAAAAAAATTGTTGGGACATCTGCATATATTTCTGCAATAGATGACAATTATCCATAGTGTGTTTTCCTCCTATCTAACATATCGTGCACCATAATTCAGGCACCATGCTCAGCCCTGCCTGTTCCTCTGGTCTTAACAGCATCGGCCCTCCTCCTGTAAAGTAGTTCACGAACACTGGACAGTGGTCCTTGTCATGCCCCTGGCCTTTGCATTTTATGCACCATACCTCCTCACGAACCTCCGGCCAAGGTGTCATGTCCTGTTTCAAACATTGCATTTCCAGACACAGATTTTGTAGTTGCACATGGATTTGTTGGACTCCCAGACCAGGTTCTTGTATAGGGGTCTCATGCAATCTCATCGCCATTTCTAAAGCTTCATCTTGGGTGGAAAGTTTTTTCTGTGACAGCGTCGTCCTTAAGTGTGATGTCAGTGATGCTATAAACCATGTGCAGTGTTGTCCATCCGTCAACGTCATGTTGGCTTCGTGAATCATTCCCTTTAGTCTTTGGTCCAAATCCCAGGGGGTCTCGCTCGAGAGCATCATGATCTCCTTAAACCCGATTATTGATTGTGTTTCCGACTTTGGCCTACTAAATTCCTAGTTCAGTGCAGCCTGGATCTCTGCGATTCCTGTGTTTGGATGGTCATTAGAATGCTTGATGTACCATGTTAATGCACGATCCTGCAACGTGCTTACCAGCGTAGCCTTCTTGATATTGTCATCTGCAACACCTTGTGCTTCCCATATTGCTCTTACCACAAACCAGAATTGGTCTAGATCTTCATTCCCTACTCCTCTGAATATCGATAGTTTGATCGCACTCGCCGTACTAAATTGTGGTGGTGGCGGAGGTGGGGTGGGTGGAGATGTAGGTGAGGAGGGTGAGGAGGGTGAGATGGGTGACGGTGTAGGTGGAGGTGGTAAACACGGAATGCGCTACCTTATCATACTGACCACGCTTCTCGGAGAAACTTTCGTGAGCTCTTCCTCGCTTTCCCGCGAGGGGGAAATTAAGGCACTAGTTTCCAATTCTTCACTACTTCTGCTTATGTAGATCTTCCCACTTTGCTTAGTCCCAAACATTAATTTATTCAGATAACCCGCTTTTCACACAATAGCATCTTAATCCAAGTGTTCAAAGATTTAATATACTTACCTCGTGGTCCCTTGAGGAAACGTCGCTCCACCTCACTGTAGCTGACAGTCGTATCTACTGCAAACTCAGTGATAAATCCTCCTATAATTTGGTCGAGCTAATGGTCCACAGCTCACGCGATCTTATCTCCTAATGCTTCTAGTCTGCGCACTAATTCTGGAGTCCACACGATTGGTTTGTCGAGCCTACACCTTCCCTGACTGTCTACTAGCTTTGCGATCCACTCATACAGCTCCAAAGGAAAGGATGCAAAGAAAATTTCGTGGATTTATGTATACAAGTAATGCTCTAGCCATTGTTCCTTATATACTCGCAGATTTCTGTTTTCCTATGCCGCAAACTTGTGAATCTTCTTGTCCAACCACTCTTCAATTTATTTCTTTATTGGATTCTAGTGGCACAACATTAGACATCCCTTATGCAGATCCCGGTCCCGGCAATGGAACCATTTGTTGGCTTGTGTGGGCTTGACCCAAGTTCAGAGGTGATTTAGCCAAGAAAAACCTAGTACTACTGGCTCTTTCGGCAAGAATCCACAGAGCGCAGACTGAGGTCTCACCCGAAGTAGTATGGGAGGGTGTTAGAACTAGTTTTCTGCACCCTGGGATGTCTAATGAGCTTTTGGAGGTCCGCGGTTTTACCCTGTGCATGTCGCTACGCACACCTATTAGTCCTTTGCAACCTGTGATGCTGCTTGCGCACAGCCCTACTCGGGGTGCCACCCGTATTATACCCAAGTTCCTTGCTATCTAATATGTTATTACCCGAGTACTTAAATTATTGGTGTAAGACTGATGATCAATTAACAGTATATCCAGCAATCATATAAGTGCGCGTGATAAACAAAACAATATAAATGTAAAGAAGGCAATATACAGTAGATGCACAGAAATTGGAATCAACTTCTCTTTATTTATTCTTCGTTCAAGATTATAGACTCGACATTGCCCTCTGCACTCAGCTGTGGGGGTCTGCGCACTCAGCTATGGACTCTACTAGGCCTTTGCACACTCAACTATAGAGCCTCTTCCTACTACTACAACCCAATACACTTAGACTCTTACTCTATGCTCGAACCATTCGTATTCATTTATCTCTCATATATACTCTCTTTACAGCTTAGAGCCTCGCTCTATTTATACAATCCCATGGTCTGCGGACCATGGGTAGGCCGACATGACATTACCTTACTTTACAATATTTAGGGTGGACAACCTTATGACTCAACCTATACTTCGTGCTCTACGCTCACAATTCGTGGAGTCTTACAATACATTTGACCAAAACTTGGGCTTTGAGCTGCAAAACATGTTGTGGGGGGATTCCATGCCCAACATATACTATAAATTTTGGCTGAATAATATTTAGAAGAAAATGGAAATTGATGATTTTTTTTTGTTGGAAAAAATCTTGGTAAATTAGCCCACCTATGAATATTAGCCCATAAATTTTTCCCTATTTAGAAGTCAATTGCTTAGTTGAATAGAATCTTGAAGTTTGAAAAAGTGCTGGAATTTTGTATTTTAACTTCTTGAAGTTTAAAGCTTCTTGAACACAACACACTTTTGTAGAAATGGCATTGCAAAAATTCCTAGACAAAATAGGAAAGAGGATACTATAGAAAAACATAAAAAGGAATCCAGAAAATTTTGGAAAAAGATGCAAGAGCAAGAAGGATTAGAAGGGGAAATTCATGCTTGTACAAATTTCATGTCATGTTCACAATAAGGGGAACCAATGGCATATTGACAGCAAATGTTTAAGTAAATTGACAAAGGATAGGACCAAGTTTCTTATTTCGAAGGAAATAAATGGAGGTAATGTAAAATTTGGAGATAATACTACCATAAGCATAGATAGAAAAGGTACACTCAATCTTGATCATGAAAAGACTAAAATATATAATTACTTGTATGTTGAAGTTTTGAAATACAATATTCTTATTGTTAGTCAAATGTGCAATCAAGGACACACTCTCGTGTTCCATTCTCTAGGATGCCAGATAAGGAAGGAAGGCTCAAAAGGATTAGTGGAAAATGCAAATAGAACCTCAAATAATGCTTATATTCTCAATTAAATTAAAGGATAAAAATTTTAAATGGGAAAAATAGATGAAAGTTGGTTATAGTGTAGAAGAATGGACCATATGAAATTTTATAATCTAGTGAAAATCAACACTAAACTAGTCCCCGGATGCGGGTGGTCGCTAGACACATGGCGCATAAGGCTCGTCCAAAGGGCAGGTGTCCGCCCGGACGAGCCACGCATGACAGGAGGACACACCATAAATTCATCAACCCGCTGCATTTAAGGAAGGGAGTTAAGGGAGTTGACAGAGGCGTCCTGTCGACATTCATGGCGCGTCTTGAGAAGTGAAACATGGCGCTTCATAACCGCATTCTCTCGGACATTCTCCCGCAATTCCCATCTGCAACTGTTCTGATCTTGCAGGAGGTGACGGAGGTTCAGCACTTCGGCTCTCATTCTGGCCCTGAGAGTGATTGTGAGTGTTTAGCAGCTGCAGAGTGGGGCAATTGGCAGGCTCACAAGCAAGCCAGTTGCGACTCTGAGAATTTGGCAGTGCTTACTTACCCGCGTCTCTCGTTGGCTCTTGTTCTGGTTTCGAAAGAAGTTGTGGAGGTTCAGAGTCTCTTCTCCCATTCAAGCTTTGAGAGCGAGGGTCAAGGCTCTGCAGCCACAGCTTTGGGCAATTGGGAGGCAAGGATCTGGTCTGGCAATAAACCTGTGCCAACAGTGGTGTTGCGTTGCGGAATTGAGCGCCCTGTTCAGAGGACCAGAATGCAGCGCAATCGTGGAAGGGGCAACAGTGGTAGGGGAGGTTACAGTGGAAGAGCCCCCTCGACTTCTTCCTCAATTGAGGAAACCTCTTAGTGCAGAAGGCCGAGGGGAAGGCCCCCGGGCAGAGGTAGAATGGGGGAACCTCCAGCGCGCATGGACTGTGGGCATACGGAACACCCAATGGTGAGATACCGCCTCCCCTGCACCTTAGCTAATTCTACTTTCTTCGTGACTGTCTCTGTGGAGCACTGCAGCAATCCCTGGGAAGATGAGGATGGCAATCCCCGTGCCAACCCTCCGCGTGTTCCTGGGATTGTTCCTACGGTGGAAATGGAATTCCCTGCTGTTGAGATGATGCGGCCCATACATGACCCGGGAGCAGGCCCGAGAGAACCTGTTTGTGACTATGGCGCTGGCCCAAGTGACCGTGGAACGCGCAACCCTGGTAAGGCCATCCTCCAGCCTCCCTGCTGCAAGGCGGAAGATGAACCGCAGACTACTGATGAAGATTAACATGCCCAGCTCGCGCTCCAGGTTTTACAGCAAGAATTTTTCTCTGTCAGCTCCCTATGCGGTCATATATGAGTCTGTCACTCTGTCTCTATGTAATTGTGTCAGTTTTATGTTATCTCTGCTCTGTGTCGATGTTCTTCAAGTGTTTTTGTCCATGTGTCAGCTACATGAGTGTGGCTCTAAGTCTTTGTCCATGTGTCCTATGTAATACTGGCATGAATACTCAGGTGTCTACTGTCTGTCCTCGGACAAATCTTACAGGGCCGCGGCCCCGTTGTAATTTTGATAATGTAACTTTGCTCTTGCTGTAATATAATAGTTTAGCTTTACTTAGAAAAAAAAAAAAACACTAAACTAGTAGTGAGAGACATGCCAAAGATCACAAAACCTTTAAACATTATTTGAAAGAAATGTTAGCATGGGAAGTAGACAAGAGAAAGCATTAAGTCAAAGGAATACTCAACATCAAAACCTTTGGAACTTGTACATATAGACCTTCATGGGCTAGCAAGAAACAAAATTTACAAGGTGAAATTACTTCATGCTACTCATTGATTATTATTGAAGAATGGCACTGGTCGTATTCCTCAAAGATAAATATTAAGCATTTGAGAAGTTTAAAGCTTTCAAAGGATTGGTTGAAAGTTAAACTGATTTGAAAATCAAGTGCTTAAGATCAGATAGAGGTGGTGTGTTTAACTAAAATTGAATTTGAATAATTGTGTGAGCTTCATGGAATAGGGAGACACCTTTTAGCTACAAGAACTCCAAAATTGAATGGTGTGGTAGAAAGGAAGAATAAAACAGTACAAAAGATGGATATAAAAAAGTTGAATGAAGATAATTTATCAAAAATATTTAAGAGAGAGGTAGTCAACACTATAGTCTGCATTCCAAATAAAGGGAAATTTGATAACAACAAAAAACCTTATGAATTATTGAAGGGCATATCAATAACAATTGAATACTTCAATTTTTTTGGCAACACGTACCATCTATATGATGAGGATTTAAGAAAGTTTGAATTCAGAGCTGATGCATGTGCCATTCTTGGTTATTCATCAAGAAGAAAAACTTATAGATATTACAATAACGCTTTGCACAAAATGGTAGAGAGTGGAAACATAAAAGTGGATGGAGTAATGCATTGAAGATGAAAGCACAAGTAAATTTTCAAACATAGGATCTATACTACAAAGAGGAAAAATATAAATAAGGAGAAGAAAATGAAGAAGAAGAAATAGAATGCCAAGACACAAAGACATCGTCTAAATTTCTCCAAAAGAATCATTCAAAAAATGTAATTCTTCATGATAAAGATACTGGAGCGTAGATTAGAAGAAGATTAGCAAGTGGACCAAAATATGCAAACTTCTCCTTGTTATCTAAAATAAATCATAAGAAATTTACAAAATCTAGTAGAGATAAGCATTAAATTGATGCTATGGAAGAAGAGATTAATCGAATCAAGAAGAATGAGGCATGAAAACTTATTCCAAGGCCAAAAGATAAATGTGATTGGTGCCAAGTGGATTTTCAAGAACAAGTTGAATGAAGATGGGAAAGTAATAAGAAATAAAGCATGTTTGGTTTGTAAAGGCTATGCTCAAGTTCAAGGTATTGATTTTAAAGAAACATTTTCCTCAATTACAAGACTTGAATTTATTTTAATGTTTTTGGAATTTTTTTTGTTTCAAGAACCTCAAGTTCTATAAAATGGATGTGAATTAATCCTTTCTCAATGGATATCTATAATAATAGGTATACATTAAACAACCAAAGAAAATGAGGATCATGTGTTGTTATAGACAATTTTGTGCCTTACAGCAACAAGCATGAATTGTCAATAATCCAAGGGATACAAAGTTCCCTAAACATGATGTTCCTACCCCTAGAGGAACAAGGTCAGCAAACCAACAGCTCTCAGATCAGTTCTCCACCTGAAAACACTCAAAAACAAGCAATCCTGAAATCAAAGCAGGTGCTCCACTGGGTTTCTGCGCTGAAACACAACTGCTCCATGGTGTACCTGCGTTGCAAAGCAGGTAGAACAAAGCCCACCTGCGTTGGGCGAGTTTGGACATGTGGCACAGTGAGTCATTGCTTTGGAATCTTCCAAAAATGACACTTGGATCAGGTATTTCGCCTTGTGATGAGTCAGAGGATTTGTTTCTCCAAGTGGAAGCAAGGTTCACCAAGTGGACTCAAGAACTGAAGATCAACTAAAGATTAACTGAAGAGAGAGAGGACACAAGGCAGCTACACATCAGTTGCAAGCTGACTCATCCTTTCTCAATTCATCTATATATTGAGCTCTCTCCTATGAGCTCAAGAGGCTGGAATTTTGTGCAAAGTAATGATATGCTGTTGGTTTCATCATTGAGCTATTGGGTGATTGTTTGAGAGAGGTGAAGAAGAGCAATTCTTTCTGCTGGGAGGTGTTGCTGGGTTGGAGCCTGCAATGGTTGTAATCCTCTCAGAACCTTTATTTCTTCATTAATAAAAGCTATTGAGGTTCTTCTATGTGCTTTTGTTCAATTATATATTGTGATGATTGCATGTTTGGTTTACACTAATCCATGAACCAGTTATGATTGCATGCCTCTTGTAGTCTCCTTCTTTGTCATTGTGCAGGATCTCATTGCAGCTGGGCGAGTAGAAGGACAAAGAGCTAGGAGCAAGCGGCCAAAGAGAAGAGTTTGGATTCGACATTAAGCGCAAGGCAACGGTTAGTGCTCTCTCCATTCTCTTTTGCTTTCATAAAGAAGTAAACCTTCAGTAGCTTGTTTTACAGTTGTTGCTAAGGAACTGTCACCCTTAGAGTGGGTTAGGGTCATCCGAGTCGGATACTTTTCCCTACAACAAACTGGCGACTCCGCTGGGGATCGTATCCGTTTGATTGTGTTTGTAGTATTTTGCTATTCATTTCCTGAACAAAAGAGTACCAAATCGAAAAGCTTTTGACTATATCAAAATCGAAGTAGAGGGGCTGCTACTCTTGCTCATTGTCTGAGCAGATTCATGATTTGAAGAGCTGATCTACAAAGATCTTTGTAAGCTCTTAGTGATAGCTTTGCACCTTCTAAATCATCCCTTTGAGTGTGCTTGACTGAATGCTTCTGATTTGAGCAAAAACCGTGCATTTTTGAGAAAATTATGACCCGGAAACTATGAAAACGCAACTCTCGTTTTCCAAAGCAGGTGGTACACAGGCTACCTGCTTTGCAACGCAGGTCCCGAACTAGCTACCTGCGCTGAGAGCCAGTTTGACTATGCAGAGCCCGCGTTGACCCAAATTTGCTTAGTGCATTTGGGGTTTCCTCCTTTCTCTTGCCTGTTTTCACTTAGTTTTGCTGCTAGGTGTCAGTCTGGTGCCTATTTTGAAACCAATATTACTTGCCATCATTCTGCCTCTGTTATATAACGAAATTGTACTTGTTCTTTGTATTTCTTGCTCATTTACAATTTCCCATAACGAAAAGTAAACTAGTCATGCTTTTGGCCTCTTAGATCTGAACCTCTGTTAGGCATTTTGCTGGTCTAAAGAGTTAGCTTGTTTGCTGTCCATAGCTGATTAGTCACTTTACTTTCGTTAGTATGGTTTGATTTCATGTATTTCCAGTGATTAAGCAAGTGAATCTTAAGGCGTCTTTTGATTTTGGACAAACTTGTTTACTTTCGCTTTAAATCGAAATCAAAGTTATATAACCACTTTCTTTTTGTAATCCATCCACATTAAGAAAGGGAAAAGAAAATACATACATTGTGCATTTTGCATTTGAAAAAGTTTGCATGATGATTTAGGAGAAAGTGCATTAGTTTGTGCTGTATGAACTGTGTGAAAAGAATTTGCTTTTCTTCTCCCTCAGTAGTTAAGATTTTCATCAGTCAAAAAGATTTGAAAAAGCTTGCTTCTCATCTTAGGCTGCATTTAGGAATTTGTCATATACATCTCGTGGTGAACCTTGAAAGGAAAACTTTAAAAAGATCAACTTAAAATATACTGAATGAACCTAACAACGCATTTGAAACATAATGCAAACATCTAGAGTTCTAGGTAGAGACGTGTTCCGGCGTCGTTAAACATAGTGACTGTCGATCTCTACGAAGGTGGGTGATTCCTCCTGAGAGTCGGTGGCACTAATACGAACTTGTGCTCCCACGTACCGTCGCGTATATATTGGGAGACCCCTATAGGAAATTATCCTTTATCCATAGGAAGCCGTGTCGACCGCCCTACTGATCGCGATGCAGTGAACACAACATTCACGAAGATCGACCACCCGTACCGTAAAACGTATTCTGTGGTTTCGCGAAAGGTTTGGCACACCCTCTGCCTAGATCTCCAGAGCAGTTTCTTTTGGCCCTTTTCAAACTCTATAACTGAAAAGGTCCAACCGAGCATTTGTCACTTCGGGCTCGTTAATACATCGAAGGCGACTAGAGTCATCTTTAGCTTTTTCTCGACTCTTAAAACATGAAAAAGCAAAGTTATGTTTAAAAGCGTCTAATAAAATTCATTCAAATCGGAAACACAAATTTTCCCCTTTATATTTTAGTTGATCGAGTAATCCGCAATCGTGGAAGAAAGTCAATTGAATATCCGTCGTTCTCGGAGGCTTGCGAGTCAACCGTCTTTGTCTCCGGAATCGAAAACAATCCGGACAAAGCGAGCTCGTCGAACCAGTTCAAAATCTCCTTTAAAAGTTAGAACAAGCGTTCCAACAACATCTGAGATTCTGGTCACTCCAAACATTTCCGGAAACCCTGCCTCTATAGAAGAAGTTCAACCGCCACAGAGGGACAGTAATACTGATCCTAGTCTGGGGGCAAATACTTGTATGACTGAACCAGTTCCATCTGTAACCGGTCCAGAGAGTTTTGTTCCTCAAACATCCGTCGCGGTCGATACAACCCCTTCTTCGGCACCGGAAATCTTTTACGGACCTGACGGTCTTCCTCTTCCACCTGGTCTGATTGCGATAGAGGAAATTATAGAAGAACCGCAAGTATCCACTCCAAGTCAGTTTGGAGTAGGGGTCGCTCTATTTCCTGCTACAACAGAAGTTTGTCCATCACCAGTGGAAGTTCCTGTAGAATCACTAGGTGATCAATTGGATAGACTAAAAATGACTGAACAACCGTTGACATCTAGGACTGTGTCGAATGACACGGCGACGGCAGAATTACCTGCTGCAAATCCAACAATGTTCGCCGGCATACCATCTGTCCCAACTAGCTCGCAGTCGCTAGAAGGAGTCCAGCAAGAGACTATCTCGACAGTATGGTCTGTTCCTGTTTGTTCCGGAGTAATGTCTGGTAACTCTCATGGTGAGGCTCATCAAATTGACCCTTTTGGGAATCTAATTAGGCCATCCAGTCCTCCAAGGCAGGCAGTTGCCTTGAGTTCTGGGTTGCTACCGTATGGGGGGCAGTACCCATACGGGAGCTCTCAACCTTATTCAAGTTATGGCGGAATTGCAACGAGTAGTTGGGTACCTGTGCTATCCCAGCCACCGAGAGTTGTATATTCTATGCAACAGTGTGTACCTGTGACAAACATCCCAACTACACCGGCTATTGTGACCGTGTCGCAAGTTCAAACAATGCATGTTGTGTGTCAACCTCAGATTGCTCAGGTTCTCATGCAACAACCACTTGACCCTGCGACCCAACCACAATCACCTACTGGTGGGACAACACAAGTACAGTTGGGTACAACTACCCCACATCTTGGTCCAATGGTTAGTGTAGCGCAACAACCCATGGTGTCGCAACCGTGGATAATGCAATACCAACAGCCGCAATTCCAACAAGTGTACCAAGGTTCTGAACAGCAAATATTTGCGAATACTGGACAACCATATATTCAAAATGGTCAAAATCAACCACTTTATAGTGGTCAAGTCCATCAACCGTATTCATCATACCAACATCAACTCCATTATGCTGGTATGCAAAGACCGACTGTTCAGGCGATTCCATCGTATCCTGGTTACGCTTCACCTAACTTGAACCAGCAGTTACCATTCGTGGCGACTTTAGAGTTGCCTGATTTACATCGGTTAACAAACGATCCAATTGCTTACGCCCCTTGGTGGCCAGTGATTCCACACAAACTCCCATCCGACATTCCTAAATTCAATGGAAATCCAGGTGAAGACCCGTCGAATCATGTGATGACATTTCATCTATGGTGTTCGTCGAACACTTTGAATGACGATTCGATAAGGCTTCGCCTCTTTCAGAGGACATTGACAGGTCCAGCGGCAAAATGGTATATAGAATTGCCTAGAGCTTCGTTCGACAATTTTGGCTCCCTTGCCACGACATTTTTGACCCACTTTCAATTACCAATAAGGTATGAAACAAGAATAGAGATATTGACTAACTTCAAACAGACAACTGCAACTCATATATCAGATCATATACATGAGTGGCGACGTCGACGAAGAATGGTTAAAACATACGTTCCTGATCAGCTTTTAGCTGAGTGGTTTATAAAGTCATTACTTCCAGCTATAACGGAAGATGTAGCAAAGGGAGGAGTCGTAACAGAAGAGCAAGTTATCGCTCGTGCACAATACTTGGATTTAGTATATACTCAGTCCGGCACGCTCTATGACAAAATACCAGACGCCCCTAGACCAGAGTTTTCAATCCCTCCTCCTCCTAAATCAAACAGTGACTCTCATGCCGGCGATGGCGTGATTGGCACGGCAAACACGAATCCGAAAAGGACCAATCAAAAGAAGGCCCGTAAGGATTCGAATCAAAATGCGCATGAAGAAGTTCTTGCTTCGGAAGTAAATGCCGTATCGACAGATAAGGGCAAAGAAACCTATCAACCAGGAAGCAAGAAGAATCAAAACAAAGGGAGGAAGAATAAACAAGGTGGGTCATCCCCTAAGAAAAATTCTTCAAACTCTCCTAGGAATAGGAAACGGCTTCCGTGTCACATATGTGAAGATGATCATCGGACGGCAGATTGTCCGTACAAAGCCGAGTTTAAGAGATTCGTAAAGAATCCGCACACTCCAGCCGTATTAACTGATCCGTTTCCCGACCCAAGTCAGAATCTGGTTGACAGTGGAAATGCTTCCCCATCACAAGTCATGATGTTGTCAAGTTTTAAGCGCCAAGATGATGCTTTAATTTCAACATTAAACAAAAGCCGTGGGAATCCACAGCCATTGAATGGCGAAAGAAAAGGTCGACCAGGCAGTTCGACAACAACTTCGACAGAAGTTGAGCCGCCATCCAACACAAGAAGCATTCCATCGATCCCTGGAAGCAATCATCCTATCCAATATATCAGAGTAATTTTCCCAAAAGGCCCTCCTTTAATGGGCACTTTTACCCCACCACCGCCAAGTAATCTTGCGGAGTTGGATGCAATGGGATATGAAGCCTTCTATTTTTAATGGATCTAAAAGTTTCGAGGATAGTTCCTTTCTCAAGTCAACCTCGTTTAAAAAATGAAATAAGGAGTAAAAGAGGATAGTTCTTTGCGATGTCAACCTCATTAAAAAATGAAATGTCCCCTTATGATTTGGGAGGCATGCGCCTCATCTGCATTATTATTATGCTGGGGGCATCATCGAGCAGTTTTAGCAATGTTCATGCTCGTTAAAAAATAAACGCAAGAATCGAGCAGTTTAGCAGTGTTCAGGCTCGTTAAAAAATAAATGCAAGGATCGAGCAGTTTTTGTGCAGAAGTTCATGCTCGTTAAAAAATAAACGTAAATTGTGAGTAATCTTTCCCTAGCAGTTCAAGCTCATCCAGAAAAAATGAACCGGTAAACAACCTCGAGAAATGTAACCTTTGAAAGCCATATTAAAAGCCCTTGGTCGTGTTTATATGCCATCACCTCCATCCGTTCATTTGGCCAATCGTTCACCTCCATATGTTTGTTTACCCATTTTGAGGAACAGCTGCGAGGAGTGATTTCACTTAGCCATCCTTGTGACATTGCCGTGATTGGAGAATTCCAACCTGTACCTGGAATCTGCTGCTATCCCTGTTCATCACTCGTTCCTCAAAAGACGAGTCTTCTTTGAGCTCTTTTCACTGACTCGTAAAATATGAAAAGTTTGCCGAGTTTTGGCCTTCCAGCTCGTTAAAGCGACCGGAAAGCTATCCCTCCTCTAGATTTTAATCTTTTTGGACCTGAGGGATTATTGCACAAAAAGATCGAGCGCTTGTTTTATTCGGCTCGTTAAAGCAACCGAAAATTCATCCCTTCTGTATTGTTTTATACTTTTTCGGACTTAAGGGATTAGATGACGAAAAAGGAATCTTGGAGTTAACTTTTCGTACCTTTTCAGACTCTCTAAAAATGAAAAGGACCGAGTTTTCCTTGTCGTTAGACTCGTTAAAATGATTAAATAGCGACAAACTTGTCTTTAGACGAGAACGAGTTTCCCTATCGCTAGGCTTGTTAAAACATAGCGATGGGCTTGCCCGAAGGGTAGGTTATAGAACAAGCATATGTTATCCTCCTCAAGCTTGACAAAAATAAAGAGGTACTGGTTAGCAATGACTGGGGAAAAATTGGGAGAACCTCACAGCATTAATGGTAGCAAGTCGCTCTTGAACATGACACTTTGTCCTCCGTAGCACTTCGGGTTGGGTTGTTTCATTCACCGGTCGCAGAATCATGGTCCTCACCACGCCATCCACAATTGGGGTAATGCTACCAATCCATCACATCAGTGTCGTTATATGTTCAAGAGATGTGGTTCTGAAAAGAGTCAACCCTGTTCCGCCCACTGCCATACATTATCCTTCATCCACTTCATGACCGCCACCCTGAATCATACATCACAGTTTGTTTTCACCTCATCATAATCACTAGCTCCGTTCCGTGTCACTGATGTGGGATTCATTAAGGCCCTCCTTTGACGGATCGCTCCTTGTCAACATCAGCTCATTATCCAAGGAGTTGATCTAGGAACACCCCCCTCAGTACTTTGAAGCTTGCATGCCTCAATGGCAAGTTTCTCACTTCCGGCGACAGGTATACATCAATGACCTTCGACCAGAAGATTTTGCATGGTGGTCGACGCCAAGTCCTTTATTCCCACCATGTAGATTGTACTGTCGTACCTTGAGGGTCATCATCCTTATCGGTGATTCCTCTCGCGCTTGTTAATGGTTTACATTATTGACCGGTAATCAAGCGATGTCTTTCCATGTTCGACTTCAAGAAATTCTCACATGGATCGACTTGTACATCGAGTGAAGATCGGAAGAGATTGAAGACCCCGGATCTAGTTTCATCCATCCGGGCTGCGATATATATTCAGGACATAAAGACATTTGATATGTACATCATTGCAGCAGATGATCATCCTTTTCAAAGGATGATAAATTCGGCAGAGAATTATCAGTCTAGCATCAGACGATCGTCTGTTCTATGTGCCAAAATGTATTTATAAAGCTGAGCATAGGAATGCCCGCCTCAGCTAGATCATGAAAAATGTATGAAAAATAATGTATTGCATTGTATCTTATTACAGGACACTTCTCAGCAGATTGAATGAACTTCGGATCCTCTCAATAAAGCATTTCACCCGATAAACGACCTCATACTTTAGGGGGCATCTGTTATAGACAATTTTGTGCCTTACAGCAACAAGCATGAATTGTCAATAATCCAAGGGATACAAAGTTCCCTAAACATGATGTTCCTACCCCTAGAGGAACAAGGTCAGCAAACCAACAGCTCTCAGATCAGTTCTCCACCTGAAAACACTCAAAAACAAGCACTCCTAAAATCAAAGCAGGTGCTCCACTGGGTTTCTGCACTGAAACACAACTGCTCCATGGTGTACCTGCGTTGCAAAGCAGGTAGAACAAAGCCCACCTGCGTTGGGCGAGTTTGGACATGTGGCACAGTGAGTCATTGCTTTGGAATCTTCCAAAAATGACACTTGGATCAGGTATTTCGCCTTGTGATGAGTCAGAGGCTTTGTTTCTCCAAGTGGAAGCAAGGTTCACCAAGTGGACTCAAGAACTGAAGATCAACTAAAGATTAACTGAAGAGAGAGAGGACACAAGGCAGCTACACATCAGTTGCAAGCTGACTCATCCTTTCTCAATTCATCTATATATTGAGCTCTCTCCTATGAGCTCAAGAGGCTGGAATTTTGTGCAAAGTAATGATATGCTGTTGGTTTCATCATTGAGCTATTGGGTGATTGTTTGAGAGAGGTGAAGAAGAACAATTCTTTCTGCTGGGAGGTGTTGCTGGGTTGGAGCCTGCAATGGTTGTAATCCTCTCAGAACCTTTATTTCTTCATTAATAAAAGCTATTGAGGTTCTTCTATGTGCTTTTGTTCAATTATATATTGTGATGATTGCATGTTTGGTTTACACTAATCCATGAACCAGTTATGATTGCATGCCTCTTGTAGTCTCCTTCTTTGTCATTGTGCAGGATCTCATTGCAGCTGGGCGAGCAGAAGGACAAAGAGCTAGGAGCAAGCGGCCAAAGAGAAGAGTTTGGATTCGACATTAAGCGCAAGGCAACGGTTAGTGCTCTCTCCATTCTCTTTTGCTTTCATAAAGAAGTAAACCTTCAGTAGCTTGGTTTACAGTTGTTGCTAAGGAACTGTCACCCTTAGAGTGGGTTAGGGTCATCCGAGTCGGATACTTTTCCCTACAACATGTGTCCAAATCAAAGAAAGTACTTTATGGGATAAAGCTATCCATCGAAGCTTGGTATTCACAACTTGATAAATATATTAAAAAACAAGGCTTCAAAAGAGGAATTGCAAGCAAAAATATTTACATCAAGTTAAAAAAAAAAAATTAATTATTTGATGTGATTTATGTAAATAACATCATTTTTGGAGGCCGTATGAATAAAATGTGCCAAGAGTTTGCAATGGAAATGCAAGAGGAATTTTAATTTTATAATTGATTATATTGGGCTGAATATTTCGTTAGTAGCTATGGTAATGTCATCCTAAACTTATGAGAAAATGGTAGGCATAATATAGAAGCCCTTGGTACCAATTTTGTCCCACCCTATTACATGTTTTTTACCAATGATTGTTTCAGGTTTCTTATCATCTTGATTTTGTGACTTCTTCTTATTCTTCTTGGACATTTTCGTCCTGATCTTGTGAGATTTTTTATCTCCTATCTTCACATCTTCATCCTTCTTTCCTTATTCTTCTCACCTCTAGTCTCCTCCTTTGGAGAACCATCAACAACTTCATCTATAGCCATGTCCGTGGGTTCATCAGGCTTTTCATAATCCTTATCTACCTTAGGCTCATCCCTAGTTTTAACATTATCATAAACAAAGATATATTTCTCAACATCAACCTTGTCATTGGCCATCATATTTCTCTTGTTCTTCCCCTTGCCCATAACATAAAAACTTAATATTGGCATGACTGAATCATTGTTATTAAGTAGCTTTTCTTCAACTCTTGTGCTCATAGACTAGTTGTAACACCTATGGGTTCGAATAAGTGAGACATTAGGTATTTTTAATAGACACACATTGCCACTACACAAAACAATAAGACACTGAAGTCCACATCTGAGGACAAGTGTGACACCATCTCTCTCATAGCCTTAATATAATGCATAACCTTGTTAAATTGATCCTGGTCAATATTAGGACCTTGTTAAACACCTTTTCTAAAAGGATCATCGACAACATGAATTAAACATTGTGCTTTTTCTTTTTCTACAAATTCATCATGGATACTCTCATGTAAAAAGGTTCACAACCTGGCATAGTAGCATTTACCTCGACTGAAAAATAATGCGAAGTGAGATAACTCCATGACCTGATCGAAATCATCATATTTGCATAGAATAAAAGGGTACTTCCCTCCAAGTTCCAATGTCACTGGCTTAAGGATGCTCTTAGAATATAACTCTAGTATTGATTTACCTATATCAGTTGATCATGTGGAAGAAACCTTATCAATATTCCATGTGTCTTGCAACTACAACTCCTGTAGTTGTACCATATCCCAAAATGACATTCAGGACTCTTGCAGTTAGACCAATGTGATGTTGAATATCCCACTTTGGTGGAAAACCATCAAGTAACTCTTTTGGTATAACATCAACATATTATTCTAGTATCTTTATCACTTCAATAGGTGTTAGAATGTTTTCTCCTTCGCCTCTCCACACCATTAACACATAAAATAATCCTTTTACCTTCACTCCCTTAACAAGTTGTCTTTTAGGCAACATATTCTTAGCTTTTGCTTCATCCTTAAGGGGTATTAAGATGAATTTGTATCCATATTTACAAAATTCTTATGTATTTTGCTCGTCATAATGTACCACTTTTATATCTTATTTCCATGGCATGCCCAAAAACATATGGCATGCATCCATTGGGATGGCATCACACCACATTTCATCTTAGTAAGTCTGACCTATATAAAACTTAATCAAGCACCTTTTTTCAATAGTGAATTTATTCCCCTTTTTAAACCATGTCATTCAGGGGATTTCTCTACTCCTTGTGATGATTCTCCTCTAATATAGTTTGAACCACCTTGAAATGGAGATGATGTATCCCTCCTTTATCTTCTATTCCTTCGAAAGTATTGTCATTTTTGTGTTTCGTCAGCCATTAAGGCTATCTAATATGCCTCTTCCATGTTGCAAACCCTATGCATGCTCAATTCACATTGGATAGAAAATTTTATAAACTTCCCATACCTTGCAGCGAGTTTCTCATCAATTTCTTAGTGATCCACACAAATGGACAATTCATAAAACTCCTTCATAAGATTTTCCATAGTAGACATGTTTTTCTTCAAGCTACGAAATTTACAAAAAATATTTTGTGCATAATCCAGAGGAAGAAATTTTTCTTTCAACTTCTTCTCCATCTTATTATAGGTCCTAATTTTGTCTTTTTCCCTTTTTTGTTCTTTCTTTCTGCAAATTATCCCACCATATCCTTGTATGACCCTTCAACTTGGTGCATGATAATTTTACCTTCTTTTCCTCTATCATAAGCTTCCATTCAAAAAAAATCCCCTTGTTGTTCAACCAATTTATTAAATCCATGGCCTAATTACATAGTGATGGCCTTACCTACTTCCCTCACCATCCCCATCCTCTCATCTCTCTTTTTTCCATCCCCCCTTTACAATGTAAAATAAACACTTTTATCTACAATACAAAATTATCCTTATTAGGCAATTGTTTCAAAAAATATAAAATTAACTCGAGCGACACTATTCCTCAACTCACTATGCTAATTATATGCATGCAATAAAAGATAATTGTTAATTACAATTTTGGAAAAATCTCGAAAAAACACTAAAATCCCAATTTGAGGCCTCATATGAAGGAATTTTGGCCCCAGAAAAGTGCCAATATGCTAATTACATGCATCAATATTTCTCAATTTGATCAACGCATATTGATTTCACAATCCAAGTATATCAAGGAGATGTTGAAGAAATTTAGAATGGAAGATTGTGCACTAGTCAACACACCCATGGTCATAGGTTGTAAATTAAGCAAAGATGATGAACTTTCCAAAGAAAATCAATCATTGTAGAGGGCAACGATTGAAATTCTATTATATGTGATGACATCAAGGCACCGGGTACACTTTGAAAAATCCCTCATAGAGGTTTCATGCTTAGTTTCCCTACTCATGTGTATGGATAATGACAAGAATTTGAAGAAGTAGAAGTTGAAATTTTCGAATACACATTCACACATCGATAAAAAACTTTATAGATGGGAATAATGGGAAATTGAAACTATAATTAGATTTTCAGGATAATGACATGAATTTGAAGAGGCAAAATTTGAAAATTCAAGATACACACATCAATAAAATATTTTATAGATGGGAATAATGAGAAGTTGAAACTATAAATATTCGGTTTTTCGTAGTAGATGCATAAGACAATTCTTAAGTTTTTGGGATGTATTTTGTTGCAAAAAATAGATGGAGCAAAATGCATTTAATAATAATAATAATCCAATTTTAAGGTCACGACCAAGCCAAAAACCAAATTGGTGTATAAGACCCATTTATTTGTAGACAAATGATCCACCTCCATGTAGCAATTTGTTTGTTAAAGTATATAGAGACATACATAATCCACCATAACCTATGACCTTTTAGAAGGAAACACATACTTATTCAATACAAAATTCAAATAAAAGAAAAACAATTTCTATTAATTTTTTATCAATTTCCATTTTTTTTAATAAATAACTTGATTATTTTAAAAAATAGAAATATTTTTTAAATACTTTTAATTTTATGAAAATTTATTTCAAATTATAAATGTGAAATAATTAATCTTTAAATAATATTAAATCCAAATTATATTAATAAGATAAATCTATTAACTAAAATAATGTTGATACTTTGTATTAAAGAAAAACTGGAATTAGATAAAGTAACATGAATCTATTCTTGCAAGAAGAATTTAGTTAAACCAAATTATATTTTCCATGTGTATTTATCATTAAATTAATGGTGTCTATTATTAAATTACATATTTCTTTCTCTAATATTTGTAAGTGTAAGTGACTCAATTATAAAATCATTCAATTTAATAATATTTTATATTGATAAGTTTTATAAAACTTAAAATCGACAAGTTAATTGATAAGTAATTAATTTATGTGAATGCATATTAAAAATAATAAAATGTTATAATTTTTTTATTTATTATAAGAAAAATAAATATTAATTTTCAAAATTATCACCAACATCTAAAATAACACATTGAAAAAAGGTTTTGTGTTTATTGAAACTTATATTTTTCCTCATATATTTTTAGCGAAAGTTATATATTAAAAAATGAAAATCTCAGATAATATATTTATGGTTCATATTCTAAATTACCATAAATATAGGGTGATTATATTAAAATTACATAATTAAATATATATTAACATTTTAAATTATCATACATACAAAGTGATTAGTCTAAAATTACATAGTTAGACATATATCTTGATTACAAATTTATATAAAAATGAAAAAGTCTTTTTTTTTTCAATTTTATAGGTATAAAATAAGAGTAAATTAATTGATAAAAAAAAACTTTTATTTTATTTAATTTGTAAAATTATTTTTCAAAATCAATAATTTTTTTTAGTTATAATTTTATTTAATTAATAAAAAAATATTTAATTAATAAAAATTAACTTATTTTAAGTAACTTAAATTATTAACCTTTAAAATAAATAAATAAAAATTTAACTTAAATTATTATCATTTAAAATAAATAAATTAAAGTTTAACTTAAAACACAAGGAGAAAAAGGAGATTAAGCATATCTGCTTCTTAACCACACATTTAGCATTGCCATCATCACCCTCTTTCATTGCCATATAATACAATTCAACGTCCTTTTAAGGCCATCAATTTCAATGGAGACTCTTTTGCTATACGTGTTGTTGATACTACTTGGATTTTGGACCATCCTGGATTTTGGACCATCCAATAACATGGGTACATCATTAGCTCCAATTTTGGCGTATGTAGCTTTGATTTTGAGGATGGGTCAACATTATAATTCAAGGATAGTTTTGTTTTGTAATAATGAGGATGGGTTGCATTCATAATACCATTATGGTCAAAGATGGGTTGCATTCATAACACCAATATTGGCAAAGATGGGTATGGGATGGGTAACTACAATTGTTCTTAAAAGTTGGTATTGACAAACTGGTACCTTATAATCGACAAGTAGGAAATATCAATTCCAATATCATTATTGCTATATAATTGACCGGTAAGGCATATCAATTCCAATTTGAGTATTGTTATATCTCCTTTGGAGTTAATGAGTTGATGGCATTAGAGGACCACATGTTACATGTCAATCAATAAAGGTATCAGAGTTGATGGCATGAGAGGACCACATGTTACATGTCAATCAATAAAGGTATGAGAGTTGATGGCATTAGAGGACAATCAATAAAGGTATCACATGTTACATCCCTTTATGTAGTTGCCAAAAATGTTTAGAATCACCTCAACATGTGAGTAGACTTTATTACATCTTTCCATCACATTCAAGTAGCCTAAATTTAGGAAAATGGGTGAAATATGTTGTATTTTTTATTTTTTATTATAATTTAAAAAAAATATATATATTTAAAAATAATATTTTTAAAATTTGTATGGAAATTTGTTATATTAAATTTAAATAAAAATCATATTTGTTAATATTTATATTTATTTAGATAAAATAAATAAATAGATATAGATGGATTGAATTTCTTATTTAACAATATATTTGATTGTTTATTAGAAAGTATTTTTTATGATTATTTTATTTTTTTAAATAATATTTTATTTGAACTATGTTAAAAATAAAATAAAAATATTATTAATATATAAAAATAAAAGTTTATGGGGAACTTAATTGGCAAGCGCTGTGAAAATGAAGTGTTATGCACCAAGAGAATCCAAGTTCAGATCTCCACGGCTTACCTGTATTTGTGGAAGGGGGATATGTAGTTATGTAGGGGTTACGGTAGAAGCGATTGTAATCAACCTCATGTCACGTGAGTATGAAATTGGAATACTTGTTGATTCCTCTAGTAAATAAATAAATTATTTAATACTACATTGTGTGTGTGTGTAGGGGGTCATTATTTATTTATGTTATGTTTAGTTGTAAAAAATTCATAATAAACTTACTAAAATTAAATTTTAGTATAAATTAATGTAAAAATCCTAAGAGACAAGAACACTAAGATTTAAGAATATTGAGCTTTTGTATTCAAGCTTCTGTGATCCATAATGAATTAAACAAAGTCTTTCAGTAGAAATCACATGAGAGAATTTTTTGGATGAAGTGAGAGTTACGTGTGGATGTTACATGAAGGCAAGTTATTCAGATATTGGTTTTAGCATTGAATCTAATGAATTGGTGGGCAATTGTACCATAATGAGAAAAATAGGATTGGGGTCCTTATGGCCAATCTTCTACTCGAGAATGGAAATTTCATAGACAAAAAGGGACATTGTGGTTTCTCGAAGAATGTTGGACTCAAGCCCAATCATGGCACCTCTATGTTGTTTTTAATCTTCCTCATTGGTATTGGTTGCTTCTGGTTCTTCTTTATGTTTTGGAGTTTTTAGATGTTTTGGTTTAGAGGTTTAGTTTGGCTTTGAATTTTTTTCATTTATTTGAAGAATTTTAGAGGGAGAAGTGTTTGATTCTCTAGGTTGTTTTCTATTTTTTTTATGATGGATTTTATCCTATCAAGTGAGATCCATCATTACCCTATTTCTCTGAAATTAATGTTGGTAATCCTTTGTCTTAAACTCTATGAATTACATGCTTTTAAAGTTATAAGCGTATAGGAGGTTACCCATTGTGTATTAGAGATGGAATAAATTCATGATATGATGATTTGTTCCACCACCTAACAACTTCGTTCTTTTCTAAATGATGGTGTTATAAACTTTTTTTTGCCTTATGTTAGTTAGAGTAACCTAGTTTCAACCTTCCAAAGTTGCTAGTTTCAATGCATTTCTCTTTCCCCTTGTTTGTGTCCTTTTACTAGCCCATCACTCCCACAATATTTCCATCCTATCACCCATTGTTCCATTACAGTTATACAACCTAGCACTTGAGTTCACAGCTTGCCTTCACCTTGAGAGCGATGGAGGTAAAAATTATAGAACATTTCATTCCCAAGGAGATCAACTCGATCCATCTTATCCTAAGTTCGATGATGGTCAATTATTGTAGAAGCTTCCTAATTTCTTATGGCCCTAGGTTCTCAAATACTTCCTCTCGATTCTAGGAAATGCTTATATAGTGAGACCCTCTTAAGGGTAAGAGGAAAGTCAGAGAGAGATATCTCAGTAATTCTAAGGTGGAAAAAAGGGCTATAATAGATGGATGAGGTTTGACTTGTTGATCATGATGATTCTCAAATAAATATACAACTTATTTAGTACATTTTTTGTAATGACCATAGCTAATTGTTCCTTTCATGTATGTTAAAGGATAGAGTTAATATTTTTTCAAGGTAGTTTTGGGCCATAGAATTGTTTCCTTTTTGCATTCACTTTGCTACTCCTTTCTCTCCCTTTTTGACCAACAAGACCATATTTTACCATTATAACAACCATTATTCACCTAAGTATGATATATTCCCTATGTCACCTTCTTAGTCTAATAATTATTGTAATTTGTCATAACAACTATTATATTAGGCTATTTTTATTATGAAGTTGACAATTGGATTGTTTCATGTTTAAGTGGTCTATTGAAGTTGTTGTTACAGGATTACACTTCCAACTTCTCCATCACATTTGGGACAAAGACTTTGTGAAATATTGATGATACACAAGATCTGACCAGCTCAACTACTGGGAGATATTCAAGGAGCATACAGCTTGAGTAGTTGAGATTTCTCATAAAATCATTCTAATTGAGGGAAGTTGTAGTAGCTTTACCCCTACTATGGAAATTGTTATATGAATTACCAATTCGTATCTTTGTTTGTAAGATCACATGAGAATCAAAATATTTGCATTATGATATTTTTGTTGTATTCAAAAACTATAGAGAAGACAGTTTTCTACCCATGGGGGCAAGCAAAGAAAAGCAGAAAGACATGATTGGAAGAAAGGGGAAAGCACCAAGAATTTCAATCCTGATGTTTTGTTAATGAAAATATCAACCTTGGGAATCATATCTTTCTATGAGTAGTCTATGTGTCATTTAGTGCACCAGCCCATGATAAGGAGGAAGGGCCCTCCTTCTTAGCAAGAATCACTGGTTAAGTAGAATATTGTAGTTATTAATTCCTCTTAGTAATGTTTTATATGTGATTGTTGTTAGTATACATGTTAATTACAACTACAAAGAGATTTTTAATGGTGTGACAACATAGGTCCTATATCAATCCCATTTTATTGGTGTACCAATGAATTATTTACTTGTCTATTACAGATTGGATGATGATTACATTTTTCTTGAATGTGTATTCAACATTTGATTGAGTGATTGGGAGGTTTATAGGAGTGATGTTTATGAATGAGCGGTTTTGTAACAGGGTAGGTTGTTCTGCAACTGTGATTTTTTTATGAAAATTAAGATTGTGCTGAAGGGTGTAACAACTTGAATGTTTACTGAGAGTGAGTTTGCAATGACCTTGGTTTGAGATTCATTACGCTAGTTATCATTTTCCCTTTCATATACTTTACACGATAGCCTTGTAAAAATCAAGCCTACCTAGATTAACAATTAATGTAAGAGTGAACATGTTGCTTTGATTTAAAGGAACAATTATTTCACCTAAAATTTTGGCGTCGTTTCCAGGGAGGGCTATTAGAGGTGCATTTGTGACTAGTTTATTTGCATGCATGGATTGAAAGCGTGACAGATGTGTCCCTGATTTTGAGGAGTCTAGGCAGTAAGATGAGAGGTAAGAACATGCACATCACTTTGACATACTGAAGCAGGCTTCACCTCACTTATATCAAGGCACATAATATTGCATCACATGAGTCGTGAAGAATAAAAATATGGTGCACCCAAACATTGACCTAACCATGACGATAGAAGAGGATGTGAAAGGAAGAAAAAGAATTAGGATTTGGGAAGGAAAACTTATATACAAGAAATTATTTCGAAGGTTGAAACAAAATCCTCCACGCAAGGGGAGGTGATAAAAAGGAAATAATCCCTTAAGGTTCCCCATAGAAGCTAGTACCTACTAATACATTTGTGTTGGGAAAAGAAGTAGAATTTGGGGAATCTTTGAAAACAAGCCCTAGGATCTCCAGTCCTTTTGTAATAGCAGAACGTTTGGATAAAATTTTAAAATAAGGTTATGGGGATACCGATCTAAATGACCAGGAATTAATTCCTGAAGAACGATTGTTTCATCATCATACTCTGGACTTTGCTAGTGCAATAAAATAGCTTGTTGTTACGCATATAACAAGGATATACTAGAGCCACCTGAAAAACCTAAACAGATTGAACAACCCAAGCAACTTAGACAACAAACATCATTAAGGGAAGAACAATCTCCTCCATCAGAGGAACCACCTATATTGTCTTCTTTCAATATTCAACAAAATCCCATGGTAGGAAGTTCAGTTACTACTTTTGATTTTCCCATTGGGAATCTTCAAGGCCAGGCTCTAATGAAAAGCATACCTTTATATGTACTCCCTACTTTTTAAGGTATGACCTCAAAAGACCCTAACACATTCCTTTTCGATTTTGATGTCCTTTGTAGAAGTTATGACTACACCACTCAAGAACAAAAATTGAATTTGTTTCTAGCAACATTAAAAGGGCCAAAAATGAGATGGTTTATGGGACTCGGTGGAGGGTCTATTGTTACTTGGGAAGAAATGAAGAAAGATTTTTTAGAAAAATACCAAGATTACTATCATTCTAGGGCCTTGAAGGATGAGATATTTGGACTTTTCGAGACACCAAATGAGAATTTGGAGGGATATGTTGAACACCTTCAGTACAATTTGCAAAGGTCTTAGCACAACAATTTGGATAAGGATATAGTTGACAATCTTGATTAAGGGAATGAGGGATGATTGCCTTAATATGATGAATGTTTTGGGGAAAGTAGATATATCTAAGGAGTCTTATGATGACATAGTTTAGATTTGTCAAAGGAGCTCCAAGGGATCTACTAGAAATCATACCATGACACATGATGCCTCTACCAATTTTTTGAAGTCAACAAATATTAGAGAAACACATGTAGAATTGGAAATTTGTTGGACAATTTCAAAACTAACATCATGAGTTCAATATATTCTCAACTTGATATGTTACAGGAAAAACAGAAATAGAGATAGGTTGAGAAAGCATTGGCCATTTTCTGCTCACAATGTAGAAAGAAGCACCCTTTGAGGGAATGCCTACTCAATAGTTGCACCATATGTGAATGTGATCATTCCACAAATCAATGTTCTTCATTACCTGGACTTAAGGAAATTTATAAGGACGTAGGGGAAGATGTTGAAGCAACCTACTTTGTTGGATCTAAAAATCCTTAGCAACCTAAACCACCAGGTATCATGCAAGACTATTTTTCTCTTTTCAATTCTTGGTATAATGTATATAATGTTCAACAACCACCCAAACAATTTCAATATCCAGCAGTTTCATGGCAGCCCCCCAACCCTTCTTCGGTTCAATTTCCTATGCCTTGGTCTAAGTGGCCTATTCCTTCATGGCCTCAACCTTGGCGAGGACCTTCTCTCCCAAGCCATATGCCTGTGTAATTACTGATGCAACAACAGATACATCTCCCTTCCAATGTGCCAATGAGTTCTCCTTTGTTGCGCCCTCCACTACCTGTGAAACCTAATCCTAACCCTAATAATAAGGCAGTAAAACATGTAAAATACTCAATATTCCCTACTTACTACATTTCACTAGTACAATGTAATGAGATTCAACTTTTCTCATGTAGGATAGTAACCCCCACTCCTCCTCCTCTCATAATAGAAAATGAGGAAGAAAACCTATTAGGAGACGAAGAGGTGATTCAAGGTTCTGTAAGAATATAATATGTAGTAAAAGTAGGTGATACACATAATGCTGAAACAACATATGAAACTATAGCGTCCAACACTATAGTTAGTGCTCCCATGATATCCAACGCCATTGTAATAGTAGGTGTTTCCCAAGTTGTGAAACCTGTAAAAACTACTAAAAGTGTGACGTCTTTGAGCCCTCCTTATCCTAAGAGATTAATTGAGACCAAAAATGTTCTCTAAATTGAATTTGACTTCTTAATATAACTAAAAAATTTCCATGTTCAGATTCCTTCAAGAAATTTGGGATGTTTCTATTTATGCTAAAATAGTTAAGGACTTGTGTGTCAAAGAATTAGGTAGGAAACCTCTGGATGTTTCCATTATGGCACCGGTGTTGTCCTTGATGGTAACCTACTCTTATGTCTACCCTATCTTGATGTTTGATGCCTTCATGAATGGATTTATATGCATATGTTTAATGCCATGATCAGCACTAGCTAGTCCATCTCCCGATTGAATGTCTACTTATGGCACATGACCTATATGTTTGTTTGTGGTCAACTATTATAGTATAATATTCCAGTGCAATAATGATGAACAATGTAGGAAGAGAAACACAACAATGATGAGATCACTTGATAATTGATATGCTTGATGTATCAGTACAATATTGATTTTACAAAGACTATAGAGGTTTAAGCAGGTGCCAAAAATCATAAAGAAGAAGTTAGGAAAATTTTCGCCCGAGCAGAGAAGGCCTTCTCTTATCCTCTTCCTAATGACATGGAGGGATTATGCATGCGGCCAAAGGGCTCTAAGAACATGGATAATGGATTGTGTGAGCATGCATAGCCATTAATTTTGTGTATTGTGGGTGCGGCCAGGCCTGTAGTTTCTGAAAATTAAAAACTAAGCATGCAACCAGGGTTTTTCCCATGTCTTTGTACATGCATGAATGGATTGATTTAATCAATATTACTATCATACTTTCTTTTCCTTCGTATTAGGAGAACCATGTTTTTTACCCTTGGTAAAAGTGGGATCAAATGCCTATATAAGGAGGATCGAATCAAAGCATTGAATGCACATTTGATGAACTTTATCCTTTGATATGTTTAGATGCACAGTGTGCACTAGTGAGGATCAATGCTCAGATGTCAAGGAATGGTCATGGACCTTTGTTTTCATTGAAGTTATGACTAAAGTTTTTTGGAGGATCAGATTTTTTTTTTTCCTGAATAATAAATGTGTGGAGCTATGATGGTTGATCTACTTAGTTGTTTTGCAGAGATCGTTTAGCATAGCATAGTATCTCTCCTTGTCTTGATTTATAGAATGTTGTGATTATACTTTTTATTCCATCATTTCTTTTATAGAAATCTAAGTATGCAGAAAATATCTTCAAATATCTATTAGTTTGTGTGGTTTGAATACATGGAGGTTGAAGGTTGTATAGGAAAAGGTTATAATTAATTTATCAATCTATCTTTAGCATTTGATAGAGGACATATCTTAGAGCGAATATCTATGATTTGATTTATTGCTACATGTTGAGTCTACCATTATGACTGGTATATGCAAAGATCTACGAGTTGGATCTTCTCTCATAATTGGTATCGTTTCTAGTGTGTTTGGGTTCAAAGACTAATGGTTGATAGAGGGTGTACTTCAATGATTGTCTTACCTTTATGACAATAAATATTTCTCTCTGACTGGTGTATGCAGTGAATGAAATAATTCTAACTAAGTATATGTAGGGATACCCTATATAGTGTTGTTTATTTTATTCTTCACATGTATGCATAAAATGTTGAGAGCTTGATGACATATCTATGTGTGTGATGACTCATTACTTGATAGTTGTTTATGTTGAAGAATCTAGGGAAAATAGGTGTAGTGTGATTATTCGTTACTTGATAGCAATTTGTGAAGTCTTTTTACTTCTTCTTGTTATCTTAATCTTCTTCTTATTATTATTAACGCATGTGTGTGTAATTCATCAAACTACTACCAAAACATAAGAACAAGAACACAAGATGTTGGCTCTCTGCTAGGGCCAAAACCTCTCTTCTCTTGAGAGGAAAAACCTTTGGTAAGTTTTCTCTTATTGAAGCTTCCTTCTTGATCAATGGCAAACCCTATACCCTTGACTAGAAGCACCTCCAAGCACAAGTCAAGTCCTTCCTTTTCTTTGCACTATGTTTCCCCGGCACTTTGTCTACCTCCTTCTAGTACTTCGTTCCTCGGCACTTCGTCCTTCTTCCAGCACTTCATTCTTCCTTCCATTGTAAGTAGATATTATAGAAGAGATACTTTTCCTAAGTGATATCCCTCACCTAAGGATACTCATTCCTTCTCTTGATCATCCGAGTTCCTTCTTGGTTTATGGTGGAAGGCTTAGTGTGACAGCCATGTATCCCTAATTCTCACACGTGTGAGAGGTACCCTAGAGAATTAGGGTCCTTTCACCCTTGATAGATAGAGTGTCTTCTTCGCTTAACTTGAGAGGCCTTGTAGGCATAATTTCTAACCCAAACAATGATGAGCATGTGACTATGACCATAATGCTGATATATCCATAGCCTGTCCTATATTTTCTCACATGTGTGACTATATTAACCCTAGAAAATAGTTCTTAAATCTTCGGTGATGACTTCTCCTTCTTCGTTGTCTTTGGAGGCTTTTCTTTCATCTTTGAAATTCCTTTTCTTGCATCCTTACTTCGCAGATTTCAGAGATATGAATGTGTTTTCTTTAGAGGAGTGGACAACCTCTATATATAGAGGATTGTCCCTCCTTTAGTCCTACTTATTTCTTTGAGGCTGACTAGTCTTCCTTTTCTGTGATAGGTGCTTTTAATGGTGCCATTGGTTTTTTTGAAGGTGTATTTGCTAGGGGAAGACTTGACTTTGCTTGGAGGTGTCTTCTTTGAGTTTTATACATAAATATACATAATGTAACATACCCTTAAGGTCTTCAACATAATTCTTTTGACTCTTTGACTCACCTATAGTACTTTAATATGTGCTAGACCTACTTCAATGAGCAAGAAACCCATTGACATATATTATAAAAATAATATTTCTTTTCTTGAATAAATACAAATATCAAAAGTAAATTTATGAAGACCAAACCTATTTACATTTCCTTCAACGCTCCCTCTTAACTAGGGAGGTATTCATACAACATTACAAGTTTTTTTGGATATTATCAATATTGAATAATTCACATAAGAGAAACTGGATTTGAAATCCATCTATTATAGCATCATATCCATCAACATTGTCATAGTGCAAGGCCTTGACTAACATCTCCATCTCTTCATGAGATCATGAGCTACAATGCTGGCGAGACCAATGATTTATAGACACCTTCATCATTGTCTCTCAAGGTACATACCCACCTAGGTGTTCTCTGAGTATGACCTTCTAGGACTATTCTTATCTTGGGTTCTGAGCCATCAAAGAATATTGGTCTTCTTTCCTACTCTTGTTTTGAATTCCCTACACATCCTCAAAGAGTATCGAATGCTAGATGATTACCCAATCCTCCCATTATTTCTTCCCAAGTGAAGACAAGAATGTTGTGTCTATCTTGTGTCTATATTTCCATTCATTTCCTTCATCTAGACTTACAGTTGTTAGTCATGGTCTAGTGCATGACCTGTTAGATGGAAAAACAAAAATGTCACTCCTTTGTAGTTGGGGGTGATCCAAAACTCCCTCTTGATTAGGGACTTGTCAAAGCTCCCTCTTAACTATGGAATCTTTCATTTATCAACAACTTCTTCTTCATGGGTTCTTCAACTACTTGATCTCCTTTCTTGCTTGATGTCATGAAGTCTTTGTTTGAACTTCATCTAGGTAGGGCACCATCCATTGATCACTTTCCTTCCTAGTTTGTCATGTCATTGATTCCTTCATGGAAAGTGTCTTTCTTGCCATACATCAGGTTTTCTTGTCATCTAGCTACTCCTTTGTCATCTGTCCATGCTTTGGAATACTCTTCTCATGGATGCTTCTTTGTACTTTCTTGTTTACATGCTTCGACCTAGTAGCCCATCATGACTTCATCATGGTATTGCTACAACATTGCTTTTTCTTTTGCTAGATGGATTCTTCATCAACACATATTTTTATAGTAGAATCAATTATCTGCATCTTTCATATCTCCAAGGCCTTCATAGTTGTCAAGGGTCCTTCCTTCCTTTGTCAAAGTTGTCCTACCTTCTTTCGGGAGATATCTTTAGAGTACCTTGTTAGATAGTGATTCTCGGTGATCATGGTGTTCTTCACATGCTTGATCTCTTTCTTCATTAGGTTCATCTTAGATAGATAGGTCAACCATCTTATGCTTCTTGCGAGAGAATTTCTTCATTGATTTCTTCCTCAACTAGTCAGCATTTCTTCTTGCTTTGTAGTCAAAAATCTTATACTCCTTATGTGAGCATATTCTTTTGTTGACCTTCATTGCATTGTCGTACATGCCTTCAAGAATGTCCTTGGTGAAAGAGATTATTTCATACTTGATCATGTTATATAACTATTCCCATGACTCAATAATATACAAATGATAACATGACTCAAATTTGATGCATACATACCTCATCTTGATTCTCCTTCGATCATCTTAGCTTAATTTGGTTGTCCTTGGTGTGGTTCTTATTTCTTCATCTTAGCTTGCCTGCATATCATCCTTTTCTTGAATCCCATGAATGGGATTCCCGATGAGACATCTGCTTTGGTTCATGAACATTATTTTAAAGATTCCATTATAGGATCTTAAAGACCCTTGCCTTGAAAATGTTTCTTTTCTTTTGATTATGGAGGTCTTCTAAGATTCTTAATCATGATCAATCTTATTTTATCATGGATGAGATCCTATACTAGGTATGCTCCTTCTATATGAATATATTGAGCTATATCTACGATGCTCCTATATTCTAGAAGATATTTCTACCCATGCATTCTTATTCTCATTATAAATGCTACATCTTCATGAGTATCTAGAACTATATGTACTTCATGCTTCTAGATTCTAGAAGATGTTTCTAGTCATGCAATTTTATTTTATTCCTACATGCTCCTATCCTACTCAAAACTTTGAAAGAAGACTTGAAGTAAAGAGTTTGACCTAGTCATAGTAGAGATCCGAAGGATATTCCTTCTTTTGCTTCTTGTTTTCTTCTTTTATTTCTTGAGTCACATGAGCTTATTCCATTTTCCTTTTGTTGTTGTTGTCCTTATTAATCTTAGGACAATTCCTTTTGCAATGTCCATATTCTTGGCATCCAAAACACTGGATTTTGGACATGTCTTTGCTTTTTGTTCTTCGTGGACCAAATTTGCAAAATTTACCCTTTCTTTTGGCCATGGTAGCAAATGCTTGCTCCTTTGATCCCACATCTTCCTTTTCTTTAAGTTTGGTTTCCTCTATCCTGCATAGAGACCACATTTCACTGAGTGTGGTTGCTTCCTTCTTGGCATATATTCTTGATTTTAAGTTGCCCCAATCCTCAAGTAGAGAATTGAGTACTACAGTTTTCATCTCTCTGTCAAACATGACTTCCCTAAGCTCTTGAAGTTGATCTCTCATTTTAGACATTTTCATGAAGTAGGGAGTTATTCCTTCCTTTTTTATCTTCATCTTGTACAATTAATTCCTTAGAGATATTACTTCTCCGACTGTGGATACCGAGAATAGCTCTACTAGCTTATCATAAATTTCTTTTGATGTTTCAAATTTGGAGACATAAGGAGTGAGAGAGTCTTTGATTGATTCTATTAGAATCCTTTGTGTTCTTGTCTCATACTTATTATACTTATTTAAGGCTTGAGTTGGTTCCTTAGCAGGGATAGTGATATTCTCTTTGATATGTTCTAGAAGTTCATTTGCCTTAAGAAGTAGATCAATCCTCTTTTTCCATGCAAGAAAGTTATTGGTACCTACCAATTTGTTTTTTTCCTTGCAAAAAGACATTGATGTATATTCAAAAGGGGACATATACTTACTTGATAGATTTTTGAGGTGTAATGGATTTGCTTTCTCCTTGAAGACTTGATGGCTTGTCTTCCTAGGATCTTGATGTTCTTCACGTTGCCTTCTCCAAGTGGACTTGTTTGATGACTTGTATCTTAATGTAGGTACTGCTTCAATTTGCTCTTCTTTGTAGGTGCCTTTATGTAAGGTTCTTCTTCTTGCTATGTAGACTTCCTTGATGAATGATGGATTGGAGACCTTATTGTCCTTTAAGTGATTGAGACTTCCAGGATTGATGCTTCAACCTTGTAGATGTCCTTCCTCGATAAGTGTTCTTGAGTTTCCCTTTCCTTGATGTTTCACCTTACCTCTGATACCATGTTGAAGAATCTAGGGAAAATAAGTGTAGTGTGATTCGTAGTTACTTGATAACAATTTGTGGAGTATTTTTAATTTTTATTGTTATATTAATCTTCTTCTTCTGCTTATTAATGCATGTGTGTATACTTCATCAAACTTCTACCAAAACATAAGAACAATAACACAAGATGTTGGCTCACTGCCAGGGCCAAAACCTCTCTTCTCTTGAGAGGAAAACCCTTTGGTAAGTTTTCTCTTATTGAAGCTTCTTTCTTGATTAATGCCAAACCTTAGACCCTTGAATAGAAGAACCTCCAAGCGCAATTCAAGTACTTCCTTTTCTTTGCACTATGTTTCCCTGGCACTTTTTCTACCTCCTTTCGACTTTTCATTCCCCAACACTTCGTCCTTCTTTTGACACTTTGTTCTTCCTTCCATTGTAAGTAGATCTTCTAGAAGAGATAAGTTTCCTTAGTAATATCCTTCACCTAAGGATACTCATTCCTTCTCTTAATCATTTGAGTTCCTTCTTAGTGTATGGTGGAAGGCTTAGTGTGACAACACTATAGCCCTAATTCTCGCACGTGTGAGAGGTACCCTAGAGAATTAGGGTCCTGTTACTTTCGATAGAGAGAAAGTCTTCTTCGCTTGACTTGAGAGGCCTTGTAGGCATAATTTCTAACTGAAACAATGATGAACATGTGATTGTGACCATACTATTGATATATCTGTAGACTGTCCTATCGTTTCTCGCACATGTGACTATATTAACCCTAGATAATAGTCCTTAAATCTTCGGTGATGACTTATCCTTCTTCGCTGTCTTTGGAGGCTTTTCTTTCGTCTTTTAACTTCCTTTGCTTGCCTCCTTACTTCCTAGATTTCAGAGATATGAATGCATTTTCTTTAGAGGAGTGGACATCCTCTATATATAGAGGACTATCCCTCCTTTAGGCCGACTTGTAGGTCGACTTACTGCTTTGAGGATGATTTTTCTTCCTTTGTTGTGATAGGTGATTTTAATGGTACCATTTCTTCTTTTGAAGGTGTCTTTCCTAGGGGAAGACTTGAATTTTCTTGGAGGTGTCTTCTTTGACTTTTATACATAAATATACATAATGTAACATACCCTTAAGGTATTCAACATACTTCTTTTGAATCTTTGACTCAACTATAACACTTTAACATGTGCTAGACCTACTTTAATGAGCAAGAAACTCATTGACATATATTATAAAAATGATATTTCCTTTCTTGAATAAATACAAATACCAAAAGCACATTTATGAAGACCGGACCTAGTTACATTTCCTTGAACAATTTAGTGACGCGATCTTCATTTTTGGTTTACATTTATTGACAAAATAATAATATATAGTTCATATTTGACATTGCGACCTTATCCTTACGTGATGACATTATATGGGGTAGAGATCTATTGCTTCTTCATGAGATTCATATGGTATATTAGTGATTATATTGATACTAGGAAACAATTTTGTGCAGAGATATCTTGGCATTGGTTTCTTGGTTGCATGTGGCAGAGCTTGTTTTCTTGAATGTATGGTGCTTTGTAATGGCACATATGATATTTTTTTGGTAGAGGCTATTGTCATTTGCGGGGTAGATCTGAGTCTGTGTCATGGTTTATCCTTAATATGCAGTGATATATGCTTGGCAGTCACATTAGTATTGCCTTTATCCTAGATCAGTGGTATGGCTTGTTGATGATTGATGAGATAATGATATATGCCTTTCAGAACATATTGTTGGACAAAGATCCTTTATAATTTTTTCTATTCATTCTTCTGTTCTAGATTTATGAGCATGATCTGATATTGCATGGTAAAAGGTTGTAAGGGCATATTGAATTAACTTAATATAGATGAGCAGTATTGTCTTGGATGTTGTGCATGACTCTTCATAGTTTGGAAGTGGACAATTTGTTGATGTGATTTGACAAGAAAAAGTTATGAGAAGGTTTTTTTTAGTTTGATGTATTCAATGATTAGTATTGGCATCCTTGGAACATTAAAATTGGTTCTTGGAATTTGGTGATTCGATGCTTGTATTGCCCTGGTTACAATGTATTCAGTTGTGATTCAGTGGCTTGGTAATTGACTGGCTTGGTATTGGTATTTTTGGTATATTGGTTTGGTCTGATTACAGTGACTGGTTTACTTCAATGATTTATTTAGTATTTAGTATTCAACTATTCATATTAGCATAGTGGTATTCAGCATTGGCATTGGTTTACAATGACTCTATTTGGTATCTTGGCACTAGGATTCAATGATTAGTTTGGTGTTCAGTTTTGGTATTGGTTTGAGCTTATTTTCAGTGTGGGTCTAGTTTGAAAATTGATTAAAGGTGGCCTATAGGTTTTGATGGTTGTTTGAAGTAGGGGGGTCCAGTGTGAAAAAATGTGAAACGCGATCCATGAGAAGTTGAGGGTTTTAGCCTTCAGTAAGCGATTCAAAGCTTCCTTTTGGTAGGAGTTAGTAAACTTGATCAGGGGTTGTAGATCCCTTCTAGTGGGTGCTGGAGAACGAGTGGAGGTTATAGCCTCTTGTAGGTAGGAGCCTACATGCTATCAAGAGTCTATGCTAGTACAATACCATAATGTAATGTGTTGTATTTGTTTCTTGAAGGCAATTATTGGCTGTGAAAATGCACCAAGAAACCAACTCGACCAATATTTAGGTTCAAGATGGCCCTTGAACTAGAGGGGGCTCCCTTAAGTGTTACGAGGCTTTTTAATGTTGTTCACTATCATTGGACAACAACCTATGAAGCACAATGGCCAAATATAGGGGTGTTTTATAAGTGGTTGCTAATGAGTGATGAATGCCTACTCACAAACAAAGCCCTCTCTTGTAGAGACCTTATCAAAGTGCCAGCATTCAACTATGGTAGAAAAACATATCTTGAAAGGTTTTGATGGAGGAATGGAGGAGAAATTAGAGAATTATATATCCTCCATAAATAGCTAATTATCTAATCAAGATTAGAATCGTGTATAAGGATCTCTACAACAAACAACAATGCATCTAAGAATTTGTATAGAAGCAACAATCTATAGATTTAGAGGGATCAACAGTGACATATTGTCACCATGATCTACTCAGTAAAGATCATAACGCTGGAGTAGGTTGTCAGGGAGGTTGATACTCAACCTAGCCTTGCCCAGTGTCCTATAAAACCTTAAAAATATGCAAAAACAAGATATGTAATACTGGAAGCACAAAATGTGAACAATTTATGTCATAAAATGGAAGCCATAAAATTTTGATTAAAAATTCTTCAAAAGAAGTATTTACAAAAATGTCAAGATTTTGGCTTCAAAATCCAACCCTTTCTTATTACAAATCAAAGAATATATAGAGAAAAATATAATCCTGAAGTTGTTACAAGCTTCCAGGGATAAAATCCTAACAATTAAATTAAAAATAAACATAATCTCTAATTAGTTGCAAGAGACTTGGAAATGTTCCCTAATTTTATGCTATTATTCATTAAATTCCTTTAAATCTGAGATGTTCTTTATTCTTCTAATCCTTGCCCTTTTTTTTTCCAACTGATATTTCACTGACCAAAATTTTCTTGAGAATGGTAAACTAAAACCTTCATTTGCCACCTATCCCTTTAAATTTTCAAATGTTGATTTTCTTTTGCTAATGTGGATCTGGTAAACTTGATGCACTAAAGTGTTGCCAACTGTTAAGATTTGAACGTTGATTTTCCTCCAAAGAATACTTTTCCATATCATTTTATTAGGATCTGGACAAGTCAATTCTAATTGTAAAGATAATAATGCATATCCTATTCCTTGGGAATAAAAGACTCCTATAATTCTTATGTAAGCATTCATGTTCCATATCTTCAGAAAGTTTTTACAATCAAACGGTTTGTCACTAATATAGAGACCCTTTTTAAGTTTGAAATTTATGAAGGTTGGATAACCATAGCCAATACCAACTACTCTTTCAAGAGTAGGTTGCTTTCTTGTTGCTGACCACATCTAGAAAATAGATTTCTTCTTTAGAACACTTGTTTTTTATAATGCATCCAAACCTATAATCTTCATCACTTGAGTAACATTCATCTCAAGTTGCTCAAGAGAAAAATATTCAATCATAGAAGTTGTTTTTGCACCTTCACTAGGCACAAGATTCTCCTTACTAGAGCCAAAAACAAAGATTGTAGTAAATCCTTGCGCATTAAACTTGTTCATCAGATTCTTCTTTGAATCATAATTGACTTGACCCATATTCACAATCTATTTCATATATTTGCCACAAAAATTTCTTGACCTCTTATGATTACCCTTGAACATAGAGAAAGCTCAGAAGAATATGGTAGATAACTTCACCTGGATCATAGTTCTTCTCTAGCATGTTCTGCAAGACCTCTGCAGACTGCTCTATTCTATAATTCTCACATAGACACACAAGTAAATTATTGAGTATGTTCAATCAACCAAGTGACCTTCCCCAACATTCTTTTCAATATTCTCATTACAGTATCAATTTTATTTTAATGTTGAGACAATGTAGACAAATATTAAATTTAACGAAGTTGGGATTGTAACCATTGTCTAATAAAAACTAGATAATGTCTTTGACCCTTTTAGGCTTGTCTTCATGGTACAGAAAACTAACAATTGTATTGTAAATAATAGAATTAGAATTGTGACCAAGTCCCTTTTTTTTTGAAAACTCTTACTGCCTCCTCCATGTTTCCCTTTCTATTGAAACAATTTTATTAAGGATTTTAGAGTAATGGGCTCGATGGAATGACCTTTGTTTTATATCCATAAAGAAATTATCAAATAACATAAGGGAATGGAATATGTTTTACATTCTCATTGATGATATAATGATATAATATCCAAGATCATTCTTAATTAAGACACAAGCTTTGTTTTCTGTTGTCGTGGACAAAGTGCCAATATGATCATGTTTTTCCTTAGAGCCTTCATTTTTGCAAACATCTAATCTTGAGTAAGCATTTTTCAACTTCTCCCAATAGAACTATGGTTTCAGCTACATTTGTGTTTTTTAGATGTCTCTTTGGTGGTCCATGGTGGAGACTAGATACTATCATTATTGAATCTTCCAATTTTGTGTGCATGATCAGGATTGCCATAATTCTTAGTTATCTGAGATCTTGATGCCTCTTTGACACATTCTACATCTTTCCTTCCTCTCATACCTTCATTTTCACTTTTACAAGGGAGTTCATAAAAAACACAGGTGTAGAAAATCATTGCAGCACAAACTGCTCTTCTTGAGGTATTGAATTTTAGCTTCCTTAGTTTCAAGCATTCCCAAAGTACTTCGAATTAACTTATCTTTGATGTAAGACAAATATAAAAAGTGGCACTTTGATTTGTTGCAATCATTCAGTTCCTCTTGGAACGTGAGATCAATATGTCTCAAATTTCGATGAATAAAAACTATGTTCTTTTAACATATTTCCCAATGGATGGTGTTTTTCTTTTGCTGGTTGTTCAACTGTTGCTTTTGCAAGATTGTAAAGAGAGACTGTAGCTGTTGCCTCGTATCTACTCCAAGAAAACTCAAAAAATACAATTAAATGCATATACACTTATGATTGCATCAACTTCCCTCTTATCCATAAATTTGGCAAATGAGTTTAGAGCCTTTGCACTAGAGATTAAAGAGTGTGAACTATGACTAGAAACCTCAAAATCTATGTCAGTATAACAACTGAACTACCATATCATGCTATTGAAAAATATAAGCAAGGCTATAGAACACAAAATTCCAATCATCAAAGGATTCCCAAAATAATTTTAGGCCAAACTTATTAGACTTAACTTGATTACTCTGGCCATCAAATATTTTTCTTGTTCCAAAGTTGAATCGTGTTCCAAAGTGTTGATTTGATAATTTTGAAATTCCTCCCTCAATGGATGGTGATATCTCAATGGATGGTGATATTTGGGGCATCATGGACCATATTTATCGATTGCATATTACAAGCACATATTACAGAAACTAGGGCCACAAGATGTGGAGGGTTGATCACAGATTGACACGTTCCATGAGAACGAGAAATAAGTGATAGCCCCAACAATGGGTTTTATTCATGTGAAGCATCCCAAACAAACTAAACCTATTCAAAATAAATCATTTGACATTGTGATATGAACATTTTTTTGAAAATTTCCTTCAAATTTTGTTTTGAGAGTTGATGAATGTTGTGTAATTGCAATTTGAAGGTTCCTCTGTTTGCTCAGAATTGTTCCATTCACGGAAATATTGCTAACCTCTTCATGCAAACTACTCTCACTTCTGATCTGTGCAACTTTATTAAATGTTTTGTTATTTCTAACAAAATTCTTTAGTAAAATTGTTCTTTGCTTTGCTCTGTACATCTACAATGCAAACAACATATCTTCCAAATTTAATAGTATAGATCCGGCACATCAACAAAATTGTGAGCCACGAAGCAAGGATAATCACGAAGGGACATGCGAACATAAGGTGACGAGATGGGACGCATCAAGCGATTCATTCGCCCTGTCCTCTATATCTACAATCCCCAACAACAGAAGCACCATTCTGATTTCCGAAGGTCACCAGCATCCCATCATCTGTGCTCTCAGAAGGCGGCTTTTTTCTGTTCTTAGTCTTAAGGGGATGGCGCGCGAAGGCAGCAGAAATGCATCTGCCAACAAGGATCTTAAGCAAGCACGGGAAGCCTACGAAACAAGAACCTCGCAGAAGGAGAAGCGTAAGATTGAAGAGTTGGAAGCAATTGTGGCTAAAGGTGAGCCCTGGGGATTTTTGTCAGTCAAGATGGTTCTGATAGGTTGCAATCAGACAAGGAAGTCGTTCTTTAGTCTGCCCGAGCAGACCTTTTTGTAAAATATGTAATTTTTGTCTTAATACAAACTGCTAATTTACAAAAAAATAAAATAATAATTTTCTCCACTTTTTCTAGTTTTACTTTTGAATTTTATAACATGTAGGCTTTGGTGGGTTGAAATTATGAATTTTATAACATGTAGGCTTTGGTGGGGTAGAAATTATGAATTTTATAACATGGTGGGTTGAAATTATGTTTTAATTTTGATTTTTATAACATGTAGGCTTTGGTGGGTTCAAATTATGAATTTTATAACATGTAGGCTTTGGTGGGATAGAAATTATGAATTTTATATAACATGTAGACTTTGGTGAGTTGAAATCATAAATTTTATAACATGTAGGCTTTGGTGGGTTGAAATTATATTTTACTTTTGAATTTTATAACATGTAATCTTTGGTGTGTTGAAATTATGTTTACCATTCAATCCTAGTGGGCCAATATGTGGGCTTTGGTGTGTTTTGAAATTATGTTTACAGTACCAATGGGCCAATCTGTATGCTTTGATCTGTGCCCAAATTGTCTTGTTTGAAAGTTCAGCTCTGCGTATTGACGAAAGTTAAAGGAGGACAACTGAGCGAATATCTCGACTCTTCATTATCGTGTTTGTCAGAAATTCGTGGAATTTGATGAACGAAGAATTATTCAAATTTGATAATTTTAGTTATTCAAAGTTCACTAAAATTATAAAGGTAGATTGAAATGGAAACTACATTGAGTTGATTTGATTTTGAAAGCTCTGCAACAAAATTCGTGGAATTTGATGAACCAAGAATTATTCAAATGATAATTTTAGTTATTCAAATTATAATTTCGAATATGGGATCGATTCAAAGTTCACTAAAATTATAAAGGTAGATTGAAATGGAAACTACATTGAGTTGATTTGATTTTGAAAGCTCTGCAAATGGACGGAAAGAACTTATCTTTGATACAAGACAAATATAAGACAAGCATTCCCAAAGTAATTCGAATTAACTTATCTTTGATGTAAGACAAATATAAAAAGTGGCACTTTGATTTGTTGCAATCATTCAATTCCTCTTGGAACGTGAGATCAATATGTCTCAAATTTCGATGAATAGAAACTATGTTCTTTTAACATATTTCCCAATGGATGGTGTTTTTCTTTTGCTGGTTGTTCAACTGTTGCTTTTGCAAGATTGTAAAGAGAGACTATAGTTGTTGCCTCGTATCTACTCCAAGAAAACTCAAAAAATACAATTAAATACATATACACTTATGATTGCATCAACTTCCCTCTTATCCATAAATTTGGCAAATGAGTTTAGAGCCTTTGCACTAGAGATTAAAGAGTGTGAACTATAACTAGAAACCTCAAAATCTATGTCAGTATAACAACTGAACTACCATATCTGCTAATGAAAAATATAAGCAAGGCTATAAAACACAAAATTCCAATCATCAAAGGATTCCCCAAAATAATTTTAGGCCAAACTTATTAGACTTAACTTGATTACTCTGGCCATCAAATATTTTTCTTGTTCCAAAGATGAATCGTGTTCCAAAGTGTTGATTTGATTATTTTTTATTTTCCTCCCTCAATGGATGGTGATATTTGGGGCATCATGGACCATATTTATTGATTGCATATTGCAAGCACATATTACAGAAACTAGGGCCACAAGATGTGGAGGGTTGATCACAGATTGACACGTTCCATGAGAACGAGAAATAAGTGATGGCCCCAACAATGGGTTTTATTCATGTTAAGCATCCCAAACAAACTAAACCTATTCAAAATAAATCATTTGACATTGTGATATGAACATTTTTTTAAAATTTCCTTCAAATTTTGTTTTGAGAGTTGATGAATGTTGTGTAATTGCAATTTGAAGGTTCCCCTGCTTGCTCAGAATTGTTCCATTCACGGAAATATTACTAACCTCTTCATGCAAACTACTCTCACTTCTGATCCGTGCAACTTTATTAAATGTTTTGTTATTGTTATTAAAATTGTTCTTTGCTTTGCTCTGTACATCTACAATGCAAACAACATTTCTTCCAAATTATCAGTTTCCTGTAACTTCTTCTCCTTCCATACCTTTAGCACCTTCCAAAAATTTACATTGTCCATACTACAAGAATCATAAAGTTGATTCAACTCATCAATCCTACCTATGAGAGCACTATAATAGACCCTCATATCTTTGAAATGCTACAACTGAGATTGGTTCAAATTTCATTCTCTTCATAGCAGAGCTTCAAGGCATTGCTCCTCCTTGCACACACTCGCTCCCCATTCGATTGTCGAATTCCCAAAGTTGAAATTCTCTGCACTGAGAAGAGATTTAACCACATTGTTATTATTGTTCTGCCCTTCTAAAAGAAATACACACAGTCTCAATCTCTCCACCTCTGTAAGATCCCCTCTCCACGCCTCTATTGTTAGAACATTTATGAGATCATGTAGCGCAAATATATCACTGAGAGACATGAGGGTTTCAGCTATTTGGGGTTCCCGTATATTGTACTCATTGCTCATACAATGCTTTGTTATATCAATCTCTGATTCCTACGATCTGATTTTATTGAGATTATTTTTTTGTGTGGGTATTGTTGTATCGTGTCTGTAAGGATTCATACTCCATGTCAATTATATGGTAGGTTGTCAAGGCCTGTAGCAGTGCAATGGACACTTAGCAACCTTGTTGCCACCTTTAACTCTACATTGTCACTGTACAATGGCTTTCAAAAGAAGAATGTGGAGGGGAGTCTCAGCTGTAAGTGGTTTTTTGCAGAGGGGGTCTGCAGTTATTCTAGAGCTGCCACGTCACAAAAATGGTTTCGGGAAGAAACTTATTGTGGAAAACCCGACCCCCCTACCCACCGCGCCCCCCTCCAGTTAAAGCTCGGATAATCAAGTGGGTCTGCAATTTTTCTTTGTCATTGATTTCATCCCCTGAATTTAGATCTTGACACATGTTCAAAGAGCTTTGAGTAGCAGTGTTGTCACTTGTTGTTGATTATTGATAAATTTAATCAGTTCTCTTCACTTATCACTTGGATGTTCGACCCTGGGTGGTTTTGATACATGGATTACAAAATATTATTCGTTGGCTTCTCCCTTAGCGCATATGGGCACTTGATTGACCTGTCACCTGTGTATTTTAACACCTTGGCATGACATGAGACTTTTTATCAACACCTGACTCATATGAATGTGGAGACTTTTTTTTTATGTGTATTTTAACACTTTTTCACTCAGTGCTGGCATGACATGAGACTTTTTATCAACACCTGACTCATATGAATGTGGAGACTTTTTTTTTATGGGATATATATCCCATATTTTACATATGAAAGAGATTCAAGGCAAATATATGTATCATTACATATGATGTCTTCCAACACAATGCAAAGGTATACTCTACTTGTCTTGTGGCTTTGGGTTGTGCATTGGCCTTAGTTGACTTGTGATGCTTGGAGATAATATACTCTGACCCTTTGTGAACTCTTAGTGTTTGGCCAAAGGCTTCAATGTAGGGATTTAGTACAATAGCTTTTACAATAATATTGTATTTTAAACAAATAATTTAATATAAAATTATATATATATTTAAAATTTAAATTTATTATTAAAAATAACCCAACAACTATTTTGTCATGAAAATTTGTATATGCTTGAAAGTCTAGCCAGGAAACCAATTGGAAAAATTCAGAAATTTTTTGTAGCATTTTCTTTGACAAGAAAATGTTACAATATAATGAAGAATTTTTTGTTTGTAATAAAAGAAGAAGATAGAGACAACAAAAGTGGTGGTTTACTCACATTAGGTTTCCACCTAAAATCCTCGTGTTTCTATATGTCTTATTTTGATGTGTTGATGTGCCTTGAATTCTATGGTTAACATGTTTTAAGATTAATCTTCACATAATGTTGGTAATAAACTAATGGATCAGATGTAATGAAAATAAAAATATAATCTAAGTAAAGATTCATTTGGGAATGAAATATTGATTCACCCCTCTCTCAGTATTTCTAACAATTAGTATCAAAGCAGGTCCCTTAGAAGAAGCTTCATCGCTTAAAGGGAGATATAAAAAGAGGAGCAAGATGGAAATATTGTTTTCTACTAAGCCACCCTTGTTTAATGGAACTAAATTTATATTTTGGAAGGTCGGGATGAGATAATATTTGTAGTCACTGGGAGATGATGTATGGGGAGTTGTTGAAGAAGGATGATGATCAATTTCCATCCTCCATTCCCGTAGATGAAGTAGGAAAGAAGAGTTATGAGAACAATGCAAAAGTTGTAAATGTTATCTTGGGAGGGTTAGTAGAATCTGAGTTTGTGAAATTCACACAACTAGACACTGCAAAGGTAATATGGGATAAGATTATTCAGAGATAGTATGGTGATACTAAGGTAAAGAGTGTCAAGCTCTAATCATATAGAATTTAATATGAGTCCCTTAGAATACATGATGACGAAAGCATTGCAATTTTTTTCCTTAGAGTAGATGAGACTACTAACACTATGAAAGGGCTTAGGGACAAGGTAGAGGATTTTTCCATTATTGAAATATTTTGAGATTACTAACCCCAAAGTTCAATGCCAAAGTATTTTCCATTGAAGAAATGCAGGATTTGAAAAGTCTTACTCTAGAAAAAATTCATGGGATCTTGACTTCTTACAAGATGAGAAAAAAGGGGAATACATCAGAAATCAAAGAAGTTGCATTCAAAGCCACATACAAAGGAAAATAAAAGGAAGAACCTAAAGATACAAGCTACATTTCAAATGAGGAAGAAGCGAATTTTGTGAAGAAGTTGCAAGTGGGAACTGGTAAATTCAAAGGTAAACTTCCCTTTAAGTGTTTTTCTTGTGGAAGAGTAGGTCACTATGCATCCAAATGTCCATATAAATAAAATCATGATAAGAAATAAAAGGGAAAGGATGTTTACAAGAAAAATGCCAAAAATAAGTTTTATGCAAAGAATTGCTTTTATTCTAATGAAGATAGTCAAAGCATATATGATGATCAATAAGATTCAGATTCATATTCTAACACTAGTTACAAAATACTTATGGCTCTTGAAGATCAATCAACTAGTGAATCAAATAGTTGTGAAGAATATTATTTAATGAAAACATTAAAATAAATTGATAAACTTAGGAATGCAAACAAAGAACTAGAAACAAAAGAAAGTAGTATTGTCAAAGAAATGAACTTGCCAAAGTCTCAATTAGAAGCAACCAATAAAATAGCATAAGACTTAGAAAAAAAACTTTGAGGAATGGAAACAAATTGTGAAAATTTAGAAACAAAATGTGTGAGTCTAAGGGAAGATTATGAGAAAACCAATAAATGGGTAAAGTAATCTGAATCAGTAGAGAACATTATTAATGAATAATGCTCTCCTCTAATCAAGACAAGCATTGCATATAATCACAAGGTTTAAGATCCACAAGATAACAACAAGGACCCACAATATACTAAATGAAGTCGCTCATCAGATTTGAAACCTTCAAGATCAAAGAAAATTGTATCAAGTCCATCAATATTAGTTCCCAGGTATAAAATATGGTTTTATGGATATTGTTTCACTTGTAACTCATTTGGGCATAAGGCCACTAGTTGTAGGTCAAGCGGATGGAATGGAAGCACACAAGCATCTGGCTAGATGAGATGGTATAAATGTAAAAATTTTGAACACATTATCAAAAATTGCAAACAGTTTTGGAGGAAGGAGCAACAGCTAGAGATGTAGGGAAGATAGTCACCAATACAATCTGTTTTTCTTAAATCAAACTTCTAACATGAATACAAAAGTAAATGTGAAGTAGATAACCTCATATGATAATCAGGTCCACACGATCAATGGTGGATGATCTCAGGGGTAGGTTTTCATTAATGATGATTATCTATATTACTTGAGTATTTATGCTACTAATGCTATATATGTAATGTTTAAGATGAGATATGACATGTTCAAGGGGAGCATCACCTATGCTTCCAATAGATCATTGTTTGAATTATGGTTGTAATTTTTGCATCTGTTATTGGAGTTGGCCCAAGTTTCATGGGGAGCATCCCCAATATGGTTCATAATTATCTCATGATGATGAATGACTATTATTGTTGTCTATTGTCATTATTTTGTGGTTGATTATTGCTACTTGTTGATTGGAATACTATTATGGATTGCTTCTATTAATTTTGGTTGATATATTTCATGGACATGGTTATTTCAAAATTACATATCATGATTGGTTGATATACTGTTTCATGTGCTACTATTGATGGGTATCATGAAGTTGATCTTCTGAAACTACTTATTGATATATGTTATTTCCTTGGGAGGTGGATGTTTATGTTAGTCATGCTTACGAATGTACTCACACTTGTTTTATTAATCCTTGTACCTTGATTTACATATCTCTAGAGGATCCAATATATGCTCAGGGGGAGCATGGTTAGTTGATATTTATAATGTTGCATATGATAGGGGGAGTTCTTCTCTTGTTTCATTTCATCCCTTTGCACTTGATGTAAAAGGGGGAGAGAGACTTGGTGTTTTGCAAAAGGTTGCCATCAAGTCTAGCGGGGGATATTTTTGGCATTATGGCTCTGTTTTTGTCCTTCATGGCAACCTACTCTGATGTCTACCCTATCTTGATGTTTGATGCCTTCATGAATTATATGGATTAATATGAATATGTTTGATGTCATGATCAACAGTAGTCATTCCATCTCTTGATTACATGTCTACTTATGTACAAGACCTATATGTCTATTTGTGGTCAGCTATTACAGTACAGGATTTCAATACAGAAAGAGTAGTGCGGGAATGATGATTAATGCAAGAATGATGATATCACTTGATAAGCTATATGATTGATGTATCTAGTATAAGATTGATGTTACAAAGACTACAAAGGTTTTTTCAGGTGCCAAAAATCATAAGGAAGAAGCTAGGAAACTTCTTTCCTCAGAAGAGAAGGCTTTCTCTTATCCTCTGCCCTAACCACATGGAGGATGACTTGTGGAAGTGACCATAGATGAGAATTTTGTGTATTGTGGGTGTAGCTAGGCCTATAGGTTGCGAAAATTAAAAACTAATAACAAAAAAAAGGTTTTTCCCATGGATTTGTACACACATGAATGGATTGATCTAGTCAATATTACTACCATAATTTCTTGCTCTTGTTATTAGGAGAACCATGGTTTTTTCCCTTGGTAAAAGTGGGATCAAATTCCTATATGAGGAGGATCGAATCAAAGCATTAAGTGTGCATTCAATTATCTTTATCCTTTGATAAATTTAGATGGAAGATGTGCACCATGAGGATCGATGCTTAGATCTGAAGGAATGGTGATGGATCATTGAAGTGATGGCTAAAGTTTGTTTGTATGATTGGATTTATTTTCTGAATAATAAATGTCTGGAACTATGATGATATATTTGTTTGGTTGTTTTGCAGAGATTGATTAACAAACCATAATATCTCTCCTTGTTTTGATTTACATAATGTTATGATTATCATTTTTATGCCATCATTTCTTTTATAAAAATATGAAGTATGCAGATAATTTCTTCAAAGATATATTAGTTTGTGTGGTTGAAATGTATGGATGTTGAAGGTTGTATAGGTAAAGGTTATAATTAACTTAGTGGCCTGTCTTCAATATTTGATAGAGGACATATCTTAGAGTAGAGAACTATGACCTAATTTATTGCTACATGTTGAGTCTACTATTATGACTGTTATATGAAAAGATCTACAAGTTGGATCTACTCTCATGATTGGTATCATTGCTAGTGTGTTTGAGTTCAAAACCTAATGGTTGACAGTGGGTGTACTTCAGTGATTGTCTTACCTTTATGACACTAAATCTTTCTCTCTGATTGGTGTATGCAGTGAATGAAATAATTCTAACTAAGTATATGCAGGGATACCCTCTATAGTGTTGTTGCTTGTCTTCTTCACATTTATGCGGAAAATCTTGAGAGCCTAATGATAGATCTATGCGTGAGATGTCTCGTTACTTGATAGTTTTCTAATGACATGATCTTCATGTTTGGTTTACATTTATTGACAAAATCAGAATCTATAGTTTAGATTTGACATTGAGAGCTTCTCCTTACTTGATGGCACTATATGGGGCAGAGATCTATTTCTTCTTCATGATATTCATATGGTAGATTAGTGATTATATTGATACTAGGACACAATTTTATGTAGAGATCTCTTGGCCTTGGTTTCTTGGTTGCATGTGGCAGAGGTTGTTTTCTTGAATGTATGATGCTTTGTAATGGTTCATATGGTTTTTTTTTGGTAGAGTTTATTTTCATTTTCATGGTAGATCTAAGTCTATGTCATGTTTTCTCCTTAGTATGCAGTGATATATGCTTGACAATCACAATAATATTGTCTTTATCCTAGATTAGTGGTATGACTTGTTTATGATTGATGAGATAATGATATATGCCTTTTAGAACATATTGTTGGGCAAAGATCCTTTATATTTGTTGTTGTTCTTTCTCCTCTTATAGACTTATCAGCATGATATTATATTGCTTGGTAAAAGGTTGTGAGGGCATATTAGCTTGAATTAATAGAATTAGTAGTATTGGCTTGGATGTTGTGCATGAGTGTTGACAGATTGGCAGTGGACGATTTGTTGATGAGATTTGACAAGATATTGACTTGCGTTGACATATATAGTATTGGGTTGGCTTATGATGGATTTTCTTGACATTATGATTGTGATAGATGATTGTATTGGCTTAATGAGTATAAGGTTTTGACACTTGACTGTATTGATATGATTTCAAAAAGCAAAGTTATGAGAAGGTTTTTTCTAGTTTGATGTATTCATTGATTGGTAATGGCAACCTTGGAACGTTGAAATGGGTTCTTGGCATTTATTGATTTAGTTCTAGGATTGATCTGGTTACAGTGTATTTAGTTGTGATTTAGTGACTCAGTTGGTATTCAATGGCCTAGTAGTTGACTCGCTTGGTATTAGTAGTTTTGGTATATTGGTTGGTTTGATTGTAGTGATTGGTTTGCTTCAATGATTCAATTAGTATTGAGTATTCAATTATTCAGATTAGTACAATTCTTTTCAGCATTGCCATTGGTTTACAATGATTCAGTTTTGTATCTTGGTATTAGGATTTAGTGATTGGTTTCATATTCAATTTTTGTATCGGTTTAATCTTATTGTTGGTGTGGTTCCAGTTTGAAAATTGATGAAAGGTGGCCTACAAGTTTTGATGGTTTTTTGAAGCAAGTGGATCCAATGTGAAAAAATGTGAAACACGGTTCATGAGGAGTTGAGGGTTATAGTCTTCAGTAAGGGAGTTAGAGCTTCCTTCTGGTAGAAGCTGGTAAACTTGATCAGGGAGTTGTAGGTCCCTTCCAGTGGGTGTTGGAGAACTGGTGGAGGTTATAGCCTCTTGCAGGTAGGAGTATATGTACTGGAAAGAGTTTGCGCTAGTACAAGACCATGATGTAATTTATTTATAATAAGATAAGAAGACAAAGATGACAACAATGGTGGTTTTCTCCCATGTTGTGTTTCCACCTAAAATCTCAGTGTTTTTATGTGCATTATTTTTTATGTGTTGATGTGCCTTGAATTCTATGGTTTACATGTTTCATGATTAATTCTCACATAATGCTGGTAATAAACTAATGGATCAAATGCATTGAAAATAAATATATAATCTAAGTAAAGAATAATTGGGGAATGAAATATTGATTCACCCACCTCTCAGTATTTCTAACATGGGACCCTCCTAATGTGCATGTTATTGGTAAGTTATCTAACTTAATATTGGGAAATAATATGCCTACCAAGTATGAGGACCTTGGGAATCCCATTGTTACTTCTTATATTGGTGGAATAACGTTTCCTAATACTTTGATTGATCTAGGAGATGTCATCAATATAATTACTAGGGAAATGATGAACCTACTTGGGCTTACTAATTTAAGACCAACTCCCACTGTTTTAGAATTAGCAGATAGGTCTACAATCTGATTTGAATGTATATTTGAAGATGTTATCAATTCGGTTGATTCTTGGAAGTACCCAATAGATTTCATGGTGCTTCAGCTCAAAACATGTTTGGGTGGACACCCCTTGATTTTAGGAAGACCATGGTTGGCAACTGTTGATGCTTATATTGGATGTAGGTTTGGATGTATGACTATCTTAGATGGACATACTACCAAGAACCTTGTCCTTTATCCTCCTGCCAAGCAAAGTTTTAGATCTGAAAACCCATACTCACTATAAGTAAAGCTTTATAGTTTAAAAGTGAAATTGAAGATGATGTTATCAATAATTTCATTAGTGACCCTTATGTTATTACACCTTGTACATCCTAGTTGTTAAATGTTGCAATAGATAAGTCTAATGAGGAAGAAATTTATGATGAACCTGTTACACATGATATACCTACTACCTCCAGTCTTAAAAGTATACCAGTAGAAATTGAGCCTGGAAAAACCCTTAACATTAACCCTGAATTATCTACTAAGAAGAGACAAAAACTGGTGTTGTTACTCAGAAAACATAAGGAATATTTTTCATGGGATTATAAAGACATGAATGGTATCCATCCCACCTTATGTACCCATCACATTTACTTGAGGGAAGGGTCCTAGCCTATTAAGAAACCTCAATGAAGAATGAACCTAGAATTGAGAGGCATTGTACAGGAAGAACTCCATAAAATTTTGGATGCAAACTTCATCTATCCTATTTCTGTCAGTCAATGGGTATCTCCACTAATTATTTTTCATAAGAAAAATGGGAAGTGGAGAATTTGTGTAGACTATAGGGAGTTAAATAAAGCCACCCAAAAGGACCATTTTCCATTACCTTTTATTGATCAAGTCCTCGATACTCTATCCAGTAAGAAATTATTTTCCTTTCTAGACGGGTTTAGTGGTTATAATCAGATTTAGATTGCCCCTGAAGATCAAGAAAAAACTACCTTTACTTGCCCCTGGGGTACTTATTCTTATAAGGTCCTACCTTTTGGACTGTGTAATGTGCCTGCAACCTTTTAGTAGGCAATATTGAGAATTTTTTCCAGCATGGTTAAAACTATTTAGAATTTTTTATGAATGATTTACACCCTATGGGAATGGATTTGGTGAAGCCTTGAACAACCTTGAAAAAGTACTTGAGAGTTGCATTCAAACCCACCTCTGTCTCAACACTGAAAATGCCATATGATGATGACTGAGGGTATTGTTCTAGGACATTATCTTTTTGCTGCAAGTATTCAAGCAAATCCGACAAAGGCATAGGTAATTTTGAACTTTCCCACTCTTAAAACAAAAACAGGGCTACATAGATTTTTAGGGCGGGCACGATATTATAGATGATTTATAGAAAAATTTGCTAAGATTGCATTACCATTATTTTCCCTATTAACAAAAGACAAAGAGTTTGAGTGGACTGATAAGTGTAACAATGCCTTTGTAGAACTAAAGAAACATGTAACAACAACTCTTGTTTTGAGAGGACCAAATTGGAATTTGTCATTCCACATCTCTATTGATGCTTCTGATACAACCATTGGAGTTGTGCTTGGTCAACAAGATGGAAACAAGCCATATGTCATCGACTATATCAGCGATAATTTGGATCTTGCGGAGGTAAATTACACAATTACATCGATGGATTTCCTTGTTATTATTCATGTTATTAATAAGTTTAGGCACTACATCATTGGTTATCAAAATTTTATGCATACATATCATTCTTCTATCATATTTTTAATGAAAAAACCTATTACAAATGCTAGGGTTACTAGGTGGTTGTTGTTACTCCAAGAATTTGATATTACTATTATAGATAAATCTGGAAAAGACAATGTTGTTGCAAATTTTCTCTCTAGGTTAACTAATGTTACTAATGATCTGGTAGTTGAAGATTATTTTTCATATGAGTATTTGTTTACAGTATCCATGTGTTCACCCTGGTATGCATACATTGCTAATTATCTTACTGTAGGAAAGTTACCTCATCACCTTTCTCCTAGAGAAAAAAGAAGATTGTACAATAGAATGCCAGATACTTTTGGATGGATGGAAACCTTTTCCACATTGGTTTTGATCAACTGATTAGGATATGTGTGACGGAGGATTAAATCCATGATATCCTCAAGGTATTCCATGATGGATCTTGTGGAGGGAATTTCTCAGACAGGAGGATTGGTCATAAAATGTTGTAGATGGGCTACTTTTGGCCTACTATATTATGATATACGAAGAGGTACATTTAGGGTTGTGGCAGTTGCCAAAGAATCGGTTAGATCACCCAATCATATGAGATGTCATTACAACCCCAGTTGGTGGTGAAAACTTTTGAGATATGGGCATTGGAATTTGTGGGATTGATTAATCCTCCATCTTAGTATAAGGTTTATATTCTAGTTTGCAAGGATTATGTTACAAAGTGGGTAGAAGCTAGAGCACTTACCAGAGCAATTGACTATGTTGTTTCATACTTTTTGTTTGAAGAAATATTTGTTCGGTATGGAGAGCCAAGGGAAATAGTAAAAAACGTATGAGCACAGTTCACCTCTTGGTTGATACAAGATCTTATCAAGAAATATGGAGTTCCATCATAAGATCACTTCACACTATCATCCTTAGGAAAATGGGAAGGTGGAAAGCACTAATAAAGTACTTAAAGCTATTCTTACCAAAATTGTGGCAGGACATAGAAAATATTGGGTGGAGAGACTTCTTGAAGTATTGTGGGCTTATAGGACAACTTGGAGAAATACTACAAGTTTTTCCCCTTATGAACTAGTTTTTGGTAACAATCCCATCTTCCATATTGAGTTTCATATTAAGACATTAAGGACTTCCTTGGAAGTAGATTTAAACCTAACTTCAACTCAAGAACACAGGTTGAAAAAACTAAATGAGTTAAATGAAAAGAGTTTGGATGTTGTGAAACAAACAAATATCATTCAACAACAACGAGTCAAATGGTATGATATGTTTATTAATAAGTTTTTTTATAAGGGTGACAGGGCCTTACTATATGATTCTATGTTCAAGGATTTTAAGGGAAAGTTGTGCACCAGGTGGTTAGGTCCTTATGAGGTAGAAGCATTCTTTGACAACAAGATTGTAAAATTGAAAACTAATGATAATTCTAAGGTAAGCAAGGTAAACTATTAAACGAGAAATGTACTGAGTACCCATTTTTTTTAGGTAGCAAAAAATCATCCGATTTTGAAAAGTGTTGATTCAAAATACAAACTTTTTTTTTGGAACATATTTTTGACACTTTAAATTTTCTTATGTATCAAGTATAAACATTTTTTTAAATGTTAGTGATTTTCATGTTGATTTTGAAAAGTGTTGATGCAACATCAACCCCTTTTTTAGAGGGCTTATTTTTGACACTTTAAATTTTCTAATGTATTGTGGATAATTTTTTTTAAATGTTAGTGATTTTCATGCGGATTTTGAAAAACATCAACATTTTTTTAAGGCATATTTTTGACACTTCAAATTTTCTTATGTTCTAAATATGCACATTTTTTTTAATGTTGATTATTTAACCATTTTTCAAGTTGTCTTATTCCTCTTCTTGTTTTTCATCCTAAGATGTTTGTTTTTTAAGGGTTTTCCAAACATGTGTTTTTTGTTTTTCTTTGCAATGTTTTTTTATAATGATTTTTTTGTTTGTTTGCAAAGTTAAAAAATAATAATAATAACATTAATATTTCAATATTAGGATTTTTTATATATTTATATATCGTCAATTAATACTTCAATACATATAAAATAATTATCACTAAAAAATAATAATTTAAAACACTGGACAAAAATACACATTTTGTACATAGATATAATTTAAAAGATAAGTATTTCGGACCTTTTCGCTAAAAATTACATGTTAAATAAAATATCTTTATGAAAAATTCAATAAAAAAAGCTAGAAAAATAGCAAATTTTATTAAATTTTTATGAATTTTATATCCAAAGATGATGACATTTTATGTTTTTTTCTTCTATATTTTTTTTTTCTTTTTTATAAAATTCTAAGTAAAAAAAAAATTGTTAAAATAAAAATGCTAAAATCCAAGGAAGTTAGAGTATTTGTAGGCTCCCGAATTATATTTCAAACAGATGACCTGGGAAAAATTGTCATAACTTTCTTGTTGAGCATCAGATTGAAATTTCATAAAAAGGATACAGAAAGAGAATGGACTGTAGTTTTTTGTATATCGTTTCCAGGTCCGAAGGTCGAAACAGTAACACGTGGAACTTCGTACAAGTTCGCTCTACTAAACCAGTCTATAATCAAGGTCATCGTGGGAGATTTGGAATAACTCTTTCTTGGAGAATCCTATCTTGATCAGACTTGCGGGGATGGAACAAGGACTCAGAAGGCTACCATAGGATGAAATTTTAGACCTTAGAGATCTGAAATTACAGAGATACAAAAGATTCAATATCTAGCTCCTACAAAGCGAAAAAAAGGTGTGTAGTCTTTTAAAAATTTTGCATAAGTTTGGTTTGAAAAAATAGTTTGAAGGAATTCAAAGGACATAGTGAAGCATAATTATCATTAATTGATGACCCAAAGAAAGAAAATGGAAACACCTAGTAAGCAACCTGAAATATCTACCATGACTCAGGAAGAAGAGGAAGAAATGCAACATGACATATCAAAATTACGCGACCAAGTGCAACAAATTTCACTCTCACAAAGAGTAACAGAAGCTAAGATCGATGGTTTAAAGAAAGGCATGGAAGATGAGCTGAATGGCATGGAAGCTAATATGGATGGCATGGAAGCTAAGATGGATGGTATAGAAAAAAATCTTAAGGGAAACATGAAAGATTTGAAGATATATTTGACAAAGTTGCTACAAGAAATGCTTACTAATGGCGAAAGGGTAGTAAAGGAAGCTCATGATGAGAACAAGATAAATGTTAGTCATGATTTCATAGACTCTAATGTTAGATTGAAGCCCAAAGATCGATATGAGGAAGTTTGATGACAAGGATCCCGTAACATGGATGCTACAAATGGAGCAATATTTTGATCTCCATAATGTGCAAAACACACAAAACATATGCATTGCAACTTTATATTTGGAACCCAATCAGTTTGTATGGTATCGATGGCTTTTCTCTCATAAACAAATTGTCAGTTGGGAAATTTTTACGGAAGAAATGATAGCACATTATGAGGATACAACAAGCAACACTTTTTTTAACCAGTTGATAAATCTCAAACAAAAAGGTTCAATGGTAGATCACATTGAGGACTTCCAAAAATTGAATATAAGGGTAAAAGATATTCCAGAGGAGCATAGGATTAATGTGTTCATAGGGACATTGAAGGATAACATCCAACATGAGGTTCGCCTTTGGGAACCCGATTCATTGGAACAGGCAGTCAGGTTGGCAAGAAAAATAATGGCAAGAAGGAGGCCTACCACTCACAACTATAAAGATGGAAGTGTTGTTGCCACTAGCCTTCCATAATCTACAAGGTTGACACCACAATAATTGGAAGAAAAAAGATCAAAAGGGCTTCGTTACAGTTGTGATAGAAAATACATTATAGGTCATAAGTGTGCCGAGAAGAAACTATGTTACATAGATTATGAAGAGGAGGAAGAAAAGGAATAAGAAATGTCAAAAGAAGAGGATATACACCAGGAACAAACCATAGAGAAAGAAGAAATGAATTGTTGGTCACTTTAATTGCTTATTGAATTAAACAACAAAGTACGACATTAATTGTCAACCCAGGGAAGTCTTGCTATTTCAAAGGCAACTGTGTACTATATGCACTCAATTTTAAAGCAACAAAAGTTGTAGTACAAACAAATCACACCTCAAATTAACAAAATGAAGCTCCACTCTGCATTACAACAATTACAATCTATTGCAGATAGCTATCAGAGAATTCTTAATTCCACTCAATGAGTCATATACTGGAAAAGAATCAATCTGCAAAAGAAAACAATGGTTGTACCGTAACAGAGAGTCAGGACCCTATCCCCAGAGCGGGAATCTCCAGCACCTGCCTCTGATTAACTAGATTGCCAATTCACTCTGTAACTTAATCACCGGTGAAACACTCATGCATTAACTTGGGATAACACAACAATCAATTGAGAAAGAAACAGAGTTTCAGCAAAGGTATTATAAACAATATTCAGCAAACAATACTTGTTAACAAGGCATGAATAAAAGTCACACTTGACACACTACAGAAATATAATGGGTGAATCTTGTGATTGAGGTGGGCATGTCCTTCTCACAAGATACCCCAGGGAAAAAGAACTAGAAAAAGATGTCCAAAACAAAATTTTATTCATCCATCAATATGTCATATTACAAAAAGAATTCCAGTCATGTTCCTTCAACTAATCCTTTTTCCATAGTCTGTTCCTCCTTCTAATGTAGATGTCTCCTCTTTATAAAGAGGAGACATCTATTACAAAAGATTTACATTGTTTTAACCCATTATACAAAAATAGGGAAATCAATTCCCTGTCAACAAAATGCTGTTACAGTAATGCTGTCTTTAGATTATAAGCGTTACATCCAGTGTAACATCTTCCTCGGTGATCAGTTCTGGTTCCTTTGCTGCTGTCAAATTTAGAACACAAATCTCAACTGTTTCAGCATCACGATTCGCATGCCATTTCTACTGTTTCAACAACTGCAAAAATAGTCTTCCAGGCTGTTTCAGCAACGCGGACTGCACATCATTGTTTAACTGTTTAACACTTAATAATTCAAAGATTAACTATGAAGATGTCGTGAGTATATGATAAATAATTAAACGTATAGTGATGAGAAGAATCATTACACACCTTTTAGATAATTGGGTTAAAATACTAACAAAGGCTTTTAAATGTAAGTTGAAAGGGATGATATCATAGCAAAATATATGGTCAAAAAGGGACAATATGAGGTCCTAACATCCCCCCAACTTAAGTAGTTGCATGTCCCCATGCAACATCTACTCTGAGTCTGAATTGGAGTACTGAGATGTACAGTGCAAATTACTTATATAGTAAGTATAGAAGGTACTATCAGTCGAATCTCTGAAACCCTAGACACTCTGTAATCTCTACCATGCTGCAAGCTCCTCCTTTTTGGACACCTTGAAGTAGGCCTTATATTGTTGTACTGGCAACCAGAGAAGTGGAAAATGAAAATGATAACCCAAGCATTTGTCACCACACTGATGAACACATTTAACATAATTAGGCACTCGTGAAATTGCTGCATGAAGATTAAGAGGGTTAAAAGGATGGTATTCCCTTCTCTCCTTAGGGAAATGTTCCCAGAACAAATTGTTTGCCTGTATGGCAAGAGGTCCTTTCTTTTTGAGATAGTGTTGACATTCTTCTAACGTTGTTGCCTGTAATTCCCTGATATGCTCAGTCATTCCTGGTTCTCTTATAACCCGATGATGTTCATCAATGAAAGCAACAACATTTTGTGGTTCAGCTCGGATCCACAGAAGGCGATTTTCTTCGTTATGTTTTGCTGAAAGAAAATCATTTTGCCACGTGAATTGATTGGCCATAAAAGAGACCAAGGCTCTAATCTGAATGTCACCAGCCACAGGAATCAAATTAAGCTTTCTATCTTCCGGCATGGCCTCATTATGGAGATAGAATTCACATAAGAGATTCTGTTCATTGACTGACGCTGCTGCAAAGGTTTCAATAAACTGCTGGGGTGTAGACACTTCATGAGGTCGTCCATCTCTGACTGCTTTTACCTGAAGGAATGCTAGGAATTCTGCTAGGAACACAAAATAATTAAAGGATGGTTTCCTGGTAGCCAGAAGTCTTTGAACTAACCCAAAGATAAGAGACTGTCTAGTTTTTAACTTTTTATTTTCCTTCTGTTGTGCATGGAATTGTTCCAGGACTTCCCAATTTCTATATACATGATTTTTCCATAATGATTTATGTTCTTGTAATGCCTTTTCTTGAGACAGGGCATACTCTTTCTTCCATATATCCCTGAGTTCTTGAATTCTTAAAGTTTGAGTGAAGACAGTCTCTGCACAAAGAGGTTTAGTTTGGGTAAATACCGTCTTTGCAGACTTTGGTGCAGGATTCTCAGCTTTAACAATTGGGGTAGGCCGAGGTATTTGCGGTTTCTCCTCCTCTTCAGAAATATTTGAAGGCCCTGCTGGTTCTTGTGTAACAACAGGGCATTCCTTTTTAGCTATGATAGGAGTAAATGCAGGAGTGGGTCCAGACAATGGGACTTCGATTACCTTATAACCAGCTCAAGAATAGAGGTCACCACATTGGCTGCACATGTATTCATCATACTGATCCTTATCTGCACTTTTCTCGGCTGCAGATGCTACCTGAGCTAAAGTATACAAGTTAAGTTCTTTTTCATAAGCTTCCCTTGCTATTATTAACTCCTGCTTATAAGCCTGAATCTTGACTTTCAGAAACTCATTCTCTTGTTGAAGGGAAGCTAACGTGACAGGGTCTTCTGTAGCAATTATAGTCTCTGTAGCTGGTTCAAGTGGATGGGAGGATGGTTGTTTGGTGGCAGCTTCATTACTTATATCTCCAGCAGGTGGTTCTTGTGTGACAACTGCTGGACCATCAGCTAGTTTTGTAACAGCTATATCCTCCTGAACATGAAAATTTTGCATATCAACCAACTGAGTGGCTAGTTCTTCTATAGCAGCTATAGTTTGTGCAGTATCCTGGGTATCTACACTTTGCTCATCAGCAGGTGGCTCTTGTGTATCAACTGTTGAGTCAGTAGCAGCCAAGTCTTGCTCTGTTTCCTGATCATGGTCATCAGCAGGTGGTTCTTGTGTGACACTTGCTGAGAGAGTAGCTGATTCAGCTATATGTTGATTATCCATTTCCTGTTTATCAGCAGGTGGTTCTTGTGTAACACTTGCTGAATGAGTAGCTGCTATGTCCTGATGTGTTTCCAGATCATGATCGTTAGTAGATGGTTCTTGTGTAACACCTGTTGGACTAGTAGCTGGTTCTTGTGGGACAGCTACCTCTTGGTCATCTAACTTTTTCTCCTCAGCACCTGTTGAGTTAGTAGCTGGTTCTTGTGGGGCAGCTACCTCTAGGTCATCTATCTTTTGTTCCTTGGCAGGTGTTGAGTCAATAGCTGGTTCTTGTGGGGCAGCTACTTCTAGGTCATCTATCTTTAGCTCCTCAGCAGGTGGTTCTTGTGTAACACCTGTTGAGTCAGTAGCTGGTTCTTGTGTAACAGCTACATGTTGTACACGGTCTTGGGTGTCTACTTTTGATAAATTAGCAGCTGGTTCTTGTGGAGCAGTTGCGTCTTCTGAAAGGAATGATGTCACAAAATCCTGGACATTTTGCATTTCCGTACCCGAGGGTGAGGAAGGTAAGGATTCGGGGTTTGGTGGGGTATGGGATTTTAGGATAATGGGTGGGGAATTTGGGGTGGGGGCCTCTGTTGCTACTGCAGAAGATGTCCTCCTTCGTCTTCGGGGTAAGGAGGCAGGAAAAATAGTGGTTTTTCTTTTATGGATGGCCTTCTCTAGGGTAGGAGGAACATCAGAGGTAATAGCTTGTTTAATTGAGGCCCTTGTTCGTCTTTTTGATGAAGGAACAATCATTTCTTTCCTTTTCATTTTCCTTCTCAGCCTAGCTAGGGGAATGTCATTGTCTGAATCACCGCTGGGGATATGGACAGTGGGAATGGATGATTTAGGTAAATTATGGGATGGGGTTAATGCAATAACAGGGTCCATTGGATTAACTATCACGGATGGATGGGGATTTTCAGCATTCACTGGGGGAGTTTCAGCTGTTGCTTGAGAATTTTCAGCAGTTTCTTGAGGGTTTTCGGCTGCTGGTTGAGTAACTTCAGCAGCTTCCTGGGGGTTTTCAGCTGCTGGTTGAGGGATTTCAGCAGCTTCCTAGGGTGGGTTGTTAAGGGGAGGAGGGTTCTGTAGGGCAAAGCCCCTCAGGATTAAAAGCTGAGCCAGGCGATGGTGAGTAAGGGAGAGGAGTGGGTACTTTGCATCCTTGGAATAATGTGCCATATTCTTTAGACACCCAAGCAGATAGTATGACATATTTAATAAACGAACATGTCTTAAATGATTCAACAACACAAAGTCATGCTAGTACACTACCTGGTAATGTCCTTCGCAGGTGAGATAGTGCTTGACAAACTCTGCAACCTTTGGCCATGGAGGTGGTAATGAATGCAGTGCAACACCTCTGCCTTTAGGTTCAACCCGCTCCCCAAGTAGAAGAAAATCTTGCTGTGCGTTCAAAATTATGTGTTTACGGCTAAACCAACAGATGCCATTGGTTGGTAATCGTGAAACCTGCACTATATCCTCCTCTGTTACTGGAATTCACACTCCCCGAAAAGTAGAATAATCTTCCTTTAAATTACGTGCGAATTCTAGGACTTGCTGAGAATCAAATTCCTGGAGCTTCCGGAAGTAATCCACCCAGCCCGCTTGCAGAAAAATTTGATATGCTTCTGGGTATAGTTCCAATAGAGCCGTTGAACCAGGTTCATTTCGAATAGCGTTACCTCCCATAGTTACTGGTTCGGTAAAATGCACAATACAGAGCCGAGTTACCGCAACCGAGACAGAGTAAGATATTGCAAATGGGGTTATGACATAATAAAACAGAGATGGGGTGATGAGACTTGGTCGTGATAAAAAACGACGGTGATTGGCATATCGGGTAATGATTGCAAAACTTTAATATTCCCCCAAACTGTGGGTAAAATGATAAGTTTTGAATGTATGACGATTTCGGAAATCATATCAGAATCTTCTCATTAAATATAGTTTAATATTTACACATAAACACACATACCTCATGTTTTACCTTCGATTGCTGTGCTGAAAGTATATTTTCGTCGTTTAGTGGATCACCAATGGTTATTGGAAAGGGTTATAAGATATGAGGGTATTTATATAAAAGGATTTCTCTATTCACAGGAGGTAATGGTGAAGGAACTCAATTATCAGGATGAATGGCTGATTCTCTCAAATGGAAAGTGTTATGTATTGATCGTTTTTTAGAGAAGTTGATGCCTCAATTACGGAAAAATGGGAAAATTGATGCTTTTTCAGAAAAATGGAAAAATTCGGTGTTTTGGCAATGGAGAAATCAGTGTTCAGCAATGGAGAGAATGGGGAAAAGTTGGTGTTTCAGCAACGGGGAAAATGGGCAAAGATTGGTGTTTCAGCAACGGCAGAAACTGGTGTTTCAGCAATGGCCGAAACTGGTGTTTCAGCAACGGGAAAAAGAGATGTTGCTGTTAAAGAGGAATAGGAAAATGTTGCTGATGGATCATGAATTGAAGTGGAATGGCCATGTTTCCCAAACTGAAACCTGATCCTGCTTGTAATGCAATTATTCCTTCAACCAGCCTCCGAATCTAAGACCTGCAAAATAACTTGTAATATGGCAGCCCTTGACAGGGATTATTAGTTAAGTAATCTAATCTAATACTAATACAATAATATATAATGCAGAGATTAAGTGCAATGAGGGGCAAGAGGTTCCCCCAAAAGGATGTAATGTGAATCTTCCATGCAAGTGGCCTTAATATCCTCCTTAGAAATTGGTTGCTGGTATAGACGAAGCTGATACCCATTTACTAACAATGGAGTTCTAGAGCCATCAATTGTTAGGAGCCTTATTGTTCCATTGGGAAAAACAATATCTATCTCGTAAGGTCCCAGTGACCTTGTTCGTAGTTTTCCTTGAAAATTTTCAAACTTGGAATCATATAGTAAAGCCCAATTACCTTTTTGGAACTGCTTATGCTTAATAGTTTTGTCATGACATCTGGTTTTTTGCTACTGAATCATAGTTGTTTGATGGATGGCATCCAACCTTTTTTCATCCAATTCCTGTAGCTGCTGCAACCTAGCTGTCTATGCATCAGTCAAATAAAGGTTAACAGCTAAAGCAGTTCTTAAGGTTTTAATTTCAAATTCCATAGGAAAAACAACACTTTTACCATAAACCAATTCATAGGGTGAAAAACCTGTAGTGTTTCTCCAAGTAGTTCTGTAAGCCCATAATGCCTCAGGAAGTCTTTGAGACCAATCTTTCCTATTCTCCTTCACAGTTTTTGTTAAAATAGCTTCTATGACTTTATTTGTACTTTCCACCTGACCATTAGCTTAGGGGTGGTAAGGTGTAGTCATTTTATGATCGATATGATATTTTTGAAGCATATCTTTGAAACCATGTGAATTGAAAGGAGGTCCTCCATCTGTGACTAATTATATAAGCACCCCAAATCTAACGAAGATCTCTTCAAATAAAAAAGTTAAAACAGATTCCTCATTAGCTTTAATAAGTGCCTTGGCTTCCACCCATTTAGTCATATAATCTATACAAACCAATATATAAACTCTTTGGATGGATGGAGGATTGATGGGCCCTACAAAATCTAGAGCCCATCTTTCAAAGGGTTCAAGTATTACCTGAGGGTTCAGTGGCATTTCATCTCTATGATTGGGTTGGCCCATTCTCTGACAACTGTCGTAGGCCCTGACACATTTCTTTTCATCCTTGAAAAGTGAGGGCCAATAATAACCCATCCTGAGAATTTTATGTGTTGTTCTCTTATCAGCAAAATTCCCACCACAAGGGCCATCATGACAAGCCTTCAATATATCATAAACCTCATCTTCTCTAATGCATCTTCAGATCTCCTGATCAAGTCCTGTATGAAAAAGGCACCCACTTATCCAGCTATACCTAGCACTTTGTTGAATGATCCTTCTTTTCTCCCTATGTGATAGGTGTGATGGTAGCTTCCTTGCAACCAGATAATTGGCAATGTCTACATACCATGGTGAGTGAGAAGATACTGCAAACAAATATTCATTAGGAAAGGAATCATCTACTGGAGTATTATCATCAGTTTTTATCCGAGAAAGGAAATCAGCAACTACATTTTCTTTACCTGGTCGATCCACAATTGTAATATCAAATTCTTGTAGTAACAATAACCACCTGGTAACTCGAGCATTTGTAATAGATTTATTCCTTAAATACTTGATAGCCGAGTGGTCAGTATGAACAAAAGTAGGATAACAAGTAATATAATGTCGAAATTTATTAATAGCATAAATAACTGCTAAAAATTCTTTCTTGGTAACTGTGTAATTAAGTTTAGCAGGGGTCATATTCTTACTAATGAAGTAGATATCATAAGGAAGATTGTTTTCTTCTTGACCCAAGACAGCTCCAATTGCAGTATTTGAAGCATCAGAGGATATATGAAAGGGAAGTGCCCAATCAGGTCCCCTTAGAATAAGAGCTGTAGACAACTAATGCTTAAGTTCATCAAATGCTTTCTGACAGGCATCGGTCCACTTAAATTCAACATTTTTCATAAGTAACACAAACCAAGGAGAAGCTATTTTAGAGAACTTTTTGATAAATCTTCTATAATATCTAGCATGTCCTAGAAAGCTTCTTACATCAGTTTTTGTTTTATGAATAAGAAGGGTTTGAATTACCTGTACTTTGGATGGATCCACTTGAATCCCAATGAATGAAATGAAGTGTCCTAGTACAATTCCTTCGTTCATCATCATATGACATTTTTCGGTACTCAAGGAAAGATTAGCTTGTATGCATCGTTTAAGTACTTTCTCAAGGTTTTGTAGCACTACTTCAAAAGTCACACCATAGGGAGTGAAATCATCCATAAATATCTCCAAAGAATCATTAAGCATATCAGAAAAGATTCCTATTAGTGCTCTTTGAAATGATGCTGGAGCATTACATGGTCCAAATGGGAGAACTCTATAAGCAAAAGTCCTCCAAGGACTAGTAAAAGTGGTCTTGTCTTGATCTTGAGGTGCAATTCTGATTTGGTTATATCCACTAAAACCATCTAAAAAGGAAAAGAATTTCTTTCCTGACAAGCTGTCCAATACCTGATCAATAAATGGCAAGGGAAAATGGTCTTTCTGGGTGGCTTTGTTTAAAACTCTATAATCTACACACACTCTCCATTTCCCATTTTTCTTAGGTACTATCACCAATGGAGAAACCCATTCGCTGTCAGATATGGGGTATATAAACCCTACATCAAGCAACTTTTGAAGTTCTTCCTTAACAATTTCCCTCAAATTGGGATTCATTCGCCGTTGGGTTTGACAGACTGGTCGGGCTCCCTCCTTAATATAGATACGATGAGTACATAATTCAGGAGAGATCCCCTTCATGTCTGTGTAGTCCCATGCGAATGCTTCCTTGTTCTCACAGAGCAACTTCATTAGCTGTTGTGTTTCAGCATCTGATAAACTGGGGTTCATATTTAATGTTTTTCCAAGTTCAATTTCTACTGTTATGGTTTTAGAGGAGATAGCAATTGATGTTTGAGGTAAATTTTCAGATTTAAGCTTTTGTTGTGTTTCAAGATCCAGAATTGCAGTTAACTGATTATGTACTTCAGAAGTAACTGAGGAAGGTTCAGAAATAAAATTACTAATTACTTCATCTTCTGTGGTATCTTTAAGAGTTAAGGCTTGTCCAATGGTCAAAATGGGTTGAGTATCATTATCCTAATAGTCTAACCATACAGAATCATCATTATTAATCATAGGTGTAGCATGAGGGTACAACGTAAGTTGCTTAGTTTCATAACCGTTAGAAATTGTCATTGAACCTGATCTATAACTGATAAAAGCATCCGTTGTAGCCAGCTAGGGTCTCCCCAAAATTAGAGGATGCCCCCCCAACTTTGCTTTAGTCTGTAACACAAAAAAGTCATCTGGGTAATTCCAGGATTCAACTGAAATGATCATGTCTTCAGTAACCCCCTCTGGTTTGATTGTGGAATGATCAGCTAATTCTAGGTAGTTGGTGTCTCTCTAATTACGTTTTTCAATTGTAACATCTGTGCAGTTTCAAGGGTCATAATATTTATAGTAGCACCTAGGTCTACCAGAACTCGCGAAACAATAGTTTTTCTGACCTGCGCTGTGACTGTACGGTGACCAGGGTCACCATATTTTACAGGAGGAACTTTTCCTGACATTAAAGCAACTAGATCTCCCATCACATGAACTGTAAGGGGATCTTTAGCCTTCCTACCAGGTTTCTTGATGCAAATGTCTCTAACGGTTCTGGCATAGATTGGTACATCTCTGAGTGCTTGTAAAAGTGGAATTTTAACATACAGATTCTGAAATTCCCCTAAAAGGTTAAAAGCAAGCAGCTCAGGCATCTTAGTGAGGGCCAAGCGCTCAGGGAATGGTGATTCTGCTATTTCAGCAGTTCCATTAGAGGATGGCTTCATTGTTTCAGCAGGTTTATTAGACGGTGGCTTGACTGTTTCCGCATCCTTATTAGATGATTTACTCTATTCTATTTCTTCTTTATCAGATTCGGAAGAGGTACTATCATTTATAATTGACTCGACTACTCTCCCAGATCATAAATGAATATTGTTACATTGCACGGGAGATGTAGGCAGGTTCTGAATGTCGATGACTTGCACATATTTATTATTATTAGGGTTAGGGTTCGGTTGTACAGGCAACTAAGGCTTCATGGTCTGATTATTTGGTGGGGTACCTGATGGGAGAGAAAGTTGTTGTTGGAACTGAGGAAATTGGTTTGTGAATGGAGTTTGTTGAGCTCTCTAGTTTGGGTTCCATTGGTTAAAATAGGATTGTTGTAGAAGCTAGAGAGTCCACATTGCAGGGTCTACAAAGGGAGGGTTTGTTTGCTGCATGGGTGGGAAATTCATTTGATTAAAGGGTGGGTATTGCATTTGGTTAAAGGGCGGGTAATTTGCTTGATTAAAAGAAGGATATTTATTCCAACGATTAAATGGCATACTAGAGTTCGTACCTTGTCCTCGTGGTTGCCATTTCCTCCTTTGTGTCAGTAGATAAATTTCTTCAGCTTCCTCCTCAGTTGGTTGTAACGCTACCTTTATCCCTGGTAAAGAGGGGCATTGTTTAGTTTCGTGGTCCTTTTCACAAATGGTACAGATTGGCACCTTGTCCAGTGGGCATTCCCTCAATGGATGTTTTTCTCTTCATTTAGAGTAGAATATGGCCAAAGTGGCTTCTGCCTCTTCCTGCTTCTTTTTAACCTGCAAGGTATCAATCTGTGAAGCAAAAGAACTTAACATTTCAGTCTTGAATTCCTCAAGTAGATTACCTATTTCAGCCCTTGTTGCTCCTCCACTGGCTGATTTCTGGACCCTTGAATAAGTACTATCCTTGCTCTTTGATTTATTTGCAGCTCCTCTTGAACACCTCTTGCAGAGGTTAACAATTTCGTCATACGATTCTTTAGATATATCCCCTTTACCAAGAATATTTAACATATCTAAACAATCATCCCTTACCCCTTTCAACAATATTGTTTTAAGAATATCTTTACTTACATTAGGGTGCTCATATCTCTGCAGATTATACTGGAGTCTTTCCACAAAGTCCTCCAGATTTTCATCCTCCTTCTGAACCATCTTGAATAATTCCTCCCTTTTTTCTCTCGTCTGGCAATAGTCTTGGTATTTGGCCAGAAATTTCTCCTTCATCTGATCCCATGTTGTGATCACATGACCTCCCAAGCTCATAAACCATCTTAGTGCATTTCCTTTTAATGTTGTTGGAAACAACTTCAATTTCTTAGCATTATTAACATAATCATAGCTTCTACACAATATATCAAATTCGAAAAGAAACTCATCAGGGTCTTAAGAGGATAAACCATGGAAGTTGGGTAATGCTGAAAGTGGGATATTCTTCATAGGAGTTGTTCCTCTGGGGAGTTCCCCAATAGGGAATTCCAAGGTGGAGAGGGAATTCTCTCCTCTTCCTTCTCCTCTATGACCTCCACCAAAGAGTCCTTCATTGTTGTCCTCCATTGGTTGTTTTCCTGATGCACTTGCCCGATCTTCAATGTTTTCTGTTGGACTCTCAATGTCCTGAACTGGTTCCTCAACTTCAATATCTTCTATTGGTTCTTTGACTTCCTCCACTGGTTCCTCAGTATGTTCCGTTGTTTCTATAATCCTTTCAGGTCCCACTACTTCCTCCATTTGATGGTCTGTTTGGAAAGAGTGTTGAGTCTGTGGCCTCCGAGAGCTTAACCTCTGGGATGTCTCAGCTTTTGAAATAATATCATCGATGAAAGTTTTTCTTCCTCCTCTTCCTTTGCCCTTGCCACCTGTAGGATTAGTTTTCTTGCGTCCTCTCATGCATCCTACATATCTACAAGAAAATCATCAGTACTTTTAAAATCTATAATTGCCTTCCCTGGAAACGGCGCCAAAATGTTGGTCACTTTAATTGCTTATTGAATTAAACAACGAAGTGCGACATTAATTGTCAAGCCAGGGAATTCTTGCTATTTCAAAGGCAACTGCGTACTATATGCACTCAATTTTAAAAGTAACAAAAGTTGTAGTACAAACAAATCACTCCTCAAATTAACAAACTGAAGCTCCACTCTGCATTACAGCAATTACACTATATTGAAGATAGCTATCAGAGAATGCTTAATTCCACTCAAAGAGTCATATACTGGAAAATAATCAATCTACAAAAGAAAAAAATGGATGTGTCGTAACAGAGAGTCAGGATCCTATCCCCAGAGTGGGAATCTCTAACACATACCTCTGATTAACTAGATTGCCAATTCACTGTGTAACTTAATCACTGGTGAAACACTCATGCATTAACTTGGGATAACACAACAATCAATTGAGAAAGAAACAAAGTTTTAGCAAAGGTATTATAAACAATATTCAATAAACAATACTTGTTAACAAGGCATGAATAAAAGGCACACTTGACACTCTGCAGAAATATAATGGGTGAATCTTGTGATGAAGGTGGGCTCTGTCCTTCTCACAAGATTCCCTAGGGAACAAGAACTAGAAAAAGATGTTCAGAAAAAAATTTTATTCATCAATAAATATGTCATATTACAAAAAGAATTCTAGTCTTGTTCCTTCAGCTAATCCTTTTTCCATAGTATGTTCCTCCTTCTAATGTAGATGTCTCCTCTTTATAAAGAGGAGACATCTATTACAAAAGATTTACATTGTTTTAACCCATTATACAAAAATAGGGAAATCAATTCCCTGTCAACAAAATGATGTTACAGTAATGCTGTCTTTAGATTATAAGCGTTACATCTAGTGTAACAGCTTCCTCGGTGATCAGTTCTGGTTCCTTTGCTGCTGTCAAATTTATAACGCAAATCTCAATTGTTTCAGCATGTCGTTTCTACTGTTTCAGCAACTGCAAAAATAGTCTTCCAGGCTGTTTTAGCAACGTGGACTGCACATCATTCTTTAACTGTTTAGCACTTAATAATTCAAAGATTAACTATGAAGATTTCGTGATTATATGCTAAATAATTAAACGTATAGTGATGAGAATAATCATTACATACCTTTGAGATAATTGGGTTAAAATACTAACAAAGGCTTTTAAATGTAAGTTGAAAGGGATGATACCATAGAAAAATATATGGTGAAAAGGGGACAATATGAGGTCCTAACATGAATCCAACCATACCTTGTAAAGCATTGGTCAGAATTACCACTCCTCAAATTCTCAATATAGAAGGACATATCAAGAAGAAAAAGGTAATAGTGTTGATTGATTCAGGTAGTACCCATAATTTTATTCGTTGGAAGATAGCCAAGGAATTGAATTTCTTCCTATATCCAGCAACAGAGTGTCAAGTGATTGTTGCAAAGGAGGGAACCATATATTTCTCTAGAAGGTTTCATAATATCAAGATATCCATGGGATAATATGTGTTGAATAGTCCAATTCATTTCATTCCAATGGGTGGTGCTGATGTTGTACTAGGATTCCAATGACTACAATCTTTGGGTACGATAACTTTTCATTTTCAAGAACTTTTCTTAAAATCTTTTTCAGGAGGAAAGGAATTTGAATTAAGGGGTATCGCAGGGAAACCGAGAAAGATAATCAGCTCTAACATCATGACAAAGCTTCTAAAGAAAGAAAAATGAGGCGTAATTGCACAATTATGTTCGCTAGAGGTTTTCACATCAAAATCATCTATTTCTCCATATCTCCAAAAAGTATTGGACAATCATTCCAAGGTATTTGAGACTCCCAAAGGCCTCCCACCTATTTGTTATCATGATCATGCTATTCATTTGATTCCAGGAAGTGTTCCTCCAAACATTAGGCCTTACAGAAATCCCTATGCCTAAAAGAATGAAATTGAATGTATGGTTGCAGAAATGCTAGAGGTTGGTATAATTCAACCTAGTAAAAGTTCTTTCTATGCTCCAGTAGTATTGGTGCAAAAGAAGGATGGATCATGGTGCGTGTGTCCTATTATAAGGAGCTCAAAGATCTCACTATTAAAGATAAATTTCCTATTCCTGTCATTGATGAATTATTGGATGGATTTCATGGATCAATTTAATTTACCAAGTTGGATATTTGTTCAGGATATAATCAAATCAGAATGAAGACTGAAGAAATTCCGAAAAAAACATTTAGAAATCATGAGGGTCATTATGAATTTTTGGTCATGCCTTTTGGCCTTACTAATGCACCTTCTACATTTCAAGGTTTGATGAATTCCATTTTCCAAACTTTCCTTAGAAAATTTGTGTTAGTATTTTGTGATGATATATTAATCTACAACAAATCTTGGAAGGATCATGTTCAACATGTTGATAGGGTGCTCAAACTATTGGAGGAGAAACAATTATATGCAAAAACCTCCTAATGTTTCTTTGGAGTAAAACAGGTGGAATATCGCAAGTTCGTTAAGAATTATGGGAGAATAGCAACACCTCTGATAGGGTATTATCGTAAGTTCGTTAAGAATTATGGGAGAATAGCAGCACCTCTGACAACATTATTGAAGAAAGATGCATTTTTCGTGGACTCCAAAAGCAACGAAGGCCTTTGAACATATTAAAGAGGCAATGTGCCAAGCATGAGTCATGCACTTATCAAATTGGTCATAATTTACTCATTACAGAAGTAGGGGAGTTCATGGGTTGATCTATTAGCAAGGCCACATGCAGATGCATAGGATGATGAAAGTGAGGAGCACGAGGAAAGTGTTGAAACAACACCAAAAAGTAAAGTAGCCACACCCCCTAGAATTAGGGTTGTTACACCTCCCAGGAGAAGAACAACTACAACCCCTAAGTAAAGTAGGGTGGATACATCTCTTAGACTTGGCTTTCGAAACCCTAATAGATGGATTTCTATAAAAATTCCTAATAGTACACCCTCAAAAGGGAAAAGGGAATGAGCATAGGAGCCTGTGGAGGTGTCTAGTGGATCATTAGAGAATAACTATCATGGGTGTCCTATTGAAGAAGAAAAAATAAAAGAAGCAACTATTGAAACAATCGTACCTAAGCTAGCAACTGAAGAAACAAAGATTTATGAGGAAACCAAGGATGCCTCAGGATATGTGAAGGCGAAAAAGAGAAGACTGAAGAAGTCAATTGGTGGAAGGAACTCTAAGAGAATGGTGTAAGTGGTTGTTACACAAAATACTACTCCGACACTTTAATAATGCACTATTACAGCTGAACTAGGGGAGCTTGAGGAACAATAGGATAAGAGAAAACAAGAAGAGATTGTAGAGGAAGGTGCCTCCATTTCTAAAGCCCTTGTTGTTACACTAGAATTCAAACATGGGAAGGAAGAATGAGTAGTGAAAGAATCCATAAAAGAACAATTAGATTCCCCTCTACCAGGTAATTCCAAAATTGACCCTATTGTCCATCAAATTGAAAATTTGAAAAAGGAAAATGAAGAGTTAAGGAAACAAATTTCCCTAGTTGAGAAACAACTTGAATTTAAGAAGGAAACAAGTTATCTATGTTAGTAGAAGTAGTAAGAATGATGTCACCCACTGAAACAAGCATAAATTTGTTTGAGGGATGTAAATAAGTTTTTGAGGAAGTTGGGATGGTAGAATCAATTTCTGTCTCAATGGGAGTTCATGTAGGAGAACGAGATGAAGAATTTCAACCTACTACTCCACAAGAACCTATTGATGAAATTGTTGTTACAAAAGAATGAACCGTTGAAGCAAAGAAGGAATAAGAAAAAGATTTTTCTACTCCACAAGAACCTGTTTATGATGTTGTTGTTACGCAAGAACCAATAACTGAAATAGAGCATATTGAAATCAATTTGAATGCTTCCCCACAAGAATCTATTGACAACGTTGTTGTTACACAAGAAACAACAAATGAGATAGTGCAACAAGAGGAGAAAGGGTATAAAAAAGATATTGTTGAGTCTAAGGTTGTAACAACATTAGGAACAACCCAGCTTAAGCTTGAAGAAATATTGAGAACAACATCTTTGCTTGAGGAATTAGAAAATGGAAAAAGTTAGTAGTATTCCATAAAGATGAAGTTATCTCCCTGAAATAGCATGAGGACATGGTCAGTAGTATTAACAAATGGGCTGAAAATTTTAGAATTCAAGATTTTGTAAGAGTTCAACGAGAGAGAAAGCGGGCAATGGAGCAAGTAAAGGAATTGCAAGAGGAGGTGCAACTGCTATAGCAAGAGAAGGAATTTATGCAGGAGCTTATTGATGGTTTACTAAGTTACAAACTCCCTCCCCATCTTATCCTTTATACCTGCAAGAGAAGCACTTTCTCTTTCAATTGACATCCTTTAAGGAAAAATGGCCATATAATACAAGGAAAATTCAAGATTTCTTGGAAACTTTTCAGAAAGCTAATTTATGAGAGCAAGATTTGTTGTATTGTATTTGCATGATCTTGCTTGTTTTGGATATAAATATTTTAATCTGAAATATTTATGAGGGATGTTCAGTTGAGAGCTTTTGGGTCATTTTCTCATAATCACTTAAGATGGAAAGTTGTGTATGACATTGTAACAACTAATTAGGGGTGAGTAAAGTTGCGCATAAAAAATGATTTTGGTTCTACTGATGCCATTGCTGGGTAATATAAATGGATATGGCAATTTCCATCAATCAAATAATTGGTAATGGATCATTAGAGTTTGGTTATTTGTGGGCTCCAGTATTGTAGCAATAATGCTACAAATCCTGGAGCTTCCTATCTCTAATTTTATCAACCCGGTAGTTCGTACAAACTTGGAAGCAACGGTGCTGTATGCACAAGTACTAGCTCTTGTCGCAGCTGTCACTTGGTCAGCTGGCACAAGTCCGCTAGGGCTCAAGCCAACTTCTATATGCTCACAGAAGAAGCTTTATGTGTGATGGACGAAAGCTAACTCAAAGCAGGCTAATCTAGTTGCAGAAAGAAACTGAAAGACAACAAAGCATGAAAACCCTAGTAAACCCTAATTTGACTAGCTAGGCCCTTACAATGCAAAACTGTGAATGAAACTTCTACCAATGATGCCATTACTTGCAGTGAGCTGAAATACATGCATCTAAGCTACTTGCATCTGAAAAGACATGTTTTTGTATTTTTTTCATTAAGTGGTTGGATTTATTGTGATGATGCTTTTGATTAGGGTTTGACTGTGCAGGAGCGGTTTGAATGGAAGGAAAGCATGGGCAAGGTCAGGGGGGCTAGGAGAGGCCCTAAAGGATCTCTAGCATCAGTCCACAGAAGTCTACCACGTTCGGATGCTCAGCAACTGAGTTTGCAGGCTCCTATTTGGGCAGATGACTTGTCCTAGCATCAGGTCAGACAGTTGTCCTATGACATTAATGGTTGAAGCATCTTTCTTCCGTTTGCCTGGGTGTTTGAAACACTTTTCCTTAACCAGTTTTTTCTATATTGGCACATCCTTGATGGCTTGGAGAAGGGGTATTTTCACACACAACTGCTTGAGCTCTCCCAGAAGCTCATCCTCCTCTGGGTTGGGTTGTGTGGTGGCTATTAGTCTCTCAGTAAAGGGTGGAATAGCCTTTGGTTCACTTTCCTGTTTATCTTCCTCATCCTCTGGGGGAGGAGGTTGGCGATCTGGTAGAGTCTTTCCAGATCTAAGATTGATCTCCTGGATCTCCACAGCATAGGTAGGGCATGAGGTTTCCCCAGTGTATACCTGCTGGGCCTATCTATTGTTGGGGTTCGGGTTCGGTTGAGCAGGCATTTGAGGTTGCCTTGGAGGAGCAGGAGGTAATGGCTGAGGTTGAACTGGTGGTGGAGGCAAGATGGCAGGAGGAGTGTTGTATTGGGGCCTCCACCCCGACTGAGGTGCATTCCATTGAGGCTATGGCTAGGCATGTGAATGATATGAATGAGAAGTAGGTTGAGTGGGGTACTGAGGTGGATAAGACCATGGAGGAGGCATGGACCATGAAGGATGAGCAGGGGGACCCCAAGAAGGCATAGGAGTCGATTGGTTGGGGCTGTAATAAGCTTGAGATGCCCCTTGCATCCCCTACTGATAAGGTCTAGATCCTTGTGGCCTCCTTTGGTTGAGGTAATAAAGAGGTTCAGTGGGAGCTTCTGTCCCTTGGTACATGGCTTTAAACCCAGGTAAGGTTGGACATTGATTTGTGGGATGGTCCTCCTCACAAACGAAACACACTTCAACCGAATGCAATGGGCATTCGTTCTTAGGGTGTCTCCTTATGCACCTAGGGCAGAAGACAGCCAAGGCTCTCTCAGCTTCTTCTTTCTTCTGCTGGATTCTGAATCTGTCCAGCTGCATGGAAATGGTCTGTCTCACCTCACTCTTGAGATCTTCTAATTGATTTGCAAGCTCATGTTTGGATAAAGGGACACTAGTTGAGGGGAGGTTTCCTCTACCTCGTTTCCGAGCTGCCCTGGAGTGGTTTCTAAACACAGTTTTTATGTCCTCATAAGGCAGTTGGTAAATGTCCCCCCTAGCTAACATGTGAAGGGTATCTAAGAGGTCTTCAGGGACTCCTCGGAGCAGGACCAACTTGAGGGATTCAGGGTCAAGTGTGCACCTGGCCCGCTTATAGCTTAGTTGGAACCTCTCCTCATAATCCTCTAAGGACTCATCATTTCCCATGGTCATCCGAAAGATTTCCGCCTTTGTTTCCTTGGACCTACAGTAATCCCGGTACTTGGTATTGAAAGCTTGCTGCATCTGAGCCCAAGTGGTGATACTATTCCCAGGTAAGCCCATGAACCAGCGTAATGAACCATGGTGGGCTCCAGTATTGTAGCAATAATGCTACAACTCCTGGAGCTTCCTATCTCTAATTTTATCAACCCGGTAGTTCGTACAAACTTGGAAGCGACAGTGTTGTATGCACAAGTACTAGCTCTTGTCGCAGATGTCACTTGGTCAGCTGGCACAAGTCCGCTAGGGCTCAAGCCAACTTCTATATGCTCACAGAAGAAGCTTTATGTGTGATGGACAAAAGCTAACCCAAAGGAGGCTAATCTACTTGCAGAAAGAAACTGAAAGCCAACAAAGCATGAAAACCCTAGTAAACCCTAATTTGATTAGCTAGGCCCTTACAATGCAAAACTGTGAATGAAACTTCTACCAATGATGCCATTACTTGCAGTGAGCTGAAATACATGCATCTAATTTACTTGCATATGAAAAGACATGTTTTTGTATTTTTTTCATTAAGTGGTTGGATTTATTGTGATGATGCTTTTGATTAGGGTTTGACTGTGCAGGAGCAGTTCGAATGGAAGGAAAGCATGGGCAAGGTCAGGGGGGCTAGGAGAGGCCCTAGAGGATCTCTAGCATCAGTCCACAGAAGTCTACCACGTTCGGATGCTTAGCAACCGAGTTTGCAGGCTCCTACAGGAAGTCTGCAGGGGATCCTACAGGAAACTTAGGGGTTCTACAGGAAGTCTGTGAAATTCTACAGGATGTTTGACCGTGGGAGTTTTGGGAGATGGTGAAGTGATGGAGTGGTATGGGAGGATAGGTGAGATGGAGATGGAACTGGTGATGGCTAAGGAGCAGAGAAGTCAGATGGAGAAAGAGTGCATGCAGTGGGTTGATGGCTGGAAGGATGGGATCAACGAAAGGTTGAGTAAATGGAGCTACATGAGTAATGGAAGAGCTGGAAGGTAAATGAGATGAACAGAGGTCGGTTGAGTGGCTTTAGGTGTGGTTGGCAAGAAGAGGAAGGTAATGGAATGGTGTGGAGCAATGTAGATGAAACAAATTGTCTTTGAATGTCACTAAAAATGAGAACTCTTTAACCTACGTTAACTATGCTATTTTGAACCAATGAACAGCAGTGCAATTTGTGAAAGAAACTCGTGCATGGAAGTGGAATGAAGAAGTAATGATCAAGACCAAAGTGCGTGGATGGCTCTACGACTAAAGTAACTGTTGCAGCTTGCATGGACGTGAAAAGAACTGCGTTTGGTTTTGGTGGTTGGTTCAAACTACACCCCAATCCCTAACAGAGATGGAAGTGAGGTCATTTCAACCTTTTTCTGGAGCTCCTAATGAATTATAACTATCCTCTTCTGACCTAAGCAACTGGAAGCAAATTCACCATAAACTAATCCTATTCAATCTCATAAAAACTAAATCAGCAGACTGTAAATTTGAATTGCATGTCAAAGTAAAGAAACAAAGTGCTGGAACGAAAGGCAAATAACATTACAACACAGAGGAGGTCTATTACTCTCAGGTTGGGCCCTAACCTGAGAGCTATAGCTCCCTTAGAAACTCAGAATGAGATCAAAATTTGCCTGCCTTTATTCATAACCAAAAATCTGATGTCATGCCAAAACTGGCTTACAAAAATAACCAACACCGAGTTGTAGCTCGTACTTCGAAATTACAATAGTAATGCAAAAGTTCAAAAAGCTCCTATCAAAGGCTACAGCCTCATTATTTATGCAAAATGATAATCCAACGGGTTTCCTTGATTTGTGGAGCTCGGCTATCCAACTGAAGGTTAAACTACTGATCCTGTAGAACAGTTGTAACTACTGTTCCTGTAGAACGTTTGGCTGCCTCTAAGCTCGGTGGGGAGATTGGTTGGAGCTCGGAGCTATGGTGGGAATCACAAGGAAGGTCCCCAAGACTGTGGACATCCTCTCCTAAAAACCAGCAGTGCCACCTTACTGTCTCCTTTTTCGTGGTCTTTGCTCCCTTTTAATGCCAAAAACCTGAAATCATCATGTATTAGTCACGAAGATAGAATTCCTACCCTTCTTCCTACAAACAAAAAGAATAAACCAAGAAATGAATGCATAAGCAATAAAAGATGAATGGTTTGAGCAAAGCAAGTAGGCCAAATGAGCCCAAATTGTACCAAAAATTGGGGCTCATCATCACCCCCCAACTAAACTATTTGCTCATCCTTGAGCAACTTTGCTCTGGCTCCTCGTCTTTGGCCGAGAACTAGAGCCCGGAGCACGCTCTTCCTTTCCTGTTTTTGGTGGCCCTGCCTTTTCTGCCCCTGGTGGTGACGAGGGTGGCGCTTCTTCCCCCTTTTCCATTTCCTTGAGCCGGGCTTCGGAAGGCGATTGGCCTATTTTTCGTGTCTAGGAAGTTATTTTTGGGCTTCCCCTCTCGGGGGTGGCTGATGTTTTAGAGGGGATTTTTGCACTGGGTGAAGTAGGGACATCCCCTAAAATGGTTTGGCTGCTGGGTGGAGGCTGCGGCTTGCCCGTGTTTATCCTCTTACTTCTCCTGGCTTCAGATGGTAGAGGGGTCTCCCTCTCTCTTTTCTCCTTCGGCTTTGGAGGTGTACTGAGGGCGGCCAGCGCAGCTGCTGCCTCCTTTTCGAGAATACCAACCTTCTCTTCCTTGCGTTTTGCTTTCTCAGAGCTCCTTGTAGAGGGCCCCTTCTTTTCAGATTTCGGGCTTCCTGTAGAAGACCCTGCTTTGCCCACTTTCGGGCCTTCTGTAGAAGATCCTTTCTTTACCAATTTTGGGCTTCCTATAGAAGACCCGGTTTTAGCCACTCTCGGGCTTCCTGTAGAAGCCCCTGCTTTGGTAATTTTCGGGCTTCCTGTAGAAGACCCTTTCTCTATCTTCAGGCTTCCTGTAGAAGCCTGTTTCTCAATGATTTTCGGGCTTCCTGTAGAAGCCCCTTTTTCCAATTTCGGGCTTCCTGTAGAAGCCTTTGTCTCTGTTTTCGGGCTTCCTGTAGAAGCCTGTTTCTGCTTTCCTGTAGACACAGGTGTCTCCACCTTTGCTTGCTTAGCTGCCTGAGTTTTGCTTTTTGCTTTGGTTGCAGGTGCTGATGAGGTACTTGGGCTGACGTGGACCACCTCAACTTTGTCCATTCTGCTCTTCAGCCTCTTTTCTCTTGCTGACAAGATGGGTGTGCCACCTTTTTCTTTGTCATCCTTTTCTTCATGCTTCTTCTTTTGTTCCTTCTTCTGCACTGTGGTCGGGGTCTTCTGGCCTTTTTCTCTCTTTCCCTCGGCCATTGCTTCTTGTTCCTCACTGCTGGAAGAATCCGTTTCTTCAATCAACATTTTAATGTCTCCATCTTTTGTCAAATTCTGGAAGGATTCCCATGAGAGGGGAACCTTATATGAATGCAGCGCATCCTCCACAAGAAGCTTTATCAGCCCATGGTGGGCTATCTGATCTGGTATGCCCTCTTTTAGCTTTGTGGCACATTCCATTAGAGACTGCAATAGGAAATAAGGGATGCTCAGTTTTTGTTCTACAGGAAGATCAATCCGGTGCCTCAATTCAGTGAGCAACCGAAAGTGATATGCATACACGATGCTAAAACGGCCTTCAAAAGTTATATATTTCATGATTTGCAAACTGACTTCATTCCATGGTGGCAACAGACTGGTTCTGCGCACTCCATTTTTGTCCTTCGAGAATTCCTCCGCAGGTGGAAAGAATTCTTTCTTGGCCTGCTGGCTCAACTTCTGTTCTTCCTTATCCCACGACAGACCCATTGGAATTTCAGTGATTCGACTGATATATTGCGGGGTGAGCTTGAGGATTAGGCCCCTGAAATTCACTGTGGCCAGTGTCTTGGATTTCGGCCTCAGAGCCTGCAAAAATTCTTCTGCTACTTCATCATCGTAACCCTGCAATTTATCACAAAAAGATATCCATTGAACCCGTGTGAAGAGTTCTACCACTTCCTGGTTTTCCCTTAATTTGGTTGAATCAGTGGGTTCCCGTCTTATAAACCCACCCGGCATGATGAACACGGTTGTTTTAACTAAAGGTGGCAAGTGCGAAAGAGATTTGGTCTATTGAGACAAAGCATGCACATAATCCACAAAATTTATCCCTGCGGATCTCAACACAATCTAATTACACTGACATCCTGTAGAACGACAGTATAGGCACAACAAACAACAATTTCACCGATATCTTTATGACCAGACTGTGGACGATGATACTGCCACCTTTGAAAACCAATTGCATGAAGAGTTTCAGGGTTACCTTTTTCTGCCACCTTTTTTACGTGGGGAACCTGCCTTCCTGTAGAACTGCGTCCCTGTAGAGATTGCGTTCCTGTAGAAACTGTGTTCCTGTAGGAGAAGTGCGCAAATTTCGGGGAGGACTGTAGTTGGCCTGCGCTTGAGGTGTGCTTCACCGGCATTCTGGTAGCCAAAAGCTCGGCGTATCAAAGTGCAGAAGAGATCAGAATAGCCACTCGAGTTTGAAGTGATGGTTGATAAATGCATGCGCACAATCTAGCCGATTAGACTTTGAATCGGCGCAATCCGTGGCGCGGGGGGTGAGCTGTCCCCGCCAGACCGTTGGGCGACGTCATCCATCATTCACCTGCGTATTCACTTGTTTCCGCATCCATTCCCACAGATCTGCCGCCGCCTCTTTCTGTTAAACTCATTGCTTTCGACGGGAGTGTTCTCACGTGCGTGCTGCTCATTCTCTTTGTCGTGGCCGCTACCCAAACATCCAACTATACCATAACTAGCCGACGTGGCCAGTCGACTGGCCATACGGCCGCTCAACCATTCACTTTTACGCTGTGCAAATAATTCAAAGTAAAATTCATGCGATTTGATGGAAGGAAGGGTCGAGACACTTACCTGCGTGGCTGCACACGATTTTTCCAGTTTTTGGACGATGGTGAGTAAATCTACCTGCTGCATGCGAACTTACACAGACCCGGAGGCTCATGGTTACAGGCTGCCGACGATGGAGTGGATGTTTTGGTTGCATGCGCCTGCGTTTCATTGCAGATGGCGGTGCTGTGAATGGTATCCACTCTAGCAGGTTTAACTGTTACAGGATTCCCGCGGGGTGTCTCGTAACAGTTCTTCCTCCTTGGGTGCATGTGCACAACGGAGGATCTGGCCTTTCGATCACGCTCCCGAAGCTTCTGATGCCTATGTTATGAGATCTCAGCACTTGTTTATCTTTGAAAATGGCTTTTCCCGTGAGAAATCATCGATCTGCTTTGCTGGTGCAGGGAACTTGGTTGCATGTCGACAAGGATGGTGGAGCAAGGTAACAACAATGTGCAAGGGTGCCAACAGAGGCTTGCATGCGTCCAAACCGATCCTTAGTCACTAGATCTCCTTTTAAAATTAATTCTGGGCCGTCCCAAACTTCTACAGGAAGTTTCCTGTAGAACACAGAGCTTCCTGTAGAAAGTTCGGGCTTCCTGTAGAAAGTCTGCACTTTCCTGTAGAAAATCCGCGTCTTCCTGTAGAAAGACTGCATCTTCCTGTAGAAGATTCAAACCATGATAAAATTGCACATACCTTGAAAAAACATGGGTATCCTTGGAGGAGGTGCTGGTGAGGTCCCTTGACAGCATGATAAGGACCCTTGGCTTTGAGTTGAGAGGCTTCCTCTCCTCCATAGAACATCTGCAACCTGCATGCAATTTTACCATATTTCGCTTATTGTTTTTTCTTTTTCTCTTTTTTTTTGAAAGATAACAGGGGCGCCTCAAAGAGGTTTTCACCCGTGCCATCTGCCCTGAGCGCCTTAGAGAGGTTTTCACTCAAGGATCTTTTTCAAACCTTTTCCTTTTTTTTTTTTTGAAAGACAATAGGGGCGCCTCAATGACGTTTTCACCCCTACCACCTGCCTTGGGCGCCTTAGAGAGGTTTTCACCCAAGGATCTTTATTATTTTTTTCTTTTTTTTTCTTTTTTTTTTTTAAATCCTTCAGGGTATGCCCAAAGCAGAGGCAGAACCCTTCTCTATGACCAATACAGATTTCTCCATAGTTTTGATGAACTCTTGTCTTGAGAGAGGTCTCCTGTAGATCTTCAATCGATGCCCATTGATGAGCATGGGAATGGCTTCCTCATCAATGGTTCGAATAAGGACAGATCCATTGTCATGGCATTTTTCCACTGCATATGGGCCTAGCCATCTGGTTCTCAGCTTCCCCTTGAAATCTTTGTATCTGGAGTCATACAACAAAGCCCAATCTCCCGGCTGAAATTGCTTGTCATGGAGATGTTGGTCATGCCACACCTTTCTCTGAAGTTGAACCACTTCTGAGTGAAGGAGGGCATGCATTCGGTGCTCATCCAATCCATTCAGCTGCAATAACCTTTCTTACTGTGCATGGCTGAGATCTAGGTCCAGCTGAGCTGCCATCCTCAAAGTGTTGTATTCAAACTCGATGGACATCAAAGTTTTCTTCCCATAGACCAGCACATAAGGTGTGAAGCCAGTGGTGGTCTTCCAAGTGGTGTTGTAAGCCCATGTGGCTTCAACCAGGCGATATTCCCAGTCCTTTCTGCTGCTGCTCACCACCTTAGTCAAGATCCCTTCTAATGCTCTATTGGTGACTTCCACCTGCCCATTTGCTTGAGGGTGATAGGGGGTGGAAGTCCTATGCTTGATCTTGTGATGAGCTAGTAGATCTTCAACCAGGTTGGATGTGAACTGGCTCCCTTGATCGGTGACCAGCTCTCTTGGATAGCTAAACTTATAGAAGATGTTTTCTCTCAGGAACTCGGCCACCTTTTCTTCTGTTGATGCTTTGATTGCTTTAGTCTCTGCCCACTTTGTCAAATAGTCAGTACACACAATGATGTAAGACCTTTGCCTCGAAGGAGGGTTGATTGGGCCCACAAAGTCCATGCCCCACTTCTCAAATGGTTCAAGAGTCACTTGAGGTTGGAGATGCATCTCATCCCTTTGGGTCGGTTTCCCCATTCTTTGGCATTGGTCACACTGGCTGACATATCTTCTAACATCTTGGTGAAGTGTGGGCCAATAGTAGCCTGCCTGCAGGATCTTGAAGGCAATTCTCTTTGCTGCAAAATGTCCTCCACAAGGCCCATCATGACAAGTGAGGAGGATATCAAAGACTTCCTCCTCCCTTACACAACGCCTTAAGATCTGATCGGGGCCAAGCTTGAACAGATTGCCCCCAATCCAAGTAAATGAGGCACTTTTTCTGATGATTCTGCTCTTCTCTCTGGAAGATAGGTGCGGAGGGAACCGTGCTGAAAAAAGGTAGTTTTCTATATCAGCAAACCATGGAGAGAGTACTGAAATAGCAAACAGATGTTCATCGGGCATCTGGTCATCCACTGTTCCATCCTCATCTGCAGACAAATCTAATCTAGATAAAAATTCAACAACAACATTTTCTCTACCTGGTTTGTCAACAATGGTCAAATCAAACTGCTGCAATAAAAGTAACCATCTAATAATACGAGCATTCACATCTGGTTTATTCATTAAATATCTAATTGCAGCATGGTCAGTATGTACAAATGTTTGATAGCTAGTAATATAATGTCAGAACTTGTTCAGTGCATGGACCACAGCCAAGAATTCTTTCTCGGTTACAGTGTAATTCAGCTCAGCTTTGGACAAGTTTTTGCTAACAAAGTAAATGGAATATGGAAGTTTTCGCTCAACCTGTCCTAAAGCTGCACCTATGGCTTTGTTCGAGGCATCAGTGTGGATGTGGAAAGGTAGGGCCCAGTTTGGACCTCTCAGGATTGGGGCTGACACCAACTTGTCCTTCAATTCATTTAAAGCCCTCTGACAATCGTCAGTCCATTTAAACTCCACATCTTTTGCCAACAGGCCAAACAATGGCGAGGCTAGCTTGCTGAAATCTTTAATGAATCTTCGGTAATATCCTGCTAATCCCAAGAAACTCCGGACATCCCTTACCTTTTGAGGAGGTGGAACCCTCTTGATGAGAGCAATTTTGTTAGGATCCACTTGTAACCCTTGGAAAGAAATAGTATGGCCTAGCACGGTCCCTTCAGTCATTAGGAATTCACATTTTTCAGGACTAAGGGACAAGTTCATCTCGATGAATTTGGTTAGGACTTTTCCCAGATTGGACAATGCTTCCTGGAAGTTGGCCCCATAAGGAGTAAAGTCATCCATATAGATTTCCACTGCATCATGGACCAGGTCCGAGAAGATGCTCAAGACAGCTCTCTGGAAGGTAGCAGGAGCATTGCATAGCCCAAAGGGAAGGACTCGGTAGGCAAAGGTACCCCAAGGACAAGTGAAGGTGGTCTTATCTTGGTCTTCCGGGCTGATTTGGATTTGGTTGTACCCGCTAAACCCATCCAGGAAAGAGAAGAACTTCTTTCCTGCCAGTCCATCCAACACTTGATCTATGAAAGGTAGAGGGAAATGGTCTTTCTTGGTAGATTTGTTCAATTCTCGGTAGTCCACATAGATTCTCCACTTCCCATTTTTCTGGGGAACCAACACTAGAGGGGACACCCATTCACTATCTGAGATGGGGTAGATGAATCCTGCATCCAACAGTTTTTGCAATTCTTCCTTGACAATGTCCTTAAGAGCTGGATTCATTCTCCTATGAGGTTGCCTAACCGGTTTACAATCCTCTTTGATGTATATGTGATGAGTACAAACCGAAGGATGAACTCCTTTCATCTCCTTATAGCTCCAAGCAAAAGCATCTAAGTGGCTGGCCAACAGGCTACACAACTCCTTTTCCTGGGAAGGAGATAGAGAGGAGCTGATCTTTAATGCTCTCTCAGGGCCGAACTCCGCATTCTTAACTCTGGGAGTGACAGGGTTGGTTGTACAAAGATCCACTAAGGTGCTAGCTTGGACATCCTCCACCAATTTCTCTAAGGGCAATGCACTGGAAGGTGGATTTTGGATCAAGGTCTCGATCAAGTCATCCTCGGTTGGGGGGTCTCTTCTAGTGGTATTTAAGGTGCAAAGAGGTGCTGAGTACACCTCGTCTTCCTTTCCTTCTTCCAACCAGAGTGGTAAGTCATGCTCTAAGAGGGTTGGGCAGGAGGGTATAGGACTAGCTGCTTGGACATAGGACCATTTTTGATGGTCATGTTTCCTGCACGACAACTTATGTAAGCATCTGCAATAGCTAACTAAGGCCTTCCCAAAATGAGAGGATATCCAGTAAGCTTTGCCTTTGGTTGAAGAACCAGGAAGTCTGCAGGGTATTACCAAGAGTCAATAGAGACCAAGACATCCTCCACAATCCCTTCGGGAGTCATGGTGGAGCGATCTGCTAATTGCAGTACTGTCGAGGTCTTCCTCAAGGAACCCTGAAGATTGATTTTGAGCATGGTATCCCTGGTCATCACATTAATGGCAGCCCCCAGATCAATCAAGGTGTGAGGTATGATGGTGCCATTGATGTGGACATCTACTACAGGACTTCCAGGATCTAGGTACTTTGGGTAGATGACTTGTCCTAGCATCAGGTCCGACAGTTGTCCTATGACATTAATGGTTGAAGCATCTTTCTTCCGTCTGCCTGGGTGTTTGAAACACTTTTCCTTAACCAGTTTGTTGTATATTAGCACATCCTTGATGGCTTGGAGAAGGGGTATTTTCACACACAACTGCTTGAGCTCTCCCAGAAGCTCATCCTCCTCTGGGTTGGGTTGTGTGGTGGCTGTTAGTCTCTCAGGAAAGGGTGGAATAGCCTTTGGTTCACTTTCCTGTTTATCTTCCTCATCCTCTGGGGGAGGAGGTTGGCGATCTGGTAGAGTCTTTCCAGATCTAAGATTGATCTCCTGGATCTCCACAGCATAGGTAGGGCATGAGGTTTCCCCAGTGTATACCTGCTGGGCCTATCTATTGTTGGGGTTCGGGTTCGGTTGAGCAGGCATTTGAGGTTGCCTTGGAGGAGCAGGAGGTAATGGCTGAGGTTGAACTGGTGGTGGAGGCAAGATGGGAGGAGGAGTGTTGTATTGGGGCCTCCACCCCGACTGAGGTGCATTCCATTGAGGCTGTGGCTGGGCATGTGAATGATATGAATGAGAAGTAGGTTGAGTGGGATACTGAGGTGGATAAGACCATGGAGGAGGCATGGACCATGAAGGATGAGCAGGGGGACCCCAGGAAGGCATAGGAGTCGATTGGTTGGGGCTGTAATAAGCTTGAGGTGCCCCTTGCATCCCCTGCTGATAAGGTCTAGATCCTTGTGGCCTCCTTTGGTTGAGGTAATAGAGAGGTTCAGTGGGAGCTTCTGTCCCTTGGTACATGGCTTTAAACCCAGGTAAGGTTGGACACTGATTTGTGGGATGGTCCTCCTCACAAAAACACACTTCAACCGAATGCAATGGGCATTCGTTCTTAGGGTGTCTCCTTGTGCACCTAGGGCAGAAGACAGCCAAGGCTCTCTCAGCTTCTTCTTTCTTCTGCTGGATTCTGAATGTGTCCAGCTGCATGGCAATGATCTGTCTCACCTCACTCTTGAGATCTTCTAATTTATTTGCAAGCTCATGTTTGGAGAAAGGGACACTAGTTGAGGGGAGGTTTCCTCTACCTCGTTTCCGAGCTGCCCTGGAGTGGTTTCTAAACACAGTTTTTATGTCCTCATAAGGCAGTTGGTAAATGTCCCCCCCAGCTAACATGTGAAGGGTATCTAAGAGGTCTTCAGGGACTCCTCGGAGCAGGACCAACTTGAGGGATTCAGGGTCAAGTGTGCACCTGGCCCGCTTATAGCTTATTTGGAACCTCTCCTCATAATCCTCCAAGGACTCATCATTTCCCATGGTCATCCGAAAGATTTCCCCCTTTGTTTCCTTGGACCTACAGTAATCCCGGTACTTGGTATTGAAAGCTTACTGCATCTGAGCCCAAGTGGTGATACTATTCCCAGGTAAGCCCATGAACCAGCGTAATGCTGCATCCTTAAGAGTTGAAGGGAAGAGTTTCAGCTTTTGCTCATCTTCAGTATAGTCATAGGTTCTACAGAGGACAAAAAACTCAAATAGGAAGGTATCAGGATCTTCAGTAGTCAGACCATGGAAGTGAGGTAAGGTGGAGGGGCTAATGTTCTTCATTTTCATTTCTCCATTGGTCTCTCAGATGGGGAAGGCACCTTCTATTCTCTCATCTTCTCTTCTATTGTCAGCCATAGCTTCAGATGGAGTGGTTTCTAACTCTTCTCCTACTATAGGATCTTTGTATATCTCTGGATGTTCACCTATAGGTTCTTCTGGGTCACTGTCACCAAAGAAGAGAGAAGGGTGACTCAGTGATGTGGTGGGGGTGTTTGGTAGGAATTTTCCTGATCTATCTCGGTTCCTACGAGGCATGAAATGGAAAAGAATTTCTTTTTCTTTTGATTGTTTTTGCTTTTTTTTCCTTTGGTACCTGCAAAACTGAAATAGATTGATCTACAACTAACTATGAAAGATGCAGAATTAAACTGAAAGCAGGAAAGAACTAATCTACTTTGCTCAAATGAAATTGCAAGAATGGAAATGCTAGTCTACGCTTGCAGAAAGGAAATGCTAATCTATGAAAGCAGGAAATGTCTATGCTACTTTTGCAGAATGGAATTGAAATAAACTACTTAGCAGAAGGCAAGAGTAAGAAAATAGAAGAAAAGCAACAATTACTAATACTCTGACGCTTCCCCGGCAACGACGCAAAAAATATGGTGGTCTCTAGTATTATAGCAATAATGCTACAACTCTTGGAGCTTCCTATCTCTAATTTTATCAACCCGGTAGTTCGTACAAGCTTGGAAGCGACGGTGTTGTATGCACAAGTACTAGCTCTTGTCGCAGCTGTCACTTGGTCAGCTGGCACAAGTCCGTTAGGGCTCAAGCTAACTTCTATATGCTCACAGAAGAAGCTTTATGTGTGATGGATGAAAGCTAACTCAAAGGAGGCTAATCTACTTGCAGAAAGAAACTGAAAGCCAACAAAGCATGAAAACCCTAGTAAACCCTAATTTGACTAGCTAGGCCCTTACAATGCAAAACTGTGAATGAAACTTCTACCAATGATTCCATTACTTGCAGTGAGCTGAAATACATGCATCTAAGCTACTTGCATCTGAAAAGACATGTTTTTGTATTTTTTCATTAAGTGGTTGGATTTATTGTGATGATGCTTTTGATTAGGGTTTGACTGTGCAGGAGCGGTTCGAATGGAAGGAAAGCATGGGCAAGGTCAGGGGGGCTAGGAGAGGCCCTAGAGGATCTCTAGCATCAGTCCACAGAAGTCTACCACGTTCGGATGCTCAGCAACCGAGTTTGCAGGCTCCTACAGTAAGTCTGCAGGGGATCCTACAGGAAACTCAGGGGTTCTACAGGAAGTCTGTGAAATTCTACAGGATGTTCGACTGTGGGAGTTTTGGGAGATGGTGAAGTGATGGAGTGGTATGGGAGGATAGGTGAGACGGAGATGGAACTGGTGATGGCTCAGGAGCAGAGAAGTCAGATGGAGAAAGAGTGCATGCAGTGGGTTGATGGCTGGAAGGATGGGATCAACGAAAGGTTGAGTAAATGGAGCTACGTGAGTAATGGAAGAGCTGGAAGGTAAACGAGCTGAACAAAGGTCAGTTGAGTGGCTTTAGGTGTGGTTGGCAAGAAGAGGAAGGTAATGGAATGGTGTGGAGCAGTGTAGATGAAACAAATTGTCTTTGAATGTCACTAAAAACGAGAACTCTTTAACCTACGTTAACTATGCTATTTTGAACCAATGAACAGCAGTGGAATTTGTGAAAGAAACTCGTGCATGGAAGTGGAATGAAGAAGTAATGATCAAGACCAAAGTGCATGGATGGATCTACGACTAAAGTAACTGTTGCAGCTTGCATGGACGTGAAAAGAACTGTGTTTGGTTTTGGTGGTTGGTTCAGACTACACCCCAATCCCTAACAGAGATGGCAGTGAGGTCCTTTCAACCTTTTTCTGGAGCTCCAATGAATTATAACTATCCTCTTCTAACCTAAGCAACTGGAAGCAAATTCACCATAAACTAATCCTATTCGATCTCATAAAAACTAAATCAGCAGACTGTAAATTCGAATTGCATGTCAAAGTAAAGAAACAAAGTGCTGGAACGAAAGGCAAATAACATTACAACACAGAGGAGGTCTATTGCTCTTAGGTTGGGCCCTAACCTAAGAGCTATAGCTCCCTTAGAAACTCAGAATGAGATCAAAATCTGCCTGCCTTTATTCATAACCAAAAATCTGATGTCATGCCAAAACTGGCTTACAAAAAGAACCAACACCGAGCTGTAGCTCGTACTTTGAAATTACAATAGTAATGAAAAAGTTCAAAAAGCTCCTATCAAAGGCTACAGCCTCAATATATATGCAAAATGATAATCCAACAGGTTTTCTTGATTTGTGGAGCTCGGTTGTCCAACTGAAGGTTAAACTGCTGATCCTGTAGAACAGTTGTAACTGCTGTTCCTGTAGAACGGTTGGATGCCTCTAAGCTCGGTGGGGAGATTGGTTGGAGCTCGGAGCTATGGTGGGAATCATGAGGAAGGTCCCCAAGACTATGGACATCCTCTCCTAAAAACCAGTAGTGCCACCTTACTGTCTCCTTGTCTCCTTTTTCGTGGTCTTTGCTCCCTTTTAATGCCAAAAACCTGAAATCATCATGTATTAGTCACAGAGATAGAATGCCTACCCTTCTTCCTACAAACAACATGAATAAACCAAGAAATGAATGCATAAGCAATAAAAGATGAATGGTTTGAGAAAATCAAGTAGGCCAAATGAGCCCAAATTGTACCAAAAATTGGGGCTCATCAGTTATGCAGAGATGTCGCAATAATATTAAGGGGATGAAAGTGAGTGCATTAGAAGGGAGTAAGTTAAGATGGAATGTTTGTTGATAGGAGCTAAGGGAAGAGGACCCCTATTGTTATCAAAACTTTATGCAAGATCTCTTTAGGGTTCCTTAATATGTGGATTGTATTAAGAGAAGTGACCCTAGTTGGATTGGACTTTGATTTAAGTTTTCTCCTATTTGTCTCCCAACCTATCAGTATCAACACCCATATCACTTTACTGACAAACTTTATGAAATGGATTTCATCCTTTCTCGAGGCTACAAGGGCAGAGAAGAGGATACTGTAGAATCCTACGATTTTTCAGAATCACAAGGGTTTGCATGAGGACATGCACATTCTTACATTGGGGGGAGATTTCGGGCCATGGAATTGTCATCTTTTTTCATTCACTTTCCTACTCCTTTTTCTCCTTTTTTTCCCAACAAGACCATCTTTTACCGATGTAACAACCATTATTCACCTAAGTATGTTCTTTTCTATACGTCACATCCTTCGTCTAATTTTTTTTGTCATTTGGCATAAGAACTACTATCTTAGGCTATTTTTATTATAAAATTGACAATTGGGTTGCTTCATGTTTAATTGGTTTGTTGAAGTTGCCATTACATGATTACACTTCCAGTTTCTTCATCAAAATTGGGACAAAGACTCCATGAAATGTTGTTGATACAAAAGAGATTTCCTTGGGCACGTTGTCCTTCCTTAATTAAATCATATGGATCAAATCTAAGGGGACATCAAGTCAAGGCCAGCTTAACTACCGAGAGATATTCATGGAGCATACATCTTGAGTGGTTGAGATTTCTCATAAAATTCAATATAATTAAGGGAAGTTGTTATAATGTTACCCCTACTATGGAAACCATTGTATGAATTACCAATTTATACCTTTGTTTGTAAGATAAAATGAGAATCAAAAGATTCTCATGATGGTCTTCTCATTTCATTAAAAAATTATAAAGAAGACAGTTTTTTGCCCACTCGGGAAAGCATAGAATTAGATTGAAAAGATTGGAAGCAAGGGGAAATCACAAAGCATAGTAATCCTAATGTTTTTTAAATGAAAATCTCAACCTTGTGGCATCATATCTTTCTCTGAGTAGTCTGTGTGCCATTTAGTGCCCAGCCCCTCCTGAGGAGGAAGGGTCCTCCTTCTTAACAGGGATCGCTAGTTAAGTAAAATATTGTACTTATTAATTCCTCTTAGTTATGTTTTATACGTGATTATTGTTACTATAAATGTTATTTATGATTGTAGAGAGCTTTTGAATGGTGTGACAACATAGATCCTGGATCAAACCCCTTTAATTCGTGTAGCAACGAATTATTTACTTGTCTATTATAAATTGGATGATTATTGCATTTTTATTGAAAGTGTGTTCAACATTTGATTGAGTGATTGGGAGGTTTGCAAGAGTGATGTTTCTGAATGAGTGGTTGTGTAACAAAGTGGCTTGTTTTGCAAATTTGTGATTCTTTTCTAAAAATTGAGATTGTGTTGAAGTGTATAACAACTTGAATGTTTGTCAAGAGTGATTTTTCAATGAGCTTGGTTTGAGATTCATTATGCTAGTTATCATTTTCCCTTGCATATGCTTTGCATGATAGCCTTGTAAAAATCAATCCTACTCGAATTGACAATTAATGCAAGAGTGAACATGTTGCTATGATTTAAAGGAACAATTGTTTTTCCCGATAGGTAATATGTGAATTTTTTTATTAACATAATTATATGTTTAAGTAGTTATTTTGATTTTTTTCATATTTTTATTAGTATGTGTAATTAGATTTGGATAAGTTAAATGTATCTATGAAACAATTTTCCATTTAATTTTCAAAGTGTGTTTTTCAACTTATTTTCATTTATATTAAAAAGTAAATGAAATATTTCATATAAAAATATATACATTTATTTTTTGTAAATTAGTCTTCTATTCATTCTTCAAAAAATGTACAGCATTAATGAAAACACAAGTAGTCTCACCCCAACCAGGTTTGTTGACTACTGCTAGTAGCAAGTGATAGTAAAACAAAAAAACAGAAAGTAACAATGACCAAAGCTAAAAGGGCCAAAAGCACTAGAAGACAAGCAAGATACATAAAGCACTTGATATCATATCAATTGTCAGAAGTGATGGAGGTTTTGTTTTCCGGGACTATTCGAGGAGGTAAAGGAGGGTGGAATGCATATTGTAGATGCTCTTCGAAATGGGCAATCCAAGCCTCCAACTTTTCAAATTTCTTAGAGAGTAGATTATGGCTACACTAGACCACCACCACACGTTCCTAGGTATGGCACTAAAAATAGTGCATCTTGTTCAGTGTCGTGCTAAGCTCTACATGTTCCTCCCGCCTCACACACTCTACGGTAGCCAATCTATCCATAATTATCTAGATGAGGTCCTGAAAATGATCCATACAACATGTCTATTTCTGCCCCCTTCCTCCACTGCACACCACCCCTTGACTCCGTCCTCCTCCATGGTGTGCAAACCCTCATTAGTGTTGGCCTCTCATGGTGTGGCCACCTCATTGAAACTCTCGAGCCTCTGCCTCCTCGAAGCTCTGAACCATCCTTGCAATTGCCTCTAGATCTTCCTCCCCCACAGAATGTTGAAGATGAAAATCAAAGATGACCACCCTTAGAACCACTACATCCTGTATGTTTTCCATTGGATGTCGGCACCATTAGGGATGGTCTCCCACAACCCATAGGGTCTGCCGAATTAGGCTTTAGACGGGACGACTTGTTGCAAAATTCAAGGTTATAGACTCATTCCAATCCATTAGAAAACACTGACCAAAAGAGCAATGAAAGGCTTCTCTGCTTCCACCACCAAGATCATTTGCCTACTATCTGAGCCGAGATGTTGGGCACTTGGTCTCACCACCAACAACACAGAACCACCGATGTGTGAGGGGAAAATGCTGCCCCTCACCTAGTCTTCCACCCATGGTGCACCATGCCACTAGGATGAAATTACCCTAGCTTAAGAACTAGTGAGGGCACCAACAACAAAGTCTCTCCACGCCCAAACACACACCTACCTACCACAATTTCTTGGCAGAATAATTCCCCACCCTCTATTGAACCACCATTGCTTTATGATAAATTAATTATCCCATCAGCCGCTCCGACCCACTAAATGTATATGCAGGCTTAACTAATACTTCACCAAGATTTACCCTCATGAGAGTCGGAAGGACTGTCGACGGTAAATCCACCACCTTTCCCACACCATTTGCGCTCACGAATTAGCAATTTCCCTCTCCAACATCACACACTAGGAGCTGTAATAACACCATTCACCATTCAGGTTTTCAAAATTGAGCTAGGCCTTGTCCAGGTTATAACAGGACTCCTCCCCAGCCATGAACACTGCCCTGATGCCACCACCTGCAACATACCCTTCGAGCGAATGTTTCATACACTCAAGGTCCAGTGCCCCTGATCTTAAGGTACTTGGAGAAGGCTTGTAGGCAGGCTTTCATAACTACATCCATGTGCCCATCATCAATCCCCACATGGTCCTTCGGGGCTTGGAATCATGTCGTTCAACACTCCCATCAGGGAATAAAAATATATACATTAATTAGTAAACTAAATTAAATAAATATTGGAAAACCAAACCATTTCTTTGTCATTTAAAATATAATTTAGATTTATTCACTTATAAATATTTATTTATAGTTATAATCCAAATATTTAAGAGGTTCCTATACTAATTTTCTTTTTCATTCTCTCTTTCAATTTGTATATTTTGAGGCTTTCCCTAGATCATAACATCTCCTTGATAACATACTTCAATATATATTATTTACAATTCTAAGTGTTACAATTTGTTAAAAATGTTAAATATTTTCACTATTTTGAAAATTAAAGATATTTATTAATTCAAGAAAATTGACTTTCCTACAAGTTATAACTTCTCTACTTCTGGGATGCCTATGCTTTACTGACATCAAGGTGCCCATACACATTCTCTTTGACACCTTGGTGCTTTCTATTAAAACTCACACTTATTTAAGCTATATCCATAGATTGGAATTCCCCAATTAGTCACTTCTACAAAACATTGATACACAAGAACTATTAAAAGTTTATTTCATAAAAATATGTACATGCCAATATTTCTTCACTCAGAACCCTCTTATTCCTCTATTGGTAGGATTTACATTCATTTTACGATCCTCTTTTTCCTCACACTTACTCTCTTTTTTTAATTTTTTGTAGGCTTACAATAGATAGAATTTAAAAACATCATGAATTTTCAAGATCCTAAAATCACTCCATAAATCACCTATATATCATTTCATAAATCATATTTTTCAAAATCCTAAAATCACACAATCTATCCCTAGAGTATTTCCATAAATCATCCTTAAATCTCTCATGTTTTACATGGTATATTTGCTTTTAACTTATCAAAAAAACATTACCTATCCAAACAACTGCTAGACTCATGACTCATTTAGATTTCCTAGAACAAATCAACTCAATATAATATTTACAAAGAAGAATATGAATTCTTGTTGAAATGTCAAGACCCTTATTTGGAACTTTGTCCTCGAAAGGCTTGATGGTTTGGAAGCTTTAATGCTCCTGCATTAGACTCCTACAGTAGAACAATACCAATTTATGAAATCTTGGACATAAGCCTTTTATCAATTTATCAACTCTTGGTCATAAGAATTTGATGTAGAAATCCTCTTAGGATCCCAAACATTAAGTTGTAGTTTATCATCTATTTCTTTATCTTGTTTTTCAATTGCTTAAGCTACTGTAACTTTCAACTCTCCTGGTTTCCACACTTTGTTTTACAACTTCCCATTAACTTTACTAATGTTATCTTATATATTCATTTTCCTCCTATTGTTGACTACCCTTCTTACATTAGGATGCCTATTCCTAGGTATTTTCATCATTAGTTTCCTCAACTTCTCAATTTCAACATCTAAACAAGTTTTTAGCTGAAATTGATTATCTTTCTTTTCTCTGGCATTAGAATTTCTGAATTATTTTCTTTCTCCTCTTCAGTATACATCTTCTCATAGATGCTCAAGACATTTCACTACCTTCTCCACTACTGCTTCACAATAGGATTACTACTATTCTCTTAATAATCTTCAATTCTAACTTCATCCTTTTGTTTATCGTTGTCTATTGAATGTTGCATCTCCTTATTATTGTCTTTCGAGACAATTTCCTCTTCTTCCAGCTCCCATTTTTCATATTGAATATGCATCCTTTAATTTACTAATCTCCCCGCGAGAAATTTCAATTCTTCACATAAATCAGTAAAATTACCTTGACTCCTACCTATTCACATGTCAGCCATATGGTGGGGGTGTGAGTGTAGTTCATTATGTCCTTGCTAGCTAGAAATTTCTCCCTTTTATTCGCCATCTATAAGTCTCCCCCATACCCCTTTCCGATCATGCACTTCTTTCATTTTCTCTCTAGTTTGACCCTCCCCTTCCAACCCATCCTTCCCCTCAGGGCCCACCCTGAGCTACCCTTCAATTTAACGAAGGTGACCTTGACATCTTCTCCTCTACCCTACTCAAGATGCTCCCATCGAAGACCCAATTATCCTTGCTCAATTCTACTTACACTAAATACACCTATCTTTCATCTGCCATTTTGGAATCAACACTCAATTCCTTCCCCCACTCCACTCGTTCCACTTCTGACTCCCCAAAAGTTGGACCTTGCCCATGAAAAAATGGTATTACGACAAATGCAAGACTCTACATCGAGAAATTCAATATGCTTTAACCCACTCTAAACCCTTCTACTCTGACCTCAAATCCTCTTACCATCGTCTCCTCTATCAAAATAAATGACTCTTTGTCTCTAATAGAATATGGGAACATTCTGCTCTCCTTTTCCACTCCCCTAAACAATTCTGGTGTACCATCCTTCCTCGATGCTCCCCTCTTCCATCTAACCTCGACCCTACTTTGTCACACTTCCAACCTTTATGATATTCCTAGGCAAGCCCAAATTCGTGTTACCTCCCCACCCTCTTCATGTCACCTATTCTCAGACAAAGATATTAGATAGGCCATTTTGGTGATGAACAACAACAAAGCAACCGATGAGGAAAGCTACCAAGTAGAGTTCTTTAAGCACAATTTCCTTGCTTTGGTTAGCTACTTTGATGATCTCTTAAACCATGTAGCCCATGAATTCTTTCCACCGGCATGGTCACACCACATCATCCGTTCGATCCAGGAATCAGGGTCCATCTCAAATATGAATAACTACAGAATGATCATGGTGGGCCACACGTTTTGAAGTTATATGCTACTATTCTGCATAGAAATATCTACGATGATCATGAGTATAGATTACTCAGAGCTAGGGGATAGGTGGGTTTTCGACGGCTCATCAAACCATTGATCAAATCTTCACCCTCTGTATTGTGATTGAGGAGGCCTTCCATTGATCTTTGAAAGTATACTATTGTTTTGTAGATTTTAGGAATGCTCTTGACCACCTTTTGACTCTATTCTAAGGGAAGCCTTACTCTAGAGATTGATATATATTAGCATCTCTATAGCCCTATTGACATATATTATGCACCCATATGAGGTCATCCTTAGTTGTCTTCACACACCTCATGGGATGTCTGATTTCATTTGAAGCACTATTGGGGTTAAACAGGGTTGTCCACTATCCCCTACCTTGTTTGGGATCTATATTGATGAGTTGGAGACATTTCTACACGATAATATCCAGGACGTCGGTGGTTTCCTTCTTCATCGGGTTCTTATATCTATTCTACTCTTTGTTGGTGACGTGGTCCTCTTCTCCTCATCCTTGGAAGGATTATAGAGGCAGTTGGATGCCTTAACTCCATTTTGTGATCTTCGATAGTTGACAGTCAACTTGGGTAAAACCAAAGTTATGATCTTCAACGGGGTGAAGAAAAATTTGGACCTTCACTTCGTATTCAGAGGGGAGGAGCTTAATATCACCAGCACGTGTAATTACTTGGGGTGTAATTCTCAGGTCCTCTCTTCATTTTGTGACCATTGTTTCAACCTCAAATCAACAAAGGATATGGATCCTTAACCCTTCTTGAGAGACAGTTCTTTCAAAATCACTTCCAAGACATCTTGTCTAAGATGAGCCTCATGGACACCTTGATCTGTCCCATTGTTCTATATGGCTCAGAGATTTGGGGGAAATCCTTACTTGAGTTATATTGGGCTTCATCTGAGAGAGTTCAAATTCTTCTTCTCCACCACATCATTAGATGCAAATAGACAATACCTTAGTAGATCATCCTTGTAGAATTTGGAGCTCATCCCTTTCAACTTGAGATGGTCTTTAGATTGGTTTCATTCTTGCATCATGTTTGGGGCTTTGCAGACTCAATAAAGAGTACAAACTGATGCCCTTACTTGGCATATTTCCCTTCTGAGACTATTGCCCATTCTACTCCCTCGGGTCGGTCTAGATGTTGGTTTACAAGAGTTTTAGATCTCTTAGAGTCAATGGGCATTCAATTGGACCATCTCCCTCCTTTCTGATATTCCTTAGATGCTCCTACTCACCTTTTACCTACTAAACTAGAGTTAAACAAGATCACGAGAGAGGAAATCTACATGTAGTTCATCCAGATCACCTAGGTCAATCCTCTGGGAGGTTGTTGATGCAGGAGCATCCAACACCCTTAGTCAAAGGGAGGAATCCAAAGTAGGAGCGAAGAGGAAGACGTGGACCAAGGGAGCAAAACAAGGACTTTTCTATTTTAAAACATATTTAAAAGATGGAATGGATAAGTCTCGAAGACTTGTTATTATTGTAATATGCCATGTGTTATACACATGTGCATGCATTATAGAGCTTTAGGGCTTTTGTTGGAGAAAATCAAGGAGGGGATGTGATCGGATCCTTCATAGTGATCTGATCCAACAATGTTCCATATATATGTGTGTGTGATGAACTTATGTGTTCAAGTGTTAGAAGAAGAGAGACAAAGTTATATGTGTTGTGTGAATTCAGAGTGTTGCAATGTAGTTGAGGGGAGAACCCGTGCTAAGGCTGAAATGCCTTAGATCTTGTAATTTCTCTATATATAATAGAATATATATGTGTTTATGTTAAACTAAGCACCTGTCTGTGTTATATATATATATATATATATATATATATATATATATATATATATATATATATATATATGCATTAATGGTTTTTCCAACTCTGTTTCATATGTGCACATGAATGGTTTAAATCATGGTTGCAAGCATGTGATCGACCATCAACCATGAGAAGGATTGATGGAGATTTAGAAAAAGATTGTTATATATGTATTGTACGGTCGTGTGTTGGTGGAGTGTGCTAGAAGAAGCCTGAGAAAGGTGTAAATCCATCAAAGGCAAGCAATCCCAAGTCCAAGAGGAGGCTAAAACTGATACACAAGGACTGTTTGATCACATGGATCAACGGCCCGGATGAAATCACAGAGGAGCAGCAGAACCGATATCACATCGAACAGAGGGATAGTGCCGATATATGACCCTTGCGACAGCCAATAAGCAATATCACCGATCGGCCAATCGGCGATCGGGGGTTATGGTGATCGGCGATCAGAGGATGGATTGGCATTGCGGACTTGTGATAGAATAAAGTTGTGGACCCGCCGATAGTTATGAGTGCGGGTTTATAATATTTGATGTCCAGTATGTATTCCAGAGCGGGATTTACATTGTTTTCCTGTGTAATCTGTGTAGCCGAAAGGTTAAGGCTTGCCCGCCAATATACTAAGCTCCCGATAATGTGAAAAGACCCGATAGTGGAATGGTTGAAAGGGTCTAATGTTTTTGAAGTTCGATGAATGGAATCCAAGCGTGGTTCCTTTTTAAATCCTGTGTTCCTGTGTTTTTCAATAGTTGTGTGGCCGCGAGGTTTTTAAGGCTTAACACCTATATTATAGTTCTCGATAGTTATATTGGCTCCGATATGTGTTGTGGTCCATGGTTTTAAAGGCTTAGAGCCTAAAGAACACTTAAAATAAGACTTGTGGGCCATAACCCACAGGTCTTAGAGTCAATTTATTTAAGGGAAAGGGATTTTGGTTAACCCCCAAAATCTCATTTCCATCAGTTGTACCCAAAGATGGCCTTTTACCCTGAGCACTTCATGGAGTTGAGTGACATGCTCATTGTTCGACCCCAGTATACATTTCGCCACTGGATGCATGTTCAAAGTAGGTTCTCATAGAATTTGGGTAGAGATGAACAACCATATTGATAGACTAGACATAATCTACCAGGTATGTCATTTATAGCAAGTGGAGACCGAGGTGCACTTCATTTTTGGATGCCCTATCTATTATGAGATCAAAGGAAGGTTCTATTGCTTTTTCAAATATTCTTAGACCCTTGCCAACTTTTTCAGGTATCCTGATTAGAGATGTTTGGCCCTGTATATGCAGGAGGCTCTCAAGTTCCAAGTGCATATTCCTCAACCTCCAATCAGACCAGACCCATACAGAGAATCACGACATTTTTTAGGCTACTACCTTCAGATACGGGCACCAAGAGACCGATTGATACCAATACATATCTAGAATCTAGATCAATGTGGATCTATGAGACCTCACCCTTCCAAAAGAGATCTCAACAACAGATCCATCTTAGATCTGTTCGTGGGAGATGGACTAGGTCCTCCGTACCTCAACAACACCCGAAATCCCCCAAGCAACAATTTAGTGGAAAATTCACATTTTCCAACGACTCTTCATTGAGCCAACATACTTTGTTGAGTTTCTTCAGTGTTCTTCATTCAACCTCGAATTTTAGGAGAGATGGGTCTGATCCTTAGACCCATTAGCTCTTGGATCTTCTCCGCTAGGGAATTTCATGCATTGTATCTTTTATGTTCATGCATTGTATCCTTTATACTTCATGCATTGTATCTTTTATATTCATCCATTGTACCTTTTATAGGAGTCCGTTTGCTTCTCCCGCGTTGTATGGACATCATTGTACTCAACATTCCCTTTGACCTACTTTGTGGTCAATAGTTGGAAATAAATATAATTATCTTTTTTGTCTTTCACAATTTTTCACATCCTAATGATGAACCACCATTGCTGGTTCGAAACGTCGATTATAAATAAACCTAATGCGATGTATCTGGAAGATATGCTACAGAATATAATTATCTTATATTATCTTTTTCTTGAACTAAATTTGTAAAGCCCATGCCATATTCATTACTAGTGTCCTTTGTTGACCATTCTTCCAAGAGCTTTACTTCTTCCTCGAATTCCACAATATTTTCTCCTGGCATAAGAATTTCATTCATAATTCCATTGATTGCAATTTATTTGGTATTGCCTTCATGATGCAACTCTCCATCATCAAAACCTGCAATCACATAATTAATTTGATAGCCAAAAATCATCTCAATCACTTTAGATGCTATGAGAATCTCTTCTCCTTTGAGTTCTCATAAAAAATTGGTTGAAATAGCTTCCTCTGCCTTTGGTTCTTTTAACAATTGTGATTCTTCATCTCCTTTCATGAGCATTACATATGAGCACTCCTTTTCATGCATGCTTAGAACATAATTTTGATTTTTTCCTTCTTCATCTTCTTCCATCTTCATGACAAATTCATAAGACTATTCATTATCTGCAAAACAACCTACATCATACAAAATTTGTTTGATTTAAAATCATAAGGCTCATTAGCCTCATTTGATTTTTTAGACATCAATTTCCCATGTTGTTTTGAACTATTCAAATAGTTCAATATATTCTCAGTTGACCTCTTCTAAGCATCCTCATCCTTCAATTGGACATTTTTCCTATGCTTCAATTCCACCTGCAAAAAATTCCGCTTAAATCTCTTCTGTAGAGTCCGTCTGTACCTTTGGTCTTCCTCATTGTCCTATAGTAGTTCCATCATCACATCTAATTATATCTTTATTGATTATTTGAAGATTTATGTGCTGTGTATCTTGACTATGTTTAATGATCGAAGTTAATTCCATAATAGCCATTTTTGAGTCGACATTTCAAATTTATAACAAGACTCACTTCATCATAGTTTTTCCCAACTTCTCCTATTGGAGCTATTTTTTCCAAGCATTCCAAATGCAACCATGCCTCTTGGAAATTCAACTCCTTGGTTTCCAATCATGTGTTGGTCTAAACTAACTCTTTCTCATTCACATTAAAAATGTGAATTCTCTTGGAGAAACATGAGCACACTTAAAATCATAGTTTCCATCTTTGATATATGGATTAGCCCTTTCTCCCAGTCTTTCTATTTCTTCCCTGAAGACTTTTCCATTGCATTACTGGTCTTCAAATGGAAAAACATATTCTCTCTATGTGAATATTGGAATACCCTTCCTATTTCTCTTTCGATATGAATCAAAATTCACTTCAGACCAATAACTTAGGCACTTTGCTAAGGCAAATGATAAATTGTATAAAGAAAAGGTTTGAGCCTCCTAAATTCGAGGTTCACTATAGTAAACTGAGGACATGAAGTCAGAGGCTACAAATTAAAAATGCCACATTTTTCAAGAAGATGTTTCTCTCAAAAGCCATAGGAGCAATGATCTCACAATTCTTCAATAGGAACTTTGAATTCCTCCTTGATGTCTCAATTTCGCTCTCGAAATGAAATCACCTTCACCTTCTCATCTCCGTCAAGGAAGATTTGGATTGTTTTCATTTAGTCATGACAAGATTTACAAAATCCTCTTCCGCCACTTCTAGGGTTAGTCTACCCACAAGAAACCCCAATCTCAATCTCTAATTCAAGTAGTGAATTCAATATCAATCAATCTTCAACAATACTCATATTCCTATCTAAAACACTTAGGCATATACACACTATTGTAGTGTTTTTGGAGCACAAGTGTACCAAAAGACACCCCCTTAGCAGTAGATTGTTCCCTGCAAAGGATCACAGTCAAAATTGGTGTTGTAGTGGACAAACTTAAATAAACACAACATTGTAAGTAGTGGAAACAATGCATACATGAACATGAACTAAACAAAGAGGTACATAAACAAAAAAATGCTCAAATGGAGCAAACACATCAATAATATATGGAAAAATATCCCTTTATTGATTGCTGGTGGTAGAGGTTGAATACAATTAGAATCTTAGACACTTGAAGAGAATTCTTTGAGCTATGGAGCTCAAAAATCCTCAGCAAGGGGGTTTCTTTCCTCAATCTCTTTGCAAGTTTCTCCTCTCTCTCAAAGAAATGTGAAGACTCTCCAATGGTGGGTTCCTCTTCTCTCACTAAGATGCTGAGTTTCTTAGAAGAAATTTGGCTAACATGCTAGTGCTCTTCACTTCCTTGGCTTCAACAATGCAATGGTGGTTTTCTCAAACATCAATTTGGCTAGTGTAACAATGTCTCATGCTTTGGTTCTGCCATGGCATGTTTATATAGAGTTTTTTGAATCCTTCTTCCCTCTCTTGGTACATGTATGATAAAGACACATGAGTAGGACAAGAGGATTCCATTGAGGGCTGCATATCTCCAAGGCGACTCAAATTCAGTTGTACTAGACTAATCTCATGTCAGAGAGTCAGCCCCAAGTGTGTAAAGTGGTCTTGGATCGCTGAGTCATCCTCTTCTACTACTGCACAGATTTTGGAGGTTATGTCGCGCGTGCATTTATCAAAGAAATATATGTGCAACCTTAATTTCTTTTCCTTTATAAACTTTGGACCTTAGGAGAATTTTGATTTTTTAAACTTCATAATGTATTTGACTGGAAAAATGTCCACCTGTGCATTCTGTTGGACACTTTTAATATCTTATGGATTGTACTAGTAGGTGTACAATTTTTTGATGTTAACACACACCATAAAATGAGTTCCCATTGCTTGTTCTACAAACATGTTAAATTACATAAAAAAAAAAACCCTTCTTGGATCTTCCAAATGAATTCGATTTCTTTCTTTGTCTCCAAATGAGATCTCCTCCAAAAGTGAACCCCAAACCAACCTCTTTGTGATACCACTTAATGCTAAAAAATTGGCATTTCTTGCAAGTTTTAACTTTTTTACTTTTAAGATATCAATACCTACTCACATCAAGGTGCTCATATACCTTTTCTATTTGACACCTTTATGTTTTTCATTAAAACTCACACTTATTTCAGCTACACCCATAAATGGGAATTCCCCAAATAGTTACCTCTTCAAAAAATTGATACATAGGAAGTTTAAAGCATTAATTCGTAAAAATATGGACATACCTATATTTATTCACTCAACAAAATCTTATTCCTATCTTGATAGGATTCACATTCATTTGGAAATCCTTTTTTTCCTCACACTTACTCTCTTTACGTATATTTATTCACTCAAAAACTTATTCCTCTCTTGATAGGATTCACATTCATTTGGAAATCTTATTTTTCCTCACACTTGCTCTCTTTTCTTATTGCTCGTAGGATTACAATATATAGAATTTAGAAATATCACAAATTTTCTAGATCCTAAAATCACTCCATAAATCGGATTTTCCTAAATCCTTAAATCACTCAATCTATTCCTATAATCTTTTATAAGTCATCCTTAAATCTCTCATGCTTTACAAGGAAGAATTGCTTCTAAATTTAAGAGAGATTTTTTGGCGAAAATCACATGAGATACCATTTGTCAAACCAACCAGGGTGGTTCATCGTCAGGACAAGTTGAAGAAACAGATCCAGCTTAGCATGTTAAATATTGTGAGCAGAGCCTCCAAGGGCTAACTTGACCAACAGCTAATTTTGACTTTTGGACCAGGCCAAAAGTCAAAATTAGCCGTTGGTCAAGTTACCCGTTGAAGGCTCTGCTCAGACTATTTAACATGCTAAGCTGAATCTGTTTCTTCAACTTGTCCTGACGATGAACCACACTGGTTGGTTCAAAACGCGTTGACAAATGGTATCTCATGTGATTTTCGCCGAAAAATCTCTCGTGAAGCCTCAACTCTACAATTTCTTCTAACTTATCAACAAAATCTTACCTACCCAAACAACTTATAGATGTTAGGTAAATTTGACTTGGGGAAAATAGTCAAAATTGATTGGGTCAAATAGTAGTGGTTTTGGGCATGTGGTTTAGCATACCCATGACTTTTTGCCCATGATATTGCATGTAATGGAGCCTATAAAAGGTTGGGAAGATTTCATTGTAAGATAGGTTGATGAAGTCTCACATGGCTAGGTTGGCTAGGGTTTTTGCCAAGGCTAATGAAATTTCATTGGGTTTAGTTTTTCCATAGAGTTAGGGTTTTCCCATAAATATGTATTTATGGTTTACAATTTTTGCTAGTTATTTTATGTTTGTTCTTCTTCATCATTATTTATTATCTTTGCAGTAAATTCCTAACAATTTGTATCATAGCGGAAGGTTCTATTTTGGCTTCAGAAGGATGCTTTTGTTGCCAAGGGTTATTTGCCCTGGTCAATGAAGGAGATCTGATTTGCTGCACTGATGCAGATCTAGATCTGGACCATAATGGTTAAAAGAGTTGGAAAATGTATCCAGTCGATGAGAAAAGGTAACATGAATAAATGGGAGCCGTGATTCTGATATCAGTGTTGGTCGATTCAATGTAAAGAGAATAACGATGCCCATGGTGGAGGCATACCATCATTAAGCACTCAAAGCCATTGTTGTAGAGTGGATGAAAGTTTATGTGCAGGGCCAAGAAGGGGATGCCAAGGAACCTTGGAAGAAGCCCTCGTGCAATGGAGTGGTTAGCTTGCTGGAGATATACAACTGGGCATGAAGAGCAGCGGTCTGGATGATCCAATTATCGGCAGTGATGACCACAGGGATGCAGTATGGACCATCAACGTGGATAGGGTAGCTTCTTTGGCCCTCAATCGAGAGGGGGAATCTGGTGAGCATCGGTGAATACCCAGAAGGCCGGATGATTGTGATAATTTCCAGATTTGGTAGCTCAATGATGACAAGAATAGTTGTGTTATCATGGAATGACCTGCGTAGGACGAGATGCAGTCTAGGGTATCGAGGAAAGAGGATCGAACACTGGAATGGTAGTGCAAATGTTGGATTGGAATACCAACAACGATCGAATCTGGGCAAGGACGGAGAGATTTGATCATAGATCTGGAAGCAACATGGGTTGAGGAAGGTGTCAGAGGTGACTTAGTCATGCTGCGGGGTCGAGCAGGGATTGTGAGTGGCCGACATGCCAGAGATTCCTGGGGAAATGGTTGACAAGCCGTAGGGTTGTGTCTAGAGAATTGTGGATCTGTCAACTATGAGCGGGAAAGCTACATGACAATGCCATCAGGATCCAGCAGGCATAGGGTCTCGGGGACTCATGTGAACAAAGGAGCCAACACATGGGACGTTGGGCTGCTGGAAGTTAAAATCCACAAAAGTTTGTTAGTGCGGTGAAGTCAATGCAACATCGATAGTCGCAAGCACAAAGGACTGGCCATGCACACGAAGAGACATGGTTGGATTTGGCAAAGACTGCACGATTTTGTGCAGTGTTGTCGGTGGTTGGGTTAACATTTGAATGTAATGAGTTGCCCGAGTGCAGATGGAAGAGTTGTAATGACCGATATGATGTGAGTGCGTGTGGAAATTGATACAATGCCCAGGAGTCTCCTGATCATTATTTTGCTAAGAGGAAGCAAGAATATGGTATTGGGTACCAAATCATGGATCCGTTAGAAATGCTCAAACCTTTGCTTATGATAAATTTGGTTCATGTTTTTATAAGTCATGGTGCATTGGATCGGGGAGGAAAGTGTTAAGGCGAGAGGGCGGAAGTGTGAAAGAAATAAGTAATTAAAACAAAAATCAAAAAAATATTTTTATAATGTAGTTATTATTATTTTATGTAAATGGGTATATTGTTGTAAGACTTGGTATTCATTGGTAAAGTCTGGATTAGACCTAGGTGATAGGGGATGTCAGGTTAACGGATACCTCAATATAAACTTTTGAGGGGGTAAGGGCTAGAGTGAGTGGGGCTGATTCACTTGGAAAATTTGGCTGGATTTAATTAAGGAAACCCTAACTCAAGGTTTAAGGGAGGGATTGTTAGGTAAGCTTGACCCGGGAAAAAGAGTCAAAATTAATTTGGTCAAATAATAGTGGTTTTGGGTACATGGTTTAATGTACCCATGGTATTGCATGTAATGGAGCCTATAAAATGCTGGAAAGATTTCATTGTAAGGTAGGCCAGGGAGGTGAGTGGTGAAGGCTCACTTGTCCGGGTTGGCTAGGGTTTTGGCCAAGGCTAATGAAATTTCATTGGGTTGGGTTTTTCCCCAGAGTTTGGGTTTCCCCATATAAGAATTTATGTTTATGGTTTACAATTGTTTCTAGTTATTTTATGTTTGTTCTTCTCAGTAATTATTTATTATTTTTGTAGTAAATTTTCAACACTAGACTCATGACTCATTCATTTGAATTTCCTAGAATAAATCAACTCAATATAATATTTACATAAAAAAATATGAATTCTTCTCACAATGTCAAAACCTTTCTTTAAAACTTTGTCCTCTAAAATTTTGATGGTTTAGAAGCTCTAATACTCCTACATCATTTATATTAGTATCTTTAAAAAAAACTTATTACTTTCTATAAATTATCTTCTCAAAAATCAAGTCATAAACATCATTCTTGTTTAGTTTATCAATATGTAACTAGTTAATAGAATTTTATTATATGTTTTTATTGGAATTTAAAACAATAATAAACTCATAAAATTTCCTAGTGGATTGTAAATTTGGAAAAAAAAAAACATTAACACTGTCACCAATATAAAGTTACAAAACATAATAAATATTTATACCATAAAACTAAAAATCTCAGTAAATAAAATTGACTTAGTTACTTATCTGGATAAGCCTGGCATTGTATATGCTTGAGGCATTTCCACATGTGTGTTTAGTTTTGAGTATTATTTATGGAGCCAATTTGGAATTCCTTTGCTCTAGGCTACCTCAATATATTTCGCCCTCTAATCTCATTCTATTGGTTAGATTATTTTATGGACCATTAGCCTTTCCACGAATGTAGGAGGGATCAATGAAATCAATCAATATTTTGAAGAAATATAACAATAGTCGGATACAAATGAGAATTTGCTCCATATTTTTTTAATTAAAAAATCTCTCTCCATTATAAGATTATTAAAACCATATTAAAACTATATTAATGTATCAATTTCAAATTTATTGTAAATTATATTAATGTAAATATAAATTTATTCGAATTAATAAATTATACCATTTATAAATTTAAATATATTTGATTATCTCTCCCCATATAAAAGTTTAATTTAAAAATAATTCATAATTTAAATAAATAAATGCATTTACCATTCTTTATTTTTTTTTTTTAAACAATAATATTTATGAATATTTTATAATTAAATTTGAATAAAATATATTAAATTATATTTTTAACCAGTGTTAATTAATATTATAAAATTTAAAAATATTTTAATATTAATTTTTTAAAAATAAAATTTAAATAATTATATTATATAATTTAAATATTAAAATAAATTAAAAAAAAAATTATAGTTAAAAAAATATTTTAAAAACACTATTTATAAATATATTTAAGCATTAATAAATTTGTGTATAACTTATAAAACTTAACAAAATAATGCCTACTGGGTTGATTGTCATGTCTCCCAATACTACCATAGTAAAAAAATAAAAAATAAAAAATTATTACATAATACTATAGAACTATTACGACAGTAACCCTTTACTATTCCAGTCGTTGGTGAAGTTGTCAACTTGGTACTATAGGATCTGGTTCATTAACTTTGCACGTACTTTGGAAATCATCTGTCTCCTCATGATTAGCAACTTGGCAGATATATGTTACACTTGGCATTTCATTGAATATTCTCTGGTTATGTGGTATTGTTTAGAGTTAATACTTTGGCTATTGGTGTTAATTCTTCCTGCTCTGCCCTCTACGTGGCACGAGCAGGCTCCTCTATCCGTAGTTGTTTACCTCGAGCCTTTCGCCACTTCATCGAAGGATGGGTGGGTATATGATCCAACCCTTTCATGGTTTGGTTCATTCATCACTCGATTATTGGGTTGCATTATCGCCTCCACTGCTTGACTCCAGCTCTATTTCTCCTCTTAGTTTTCTGCGGGTCTACTCTGTCTGCCACCAGGCCTTGGAACAAATTGGAAGACCACCAGATGAGAGGATATGGCGACCCTATCACATGGAAAATTTCGGGTATGTTTTTTTTGTTTCACAGTTATTTGGCATTTCTGTCTCTGGAATTTTGTTTCCTGCTGAACGCTTCCACTTCTATCTGCTAACTAAAGTTGTAATGGTGTGTTCTGGTTGTAGAGCTTGCCTCAAACATCCGAGACCCTCAGGCGAGGCCACGGGGTCGGCATCTCACTGGTTTTCCTTGCTCAAGAAACCCAGGTAAGGGTTTGCTCCCGGATAGCTATTCTTTTAATGAATTTGGCTCAATAGATTATTCGAATATGAGATGGTTAGCTATACTGGTTCTGTTGCACAGCCTTCCGAGTTCCGAAGGTTTGAAAGCTTGATGAGTTAACAGGGTAATCTTTCTTGTACAACCGAGAGCTGTCGGGGTTGAGACCTGTACCCCTTTTGCTCGGGTAGAGGGTTTTGTTTTTAGTTCTCTAGCGTCGGCTGAACAATGTTATTCTAATGTAATTATGTATATTCTTTTATCCGCCATGGAATGTTCCGGGGTTTACCGGGTTGTATTAAGTGTGCTTGCACGGTGCTACGAAGCAACTCTCAGGAACTCCTGAGTGAAACTGCTGGAAGTGCCTTGGTTAAGTTATTCCCTTCTCCGAATGTATAGTTGCATTTGTGTAACCCTTTGTTACAATGTTATCACCAACTGCTAATGGATGTTGATTTCTAGCTATATACAGCTACATGTTTTAATGATATGGATTTCACACCTTTTTTTCTGTTTAGATTTGTGAAAGATAACAGTCCCCATCCAGATTGTCATTCGATCTAATAGTTGAACCGAAATTTAAATGATTGTTTAAATGTCTGGCACTATTTCATTTCTCTGTACTTATCATATTTGGTTCTTTACTGGTTCTTTATGGCCTCCGTGCTATATCTGGTAATTAAATCTTATATGCAAGGTTTCTTAGTTAATTATTTGATGTGAAACCCCACCCGTAAAGTCCTGGAGGTCTGCATGCATGGTAACCCTTGACGGGCTGGTTTGCATGATACAGGGTTTTCTCCCTCCACGGTTCTCTGTGGTCCGTCGGTTACAACCCGCGGCAGAGAATTCTCTTACATTTATACACCGTATATATTTACAACTTGACTGTGTACCAGCTTATTAATTGTAAGGAGATGTATGCATTTTTTTAAATAATCGGCGTTATCACACCATACCCTACCTCCGTATAATACCCAACGAAAGTTATGGACTGGTACTACTTGGTTTCTACCCTCCTCATTCTGGTTAGCATTAACAGGAAGATTCTCGTCTTTTTGGTTCGTTTTCCAAGTATGAAATTTATATTTGTAGTTCCAGAATTACACCTACCCACCAGGGATTTAATTAGCGGTTTGTTAAATACTACACCTACCGCTTCCTAGGGGTCATTATCAGAGTTTTTTGTGGTCCAAATCTGTACAACTCTACTAGTTTACCGTGTTCACTCTTACTCACTTGTTTCCATATTTTAAGCAGTTTATGTACCCTTCCCTCTTCTAGATCTTCTAAAAAGACCACCAACGTTTCCCTTAATTAACTGGTACATTTTAATTACAGAATTAATTATGTACAGGGATTTACTATTTTCTTTCTACTACAGTTCTTTCTTTTATTTCAAATGAATAATACAGAACTTAATCACGCACAACAAATAGAGTTTGTTTGGTACCTGTCCTTGGATGCTGATGTGCTTATTTCACAGAACTATTCACCTCTATTTCTTCGGAGCTACTGCCACTCGCAACGCCTTCCAGATACTGAGCTTTCCTCTGTCTCCTGCTTCTATTTTCCACCCAACCTTGAGATTCGTCTTTCGGGACCAGAATCTCCCCCCGTGCTCTCTTGCAGGACCACTGTCCTCGGCAAGATATCTGCACCTAGTGCTTGGCTATCTGGTCCTCACCAGACTTAGCAATCTTTCCTTTCTGTCTGTCCTCACAGCACAGCCTACTTCTCCTTTTTTTTTCCTTCCTTTTTTTCCTGGAAACCTTTCCAGTCAGGAGAGATAGTTAGGGTTGCAATCACTGCAACCGTTCTTCCCAACTTCCCACTCAGAAGTTGCCAACATTTTTCAAAAAAAGACCTTTCTTAAATTATTAAAGAAATAATAAAAATATTATTAAATTTCAAAACAGTTAATAATGTCATATTCAGTTTCTTTTCTTTTAACCACAGTAAAGTAAAATATTTACATTTCCCTGGGGCATTACATCTCCCCCTCCTGAAATTGGACATCGTCCCGATGTCTGTTGACCAAGAACAACCCTGGGTAAGCTTTTTTCATGAGCTCTTCATCTTCCCAAGTGGCCTCATCAGGCCCAAAGTGCTGCCACTGCACTTTAACTTGGGTAATAGCTCGCTTCCGCAACAGTACTTCTCTCCGGTCGAGAATGCTCAGTGGCTCGACCAAGACTTCTCCTTCTGGTTCGACCTGCGACATGCAATATTCTAAATTAGTTTCTTTAAAAGAAAACTTTTAGACTGGTCTACTAGAAATAATTCTCACCTGTACATCCTGCCATCTGATCACATGTTTAGGATCATAGACATATTTTTTTAATACAGAGACATGGAAGACATTATGGACTCGGATGTGACTTGGCAGGGCGAGCTGGTAAGCCACCAGCCCAATTCTTGCCAAGACCTGGAATGGTCCACAATATCGGGGTGCCAACTTGGTACACCCGCTCCATTGCAGTGTACTCCTCTTTGCTTGAATTCTCACATATACATGATCACCAACTTGGTATTCTTTAAACCTCCTTTTCGGTCAGCAAAGTTCTTTTGCCTATCCTGCACAGCTTTTAAATTAGACCGTACCTTTTTGACCATTTCCTCCATTTCCTTAAGCATGTCCGACCCTAACCTTAATTTGTCTTTAGGTCCACCCCAGCTTGAGGGTGTACGACATTTCCGCCCATAGAAAACCTCAAAGGGGCTCATTTGTAATGAAGTATGATAGCCGTTATTGTATGCAAACTCCACCAAGTGTAAGTACTCCTCCCACTTAGTTGGTTGTTGCATTGCATAAGCCCTTAACATGTCTTCCACCACCTGGTTCACCCGTTCTGTTTTTCCATCAGTCTGGGGGTGATATGTTGTACTGAAGTTCAGCTGTGTCCCTAATTCTGCAAACAATGTCTTCAAAAAGACCGATGTGAATTTCACGTCACGGTCTGAGATTATCGTCTTTGGGAGTCCATGCAATCTAAACACATTTTGCATGAAGATATGGGCAATCTGTACAGCTCTATAGGTGGATTGCACAGGTATAAAATGTGCCACTTTACTCAATTTGTCCACCACCACCATAATAGAGTCGTTATTCTTCTTTGTCTTAGGCAGCCCTGTTATAAAATCCATAGAAATAGTTTCCCACTTCCATTCCGGAATGGGTAAGGGTTGTAATAACCCCGCTGGGTGTTGATGCTCCACTTTAATTTGTTGGCACTCCAAACACCGTGCCAAATACTCGGCCACATTCTTCTTCATACCCAGCCAGTAGTATTCTTTTCGAAGCGCATTGATCATTTTCTGATATCCCGGGTGTCCAGTGTAGTGACTGATATGAAATTCATCCAAAATCAGATTTTTAAGGTTGTTTTGATTGGGTACATATAACTTCTTCTTGTAGTACAACATTCCAGCATCATCCACCCCATAGCCTTGCTGATTTTCCTCGTTGGTAGACTGCTATACTTGCTGTTTTATTTGCTGGTATATAGTATCTTGTTCTGCTACTTTTTGTATCATCCCCTCGAAGGGGCTTTTCCATTTGCTATAGGAAATTTCATATAAACACTGTAATTTTCGACTTAAGGCGTCCGCCACCCGGTTTTCTTTTCCCTTCAAATGTTTAATTTCAAAGTCAAAACTACTTAGGAAATCCACCCACCGTGCTTGCCTAGCATTTAAAGTGGGCTGGCTAAAATAATTGGTCAGACTCTGGTGGTCTGTCAGTAATAAAAATTTCCTTCCCACAAGATAATGTCGCCACATCTTCAAGGCGTGTATGACGGCTTCCAACTCTAAGTTATAAGCGGAATATTTCTGCTCATGCTCCTTTAGTTTCCTTGACTCGTAAGCAATTACCTTCCCTTCCTGCATCAACACGCCTCCCACTCCTTCCTTGCTTGTGTCGGTGCACACCACGTAGTCCTTATTAGGATCAGCTATGCTCAAAATGGGTGCGGTGGTGAACAGGTGCTTAAGCTGCTCGAAACTTCTTTGACATTCCGGGGTCCATCTGAACACTCTTCCTTTTTCTGCAAGGAAGTGATAGGATATGCTACTCTTGAGAATCCTTCCACAAATCGTCTGTAGTAACCGGCTAACCCCATAAAGGACCTGATGTCTGCTACATCTTTCGGTACGGGCCACTCCATTATGGTATTTATCTTTTTGGGGTCTACTGTGATCCCTTCCTTCGTGATTATGTGGCCCAGATACTGTATTTCTTCCTTAAAGAAGTCACACTTGCTGAACTTGGCATATAACTAGTGTTCGCGAAGGGTTCACAGCACTAATCTGAGGTGCTCCCTGTGCTCTTCCATAGTGCGGGAATATATCAGTATATCATCGATAAATATGAGCACAAATTTGTCCAAATATTGATGAAATATGATGTTCATCAAGCACATGAACATTGTGGGGGCATTAGTTAACCCAAAGGGTAGCACCACAAACTCGTAATGTCCATACCTTGTTCTAAAAGCTGTTTTAGCTATGTCCTCTTCCTTAATCCTGATTTGGTGATACCCTGATCGCAAATCGATCTTGGAAAATACTGTCGCACCTTTCACCTGGTCGAAAATTTCATCAACGCAGGGTAGAGGATACTTATTTTTGATTGTCAGTTTGTTCAACTGATGATAATCTATACACATGCGAAGAGTCTCGTCTTTTTTCTTAACAAACAATACTGGAGATCCCTAAGGAGACACACTGGGGCGAATATAGTTTTTGTCTAACAGCTCCTATATATGCATTTTTAACTCTGTCAACTCAGGTGTACTCATTCTGTAGGGTGCTCGGGATACTGGGGTTGCCCCTGGTACCAATTCGATAGTAAATTCTATATCCCTCTTAGGTGGCAATTTGGGAATCTCTTCCGGAAACACATCAGTAAATTTTTGTATCACAGAGATGTTGTCCAATGTGGCTGTATTATTTTTCAAGTTAGCATAGCCCACTTGGATGGAATAAATTTGACATCCCTTCCTAATGCATTTGGCTAACTGAGAGACAGTTATTGGCCTAACCTGTACTGGCTACTTAATTCCTTGCATCTCTTGCCTTGTTCCAAGCTCATCTCTATAATAAATAGTCTTTGTTTTGCAGTTGAATAAGTATCAGTTCTTCTCTAGCAAGTCCATACCGATTAGAACATCATATGAACCAAGGGGAAGCATGTTTAAATCTGCCATTATTGGCTATCCTGCTATCTGTAAAGAGCAGTTATTGACTTTTGCAAGTACTCGCCTCTTGGCCCCTGTAGCTAGCTGTACTAGCCATGGATTCTTGAATTTAACAGGTTGCAGTTTACAATGCTCTACAACCTTAGGACTAATATAACTTAACGTGGCTCTAGGATCAATTAAAACAGCTATTGATATTTTACCTTCGAATTTCACCATGGTTGGCTGGTACTCTGCCTGATGATCATCCAAAGCTGCATTAATCCTTGGTAGGCTACATCCTATATCACCGACTCTCGATGCTTCATCTGGGATACCTATTCAGTTCCCTTTCATTGAGGGAAATTTTTGACGTAGTTAGGTCCACCGCAACCCCAACACTGCACTGGAAGCCTTGCTGTCCCTTCGCTGTCCAAGTTTACAGGTTGTTTGCTGACTCTGGACTCATTGGTTGGCTTGGACCTGAATGAATTTTTCTGTACAATTTTGCTACTTTTCCCCTTGCCAACACCCTTGCTACCATTACTGCGAATCCCTTTGTTGTTTCCAGCCAACTTATTACTTCTCTTATCATTCCATCTTTTACTTGGAATTTCCCCCTTCTGTTTACTCTGCTGGTAACAAATTCTAGCTTTACATATTGCCTCATCCATTGTCTTCGGATTGTCAAACTCAATCCTCTCCCGCATATACATAGGTAAACTACTAACGAACCTCTGCACTTTAGCTTTTTCTTCTCTAATATAAGGCACATAACGAAGCAAGGAAGTAAAACAGGTGATAAATTCATCCATGGTTTGCTGTCCCAACTGTAAGTCATGGAATTATCTTGCCTTTTCATCGTAAACATGCTTGGTTAGGTATCTCTCCTTAAAGTACCTTTGAAATTTCTCCCAGGTTATGGTCTGTTTGCTTACTCCTCTTACGATCTTAACTTCTTCCCACCACAGGGTGGCTTTCCCCTGCAGTTGGAAAATAGCCAGCCGTGCTTTAAGGTTGTGATCGTATTCATATAGCTGGAAATATTTGTTCATATTAATCAACCATGCCTCATATGCTTCCTCCTGTTCTCCATCAAAGTGTGGCGGTTTAATCTTACAAAATTCCCCTTGCAGCTCTATCTATTGCCTTTTTGATGTCTGTTGTTCGGATGCATTATCGGATCGTTCCTCCCTTTCCTCCATCCCTTCAAGTTCTGTATGGTGATGTTGCTCCTCAGGCATTCTTTGCTGCTCTATACTGGGATTTGCTAGCGGCTGGTTCTATTTGTCGGACAGGCTTTTTATAATTCTCTCTTGTTCCATAGTTAGCTGTGCGTTATCTTCTCGTAACCGGGCCATATCATTTTTCAATTCATGCACTGACTCCAAGATAGCCATGTTTGTATTTCGAGCCTCCTCTCCGAGCTGTACCCATAGCTCGGGGTTGCTCTTAGGACCAGGTAATGGTGTGTTCTGGTTGTAGAGCTTGCCTCAAACATCCGAGACCCTCAGGAGAGGCTACAGGGTCGGCATCTCACTGGTTTTCCTTGCTCAAGAAGCCCAGGTAAGGGTTTGCTCCCAGATAGCTATTCTTTTAATGAATTTGACTCATCAGATGATTCGAATCTGAGATGGTTAGCTATACTGGTTCTATTGCATTGCTTTCCGAGTTTCGAAGGTTTGAAAGCTTGATGAGTTAACTGGGTAATCTTTCTTGTATAGCCGAGAGATGTCGGGGTTGAGACCTGTACCCCTTTTGCTCGGGTAGAGGGTTTTGTTTTTAGTTCTCTAGCGTCGGCTGAACAGTGTTATTCTAATGTAATTATGTATATTCTTTTATCCGCCATGGAATGTTGTGGGGTTTACCAGGTTGTATTAAGTGCGCTTGCATAGTGCTACGAAGCAACTCTCAGGCACTCCTGAGTGAAACTACTGGAAGCGCCTTGGTTAAGTTATTCCCTTCTCCGAATGTATAGTTGCATTTGTGTAACCCTTTGTTATAGTGTTATCACCAACTACTAATGGATGTTGATTTCTAGCTATATACAACTACATGTTCTAATGATATGGATTTCACACCTTGTTTTCTGTTTAGATTTGTGAAAGATAACAGTCCCCATCCAGATTGTCGTTCGATCTAATAGTTGAACCGAAATGATTGTTTAAATGTCTGGCACTATTTCATTTCTCTGTACTTATCATCTTTGTTTCTTTACTGGTTCTTTACGGCTTCCGTGCTATATCTGGTAATTAAATCTTATAAGCAAGGTTTCTTAGTTAATTATTTGATGTGAAACCCCACCCGTAAAGTCCTGGAGGTCTGCGTGCATGGTAACCCTTGACGGGCTGGTTTGCATGACACGGGGTTTTCTCCTTCCATGGTTCTCTGTGGTCCGTCGGTTACAACCCGCGGTAGAGAATTCTCTTACATTTATACACCGTATATATTTACAACTTGACTGTGTACCATCTTATTAATTGTAAGGAGATGTATGCATTTTTTTAAATAATCGGTGTTATCATGCCATACCCTACCTCCGTATAATACCCAACAAAAGTTATGGACTGGTATTACTTGGTTTCTACCCTCCTTGTTTTGGTTAGCATTAACAAGAAGATTCTCGTCATTTTTGTTCGTTTTCCGAGTTTGAAATTTATATTTGCAGTTCTAGAATTACACCTACCCACTAAGGATTTAATTAGTGGTTTGTTAAATACTACACCTACCACTTCCTAGGGGTCATTATCAGAGTTTTGTGTGGTCCAAATCTGTACAACTCTACCAGTTTACCGTGGTCACTCTTACTCACTTGTTTCCAGATTTTAAGCAGTTTATGTACCCTTCCCTCTTCTAGATCTTCTAAAAAGACCACCAACGTTTCCCTTAATTAACTGGTGCATTTTAATTACAGAATTAATTCTGTACAGGGATTTACTATTTTCTTTCTGCTACAGTTCTTTCTTTTATTTCAAAGAATAATACAAAACTTAATCACGCACAACAAATAGAGTTTGTTTGGTACCTGTCCTTGGATGCCAATGTGCTTATTTCACAGAACTATTCACCTCTGTTTCTTTGGAGCTACTGCCACTCGCAATGCCTTCCAGATACTAAGCTTTCCTCTGTCTCCTGCTTCTGTTTGCCACCCAACCTTGAGATTCGTCTTTCGGGACCAGAATCTCCCCCCGTGCTCTCTTGCAGGACCACTGTCCTCGGCAAGATATCTGCACCTAGTGCTTGGCTATCTGGTCCTCACCAGACTTAGCCATCTTTCCTTTCTGTCTGTCCTCACAACACAACCTAACTTCTCCTTTTTTTTTCCTTCCTTTATTTCCTGGAAACCTTTCCAGTCAGTAGAGATAGTTAGGGTTTTAATCACTACAATCGTTCTTCCCAACTTCCCACTCAGAAGTTGCCAGCATTTTTCAAAAAAGACCTTTCTTAACTTATTAAAGAAATAATAAAAATATTATTAAATTTCAAAACAGTTAATAATGTCATATTCAGTTTCTTTTCTTTTAACCACAGTAAAGTCAAATATTTACATTTCCCTGGGGCATTACAGTGATAGACGTTGATATTACGACACAAGCTAGGAGCTTTAATGCCCATCCCATCCCGTGGTGAGAAGGATCAAGTATATTTCGTTTTCTACACAGTTTTGGGCTTGATGGGTCATTGATATGTGGGAGTATAGTTTTGTTTTGTTGACATATATATATATATATATATATATATATATATATATATATATATTAATATTTTCTGGCTAGAAAATTTAGTTGGAGTGAGGTTTCAATATTTTAGAAAAAGACTTAGACATGATGTAATCTGTTTCTGAATTAAGGAAAGAAGATGATTTGAAAAAAAATATATATTTAACAAAAGAAATTGTAAAATTAAATTTACTCATATATAGCCATTGATTTTAAGTATTATGGTTTTTCATCATATTTACATTGCTGTGACAATGCCACTTTTATGAGTTTGAAATAATATGTTTAAAATATAATTAATGAAATGATATGCGATTTTATTTTTATTTGTGTGATGTATTATTCTAAAATTGCATTACATATTATTATAAGAGTATTTTTAAAATTATATTTTATTATTAATAATTATTATTTTTATTTTTATGCAAATCATGAATTTAAATAGAGTAGTTTAATAAGGTCATAATTTGTTCTGAAAATAATAGAAAATTTGGTAAGATTGTGAAAATTTTGCTACAAATTTTGGAAATTTGGGTTAAAGTTGTAAAGCTTCATGATATTGGGTGTCTCAATGGTTCTTGATGGTGTTGAATTTATTTCCACCATAAAAGTTGATTCAGATAAAAAATTCATTATCCAAACAAAATTGTGACTTCCCTAAATAACACCAATTTAAATTCACTAATATATAACCTATGAAACATAGTATTTTCATAATATTTATACTTCAAATTTTACTTTTCTAAATTATCTTCAAAATATAATTAATGAAATGATATGCACTTTTTTAAATTTTCATGAAATGATATGCACTTTTTTAAATTTCCATGAGGATCTTATATTATTTATGTGTGATGTATTATTTTAAAATAATATATTACTATATTTGCATGTGTATAATAAAATTGTATTTTATTATTAATAACTATTATTTTTATTTTTAAATAAAATTGGTTTTAGTATTTTATTAATATTGCCGTTAAATTTATAATATGTGTTATAAAATTTAAATATTATATTAAAAACAAATAAACATAAATATAAAGGGAAAGAGAAATTAAAAAAAACAAATGAATTATATTTAAATATTATATTAAAAATTAAAAATATTGCACATAAATGATAATAAGGATGGGGTGGTATATAAAAGTGGGAAGAAAGAGAAAATATTTATAGGAGATGTATATTGATATCATTTTTTCATAAAGTTACCCATAAAAATTATGGATTAATAAGTTTATAATGCATTTTGTTTTAATGTCTATTATAAGTTAAAATTGTGTTTTTTAAGCTTTATTACTATGTTTTATTAGTGTTTTTTTGGCTGGTATAACTGTAGTTCATTTTTGGCACTTTGCTTGACTTAGTATTAGAGATTTGAGAAATTGGGAGATTGAGATTATTGTTCTTATAGTTTACTTTGCTTGACTTAGTATTAGAGATTTGAGAAATTGGGAGATTGAAATTATTGTTCTTATAGTTTCTAGTTTAGAGTCAATTTTGTTTATTGTTGTCAACTTGTATTTATGGTTATCCGGTTTGGTAGACACAATCTCATAGGAAACTCTTTGGGTTGTATGTGAACAAATTTCATTGTAAAATATTTTAATACCTATAGAAAACTATCGAAGAAATTTAAAAGAAAAAATTAGAAATAAAAAATAGAATATATACTTTTAAATTTATTATAATAATTTGTCTATAATAATTTTAAATACTGTGATTTTTTTCTTTGAGATATTTTAATTTAATTGAGTATATTTATTTGTTGTAATGCTTTTAAATTAATTTTGAATCAAGTTCTTTCTCTTGGAATAAAAAAACTTTTGAAACTACCACCCCATTAGCAAGTATGTTATAAATAATATTTGAACATGGATAAAGAGGATCACAACATCTATTCTTTTCTTTTCAATTGAAGCATATAGTAACTACATTACACTTCCAAGTAATACAACTCAAAACAAAATAGCTAACCTTATAGTTTCAAGCTTGCAAAAACTAATAAGGATCTACCTACAATATGCATAGCTCTTACATTTTTAACCATAAAACAAATAACCTATAACTATATATTTAATGTACTAGCCTAACAAAAGTACTAAATTTCACAAAACATAAAAACTAGGGTTGTTTAGTGGATATCGTTTACATTATCGACTTCTTGGTTAACATTTTCTTAGGGTCACAAATCTATTTCCTCATATCCCATCTCCCCCTATGTTTTTTAAACTATTCCTTCTTCCATGGTCTCATCCTTGAAAGATCTAATTGAACCCTTTAGAAGTGAAACTATGAACTGAGTACTCTTTAGCAGTATTAAGATCATATGGGTGTGCATAATATGGCATACTATAAGACTTTCAATTTCTCTTACTTATTTGGCTACATTAGCTTCTAATACTACAATTTTACCAGTTGTATATTTAGGTGAGAGGACACCATATTACTGGGATGCGATACAGTTTCATAAAGACCCTTGAATTGTCACACTACCCTCCTTATTACCCTTCAAAATTTGGAAATTTCATATGGGGTGCATTTGCAAGAATGTCGATGGCCATCTATTCTTTACAAAGAATAATTCAAAGTTGTATAAAATCTACAAGAAGAAGAAATCATTTGCTTGGAATCAATAGAGCTAAAACCCTTATTGAAATGTACTCCCATACTATACCTAGCCCCATCAAGAATAAAAGGAGGCAATTAATATAATGACCCAACTCCCATTTTAACATTATGGAAATGGGGTCAAATTTTTTTGAATTTATTTGACATTATTTAAACAAAAAATGGATGGCATTGTTGAGTTCATCTCGTCAAGACGATTCTGACGATACAAAATTTGCTCCAATCTAACTCCCATATAAAGAGATATAACTAATCAAAGTATCAACCAACTAAATTGTGCCATGTCATCTGAATTTCCACGTGGCACCCATGTGGTGTCCATGTGGTTGAAAAATTAAAAGCCACGTCATGCCCTCAAGAAGCTTCTGACCTCTTCATACTAGGTAACGAACTAATCACTATTCTTATGGTGCACACAAATTAACCATAGTTATATATATATGTGTGTGTGTGTGTATACAATTACATATACAATATACAATTGCATTGGGTCTATGCGGGTAGGGGCCCTCTATGGCCATGTTACCCCACTTTATTAAACCTCGATGAGTCTTAACCCTAACCCCCATGGAAACTATCGGGCACAACCTTTTGGGATTGCATGGAGATACACTCTTTATGATAAGGCTTCGACACCCTGTTGAATTTTATGTAGGATCACGATGTTACACAACACACACCCCACTATATAGGCCCCACTCTCTTAGACACCCCAGGACTTAGATCCTGGTGGTTTTGTCATGCCCTTTGTCCAAATCCTAAATTGGGGTATGGGGTCTAGGGTGACACCATCCTTCGTCACTCCTCTCACGTGGACTAGTCCCACGTAACCTTTAATTCTTACATTTTCAAGGTCTTCCCATTATATGTGATTTGGTTTTTTATTTTCCCTGCAAAATTTCACAAGGCACATTCGATTCCCGACCCCACTATGCCATGCTACCTTGGCATTCCAATCATAGCAAGACTCACCAAGCCTTTTGCGAACCCTCCATGAAGAGACCTCCGGGGAAGAAACTCTGGGGTCATCTAATGGTCATAAGTGCATGCCCATAAATGACCATATTTCTCTCACTCTACCTAAGGTCATCATGCCCAGTTACATGGTTTATGAGGTTCAAACCTCTTGTCTCCTGTAACCTTAATCTTTAGCTCATGGCATAGGTAAGATGTGAATGATTTGGAGCTACCTCCTAGCCCTTGGGCTCGACCATGGAAGTTTTTTTTTGTATATAACACATTGTGATGTAGCACTTGGGCCTTGAGAACAATAAGGCTTGGCTCCTGCTCGATCCATAACCACAATACTTGAACTCGGTGGTTTTCAAGGGACTCTTCCCTCAAAAGTTGCTATATATATATATATATATATATATATATATATATATATATATATATATATATATATATATATATATATATATATATATATATATATATATATATATATATAAGAATGTTATCCTCCTAATACTACAACTTATCAACCAAGACCCACTGGTCTCTTCATTTCATTCAATCAATCGATTAATTAGCAAGGGGTATCCACCTCTTCACACATATGTCACATAGACGAACCCGTAGACTTGGGATAACTATAGGAATAATCATTCCTAAAGGAAGACATTCAAGAGCATTTTTACATTGGAATTCCACATCCCTTATTGTAATTAACATGTGCCATTTAGTAACCTAGTAACCAAATAGACTAACAAGTTAGTGTAATTAATATTTTACCCATTAACATAGATTTAAATCCCTTCATGATTAGGAAATATTAAGTTATTTCAAGATTAACACATTCACAAGAAATGAACCATTTCATTGGATCTTTACACAATTATTTACATTCCACATTTATGCAAGAACAACACTCCTCAACATTAATATAACATTATGTTGATGGAGTTGGACCCTCCAACATTTAGGAGATCTCCCCGATAAGAAGTCCCAACTAGACCTCAAAACATTTGGAGTAGGACTCCCAGCAGTGGGTGGTAATGTAATTCCTTGACCACGGTAGTGCGCAGAGATAAGTATGATACCTTTGGGTTGAAGCAAGTGTGTGACCTTGCAATGAGTCAAGTGAGATGCATGGGGGTCCTAACACACAGAGGAGAAAAGGAAGTGTGCCCCTTAGAAGCCTGTAATAGTATGCAACTTGAAAGGAATACACGAGTGGAATGACATCACAAGATAAAATGCATAATAGTCCACAAATTAAAGTGATGGGTTAATCCAAAAACACACATTCAAAAAGATTCATACAATTGCATACAAAGTAGTTCATAAGAAAATGCATGAGTTAAACAACATACATTGCTAAAGTAACCAAAATAATCCAACTACAATAACAACATATGTATGGAAGTGTTTTGGCTTTGTTATTATTATTATAAGTGAAAGTTCCATCCATACATAGACCATTGACGACCACTTGCCCCAATAGTGGAACATTACAGTCAATAACACATGCTCCTTCAAAGAAGTATACTCACTCTACATTGTGGAGAAGCCAAGGCTCGTCACAATACTCCCATGTCATTTCTAAGCCTAAGCCTAGCCAAAATATTTCTCTCAAAATCTTGTTCTAAGAGTTATAATTTTCTATTTATAACAAAGGGTGGAGTGACCCTTGACATTCCCCTTTGTGACTCTTTGAATACCCTCGTGACTCTTAAACTTCTTTACAAATAACTCATTACATAATATGATGACCTTTCACATTCCACTAATGACACTTGGAATTTCACTTACAACATATTTACACATAATATTACATTTTCCACATGTACCCATGTGAGTCAAAATATGCTAGAGACAACCTAACATGAAAAAACACTATGCCTCAAAAGTTTGGAGAAAGATTACCTCAGAAACCTTCACTTGGTGATTCTCAGTCACGTACTCATGCCAAGCTTGGTACTGTGTGATGATGTCCCCAAACTTCTTGATGGTATCTTTCTGATAGCAGATCCTTGCCTCCATAACATCTGGGTATATGGTCTTGTAACATGTATCCAACTCGTCCTGCAACATGTGCATAATGGTGTTGACCATGACGAGACCACCAATACACTTTTGCATGATATGCGTGTTGAGATCCAAGTCATCCTTTGTGGCCTCTCCTTAGCTACTCCATGTACCTGTCTATTTCTAGTGGAACTTGGTTCTTGTGTTTAGCCTCGGTGAGGGAACCAATTGAAGAGATCCTGTATGTTCTCACCATGACATCCAAACTATTGTACAACTATGCATATCAGGCCTGTATGCTGGTGACAAATGGGGTGAACTACTCATAGTTTTGTATCAACATCCAAACCTTTTCTTTCTCTAGCTATACCAAGGTTTCATCATCTTTGGAAAGTGAAGTGGGGCCCCTTTATACTGCATTGTCCACTCTTGCATATGGGCAATGACAGCATGTATGCTCCTGATATTTTGAACAAACTTTTGGCTCTGTTTCTATAAGCCATACACATGGACAACTGCCTTATGCATGGTGACGAATCTGTCATAGAGCTTCCACATGGTAGTCTGAAGTGTTGATACTTCATCAAGTATCACTTTCCTCATCTCTGCCATTGCGGAAACTGCACTTTGCTCTCTGTGTTGTTCTGCATATTACCTAGAATCCTGTAAGTTCTTTGCCATTTGTTCATTCTCGGCCATCAGGAAATTTACATTGGATCTTGTGGTTCCTACATAGGCCAAGGTGGCATCAACAATGGCATCTGTATGCTTTATGACATATGACACTATCACCCTTTCCTTCATTAATGTAGGTGATGTGTGATCATCCGAAAAGTGTTTCCTTTGTGCTTGTACAATATTCTTGTACAACAGTCAAATGAAAGATTGTACACATCCATAACTGGATCATCATCAATGAGAACAACCTCTCCTTGCTCGCTCAGGATTAGTTCCAACACTAGAGGTGGTGGAGACTAAGAGGTGACCTCGGGTTCTCTCAGCATAAGGTCGATGTCTTCATTTTGTGGCTCATCCCCTAACTCCATGTTCATTACTTCAATCAGATTCTCAATATATTGAGCAAGCTCATGATCCTGCATCTATTCACCCTCTTCTTTAGCTACCAGCTGTTCTGACTCCTCAACCTGTATGGGTGATGTTTGTTCCATCATCATGCCTTTCCTTTCTCCTTCCTCCCGTTTTTGCTTCTCTTCCCTTTCTCTCCTTCTCATCTCTTTCTCTTCCTTAAACTCCTTATCTGTTCCCCGCAACTTCCATTTTGCTTCCTCCAGCCTTTGATTTTCTTTCTTCCTTTGCTCTTCCCTCTTTATCCTCTGCTCCCTCTTTGCCTCTGCTACCAAAGCTTCTTTCCCAGTGATAGGATCTGCTCTCATCTTCTATCTTTTCTCTATGTCTGGGTTCTCGACAATATTCCTATTGCTACTGCCTATAGAGCAACCTTCCAAGGTGTGGGTATAATAACTGGCTCATGGAACCTTGAGTCATTGTAACAATATCTCCAAGGGTCCTCCTTGTGCTAGTGAAATGTCACGTGGATCCATGGATAGTACACCTCTGCACAATGGTTCCTGTAAATGCCTTGGGGATCATATGGATTAAAGTCCTTGGTGTCAAACTTGAACTTCAATCTCTCCTTAGCTTTAGCATCTGCATCTTTCAAGCTCTTAATATTGTATAATATGATCTGCAAAGGAAGAGCGAGCCATGGTGCCTTCTTCTTCCTGTGCATTCCTGTTGAAAACCCTATGGAGAGGTGATATCAGACCTATTTCATGACTAGCTGGCCTATGGAATACCTTAGTAGAACATGCAGAGGCTTATCTCTGCAAAAGACTTTGATGAATGTGCCATCAGGTGAGGCATACTAATCTACAATGTTAAGTATCACCTCCATTGCTTCTTGGGACATGCAATATGGATTATACTCAAAGATCAATTTGTACAATGGGATGATGAAATGGTCAGTTATCCTTACCATTACTCCTCGGTAGTTGCAGTCAGAAAGAAACTTGCAATAAATTTTGATGGCAGTATCTTTCAGTGTCTATGTCTAGATCATGCCAGGAAACAGTTGTTGGGCACATATTGCATCTAGTAACTGCGCATACATGTAGAATATCGCTTGTTCATCCTTGGGTGGATTCTGGGCATTAGTCACATGGAATTTCAACTGATAAGACAACAAGTACGACTAGTTGAATGACCTTCAATCATTCACCAACTGGTCCAATACAACTACCCAACATTCAAGAAAGGTCTCGGTGCTCTCTTCAGCATATATATTTTCAAGCAAATATGATCAAGAACTGGTAGGCATTCCTAAGTGACTTGGTCTTATAAACATGATTGGGTGTTTATTTGAACTTTGACGGATCTTTCACCCAGTGATTGACTATATCTCTTCTGTTCACATGGATGTGGGTGGCATAGAAAAGTGTGTCCATGGGCCTTGCTCGTTGAGGTAAATGATACATCTGATGATATTTATCTGCCTTGAAGGTGGCAAGCTCTATCATGCTGGCATTGCTTAATGACATAATCTCTGGATCTATCTATGAAACAATCCAGCTAATAATGTTTGCACATGGGAAGGCGGGGTATCTGCATGCAACCTTGTATAAGTCTAACTGTTGGGTACTGATATAAACATGTTGGTCCTCTAAGTCTTCCTTGAAGTCCTCTGCAAAAGTATCCTTGATTTGCTTCCATGTTAACTTGATGCCCTTCTCAATGAACAACTGAGTGTCTACATAAATTGGAAGTTAACTAACACTTGTTCAACCACTTCCCCAATACTACTCTCGACAGTTTCCTTTGATGCAACTCTCTTGGAGGCCATTTTAAATGTAACTGCTATAGAGATGCTCAATAATTGTTGTACCTAGAGACATAGAGGACACTCATGGCATGAAAATGTTAGCTTAAAACCAAAAGCCACTTCAAGATCGAATCAAGCAACAAACTAGGCTAATGTTGGGATGGATTACGCAATTCTAGTTCACAGAGGTGATTGGTTTCCTACTAGAACTACACATTGCATAGTCTCATCAGTCATTGGGGGAGGTCTGCTGACTAGAACTACGCAATGCGTAGTTTAGGCTGGGCACAAGCCAAGAGAGATTGTGCATTGCAAATTCTCAGTGGCTAGGACTAGAAGACCGTCTCCTGGAATTATGCGGTGTGCAGTTGGAGCCAGGCCACGATAATCTCTACACAGGTCCAGAGTCCAAGGTAGAGGCGCTGATCTCCCAGAATGTGCAGTGCTTGCAAGGGAAAGCAAGATCCAGGCAAGAGAAGCCCAAATCTACCCAAGGGGAGTGTGAAATCGAGCAAATATGAAGGATGGTGTAATGTCGAGTGAAGATATGATTGAGTGATGATGCATGTAAGTGAAACAAGTGTAGAAATCGATCAAACTGAAGGAAAATGAAGCGTGTGGAGAGAGTCGCCGCAACGACAACCATTAGTGAAAAATTTGGGTAATGCACGTGACACTTGGGAAAGGCAATGCAAAACTTAAAATTACAGCTCTACAAGCTAAAACAAGTTAATTCACTAGTGTTCATTCAAAAAAACGAGTGAAACAACACGCTCACAAGCTAAACAAGCAAAAGTGATAGAAAAACAGAAAAAGGCTAGAAAATCAAGACTTATCTGAAAAAGCGACAATGATTGCACCAAAGGTTCCTTGATCTCATCGAGAATGTCAGAGCTCCAAGATAAAATGTGAAAATTAGCTCTAGATGTGTCTATTAAATAGATTTTTCCAATTTATGGTTTATAATGCAAAGGCCAAAAATCAAGGAAAAAGCGACATTTGGCGATAGTTTCCAAAATAACTCAAGTGCCTCCTTCATACTGCTAAAAATAGATCCCTATTTTTTAGGCATGTTTTTTTCTTTTTCAATAAAATATACCATGCATTTCATGGAGAGATTGCGTAGTTTGGAAGGTCTGGGAAACTCACTGACTCATGCACCCAATAGCTTTTAAGGAGAAGGTTTCTGCACAATTTCTAGGTTGAGTGGCTCTGGGATGCTTCTAATTCTCTGCTCAATTTCCGAGTTGGAGGCTAGCTATCAACTAGATATGCACAATTTTGGAGCTTAAGGCTCACTATCAGCTTGAACTACACAATTCCTGAGAGAAAGGCTGGTTGCCCTCAAGGATTGCGCAGTTCTCTAAGGAAAGTTAGGAACTGGGTGGGAACTAATTCAAGAGATCAACTTGTGGGTTAGACAGTAAATGTACTAAGAAAACACAAGCCATGATGCAAGGATGAGGCTCAATCAAAGCACAAGTACCTAGGTTAGTGCAAGATGAGTTGTTGTAATTTAGAAGGGAGGTTCCAAAATGAAGCATAGGAAAAATTTTGGAGGGTGGTTGTAGTCGCTACAACATTGGTGACACACTAGTAGATCTCCAACTCTCTATATGTACCTTTTAACTGTGTAAAGCAAGTCTGATTCTTGCAGAATTATTGTTCAATTCTTTGATTGTGATAGCTCCTTCACTATCTTGAGTTAAAGACATAGTCCTTACCATTCTCTTTATCAGAAGCTCACATACCAACCCAAGTCAAAATGAGTTTCTCCGATTAGGGATGAGAGGTATATAAATGCACAAGTAATATAGTCTGTCAGAGTTTTAGTTTCATCTCTGGTGTTTCTCCATTGCCAGTAGGCCTGGACATTACCCTGACATAGTCACTTCAGGAACACAAGCATTGCTTCATTTCCAGTGAGCCTAGACAATACCCCGATAGAGTTTCTTGCTTCACCTCTCTACGCAGGAAGCCTTTCTCTTCTTTTGCCTTTATTTTATTTTTTCAATTTTAAATCACTGTGCATAAGCACTTATTTATTCATGAGGTGGAAGAGGGATCCCGACTTATTGAGAGAAGAAGAGGTTTTTCCTTCAGAGAAGGATGTTTATATATACCTCTGACATAATTTTGAAGGTTCCCCCCTCTCCTTACTCTACTTAACTGAGTTTACAAAGGTTAACTGAATATAGAAACCGATTAGAGTAGGTGGTACTAGTTAAAAGTGCAAACATCATGGTTTCACCATGATTCTCTGTAAAAGGAATGTATTTTCCATCAGGGTACCATCGACTAGAAGAAATGAAATATTCTCATAAAGAGAGGGAAGAGACAGATAACCAGATGTTGATAGTTGTACAAGTTCCTATTGGATTTCACCCTGCTTATCTCAAGAAGCTAAACATGGTTTCATGCAGAAACTAATCTACAAGTGCAAAAGAGAACAAGCAAAGGAAAGAAGGAGACAAAGCAAAAAAAAAGTGTTAGATGATCCAAAAATAAAATATTATCATAGGCTATAAAGTTTGAATAAAATAATTATTAATTTAAGATATTAAATTAATAATTATTATTCTAGAATATTTAATTATTTAATGGAGACATTTAGAATTAGTATATTGTTGTAACAAGATATGACTCTACAAATGTGTCGTATCTTAGGCTCTATTTTAGGAGATTTGTTAGCAAGTTGTTTGAATAGCATTTATTGTAAGTGGACACTTGTTATTTAATAAGTGATCCATAATTAGAGGTAGTTAGGACATTTTAGCTTATAAATAGCTCATTGCAAGAGTGTTTTGTTGTTCGGGTGTAAACTCTTGCAAAATCAATATGTAATTGTTTTTTTCTGATTAATAAAATTACATGTCTGAGGACACTTCTGCCATTATTGTGGTATCAAAGCTCCAATAATGCTGCAGTGGATGTGAGGAGGAGATTCTAGCTCTACAAATTTTTTGGAAAACTCCATTGAATTGATCAGCAAATGATTGCCTTCAACTATCAATTCGGTTGCCTCTTTGATTATATTGTGCATTCCTTCATCTTCATTCAACTGAGGGCATTCTTTAAATTGTTTGACAACTTTGGCTAGAAAAATCATTTCCTTCATAAGACGTAGAGGACAGTCTAAAAATATTCAGCCTCTTAAAGAATTTTTTGGAAGTTTAAAGTTGAATTAGTGAAGATAAACAAAAAAGATAGTCGGTCAGAGAGAAGTGTCGAAGTGTTTGCTTGTGTGGATAAAAAAAACAAGCTAGCCAGAGCTAGCATGGATTGCTAAAAGCTTTTTTTTTTTTTTTTTCAGTGAAACCAGCAGCAAGAAGCCAACTAGCGTGGATTGATAAAAGCATGCACCGTGAGCTATTTCTAGATGGTCAAAGGATGTGGTTTTTTAAAGAGCATGATGTATGCTTTAAAGTTCACGTAAAATTCACTTATGTTTTTTAATGGGAGTTTTAAAGAAAAGATGGAGAGATAAGGTATATGTATTTTTTATGTAATGTTTTATTATGGGAGTAATAAGGATTTTGTAATATTTGTGGTGTAATAAGGTTATTTGTAATTTTTTGGAGTATTCAAGGGCTTTTATTTGTAATTTGTTTTTTGGAGAGATAAGTGTGGCATTGTAACTCAAAGTAATTTTACTTTGAGGGGGGTAATTTTTTTTTTTAGTAGGATTTGCAAGATCATTGTAAAAATCAAATTTCGAAAGTTATCTTGTAATTTTTTGAGAAATTGACTAGAGCCAAGTGCAAAGCTCAGTCATTTTTCTCCTGTTTCAATGACTATACGAGGGTCAAGGCCAAGCCCCAATAGATTGTTTTTGCATCGTGTGTTGCATGTTGTGTTGCCCATCTTGATATTTTTTTTGAGCTTGATTCTTAGTGCGAAGCTTCAACGCTATAATGTCAAGGTTGATTAATTTTTTTCTGATTTCGACAAACTTGAAGGTACAAAATCTTATAAAACATGGCAACGCCTCATAGAAAGCACTGTCATTTATAATGAACTATGGCAGGGTATATGTGATGGGGATATTAAGCCAAATAAACCCATAGATGTAGTTGCACTAGCAAAATGGGAAGTTAAGAATGCTAAAGAATTAGATCTCATTAAATCTTCTGTCAATGATGAAATGTATGTCCATATAGAAAATTGTACAGATGCATGGTCTGCTTTGAGAACTTTTAAAGAACTCTTCGATAGTCATCCTGAATCAAAGAAAGTTGATCTACAATTAAAATTATTGCAACAAAAATTGATTGAAATAGGTGATGTTCTTGAATATATCTCAAGACTTAAGAATATTAGGTATGAAATCATTAATGCTGGTTTTCCAGCAGTAGATGATAGTTTTATGGTCACAATTTTAATTGTTGGACTTCCTTCTTCCTACACACATTTTTTGGAGACTCTACAATTAACTGGAAAGTTAGAGAAGCTAAAGTTTGATGAGCTCTGCGAAATGTTGACCCAACATGATAAAACCTTTGGGAAGAAAAAGACAGTTGGTGAAGATGTTTTCTTCACAGAGGCTAGCACTAGTAAATCATCCACTGACAGTTCTCAAAGTAGAGGCAAAGGGAATTTCAATCAGAATCAAGAAGCACATAGTGTACAAAGTCAAGGTTGAAGCCAAAGCAAAGGAAACAACTTTAATAGAAGCAACAATTCAGGCAAGAGTAATTTTCAATGCAGAGGAAACAATCAAGGAAGAGGCCATTTTCAAGGACAAGGAAATAATAATCAAGGTAGAGGACAACCTCAAAATAGAAGTCAAAGCAGAGGTAGACGACAATCTTTAGGAAGAGGAAGATACTTAAGTCAAATTGTGTGTTTAAGATGTAACAAAGTTAGACATTATGCTGAAGATTGTCGAACTTCTCTTAATAAAATTCCCAAGTTTCATCAGCACTTAATACAATTTGCAAATGATCAAGATGATGATAACTCAGAATATGTTTTTACTTCCTTGTCGGCATTACAACTTTCATCCCATCTTAGAAGTGATTATGAAGATGCCTGGATCTTGGATTCAGGGGCAACTCAGCACATGACTTGTTGACGTGATTTTTTTTGGAATTTTCAAGATTGCCAACTTAATTCCATTTTTCTTGCAGATGATACAAAACATACTCCTTATGGAAAAGGAGCAGTTAAAGTTTTTCTCCCTAGCATTGGAGAAAAAATGATTTCAAATGTATGGTATGTACCAACCTTTAAGAAAAATTTGTTGTCTTTAGTCACGATTCGACAAGCAAGACATCAGGTAATTATGGAAGATGGCCTATTTAAGATTGATTCAGTCAAACAAAGCTTGAAGACTGTGATGACAGGTTATGAAGATGGAAACTGTTAAGGATGAAAGGGACAATTATTCCAAGGCATTTTGATTTTGCAGGGGCAATGACTACAGGAATTTCACCTATAAGATTATGGCATGTGAGATATGGACATTTAAATTTTGATAGTCTTTCTCAATTGCAGAAACAAGGGATGGTTAATGGACTTCCCACTTTCAAAAAGGAAAATAAAAAATGTGAAGCTTGCATTTATGGAAAGCAAAGTCAAGAAAGCTTTCCAACAAGTTCATGGCGTGCAAACAGGTGGCTAAAACTAGTTCATAGTGATGTTTGTGGACCACTACAGACTTCATTCGGTGGTTGAAAATATTTCTTACTATTCATTGATGATTTCAGTAGAATGACTTGGGTTTATTTATTAAAGCAAAAGTCAAAAGAATTTGAAAAGTTTAAAATTTTTCACCAACTTGCTGAAAATGAAGTCAAAGAAAAGATAGGTACTCTCAAGCAAATAATGGGGGAGAATTCACTTCAAATGAATTCAAAACTTATTGCAGCGATAATGGCATAAAACGACATCTTACCAATGTTTACACTCCACAACAAAATGGAGTAGTAGAAAGAATGAATCACACCTTGTTAGGAATGGCGAGATCTATGTTAACTTTTAAAAGGTTAAGTCCAACATATTGGGTAGAAGCAATTCATACAACTGTCTACTTAAGAAATAGATCTACAATTGCTTCTTTAGACGGAATCACACCTTATGAATCTTGGTTTGGTTTCAAACCTTGAGTTAAACATCTTAGAATTTTTGGATCAGTATGTTATGCCTTAGTTCTGAAAGAAAAACAAACTAAGCTTGACTCAAGAAGTTTAAAATGCACAATGATTGGCTGTTTTGATGAGAAGAAAGGGTACCATCTTTTGACCAACGGAAAATTTATTGTGAGTAAGGATGTAATTTTTTATGAAACAGAAAGTAAGAGTGTCGAAGAAATCGAAAGTCTTCTTCAAAAGTTAGAAACTAAAGGCAGTTGAAGAAAAGGAAATACACAAAGTCAACCAAATTCACCAAATTGGTATGAACTTGATTTTCCTTCATCTAAAGATGATTCATCCAGTCCATCTACTTCAACAACACCATCTAGATCTTCTAGCAGTTCATCCGCATCTCCAAGCAGCAGCAGTTCTTCTGACAGTGATTCTCCACCTCCAGAATCTCCAACTGATCGATGAACATTAGTTTATATTAATCCTATTTACAATGATGGTGATTTTTCAGAATCTAAAACAATTGAGCATCAACTACCAAAATGGGTAGTTCAACTTTTGAAAGATGTAAAGCCTGATGAGCAGAATAAAACAAGCACAAGAAAGTCACACAGAAGTGAAGGAAATTTTTCCTTGACAACACATGATTTTACTATACCTTCCACATACAAAGAAGCAGTAAAACATAAAGAATGGAAATCAGCTATGATTGAAGAATATTGAGCAGTAATTGATAACAACACTTGGAAACTTATTGATTGTCCTCAAAATGTTAAACCCATAGGATGAAAATGGGTTTACAGAATTAAGTACAACCAAAAGGGCGAACTTGAAAAGTATAAAGCAATACTTGTCGCTAAAGGTTTTGCGCAGCAGGAAGCATTGATTATGGGGAAACTTTTTCTTCTACAGCTAAATGGAAAACCATCCGATTAACACTTACATTGGCCACTCATAAAGGATGGAAAGTTCATAAAATGGATGTGAAAAGTGATTTTCTCAACCAGGATTTACAAGAAGAGGTGTATATGACACAACCACTAGGTTTTGAAATTGAAGGGCAAGAACATAAAGTCTGCAAATTGATCAAGGCTTTATATGGGTTAAAACAAGCTCCCCAAGCTTGGCATGCGAAAATGGATGATTACCTTAGGAAAGTTGGTTTTCAACGAAGTGAATCTGATGATACTTTGTATGTGTGACGATAGGGAAAATATCTGGTGATTCTTATTATGTATGTAGATGATTTGATCATTACTGGAAACAATGATGATCATATTGCACAGGTGAAAAAGGAGTTACATGCAGGTTTTAAGATGATAGATTTGGGATTACTTTACTACTATCTTGGAGTTGAAGTATTCCAATGTCCACATCATATTTTCCTTTCTTAGAGTAAGTATGTAGCAGAGGTTCTTCAATGATTTGGAATGCAGGATTGCAAGCCTATTCTTACCCCCATGGAGCAAAACTTGAAACTTTCAAAATTTGAAGGGGGGGAAAGGTGGACAACACTACTTACAGGCAGTTGATTGGTAGCTTGATTTATTTAATCAACACTCGTCCTGATCTATCTTATGTAGTCAGTATTCTTTCACATTTTATATAGGAACCACAAGATAGCCACTGGAATGCAGCCAAAAGAGTTCTTCGATATATCCAAGGAACAAAATATTTTGGTCTTCTTTACACAAAGACTAAAAACTTTGTACTTGGTGGATATTCAGATGTTGACTTTGCTGGAAGTATTGATGATCGAGCATCAACATCATGTTATTTAATGAATATGGGGTCAGCAGCAGTATCTTGGAGTTTTAGGAAACAAGCTACATGTTAGGTAGTGGAAGCCTCACACAACGGGTATGGGGCGCGAAGCCCGCAATTTTGGGTAAGAGCAGGGTAAAGACTCCGTGAGATGCGCGGAGCACGATGTGTAATAAGTCAAAGTCAAAAGGGTAGTCCGCCCAAAAATAATGTAAAGAAATGTAAGTTGAGTCAGCCCACCTATGGATCGCGGTCCATGGAAAGGTATAAATAGAGCGAGGCTCTATGGGTAGAGTAGCTAAGGTTTTGGTATGATTTTGGAAATCTGAAATGTAATGGGGTTTTGAGAAGAGCATTCTAAGATCGTTTGTAAGTCTGAGTCGGGGGTTGGGGTAGAGGATAGAGGCTCTGCAGCTGTGTGCACAGAGGCTTGGAAGAGTTCGCAGCTGTGTGTGGGGACCCCTACAGCTAAGTGTGCAGGGCAGATCTCGATGTAAGGGTGATAAGTGGAAAAAAAGAAAAGTTTCTTCTGAATTTTGTGTCAATTCTGAACTATCGCAACTCTATTCTTTTGTAGTTAATGAAACTGTGTTGATCTGTGCACATATGCTTATTAAGTACTTATGAATTGGGTTTAATCTTAATATGCGAACTAAATGAAAGTAATAAATGTTTGCTTAAAGACCTTTCTAAGTAGATCTGGGTTATAATACTTAATCGGACAAATTAGATCAATAATCAGCGTGATAAGAGAAAGCAAGTATTATTGGGATCTGCATGGATCTAGCATAGCGTGAAGCTGTAGGACAGCGCACGAACCTCTCAGAGCACATCTAGGCATCCCAAGGGTGTGGAAACCTAGTTCCAGCACCCTCCCCTATTACCTCGGGTCGAACCTCAATCCGCACTTCACGGGATGTTGCTGAAAGGGTCGGTAGCTGCGGGATTTGCTTGGCTAAATAATTCTTCTAAACTTGGGTCAGGCCCATATAATCCAACAAATGGTTCCATTTTCGGGACTGGGATCTGCCTAAGGGGTGTCTGGTGTGGAACACAGAGAGAAAAACATTGAAGGATCGAAGGGATCAGGGACGATAATAGATCAAGGGTAACTATGGCAAGCGTGATTCAGTTGCTGGTATTCAAGGGAGCAGGAGGTGAAGACCTAGAGCAATTCTGGTTTGTGCTAACATCAATATGGAACACGCAGCAAATTGCGGATGATAATATCAGGAAAGCTACCTTAGTCAGCGCACTGCAGGACCGAGCGCTAACATGGTACATGAAGTATTCGAGCAGTAACCCAACAGCGGGGGTAGCAGAAATCCAGACCGAACTAAAAAAGGAATTTAGCTAGCTGAAGTCAGGAAAACAGTCAGTTGTAGGGTTCAAAGAGATTGTAATGATTCCAGGTGAAACTCCGTGGGATATGGATCAAAGGTTGAAAAGCGCTATATGCGAGGTCAACATGACACTAACAGATGAGCAGCACTGTGCTTGGTTCGTAGCATCATTAACACCATATCTGAAGTCAACTTTGTTACAACAAAAGATCTCAACCCAAGCTGAAGCACTGGAGGCAGAAGTTAAAACAAGAACAAACACCGCGCTCAGAAGTCCGGGAGGAAGTGTGGTGTGTAAGGTGTAAGAGCCAGGGACACGATAAAGATCATTGTCTGGTCTTGGTGAATTTTGTGATAACAGGGGGACCAACACCATTGCGACTAGAGGCACAGGTAGGACCAAGCACAACCACCCCGCTCTGGTGCGCAATCTGTTAGGTGGGAGGAAAGCATAACACCGATAACTGTCATCTATTACCAAAATACAATGAGACCCCCCAACAGCTCTTTGGCAACTTTTGTAGATCAGTGGGCCATGAAGAAAAGGATTGTCGTAGCTATCAAATACTGATGGATCAGTCATCTTCCTATAGAATGCAAACGGAGGCACGAAATTAAGATCCAGCTGCGGCGATTGTGCGCGGTGGGTTCCAAGGGCGCGGTCGAGGACAGGGCGGAATGGGACCAAGAAGGGGTCGCGGGCAGTTAATCTATTACAACTATGGAGGACCAGGAAATTATAAGCGAGATTGTACCAACCCAACCAGAATTTCATGCAACTATTGTGAGTAATTCAATCATGAGCTGCTAGGCCACCAACGACCCAAAATGTGCAGATGATGATGTTCAAACCACGCAAGGAAGATCCCAAGGTCAACATGGTGCTGAAGAGTAGCATGGACATAGGAGCGGATAACCCAGGAGGTAATAAGGGGACATATCAGGAAGCTTGGGGGAGTTTTGCGGAGGTCTCTACCACAGGTAATAGGGATCTGCCCTAGACAGACAAGGATCCCTCAATGATAACTATGTTTTTAGAGACATGTATAAAATTGCTTCACGACAACAGGGTCGTTAAAGGCTAATAGGAGTTGATAAATAGGTGTGTAGGGTGGATTGAGCCTCACATCATTCAAAAATTAGGAAGACATGCATCGCGGACTGGAAGGGAAATGCGGTTAACAGCACAGATCGACGATTATGAGATGGAGTAGGTCATTTTGGATTTGGGCTCAGATGCCAATGTATTGCCAAAACACACATGGGAGCGCATGGGTAGGCCTACACTACAATGGTCCCCTGTCCAATTGTGGATGGCAAATCAACAGAAAGTGTTGCCCATGGGAAGGCTGCAAGGGGTTACGGTAGACCTTGATGAGGCAAGTACCTGCACGAATTTTGAAGTTATCGAGCTCATGGATGAAAATACACCCTATCCTGCGTTGTTAGGAATATATTGGGCCACAAAAATGAACGAAGTTATTAATATAAAGAAGAGGACAATGATATTTGAAACAAAGGCACTTCACATCGTTATTCCGCTAGATCTGGCTAAAAGACTGCGCTACATCAAACTGGTGCACAATGATGATGATGAAGATTGTAGTTATAGAATGACTGCCCAGGAGTGAGGAGGGGTCAAGACATTGGAGGATAGAAGAATATCACAAGGGGATGGAGAATCCTACACTGATGATTCAGATGAGGAAGACAAGCAGTGGGGCAATCAGTTGAACGGAATAACCACATTACACTGCAACATGGTGATGAAATCGCTGTACTGTGTAAAGGCCCAGGATCGTGAATTGCCAAAATATGATGGGTTGACAATAGTAGATGAATTTCTGACCAAATTTAATGTCATAGTACCGGAGCACCAACGGTTTGATGTGATGAAATGGGCACTGCGTGCGACGCCTGTGCAATGGTGGGGCACACATGAAGGAACGTTCAAATATTGGCGTGCCTACTGGCGTATGACGAAGATCAGATTTAGGAAACTGGAAGTAGCATAATAGAGAAATACAATGGACATGATGATGTAGGTTTTAACCCCTTATAGAAATTACCTACATACGAATTCTAAAACATGGAAAATAAACAATGCGAGAGCATAACACATAAAACACATATACACAGAGATTTTCCCTTAGATCCCAAAATTGGGACTACCAGCTTGATTTTTCATTATGTTCCTTTCAATGTTATAATACATATTTATACATGCAAAAGCATCCAATACCATGGACCGAAAACCATTGCGTCCAATACCATGGATCGAAAACCATTGCATCCAATACCATGGACCAAAAACCATCGCATCCAAAAACATGTGCGAAAATCATGCACAAAACCATAGGTGGGTCCACCCAACCTAACATAGGGTTCCAAAACCAAAATTTTCTGGGGTGCTGCCCCAGACCCCATAAAGTGGGGTTACGGGTACGCCTCAAACCCCATGTGACACCCCCTCTAACCCCCGTTAACTACGTGGGCTAGTCGTGGAAAGAATATAACACAACCCAACATTCTCCCACTTGTTTTCTTTCCACAGGGGGCCACAAGAGAGCTTAGTCATTTTTCCAGCCCTGAAATGCCCATTGTCTCTCTACACCAAGAGAACTTCTCAGAGCTCACAGATTTTGTCAATGCATCTGCAGTATTATTCAAAGTGTCCACCTTTACCAGGAACACCTTTTTGTCTTCTATCATATCCCTCACAAAGTGATACTGAACATCAATTTGCTTTGTCTTTGAATGATATGCGGGGTTCTTTGCCAAGAAAATTGCACTTTGGCTGTCATAGTCTATCCTTATAGCTCCTTGTACTAACCCCATACTTGAACACAACCTCTGCAACCAAACTGCTTCCTTGCTTGCATGAATGGTTGCCATGTATTTTTCCTCTGTAGTTGATAGTGCCACTACAGATTGTTTCTTACTCATCCAACTGACTGCACCTCCAAATAGGTTAAACACATACCCACTTGTAGATCTTCTCTGATCTAGATCTCCAGCCTAGTCTGCATCAAAAAAGCCATGAATATCCAACATTCTATCCAATCTTGATCTTCCTTGGTAGCACAAACCATAATCACTAGTGCCACGCAAATACCTGAAAGCTCGCTTCACTGTTGTCCAATGCTCCTTCGTTGGTTTTGACATAAACCTGCTTAATACTCCCATTGCATGTGCAATGTCTATTCTAGTATAGACCATTGCATACATCAGGCTGCCAACTGCACTTGCATATGGAACATGGGACATTTCGTCTTCCTCTTCTTGTGTCTTGGGACACTGTTCAGCAGATAACCTCACACCTATAGGAATAGGAACCTTCACTGGTTTACTATCCTGCATATTAAACCTTTGCAGTATTGTCTTGACATACTTCCTCTGGTTTAACCAAAGCTTCCTCTTTGCCCAATCTCTTTTAATTTCCATGCCCAAAATATAGTTTGCAGCACCAAGATCTTTCATGTCAAATTTGGAGGACAATTGGGTCTTCAAATCTTGGATAATTTCTTTGTCATTTCCAACTAGCAACATATCATCCACATACAAGACCAGATAAATAACACGGTCACCAATTAGTTTAAAATACTCACAGTGATCTGCTTTACTTCTGGTGAATCCAAGTCCCCGTATAAATGTATCAAATTTTTGATACCACATCCTTGGTGATTGTTTTAACCCATACAAAGACTTCTTTAACTTGCATACCAGTTCTTTCTTACCCTTCACCACAAAGCCTTCAGGTTGCTTCATGTATGTTTCCTCTTCTAGATCCCCATGAAGAAATGTTGTCTTCACATTCATCTGTTCTACCTCAAAATCAAAAGCAGTAGCAATAGATAAGAGTAATCTAATAGAAGTTACCTTTGCAATAGGAGAAAAAATATCACCAAAATCAATTCCTGGAACCTGGGAATAACCTTTTGCTATGAACTGAGCTTTGTATTTCTCCACCTTTCCTTTTGCATTTTTCTTCTTCTTGAACACCCATTTTCTTCCAATGGGTTTCCTTCCAGTCGGAAACTCCACTAGATCTCAAGCCTCATTTTTGTGCAAAGATGCCATTTCATCAACCATGGCCTCTTTCTAGAGTTTTCCATCCTCTGAATCTAATGCTTCCTTCACAGTTCTAGGATCATCGTCAATAATAGATAAAGAAACATTTGAACAGAAAGCAGATGGACTATACCTTTCTGGTTGCCTTGTTTCTCGAACTAATCTTCTTGGAGGCTCTTCTTCTTCTAATTCCTCCTCTGCTGTAGAGTTTGATTCTTCCTCCTTTATATCAAACTCTATATTCTCAGGTTCCTTTGGTTGGACTTCATGTTTAATAACATCTTTTACCTCTCTGAACATCACATCTCAGCTATACACAACCTTCCGTGTGACTAGGTTCCAAAGCTTATAACCCTTTAAACCGTCCTTATATCCAATAAAGATGCACTTTTCATATTTACTATCCAACTTGGTTCGTTTCTCCTTTGGAACATGTACATATGCATCACATCCAAATACCATCAGATGTGAAAGAGAGTGTTTCTTACCATTCCATACATCTTGTGGAGTTTTATCCTCCAACGCTGATGAAGGTGACTTGTTGACCAGGTAACATGCAGTATCCACCGCCTCTGCCCAAAATTCCTAGCCTAACCCGGCACCACTGAGCATGCTTCTTGCCCTTTCCATCAACATCTTATTCATTCTTTCTATAGCTCCATTTTGCTGAGGTGTATATGGAGTATTCTTTTTTCATGCTAAACCACACTTTTTACAGAGTTCTTCAAATTCCTTACTGCAAAACTCTCCACCATTATCTGTCCTTAGCACCTTTATCTTCTTTTCTGTCTGATTTTCCACGAGAGCCTTAAATTCTTTAAACCTGTCAAAGGCTTCAGATTTCTTCTTAAGGAAATATATCCATGTATTCCTTGAGAAGTCATCTATAAATGATACATAGTACACAGACTTACCTAGTGATGGAACCTTCACAGGTCCAAACACATCATTGTGCACAAGCTCTAATATTTGTTTCGCCCTCTTACTACCAGAGGGAAAACTCACCCGATTCTGCTTCCCATATACACAATTTTCACAGAAATCAAAATCCAGAGAGCTATTACTCATACCTTCTACCATACCTTTACCATGAAGTATTCGAAGTCCTTTCTCTCCAATATGTCCAAGCCTTTGATGCCACAACATGGTCTTCTCTCCAGAGACCAATAGATTTTCTGCTCCACTTTTAGGAACCACAGAACTATTTGATGCATCAACAACTGTGCTACCTTACAGCTTGTACAGAGTTCCAATCCGAACTCCTTGCATCAACACCAGTGCTCCTCGAACCATCTTGTAGGCATCCTTCTCGAACATTATTTTTACACTTGCATCATCCAACTTTCTTACAAAAATTATATTTCTGGCCAATGCAGGAATATGTAGAACACCCAGAAGTGTTCTAACTCTTCCACCTTGCAACTTCAACTTTACCTTTCCGCGGCCAATGATTTTAGTCTTCCTATCATCCCCCAAGAAGACATCACCACCATCTATTTCTCATACTTGAAGAACCACTCTCTATGGGGAGTGAAGTGAAAGGATGCACCTGAGTCAATCAACCATGCCTCATGATCTACATGTGTACTTGAAGAAGCCAAGTACACATCCCCACATTCATTTGAGGTGGTTTTCGCCTCTGCAGAAGGAGCCTCATCAGATCCCTTTCCTTTGTCAGGAGCTTTAGATTTACAGTCCCTTTTGAAGTGGCCTTCCTTTCTGCATTTCCAACACACCACCTTTACAGGTTTTCCTAGAGATTTAGATCTCCCACTCGATGACTTACTTTTGTTTTTGTTCTGGGACCATCCTCATATAGACAAGGCATCACCATTCTAGCTCTCCACATTTTTCTATCTCATCTCCTCCGTCAGCAAGGATGAGACTATTTCATCAAATTGCAAGGCAGTTGCATTGCTACTAATTGCAATAACCAGACTATCCCACGAATCTGGTAGAGAACACAACAAACTGATGTACTTATCTTAATATGAAATTTTAATATCAACAGATGCTAATTGATTTACCATAGTATTAAATGCGTTCAGATGCTCTGTCACCAAGTCTCCATCTTTCATCCTCAAATTATACAGCTTTTTCCACAGGAACAGTTTATTCACCAGAAACTTAGATTGGTACAAAGTCCCTAACTTGTCCCACAAAGCCTTCATCGTAGCTTCCCCTAATACATTCAACAATACTGAATTTGAGACACACAATCGTATTGTGCTCTTTGCCTTCCGATCCAACTTCTTCCATTCTTCATCAGACACTCCCGTTGGTTTAGTACCCGGATCTACCATGATCCGCTGATCTTTATCCACCAACAGATCCTCCATCTTGAGTTTCCACAACTCAAAACTTTGAACATTAAATTTCTTGATCTCTATCTTTCCACTTTTCACCATCTTCTTTCACCACCAGAATCAATCTCACAGATCTCCCACTGATCAGGGTCTACCACAGGCCCGCGCAAAACCCCTCAGCAACAAAGGCGTCCCCTTGAAGCCAAAACAGCTATGATACCAAATGTAGGTTTTAACCTTGTACAGAAATTACCTGCATACGAATTCTAAAACACAGAAAAAAAAAAACAATGCGAGAGCATAACACATAAAGCATAGATACACAGAGATTTTCCCCTGGATCCCAAAACCGGGACTACCAGCTTGATTTTTCATTATGTTCCTTTCAATGTTATAATACATATTTATACATGCTGAAGCATCCTACCATGGACCGAAAACCATCACATCCAATACCATGGACCGAAAACCATCGCGTCCAATACCATGGACCAAAAACCATCGCGTCCAAAAACATGTGTGAAAATCATGCACAAAACCATAGGTGGGTCCGCCCAAACTAACATAGGGTTCCAAAACCAAAATTTTCTGGGGCGCTACCCCGGACCCCATGAAGTGGGGTTACGGGTACACCTCAAACCCCGTGTGACCCCCCCTCTAAGCCCCGGTTAACTACATGGGCTAGCCGTGGAAAGAATATAACACAACCCAACAAATGACTCGCGCATGCACCTTACTAGATGGACCAAAGCTTATGGAGAGGAACCTAAGCCAGAATGGGTGCACTTATTCTATCACACCTTGGATATCACTCCCAGAAATTGGTATACTAAAGCAGAGCTCTGGAACGACATAAGCGAGTGGCATATTTTGCGTGAAGGGTTCTTAGCGACATTCCTCTTTGAAGATCAATGGATGGACCTTGTAGATGAAGCGCTCCAGCTAGTAAAGGCCACCATTTTCAAAATGCCAATAGAACCAGAAGAACTTGTGCAGCCCGAATGATCGCAATAGTTGAGCCAGGCCCTTGCATGCTATAATGTACAAGTAGAAGATGATGAGGATGATCCGCAAAACATCGATATTTTGGAATCAAAGGGAAGCCATGAGGTGCACAGACCCGAAATCAAAGATCCTGATATGATGGCGCAGTTGAAAACAAAAAAAGTCAATATAGGAACCAAAGAAGAACTAAAGTATGCAATGCTCGGGGACTATTTGGATGACGCTGCAGTAGAAAAGGTCATCGAATTTCTCCGCGAGTATCGAGACTTGTTTCTGACAAAGATCATGGAGCTAAAAGGGATCCTAGGGGACTTGGGAGTGATGAAGATAACATTGAAGCTAGACGCGAAACTAGTTAAGCAGCAACCCTACCAATTGAATCCAAAATATAAAGCAAAGGTCTGCGAAGAACTGGACAAGATGTTGGTAGCAGGAATCATTGAGCCTATTGAAGAGTCCGATTGGGTAAGTCCAATGGTGGTGTAGGAAAAGAAACAGAAGGGTGAGATTCAGATATGCGTGGATCTCAGGAAGCTCAATGATGCTTGTGTGAACGACCCATTTCCAACACCGTTTGCAGATGAGGTACTGGAAAATGTGGGGGGGGGGGCAGGAAGCCTACTCGTTCATGGATGGGTTCTCAGGATACCACCAAATCAAGATCACACCAGAAGATAGGAGTAAAACGACATTCGCCACCGAATGGGGTTGCTTTCAGTACATAGTGATGCCCTTTGGTCTGAAGAATGCACTGGTGATATTTTCATGAATAATGGCAGCAACATTCAAAGAATTCATACATAAGTTTTTAGAGGTCTATCTAGATGACTGGACTGTGTTTGGACTAGTCAAGAAGCATGTAGCGAGCTTACGGTTAATGTTGGATACTTGTTGCTGACACTAGATTACACTGAATCTCAAGAAGTGTACTTTCCTTGTCCCGTTCAGGAACCTACTGGGCCATGTGGTTTATAAGCAAGGCTTGATGGTGGATTTGGCAAAGATCATTGTCATACTCAATCTACAAGCGCCGCAGAGTGTCAAACAATTATGCACCACTCTGGGTCACACGAGCTACTATCAGAAGTTCATCAAAAGTTACGCCCAGATCACAGCTCCAATGGAACAATTGCTGAAGAAGGATGCTACTTATTGCTAGAATGAGGAATGCAACAAAATCCTGGAGACACTTAAGGAGAAAATGGCTTTAGCCCCTATATTGGTCTTTCCAAAATGGGACGTCAAGTTTCATGTGCATGTTGACGCGTCATGTATCGTGCTGGGGGTGGTACTTACTCAACCAGGAGCGGAGGGACTGGACCATCCAATTGCGTTCGCAAGTTGCCGATTGTCAAAAGTTGAAAATAATTAATCCACAACTGATCGCAAGGGATTAGCGATGGTATATGCGCTTCAAAAATTCTGCCATTACTTGTTGGGAGGTCACTTTAAGATGTATATCGATCACTCAGCGTTAAAATACCTAGTGAATAAGCCTGTGTTGGGGGGCATATCTGTCGCTGGTTGTTGTTATTCTAGGAATATGACTTTGAGGTTGTCGTCAAGCCAGGAAGTCTAAATGCAGGCCCAGATCACCTGTCCTAAATTGAGACTAGTGAAGAACCCAAAAATCTAGAAGACAAACTTCCGAATGCTCAACTCTATTCGGTGTGTGTAGTGGATGGTCATTTTGAAGATATAATCCATTTCTTAACTACAGGGACCGTCCTGTAGGGATACTCCGTTCAGCAGAATAAGGAATTGGTGATACGCGCAACAGACTTTACCGTGATTGCAGGACACCTCTACAAAATGGGCAACGATGAGATCATGCGTCGGTATGTCCTGGAGTTCGAGCGAGGAAAGATCTTGGCCGAAACCCATGGGGGGGTTGCTAGTAGACACTATGACGATCACGCCACAGCCTAGAAGATACTTCACACAGGATTATCGTGGCCCACTCTGCATCAGGATTCGAAAGCTCACTGTTGAGCCTGCGACGTCTATCAATGGACAAGGAAATTGTCGCAGAGAGATGAAATGCCGCTCCAACTACATATGATGCTACAGCCCTTCGAGAAGTGGGCAATCGACTTCATATGACCTATTGAGCCGTGAGGAAAAATGGGCACACGATATATCATCACTGCAACAGATTATTTAACCCGATGGGCCGAGGCACAACCGGTTAAAGATTGCACAGCTGCAACAACTATGAAGTTTTTGTTCAAGAATGTACTGACAAGGTTTGGCTATCCCAAAATTCTCATGAGCGATCAGGGAACGCATTTTCTGACTGAAACCATCAATGCACTCACTGAGGAATTCCAAATATATTATCAACAGAGTACGCCATACCACCTGCAAGCAAATGGGACTGTGGAAGCATTCAAAAAAATATTGGAGACTGCATTGACCAAGGTCTGTAATGCGTGACGAAATTATTGGGACTTGCACATCCATGTTGTGCTATGGACATATTGAACTACATGCAAGAAATTGACGAGTTAGACACCTTTTCGGTTAGTCTATGGCAAGGAGGCCATCATGCCTATGGAATACATTGTACCTAGTCTGTGGATCACAAAAATCACACGTATGACAGATCACGGGGCTTTGGAGGAAAGGCTCACGTAGCTTGAAGAAATGGAGGAACTATTTTTGGTTGGATTCCATCAGCAAGTGTAGAAATAGCGGGAAAAAGCATGGCATGATCGCCATATCAAGGTGCGCGCCTTCAAGGAGAATGATCTAGTATTGCTATATGACAATAAATTCAAGAAGTTCCCTGGAAAACTCCGAATGCATTGTTTGGGACCCTATGTCATCAAAGAAGTTACCGATGGGGGTGCAGTTTAGCTAGCTAAACTTAATGGAGACCCATTCTTGAGCCAAGTGAATGGTAGTCGCCTGAAGCTCTACGCGAGCGGGTTGGCCGCCTGACTAACCATTCAAGGAATAGTCTCACCGCTCCAACCAGTTGCAAGAGAGTGTGGGACGGTAAAGCAGTCTGGAGGAAGGCGCAAGTATTAGGCTATGCATCAAGTGAGATCAGTGATACATTCATAGTCGCATGATCAGAAGTGCGCCGCTATGTGGCTACGAAGAAAGGTGACGGTTTCTATCACTGTTCACGACATGATTTCTACATTATGGCAAAAGGGAGTGGGTGGCAGGCAATTTAGAACCAAAGTAAAAGTCAGATATGGAATGAGTCGCAACAAATTTTAAACGAAGACACTAGAATAGGCGGGAATCAATGAATTTGAAATTCACACGACTTATAAATCATCAAGGGGCATCCACTAGGTGACATACACTCCTGGAAAACATATACTGGGTATCGATATGGGGCTGTTCATTCTCTCTGCACAAGGATTATTCCCGAGGGTGATGATCTGGCCATTGAATAAGCGAGACTCTCTCAGATGTATGGTTGTGATAGCTGCGAGCATTCCGCAGATGGTAGCATCAACGATGGGGGATGTACCAGAAAAAGCGAGACACGAAGTAGAATTGGTCCGGATGCTGCCACTCTGCCCGGTGGTTGGCTAGCAAACTGCAACAGCGAAGCGAAAGGATCGACAGACGAAGACCACAGATAGATATGCCAATACTAAGTTGGCTCTGCTATCTCTTTAAAATTGGGATCTTACGAACAACAGTATGGGTCTTGCAAAATTGCAACATAGGTTGCAGTAGACAGTGTTAAGAAAAGATATGAAGGTTAAAAGTGATTACGGTGGCACCAAGGGGTCCCGTAGGTGGCTTCCCCGCTCACGCTAAAATCCTATCGGGGAATGTTCTGTGTTAACCGAGCAGATCAAAATGAGCATTATCAGTTGCAGGAAGTGGGAGGAACAACGAAGTCGGAGCCGGACGAAGCATTGCATGAGACAACAAAGGAGCAGCAGGACAACGAGCGTCACTCAAAGAGAGGTGAACCGTGAAGCCAAGAGCATCTCGCCGCGCTGGTGAGTGACTTGGGATGAGTCACAATGATTGTATTGGGGTACTGTTGGGTAGCGGAAGCCCTGCGCAACGGGTATGGGGTGCGAAGCTCGCAATTTTGGGTAAGAGCAAGGTAAAGACTCCGCGAGATGCGTAGAGCGCGATGTGTAATAAGTGAAAGTCAAAAGGGTAGTTTGCCCAAAAATAATGTAAATAAATGTAAGTTGAGTCGGCCCGCCTGTGGATCATGGTCCATGGAAAGGTATAAATAGAGCGAGGCTCTATGGGTAGAGCAGCTAAGGTTTTGGTATGATTTTGGAAATATGAAATGTAATGGGGTTTTGAGAAGACCATTCTGAGAGCGTCTATAAGTCCAAGTCAGGGGTTGGGGTTGAGGATAGAGGCTCTGCAACTGTGTGCGCAAAGGCCTAGAAGAGTCCGCAGATGTGTGCGCAGACCCTTGCAGCTGAGTGCACAGGGAAGATTTGGATGTAAGGGTGATAAGTGGAAATAAAGATAAGTTTCTTCTAAATTCTGTGTTAATTATGAACTATCACAACTCTGTTCTTTTATGGTTAATGAAACTGTGTTGATCTGCACACATATGCTGATTGAGTACTTATGAATCGGGTTTAATCTTAATATGCGAACTAAATGAAAGTAATAAATGTTTGCTTAAAGACCTGTCTAACTAGATCTGGGTTATAATACTTAATCGGACAAATTAGATCTATAATCAGCGTGGTAATAGAAAGCTAAGATTATCGGGATCTGTGCAGATCTAGTGCAGCGCAAAGCTGTAGGACGGCGCCAAAACCTCTTAGACCACATCTAGACATCCCAAGGGTGCGGAAACCTAGTACCAGCACCCTCCCCTGCTACCTCGGGTGAGACCTCAGTCCACGTTTCGCGGGCTGTTGCTGAAAGGGCCGGTAGCTGCGAGATTTGCTTGGCTAAATAATTCATCCGAACCTAGGTCAGGCCCATATAAGCCAACACTACAGTGGCCACTTCTTCAACAAAAACAGAGTACATTTCAACATGGGAAGCAGCATGTGAAATTTTTTGGTTGTGCAGAATTTTGCAGGACTTGGGAATTTCTCAGGCATAAGCTACATCATTATTCATTGACAGCCAGTCAGCCATCAAACTTGCCAAGAACCCAGTTTTTCATTCAAAGACAAAGCATGTGGACACCAAGTATCATCATATCAAATCTCTCATTGCCAAAGATGTCCTTAAGCTATTTTATTGTCCTTCAGAAGATCATATCTCCGACATTTTCATGAAACCGCTTGGCAGAATAAAATTTACTAAGTTCAGCGATGAACTTGGTATCTGTTGTAATGTATCTTTGGATCATAGGGGGGAATGTTAGATGATCCAAAAATAAAATATTATCATAGGTTATAAAGTTGGAACAAAATAATTATTAATTTAAGATATTAAATTAATAATTATTATTCTAGAATATTCAATTATTTAATGGAGACATTTAGAATTAGTATATTGTTATAGCAAGATATGACTCTACAATTGTGTTGTATCTTAGGCTCTATTTTAGGAGATTTGTTAGCAATTTGTTTGAATAGCATTTATTGTAAGTGGACACTTGTTATTTAATAAGTGATCCATAATTAGAGGTAGTTAGGACATTTTAGCTTATAAATAGCTCATTGCAAGAGTGTTTTGTTGTTCGGGTGTAAACTCTTGCAAAATCAATATGTAATTTAATTTAATTAATTTAATTTATTTTTATTTTTTATTTTATTTTATTTTTTTTAATAAAATTACATGTCTGAGGATACTTCTGCCATTAAAAAGTAACAAAATCAAAACAAAACAAGAAATCAAACACTAATCCTACTCCTAAGCTAGGCAGAGCATGGGAAAACTCACGTGAAGTGATATTTCCAATGCAGCCACTGACGCATTGGTTGGCCCATGTAGGCGATATCATGATTAATAAGAAAGATATGAAATAAAACCAAGAAATAAATATACAACAATTTAAACCAAAACATTTGAAGCTTGAATGCATCAACATAAAAGTAAAGATGAAAAACACATGAAAGGAACGCTGTGGGCATATGATGGTGTCTTGTCACATTGTGCATGGAAGAAAAGCATGTACACACCTTCCAATTTGACAAATGAGCAAACATGAAGAAAGAATAAAACTTCTGTTTCACAACAGTGCTTGTTATGTATGAGTCCTCCAATGCATGAGAAATAGGATTGTGTGATTCTGGTGGAGGATGCGAAAACTATGAAATTGATTGATTTTCAGTGTGAACAAGAGAGTAATGAGGAGCTTGAGGAGATTCAACGGATTTCTGATCGGAACTGGAACTAACCTCAAGGCTATGAGAACATGAGATAACCATGACCTTGAGCTGAAGTTCCTTGACAACTTGAGGGATTTCCACTTCATCAAAATATGGATCATCATAGACCGGTGGCTTAGAAATATCGACAGTAGGTGAATTAGAATCATGATCGGATGAATGATAAAAAATATCATGACAACCACGATTAGAAAATTCAAGATGAACAACAACATCCTCATGATCTGATGAATCGTAAAGAGTGGGTGATGGAAAACAAGAATTTTATCCCTCTAAGTTTCTGGAAATGTAAAATGAGAGATTGGGTGGATCCAGGAAGATAGATTTGTCCTCTCCACATTAAATGAAAGAATTTAATTCCATGTGTTTTGTGAATGATTGGAAGTGGAAACATACAGAGATGACTTTTCACAAGATGGAACAGAAATGGAATAATCGTGGAAGATGTCAAGATAAATCGAACGAGATGCAGACGGAAGGAGGTCATCATTCACCACAAATTCTTGTTTATATTCCCACACATACTCATAAAAAATGATAGTGCAAGTTGGTTGTTCAACACCAACTCCATCTAAAACTTGATCCTTGTGAACATCACATGTGGAATCCAGAACGGATGAACACAAGACACCAAAATATGGAGGATCAAAGGAATCAAAGGATGGAGGTTGAGCAGATGAGACCACGTGACAACCATCAGGCTTGCAGTCCAAACTTGCGCAAAAATACTTAGCAGGTAGGGTAGGAGGAGATGGTGATATATCAACAGGTGGATCCAAAACTTCTCCCACCTCATCCTACAAAGCTAGAGTTGTTTTATGAAAAGGGGATGGTGTATCACTTGGGACAAAAAACTCATCTGTCTCATATTTTAAAGATCTAGCACCGATGTATGTTGGGCGAGATTCAAAATTTTCTAACTTGTGGTGATTCTCAGAGATGTGAACAAGATATTGAAATCTTCCGTCTAAAAATTTCCAATCAACTTCATCTTCAGGAAACTCAAAACATAATGAATAAAGCAATCATAAAAGTGCTCAATAGATTAATCAGGTGCTTTTCACAATTGTTTTTTTTTATTAAGTGCTTTACATTCATAGAAAATGAAAGCATAGAATAATTATCTAAGAATGTGATCGAAAGAGTGTATAGAGGTTGTGAGAAACGTGTGATGCCATTTCTTTGCGTGCCCTTCAAATGTGAAGGTGAACAACCCAGAGGAAATATCTTCCAAGGGGACATCATGCCTATCACAAATGTTAGCAAAGGCAATTTTGTGCCTGAACAAGGGTGTTCCATTATCACCATTGAACATGTACTTCGAAAAGTCATCTATAACTTTTGTTGAGACATTGAAATCAACACCATGAGAGAAACATGTTGGGGTTGTGATTAGGACATAAGTCATGAAGGATGAGCATAATTTCACAATAGACTTCAAGGGATCAAATTTTCATTTGACCCTCCTTCTAGCGTCAAAAATGTTGATGGTGTTAGACCCGCCAACATTCAGGGGATCTCTTCAAACTGTTTGGAGTGGGAGTCCCAACAGTGGGTGGTAATGTAATGCCTTGAACACAGTAACGCACATATATAAATATGATAATTTTGGGTTGAACCAAGTGTGTGACCTTGTAATGAGTTAAGTGAGATGTGTGGGGGTTTTAACACACATATGATAAAAGGAAGTGTGTCCCTTAGAAGCCTGCAACATTACATGGCTTGAAAGGAACACATGAGTGGAATGACATCACAAGCTAAAATGCAGAATAGTCCACAAATTAAAGTGACGGGTTAATCCAATAACATGCATTCAAAAATATTCATACAATTACATACAAAGTAGTTCATAAGCAAATGCGTAAGTTAAACAACATACATTGTTAAAGAAACCAGAATAGTCTAACTACAATAACAAAATATGCATGAAAGCATGTTGGCTCTGTTATTATTATTATAAGTGAAAGTTCCATCCATACATACACCATTGACGACCACTAGCCCCAACAATGGAACATTACAATCAAGAACACCTGCTCCTCCAAAGAAGTATACTCTCTCTATGTTGTGGAGAAGCCAAGGTTCATCACAATACTCCCAAGCCTTTTCTAAGCCTAAGCCTAGTCAAAATATTGGCTCCCAAAAGCCTATTCTAAGAGTTATGAGGTTATGTTTATAACAAAGGGTTGGGTGACCCTTGACATTCCCCTTTGTGACTGTTTGACTACCCTCATGACTCTTCAACTTCTTTACAAATAACTCATTACATAATATGATGACCTTTCACATTCCACTAATGATACTTGGAATTTCACTTACAAAATATCTACACATAATATTACATTTTCCAGATGTACCCATGTGAGTCAAAATAGGCTAGAGACAAGCTAAAAATACAAAACATTATGACTCCGAAGTTTTGGGAAAGAACAACAGGAAAACCTTCACTTGGTTCTTTTTAGTCACATATTAATGCCAAGCTTGGTATTGTCGATGATGTCCCAAAATGTCTTGATGGTGTCTTTCTGATAGTGGACTCATGCCTTCATATCATCTAGGTATATGGTCTTGGAACTTGTATCCAACTCATCCTGCAACATGTGCAACATGGTGCTGACCGTGACGGGACCGCCTGTAACAGTTCTTGTAAAAAATCCATATAAAAATATATAAGGCCATGGTTAATGGGACACATATTCCAAGTTGAATGATGGGAGAAAAATCTTTGTAGGGTTTTCATTCGGTTTATTATGGCTAAGGAAATTGGAAAAGGAAATGACAAAGGCTTTGGAAAGGCATGAGGCATTCATTGGCATTTTATTTATGAAAATAATGGAAATTAGGAGAAAAGGAAGGTGAAAGGTCACATGTTGCATGTGAGGAGTAAATTGAAGGAAAATAATGGAAAATGAAGAAAATAAAGGCCTCATTAATAAAAAGGTTTATGAGGATCAGTGGGAAAACTTGGTTAGTGTAACCTTTTGTTAGTTCTAGTTTTGGAGCTCTCTCATTATTCTCTCTCTCTCTCACTCTTTTAGAGTTTTCTTGGAGCACTCTAGCTTTGGATCAAGGAAGGAAAAGAAAGCAAAGGGAAAGGAAGGAAAGAAAGGATCAAGGAAGGAATAGAAGGATCAAGCAACTTCAACATGAATACTTACAGGTAACACATTGCATGTGTGATTTCCTCACTAGTTTTGACATGCATGACTTTGCATGTTTGTGTATGGTTATCTTATTATTGGTGGCATGGTTTTTCTAGGTTATAATAGTGGTTTTCAGCCTAGCCTTTCCTTTTTCTGGATGCCATGGTATGTTGGGATGTTTATCTCAGTTTTGATCTTTGGTTGCTAGATGGATTTCAGAATCCAGGGCGAAGGTGGTCTCAAGGTTCATTTCCAAAGGCCTAGGAATCCTTTGATCGGTTTTGGCAAGATGCATGATAAAGCCAGAGGGAAAAATCACGGTTTAGGGCCTAGTGATATGGTTTTGGATTGCAGTAAAGCCTGAGAGACTAGTATCTCTTTACACCCTAGTGATCAAGGATTGGATTGCGATAAAGCCTAAGAGACAAGGAGACTAAAAATTCCTCAAGGATAGTGATGGATTCCATATGGCATTCGATTATGATCGAAGCACCATTTTGGTGTGATCACAATTTGGTGAGGTTGGAGGTGGGTTAGCCTCTGGATTCCCTTGGTTGTTTTTGGTTTGGTTTATCCTTGAGATCCCACATTCATTCTTGGAATATGGCATGATGGTGAATGGCTAAAAGAAATATTTGGTTTACCCACATCTATGGTTAGGTGGTACGTGGAAGTCCCAAGTCTAGTCGGATTTGCCTTTGATTAATGAAAGATAATTTCTATTTCTTTTGAACTTTTTTATATGTGGATTTAATGACTGCTATATCTATATTATTTACATTGTTTTATGCTGGTTATAAGCATGGTTAATTGACTGGTTCATGTCATGGTTATCTCATGTATTTACTTGTAATTATTAAATTGATGGATGCAAGAACTAATTGATGTTATAATAGTTCAATGGAGAAGGTGGTGATCCTTCTTTTCATGTTTCATAAGTTTTTTTAGTCATTCATGCTCTGTCTTGTATACTAGACCTGTAGGTTGCATTGATGCTAGGTGTTTGATAGAATGTCAGTCCCAGTTAGGGATGGTTAGGCTTAGTCCTGAGGTTGATTTCTAGTTTATTATCTTTGTCATCATGTCTTTGATGGATTCTAGAAGTTATAATAAGTTCTGGGCAGTGGTCGGAATTCTGGGCTAGAAGAGTGCCATGAATTTTGTGGACACTGGCACGGGTCTTTTGCAGGTTTGTGAGAGCATCCAGAGGTCCCTAGATGCTAACATGCCTATAGCATGTGAGTGTCTAGAGGTTAATGTTCATAAAATATCATTTGGACATAGGGGCAGTATGTCTGAGTGGTTGAGATGTCTCTTGGGGTTGTTTTTTCTGATGTGTAAGATCTGGTTGATGTGTTCCGTCAATTCCATTTCCTTAAGGTCACCAAGGAGGTTGAATCCCTGATAGTGGCCGCTCTCATCACATGTTTACCATGGTTGGACAATTACTTGGGTATATGTGAGAGGAGGGTGGTTACAAATTGGTATTAGAGCATGGTTCACCCCTTGACTGGATGGGTTGTGTGTTGGTCATGCATTCATGTCAGTTGGATATGTGTTGATTATACTTGTAGTCCATGTGCTTGTTGCATTTGCATGCTGTTGATCATGGTTGTAGTGATGTTGACATGTGAAGGTTGATGGTGTTGTTGTGGGATGTGTCGTCATGAGTGTATGGGTGTATATGCATTGTTATGTGTCTCGGTGTCTATATGCATGCATTGTCATGGTTATGGTTATGCATGTATGGTAGGCCATACGTGCATTGTGAGGTCATTGTATGCATTTTAGGTCATCATGATGTTGTTGGTTGTTGTGATGCTGATGCGTTGGGTGAGATAGAGCAATAGATGCATATAATTAAAGTGAAGTTGCAACATTGGACCTTGAGGCAAGAGCACGTTATCATACAAGTTTGTATGTTGGGCATGCAGGTATGTAGCTTAAGGATTTTTATATGCATTATGGTTATGTGTATGCCTTTCATTCTATTGAGGATATGGTTACATACATGATAGATGCTAGTTGATTAGTGTAGTCATATGCACATATGTAAGATATTCATGAATGATAGTAACCTATGGTTGTATGCATTACTATTATTGTTTTAGGTTAGATATATCGATGATCATATTATATGTTGTTGATGAGTATGTTATAAGTTAACTTGTTGTTATTACATGTTAGTAACTTGATGATTAGGGTTATTACATTAAGATCTTGATGTTATATGTATCATACTATGTTGGATTGGCCTATGTGAATGGTTAGGGTGATGACATTCAGATATGAGTTAATATGTTGTGATATTATGTCATACTAATCTAGACTGACTATGAATATGTGATTATTATGTATGAATGATAAATGTTTATGATCTTATGATGTGGACATGTTAGCTAGTTACTATTGCGGATATCATGACCTTATTTATGGTTGAGTTGATATGTTGTGAAGTTATATAGTGCTAATTTGGATTGTCCTCCCTTGAGATACATTAAGTGATGAACTTACTTATGTCATCTACATTGTGCTTGATTGTTTTATTATGATGTGTATTTGGTGTTTGAGTGTTTGTTGTCTATTATATCGTCTAGTTGATTTATTTAAAATGGTATGTTTGCAAGTTGGTTGAATGTTTGATGAATTTCATAAATGGGTATGTGTTCCAATGATCTTGTTTTAAGATGATTGTACTAATATATATGTGTTGAGACAATTGATATGTACTTGAGTGTAGTAGCTGAAAGTAGTATCATTATGTCTAGTGACTATGAGTTGACTATAGATTATGACATGAGTGTTAGTCTTCGTAAAGGTTGATTTCAAATTGATAGATATGATTGTCTTGACATTTGGAACGTGTTGTTGGAATCCAGAGGCACAACAAACAAAATAAATACACAGCAAAATATCAAGCACATAAACACAGTTTTTAACATGGTTCATCCAACCAATCTGGGCTACGCCCACCAAACATAGGCATCAGGAATTTATTAATCAAATTGGAGATTACATCAAGAAATCCTCACAAAACTCTCACACTCTCAGCAAACCATCCAAATGGTTGCCTGTTATATAGTATAGAGAATCTAACAACCTCATTAACTCCCTCACATCAAATATAGGAGGCATTAACTCCCTCCCAACAAACTAGAGTTAATCTAGGACCTGAATTCCATTGTTGTCATTAGCTGAGATTTTTCCTATTTTGCTCCAAACAGAAAATCTCAACAATCTCCACCTTGAAAACAATTCCCCTGATGCCCTGTTATTATTATTTTATCTTTTCTGCAAGCCAAGAGAAGCCAAACACCAGCGTAGCTTCTCCAACAAAACTGGTTTCGTGAACATGTCTGCACAGTTTTCCTTTGTATGCACATTTTCAAGAGAGACTCCCCTTTCAGTGATAACATGTCTTACAAAATTGTACTTAATTGGAATATGCTTTGATTTACTATGATAGGCCGGATTCTTAGCCAAATGTATTGCACTTTGACTATCACAAAGTAACCTGATGTTGTCCTGTAACCTACCAAACTCACCAAGCAAACCTTTCAACCAAACCGCCTCTTTGCAAGCATGCGAAGCAACAATGTACTCTGCTTCAGTAGTGGATAAAGCAACAATGTTTTGTAGCTTTGACATCCAGCTTATAGCTCCACCTGCAAGAGTAAAGACATACCCTGAAGTTGATCTTCTCTTATCCAGATCACCTGCAAAATCGGAATCAACATATCTACACACAAATTCACTACTCTTATTGTAAGAAATACAATAACTACTTGTGCCTCTCAAGTACCGAAGCACCCATTTCACTGCTGACCAGTGTTCTTTACCCAGATTTGCCATGTACCTGCTGACAACCCCAACTGCATGTGAAATATCTGGTCGAGTACAAACCATCGCATACATTAAACATCCTAGTACATTGGCATATGGAATTCGAGACATATAATCCTTTTCTTCATCTGTATTAGGACATAAAGTCGAAGAAAGCTTAAAATGGGAAGCTAAAGGGATTGACACAGGCTTCACATTGTTCATACCAAACCTCAAAAGTATTTTCTCAACATACTTCTGTTGTGATAGCCACAACTTACCATTGCCCCTGTCTCTGAAAATCTCCATGCCCAAAATCTGTCTTGCCGCTCCTAGATCTTTCATATCAAACGTCCTTGCCATCTGAGTCTTCAACCTATTGATTTCTTCAATGCTTTTGCTTGCTAAAAGCATATCATCAACATATAACACTAAGATAATGAACATGCCATTATTTAACTGCTTAAAGTAAAAACAATGATCATATTCACTTCTTACATATTTCTGACTCAACATGAAAGAATCAAACTTCTTATACCACTGCCAAGGTGACTGCTTCAGGCCATATAATGACTTCTTGAGCCTGCAGACAAATTTCTCATTGCGATGCTGAACAAACCCTTCCGGTTGTTCCATATATATTTCCTCATCTAAATCACCATGTAGAAATGCAATCTTAACATCTAATTGCTGCAACTCTAAATCAAACAAAGCCACTAATGCTAACACAATTCTAATTGAAACAATTTTAACCACTGGTGAAAATATCTCATGAAAGTCTATGCCAGCTTTCTGAGAAAACCCCTTTGCAACCAGTCTCGCTTTGTACCTGTCTTCCGTATCATTCACACCCCGTTTCACCTTGAACACCCACTTGCATCCCACAATTTTCCTGCCTTTAGGAAGTTCAACCAGATCCCACGTGCCATTCTTACCTAAGGCCATCATTTCTTCCTTCATAGCTGCTTTCCATTTGTCACTATTTGAACCTTCTACAGCTTCCTGATAACACAAAGGTTCATCATCATTAGCGATCAAAGCAACTAAAGTAACATGATCATCATACCTTCTTGGAGGACGTTTGATCCTTGTAGACCTCCTTAAGAATGTTTCTGGTGCTTCCAAAATTGGTTGTCTATCATCTGTAGGAACTTCTTCATGATCGCCATCTGAGACCTATTCATGACCTCCATCTGAACCCTGTTCATAATCTGATTCTGAAACCTGTTCATGACTAGAATCTGAACTATGGTCGTTATGACTATCATTAGAAATGCTGTCAAACTGAATATGCTGGAAATCAGATACATCATCCTGTTTCAATCTACTATCTACATTTAACTGTACAAGAGAGGATTCATTAAACTTTACATCTCTGTTGATGATGATTTTGCGGGTAGTAGGATCCCACAATCTAAATCCCTTTGTTCCATCACCATACCCAACAAAGACATACCTTTTCGATTTCGGATCTAGTTTAGTTCGCTGATGTTTAGGCACTAGAGCATATGCATCACAACCAAACACTCTGAGTTTATAATAGTCACAAGGGTGTCCTTTCCATACCTCTTGCGGAATCTTGCAGCCTATTGCCGTTGATGGAGATCGGTTTATCACATAACAAGTTGTTGCCACTGCTTCCTTCCACAACTCCTTTTGCAACCCGGCGTTACTCAGCATACACCTTGCTCTTTCTAGAAGAGTCCTGTTCATGCGTTCAGCAACTCCATTTTGCTGAGGAGTATAAACCATGGTCTTATGCCTCTCGATCCCTGCATCCTTGCAATAGCTGTCAAATTCCTTGGAGGAAAACTCACCACCATTGTCAGTTCTTAAGCATTTTATAGTTCTACCAGTGCTGTTTTCTACCAATGCTCTAAACTGCTTGAAAACTGTAAAAACATCAGACTTCTTTTTCAACATGTAGACCCATACTTTCCGAGAAAAGTCATCAATGAATGATACAAAATATGACGAGCCACCATATGACGTTGTAGGGGTTGGACCCCAAACATCTGAATGGATATAATCAAGTATGCCTTTACTAGTATGTTTGCCTGTTTTAAACTTTTGTTTACTTTGTTTACCAAACAGACAATGTTTACAGAAATCCAATTTTCCAGATCTTAGATTAGGAAGTAACTTTCGGTCAGCCAAAATTTTCAATCCTCTTTCACTCATATGCCCCAATCTTTGATGCCACAAGTGAATGGAACTATTGTCATGTTCAGACACAGACACATGATCTTACCCAGTTCTACCTTCTAACTGAAAAAGATTTCCTACCTTCTTAGCCTTCATTACTAGTAAGATACATTTATAGATTTTCATAACTCCACCTTGAATTACAGTTTTATATCCATTTGAATCAAGTGCTCCTAATGAAATCAAATTTTTCCTTAAATCTGGTACATGCCTCACAACAGTTAATATTTTTTTTGTCCCATCAAACATTTGCAGTTGTATGCTCCCAATTGCCACAATATTACATGTTACATCATTACCCATGTACACAACACCATCATCAATTGATTTATATGTTTTAAACCAATCTTTATGAATACACATGTGGTTAGATGCCTCGGAATCTAACAACCAATGTTGATCATGTGTTGAAACATTAACAGACAATACCTCATCACTCATACCTGAACCTGATACTAAACCTGTATCTGTGGTGTTGGCTTCCTTCTTTTCTGTCGAAGAGCCTTCTTTAGCAGCCTGCTTTCGCTTCCAGCAATCCTTTTTCAGATGTCCAGCCTTGCCACAATGCCAACACTTCACCTTTGGCTTCTTTCCTTTGGACTTTGAGCGAGAGTCGCTATGCTTTCCCCCGGAGTGTCTCTCCCGTGATCGACCTCTGGCCATCATTACCTCTGATGTAGAGGTGTCTGCATTCGACCTCTTCCTCGTCTCCTCAGCCAACAAGGCTCCAAAAACATCATCAAACTCAAGGATGTCTGATGTACTAAAGCTTATGGAAGTAACAAAGTGATCCCAGGATTCAGGCAATGAACATAATAGAGTTATTGCCTTATCCTCTGAATCAAATTTCACATCTAGACTGTCTAATGCACCAATAAGGTATTAAAAACATTCAGGTGATCAGAAATTGAGGTACCTTCTTTCATCCGCAAACCATAAAGCTACCGCTTCAGGAGAATCCGATTTGTCAAATATTTCTTCATATAGAGCTTCTCAAGCTTCGTCCACAGGCCTGCGGCGGTTTTCTCTGACACAATGTTGAACAGAACATCGTCCGCCAGACATAACCGAATTGCGCTCAGAGCTCTATCGTCCATCTCATCCCAATCATCCTCCGTCATGGAAGGAGGACTTTTGTTTTTCCCCGACAGTGCTTTCGCCACACCTTGTTGAACCAGCAGATCGTGCATCTTCACCTTCCAGATCTCAAAATTATTCTTGCCATTAAATTTCTCAATTTCAAAACGGGCACTTTGAGTTTTCGCCATTTTTGTATCAACAAAAAAACACAATAATCTCCAATATCCAACTTTAAATACCAGCAATTTAAAAAACAAACTGCCTATGCCTTTGTTTTTACACAACAAAAAACTGACTTATTGCTGTGAAAAAATTGCAGTATATAAACTGAGCATCCTCTGAGCAATTACTCAATGGGTTAATTACGGTTTCGCAGAGAATTGCAAGGGCCGCACCGAGGCTGTGGCCCATTAAAGTGATACACACTTCCTCATCCTTGTAAAGCTCAAGAAGCCTCTTGATCTTCCCCAAGAACAGATCCCTGGCGCTGGTTTTATGTAATACGCACAGCAAACCATAAAAAAAACTTCACGGAGGTTTTATGTAATACGCACCAGCATTCAATTACAAATTCGCTTTGCAGTTTTTAAAGAAAAAAAATTACGGTTCTGTGTACTCTGTACACCAAAAAACAAAGCTGGAATACGCCCACGCAATTCGCTGTTTTATATTAGATATTCATGCTGTTTTACAAAACATACCCCCGCTGTTTATATCACTGTGTGTTATATCACCGTTTTAATATATATTCACATTGTTTGAAAAAACATACCCATTCGCTGTTTATAATATACATCCATTTCCACGCTGTTTTTTCAATATATATATATACACGCTATTTTTTATTGCTATAACATAACCACGCTGTCTTTTAAATAAATCCACGCAGTTTTTAAATAAATCCACGTTTTTGACTGTGCATACCTTTATTCAGCGCACAATTGCAGGTTATTTCAAATGGAACGCAAGTTATATCAAATCCTTTTCAATATCCATCGCTGTTTTAAAATACATATTCACGTTCCTCGCAAATGGATTGCCTCCACGCTTGTTTGAACAGCTCCACAGCGCACCAGGTATTAGATCACCTCCAGGCAGCGCCTCCACCTTGAGCTCTGATACCAATTGTTGGAATCCAGAGGCACAGCAAACAAAATAAATACACAGCAAAATATCAAGCACATAAACACAGTTTTTAACGTGGTTCACCCAACCAATCTGGGCTACGTCCACCAAACATAGGCATCAGGAATTTATTAATCAAATTGGAGATTACATCAAGAAATCCTCACAAAAGTTTCACACTCTCAGCAAACCATCCGAATGGTTTCCTGTTATATAGCATAGAGAATCTAACAGCCTCATTAACTCCCTCACATCAAATATAGGAGGCATTAAATCCCTCCCAACAAACTGGAGTTAATCTAGGACCTAAATTCTATTGTTGTCATTAGCTGAGATTTTTCCGATTTTGCTCCAAATAGAAAATCTCAACACGTGTGGTTGACATGTGTGAAGAGTTGCATGAAACATGCTTGCTATTAGCATGACAAGGTAATATTTGATTTGCTTACGTAACTAGCAGTTGGGTGATGTGACAATACATAGTAAGACTCGATTGCAACAAGGTAAAAGGTAAAAGAAAAGGAATTGGGCAAGAATTCATTTGGATATGTTTGGAAACCGTAATTCCAAGCGAATGAGTGCTTTGCATACAATAATCTTCTTAACCTTGATTTTGTATGACATTATGTGGATATGTGTTATAGTCATGAACATTCATTTGAAAGGTATATAAGCTAGTTTCTAGTTATGGATGGATTCATCAACGGAATTAGAGCCCTTGAGAGATGGCATGGACATGTTCGATTACAAGGCATTATTCTCGGCAAAACAAGGTAAGGTAACTGGTGTATTGTTATGTTTATTTATGCACTAACAGTTATGTGTTTATCGAAATATGATGCAAGGGATTGCATGGAAAAGGGACTACCATGAAATTTTGAAGAAGACTTAGGTTGAGCTTTCCTTTAGAAGCATTGGGAACCATGGGGATTGAGTCATGGTGTTTGTTGTTAGTCTTGTGATTTTTGTATTTTGCGTTTTGTTGTGCTGGATTGTGGTTTTTTTTGCGTCATGTGCATGGTCATGACACTTTGGTTGTGGTGTCGTGTTGTTTTTGGTTTTCCATGGTTTTCTTCTTGTTTGCTTCTCGAACTTTCCTTTATTGTTTTGAGAGTCTTGGGAATTTTAATGGAGCTCGGGGAGAGTTGTGTGGTACTCAACTGGTAAGATAAGACCTGGATGAAGCCTAGTGCATGTGTAAAGGTAGTTGAAGGAAGAGTATGTCAACCAATTAAACTTGTTGGGTCCATTGGTGTAAATGGACGATGGCAGGAAAAACATGGGAAAGGTAATCAAGAAAGGTAAGGTGAATGGATTGGAGGCATCATATGCCTTGGCTATGTTGGGAACTATTGTTCTCAATGTTACACATGTGTTGCATGTATAAATGGAGTTCTCTTAACCTTGACCTTATGATATCTAGTAATTATGTCTAATCATGATTATGTTTATGTCTATATGTGTATACATGTGTGTACGTATGTATGTCATGTCTGACAGGGTCATCTTGGATCATGATTATTTTATGATAATTTTTACATGTACATATGTATGTATGTATGTTGTTGACAGACTAGATACTTGTTATTTTATGTTGATGTTTATATGGATGTATGTGTATGTATGTACACTGTTATCTGATAGGTTCATCAGTGATTGTTCTTGTGGAGGAATGATTTATTATGTAGGTGAATGGCATGAAGAGGTTATGGGTCTTATGAGGAATCAATTGGGAGGAGTAGCCCTGAAAAATATATGAGGTCAATATCATGTGGTTATGAGTTAACATTATGTAATTATATTATGTCTATGTTATGGGCAGGCTATACCGAGGGATACATGAGTGAAATGAAAGTGGTGTGGTCTATGACATGCTCGGACAAGCACAAATAAGATACTGGAAGCAAGGTTGCTTGGTGGAGGCAGTGTGGTTTTGTATGTGTGGTACTATTGTTGTGCATATGTTGTATATGTTGTACATGTTGCATATGTGATGTTGTGCACATGTGGTGTTGTGTATATATAGTGTGTGTACATGTTGTTTATGAAATGTTATGCATAGGGTGGTATGGATAGTGTCATGCGAATGTTTCATATGAAATTTTAGGTGTAGATAATGCTATGTTCATGTTGGATATGTAGTGTTGTGTACATAGGGTGCTATGTACATGTTGTATATGTAGTGCTATGTACATATGGTGTTGTGTGCATGTTGTACATATGGTACTATGCACATATGGTGTTGTGTGCATGATTGTACAAGTGGTGTTGTGAGAATGTGGTGTGGTGTACATGTTGTACATTGTTGGGCCACTAATTTCTCATTATCATTATCACTTTTTAACATTTATTTCATCCATTTATGCCATTCTTTATCACGTCATTTATCATAATTTATCTTATAATTATTTATGCTCTTATGGATAAATACTTTTTTTTCTCCTTTATTTTTAATATATTGAAGATTGTTATGCATTATTTTTCCAATGATGGTTTATTAATGAATTTGTTATAACATCACTCATGATTTTAGCCTCCAAGATCTTTTCCAGATTGCAAATTTGATTTCCAACTCAGAAATTTGTTGGGATAAGAAGTGACAGATTTTTGTTGGACATTCTGGACAAATGAAGGAGAATATTGAAAATCCAAGACATGGGTTTTGTGAAGAACGGACCAAATTAATTTTATAATAAGAAGTTTTCCAAAATTCGGTTTATATTGAGATAAACACAAGGTTCTTTGAAGATGATTTTCTCATATTTGTTGTTGTGGCCGTTTTCCAAATTCTTCCAATTGCAATATCAGATTTGACTTGTTCCTGCTGAATGATGATGGGAAGATCTTTCAGATATGATCTTGTTTATTGAGATTATGTAATCAATCCAAAATTGTAATGAAAATCATTTTTTTAATCAACTTTGTTGTAACTTCCCTTTGCTCTCTATGTATTTAGATGAAAACAGAGATCAAAGAAGTGAGGTATAATTAGGAGATAGGAGATGGACAATTATTAGATAGGATATATAAGAAGAGATAAGAAATGAGAGATGGGAGATGAACAATTGTTGAATTTTAGGAAAAGAGAAGAGCTTCATTATGCTATAATTATTTCTCTCATATATTTTAATGAAGGAAGATATCCACTGAGTTCTACATCTGTTACTTGTAATCTGATCTGAATTATTTCTCAAGGCAGAACTGAGTTTTGGGCAGTTATGCCCACTACCTTGGATTAGGTGCTTCCTCGAACATGTAAGTTAGTGTAGTTATGTGTTTGTTGACTTTAATTTCAATGGTCATTACCTAAAGTATATTTCCTTTCTTTTAACTAATTTGTTGTTTGCTGCATTTTCCAGATTTGTTATTTCATCCAATTTCTAGATTTCATTTAATTTACTGCTCTAGATTAGCATTTGAATTATGTTGAGTGCAGTAGATTAAATTTCTAATTCAGAAATGTATGGTTTAATTTAGCAATGATTCAATTTTTGTGATTAGCATAATTGTCCTGTCATTTACTTTCTTCTTTTTAATTTTAGTTTTATTATTCAAGCCTTACATTTTATTTCTTGTTCAATGAGCTTGATAGCATAGAACACAATCATATAGAACTAGTGTTAGCTATTGGTATTTGTTATGCATATATTTTTTCCGATTGCCTTGAAATAAAAGGATGCTCCTCAGGTTGATGGTTAATGTCTAGGTGATTAGTTGTTTTTATTAAGCAATTGATTTTCCCCAACATACATGTGGTGTCGTGTACATGTCATGCATGTGGTATGGTGTACATGTGGTATTGTGTACATGTTGTATAGGTGGTATTATGTATAGGTGGCATTGTGTACATGTTGCGCAGGTGGTGTCATGTACATGTGATGTTGTGCAAGTGGTGCTTTGTACAGTTGGTACTATGTACATGTTGTATATATGGTACTAGTTTACATGTGGTATTATGTGCATGTCTTACATGTTGTGTTGTGTACATGCGGTACTATGTGTGTGAATTGTGTAGTTGTGGTATCGTGACATGTGTACTCATTGTGTTGTACTTTGTGTAGCACATGTATTTGTTGTGTTGTACACTAGGTGTAGGTACATGTATTATGTGGAATTGTACATTGGGTATAGATGGATGTATTTTGTTGTACAACGGGTGTAGGTGTATGTGTGGTATGTTAGGTGTAGGTGCATGTATTGCATGGTGTTGTATGTCATGTGTGGTTGTATGTGTGTGATGCACACTATGTGTATGTGCACATGGTTGAGGAGAAGGCACTGGGTGCTTGTCATGTGTAGCAACCGATCAGGTGTGCATATGGAATAAGGATAAGTATCAATATTTTATTTCAATTTTATTATGCATGTGATTTATGATTCTAGTCTATCATGATTACATGTGATCTATGATTATGGTTTATGATGGTTACATATGATTTATGATTTTGATCTATGATGGCATTGTTTTTAGCTAACCTGATGTGATATGTTTGTACATGATGATTTGGTAAAAGATGCTAGTTTGACTTGTTGTGACAGGAAGTGAACAAAATTGCAAGTGTACCGTATTGAAGAGCTACCAATGAGGTATGATGTGAATTCATTTCAACTCATTTTAAATATAATGAAAGTTATGTGCTTGTTACAAGAAGCATGAAAATTACTAGTTGGGTGGATGACACCGAATGCAAGCATTAGCAACAACAAAAAAAGGAATTGAAGCAGGAAACAATATGTTGATAAAGCACTTCAAGAGCAGGGCCATTGTTGGACACTGGTACCCAGTAGTTTCCATTGATTTCCATGAGCATGCTATGACCATTATGATGGTTTGAAGGCAAGGATATGCCTTGGTTTTTGTATCTTCCAATATGAGGAAGCCTTTCCAATGGATGGATCACTCATGATAGGGGATGTCGGGGAAATTGGAAGGTGTGTGACCGCATGGAAGGCGGTGACCAGATTGCCCGTGGGATTATGTAGCATAGAAGGCAAGGTCGGGGATGGGTTTTATTTGGTCATTAGAATTTCCATATGGAATCATATGCACATCGGGGGTGCGCCCTGAAACAATGAGCCAATAATTGTTCACTGAAAGGACAAGTGGTGTAGGATTATATTGCTGGATATTGGATGCATATTTGACTTTGACAGTGGATTTTGGACTTCCTAGGAAGGAGGTGAATACTAGTATTACTTTGAGGGTGGAGGTGTGAGCCTCTATATTCCCTTGTTGTAGATGTAGGCATCATATCCTTTTATTTTCTGGTTAAGAAAATGTGCATATGTGTACATGTGTGTATTATTGTAAATATTGTAACGAGCTGGATTTATAAATATCCATAGACAGTATGACTATTTGATGGGTGAAGAAAATGTGCATGAGTATATGTGGTTATTATTATAAATATCATAATGAGCTGTGTTATAAAGCTCTAATAATCGATATGTTTGTCATGTTTTCAACATTTGGTCATTCTAAATACTGCAACGAGTTGTGTTATAAAGCTCCATGGGAAGTATGTATTGTTTTTAGTAGTTTTGTGGTTATAGGTGTTGTTGAAAATCGAGGACGGTGTTCCCCCAAGGGTGGGGGTTCTATAAAAACCCTGGTTAAAAATCCATTTAAAATATATATATGGCCACGTTTGATGGGACATGTATTCCAAGCTAAATAGTGGGTAAAAAATCCTAGCGGGGTATTCATTTGGTTTATTATGGCTAAGGAAATTGGTAAAAGCAATGGAAAAGCCTTTGGAAAGGCATGAGGCATTTATTAGCATTTTATTTATGAAAATAAAGGAAATTATGAGATAAGGAAGGTGAAAGGTCACATGTTGCATGTGAGGATGAAATTGAAGGAAAATAATGCAAAATGAAGAAAATAGAGGCCTCATTAATAAAAAGGCTTCTGAGGATCAGTGGGAAGACTTGGCTAGTGCAACCTTTTATCAGTTCAAGTTTTGGAGCTCTCTCATTATTCTCTCTCTCTCTCTCTCACTCTTGGTCACTTAAAGTTTTCTTGGAGAACTCTAGCTTTAGATCGAGGAAGGAAAAGAAAGAAAAGGGAAAGGAAGAAAAGCAAGCATCATGTAGTTTTAGTAGGAATACTTACAGGTAATACACTGCATGTGTGATTTCATCACTAGTTTTGACATGTATGGATTTGCATCTTGGTGTATGATTCTCTTGCTATTGATGGCATGGTTTTGTCGAGTTATGAAAGTGGTTTTCAGCTTAGCCTTGCATTTTTCCGATGCCATGGCATGCTAGGATGTTTAACTTGATTTTGAGCTTTAGTTTCCAGATGGATTTCGGAATCCGGGGCGGAGGTGGTCTCAAGGTTCATTCCCAAAGGCCTAGGAATACCTTGACCGAGTTTGGCAGGATACATGGTAAATTGTGAGGGAGAATTCTTGATTTAGGGCCTTGTGATCTGGGTTTTGATTATGGTAAACCCTGAGAGACTGGTCTCGGTTTAGGGCCTAGTGATTTGGTATTAGATTGTGGTAAATTCTGAGAGATAAGGAGATGAAAAAATCCTCAAGGATAGTGATGGATTTTGGATGACATTTGAAGTTTAGTTTAGTTGTGATCGGAGCATCGGTTTTGGTGTGATAATGGTTTGGTGAGAGTGGAGGTGGTTTAGCCTCTAGATTCCCTTGGTTGTTTTTGAATTGGTTTATCCATGAGATCCCACATTCATGCTTGGGATATGCCACAGGGGTGAATGGTTGAAATAAATAGTTGGTCCAGTCATATCTATGGTCGGGTGGTATGTGGAACTCCCGAACCTGGTCAGATTTTCCTATGATTAAATGAAAGCTAAGTTCTCTTACTTTTTCACTTGTTTATATGTGGATTTAATGGCTGCTATATCTTTGTTATTTACATGTTTTTATGCTGGTTATAAGAATGGTTAATTGACTGGTTCATGTCATGGTTATCTCATGTATTTACTTGTAATTGTTAAATTGATGGATGCAAGAATTGAGTGATGTTATAACAGTTAAATGGAGAAGGTGTGATCCTTCTTGCCATGTTTCATAAGTGTTTTTAGTCATTCATGCTCTGTCTTGTATCCTAGACTTGTACGTTGCATTGATACCAGGTGTTTGATAGAATGTTAGTCCCAGTTGGAGATGGTTAGGCTTAGTCTTGAGTTTGATTTTTGGTTTATTATATTTGTCATCATGTCTTTGATGGATTATGGAAGTTATAAAAAACGTTGGGCAATGGCTGGAATTATGGGCTAGAAAAGTTCCATGAATTCCATGGATGTTGGTAGAGGTTTGTTGGGAGAAGTCCTTGGATGCTAGCTTGCAGGCCTGTGAGAGCATCCAAAGGGCCCTAGACGTTTGAATTCCTATAGCATGAGAGATCCTAGAGGTTTAGATACATAAAATATCAGTGGGACACAAGGGCAAGATTTATGAGTGGTTGAGATGTATCTTAGGGTTTTTGTTGCTGATGTGTAAGGTCTAGTTGATGTGTTCCATCGATTCCATTTCCTTAAGGTCACCAAGGAGGCTGAATCCCTTATAGTGGCCTCTCCCGTCACATGTTTACCCTGGTTGGCCAGTTACTTGGGTAGATGTGGGACAATGGTGGTTACACCACCAATGTACTTCTGCATGTTATGTGCATTGAGCTCCAAGTCATCCCTAGTGGCCTCTCGCTTTAGCTGCTCCATGTACCTATCGATATCTAGATGGACTTGGTTCTTGTGTTTATGCTCACTGAGGGAACCAATTGAAGGGATCATTTGCATTCTCACCATGACATCCAAACTCTTGTACAACTATGCATATGATGCTTGTATACTGGTGACGAATGGGGTGCGTTTCTCATATTTTTGGATCAACATTCAGACCTTTGATTTCTACAAATTTGCTTGAGGTTTCATCATCTTTGGAAAGTGAAGTGGGGCCCCTTCATACCGCATTGTCCACTCTTGCACATGGGAAATGGAAGCATGTATGTTCCTGAGAGTTTGAACAAATTTTTGGCTCCATTGCTATAATCCATGCACATGGACAACTACTTTATGCACAGTGATGAATCCATCATAGAGATTCTGCATGGTAGTCTCAAGTGTTGATACTTCATAAAGTATCACATTCCTCATCTCTGCCATTGTGGAAATTGCGCTCTTATCTCTGTGTTGTTTTGCCTCTTGCCTGGCAGCCTGCAAATTCTTTTCCATTTGTTCATTCTCGGCCTTTAGGAACTTAACATTAGAGCTTGTGGCTCCTGTATAGGCCAAGGTGGCATTGAAAATGTAAGCTGGATGCATTCTAACATATGACACTATCACCTTTTCCTTCCTAAATGCAGGTGATGCATGATCATCTGGAAAGTGTTTCCTTCGTGCCTATACAATCTTCTTCTGCAACTCATCAAATGAAAGATTGTACACATCCGTAACTGGATCATCATCAAGGAAAACAACCTCTCCTTGCTCACTCGGCACTGGTTTTGACGCTGGATTTGGTGGAGATTGAGAGGTGACCTCGGGTGCTCTTAGCATAAGGTCAGTGTCTTCACTATGTGGCTCATCCCCCAACTCCATGTTCATTACTTCAATCAATTTCTGAATCTACTGAAAAAGCTCCCGATCCTGAATCTGTTCACCCTCTTCTTCAATTGTTGGTTGTTCTAACTCCTCAACTTGTATGGTCTCTATTTGTTTTGTCATCGTGCCTTGCCTTTGTTCTTCTTCCTATTTTTTCTTCTCTTCCTTTTCTCTCCTTCTCATCTCTTGTTCTTCCTTTAAATTCTTCTCTATTTCTTGCAACTTCCGTTCTTCTTGCTCCAGCCTTTGCTTTTCTTTATTCCTTCGCTCTTCCCTCTTTATCCGCTGCTCCCTCTTTGCCTCCATTGCCAAAATTTCTTTCTCAGTAATAGGATCTTCTCTAATCTTGTAGCTTTTATCTGCCTCTGGGTTCTCAGTAATCTTCCTCTATACCTTATCCTACGCCAGATTCTTCTTATTGTTGTTTTCATTGCTGCTTCCTATGATGTTGTTGCTTGCAAAGAAACCTTCCAAGTTGTGGCTATATTGACTGGTTCATGGAGCTTGGAGTCATTATAACATTATCTCCAAGGGTCCTCCTCGTGCCAGTGAAATGTCCCATGGATCTATGGATAGTACACCTTCGCATAGTGGTTCTTGAAAATATCATGGGGGTCATATGGATTAAAGTCCTTGGTTCCAAACTCAAACGAAATCTCTCCTTAGCTTCTACATTTTCATCTTTCAATCTCTTAATCTTGTACAATCCAATCCACAAAGGAAGAGTGGACCATGGTGCCTTGTTCTTCCTATGCAGTCTTGCTGATAACCCCGTGGAGAGGTGATATGAGACCTCTTACATGACCAACTTGTCTTTGGGATACCTTGGTAGAACATGTAGAGGATTTTCTCCACCAAACACTTTGATGAAGGTGCCACTGGGTAAGGCATACCAATCTTCAATGTTAAGTATCACCTCCATCACTTCTTGGCACATGCAAGGCAGATCCTACTCAAATATCAGCTTGTACAACGAGATGATGAAATGGTTAGTCAACCTTGCCATTACTCCTCGGTAGTTGTAGTCGGAAATAGACTTGCAATAAATGTTGATGACAGTCTCTTTTAGTGTCCATGTCCAGCTCATGCCAGGAAACTGTTGTTGGGCATAGATTCCATCCAGTAAGTATGCGTACATGTAGAATCTTGATTTCTCATCCTTGGGCATATTTCGGGCATTAGTCACATGGACTTTCAATTGATAATCTAACAAGTCAAACCAATTGAATGTCATTCCATCATTCACCAATTGGTCCAATGCAAGTACCAAACCTTGAGGAAAGGTCTCGGTGATCTCTTGACCGTATATTTGGCAAGAAAAGATAATCAAGAACTAGTAGGCCTTCCTCAGTGACTTGGTCTTATAAAAATGATTGGGTGTTTGTTTGAACTTTGATGGCTCTTTCACCCAGCACTTGACTACATCTCTCGTGTTGACCTGGCTGTGGGTGGCATAGAAAAATGTGTCCATGTGCCTCACCAGCTAAGGTAAATGATACATTTGATGATAGTTCTCCACCTTGAAGGTGGCAAGCTTTATGCTACTGGCACTAGTCAATGACATAATCTCTAGATATGTGTGTGAGGCAATCTAGCTGATAATGCCCACACATGGGAAGGTGGGGTACCTGCATGCAACATTGTATAAGCCTGACCATTGGATATTGATATAAACCTCTCGGTCCTCTAAGTCTTCCTTGAAGTTCTCTACAAAACTATCCTTGATTAGTTGCCATGTCAACTTGATTTCCTTCTTAATGAAAAACTGAGTGTCTACATAAATGGAAAGATAACTGACACCTGCTCAACTACTTCCCTAGTACAACTCTCGACCGTTTCCCTTGATGCAGCTCTCTTGGAGGCCATGTTAACTATAACTTATAGATAAATGCTCATTTGGAGACAGAGAGGACACACATGGCATGAAAATTTTAGCTTAAAACCAAAATAAAATTCAAGATCAGATCAAGCAAAAAATCGGGCTAATGCTAGAAGGGATTGCGCAAGTCTAGTTCATAAAGGTGATCGATTTCCTATTGGAACTACGCATTACATAGTCCGAGTAGTTAGTGGGGAAGGCTTGCAGACTGTAACTACACAATGCACAGTTCAATATGGGCATAGGCCAAGAGATACTGCGCATTGCGCAGTCTTAGTGGCCAGGATTGGGATACTGGCTCCTGGAACTCGCAATGCATAGTTGGAGCTAGATCGGGGTAGCCTCTGTGTAGTTTCAGAATCTAAGGCAGAGGCCTTGATCTCCCATAATGCGTAGTACTTGCAAGGGAAAGAGAGATCTAGGCAAGGGAAACCTAGATCTTCCCAAGGGGAGTGTGAAATCCAGAAGATCAGAAGAATGGTGTGATGTTGAGTGCATCTCTAACTGAGTGATGATGAATGTAAGTGAAGCAAGTGTAGGAATCAATCAAACTAAATGAAAATGAAACATGTGGAGAGATTCGCCACAACGATGACTATTAGTGAAAAAATTGGGTAATGCATGTGACACTTGGGAAAGGAAATGAAAATCTTAAAACAACATTTCTAGAAGCCAAACCAAGTTAAATCGCGAGTGATTGTTCAACAAAATGAGTGAAACAACACTGTCACAATCTGAACAAGAAAAAGTGATAGAGAAAGAGGTAAAAGACTAGAAAAGAAAGACTTACCCAGAAAAGCGATGACAATTGCACCAAAGGTTCCTTGATCTCCTCGGGAATTCTAGAGCTCCAAGATCGAATGTGCAAATGAGATTTGGTAGTGTCGATTAAATAGATTCTGGTGGCAGTTTCAAAAATAACTTAAGTGCCTCCTTCGGACTGCTAAAAATAGATCCCTACTTTTTAGGGATTCTTTTTTACTTTTGCTTTTTATTTCTCGGGAAAGGATGCCATGCATTTCCTAGAGAGATTGCACAATTTTGGGAAGGACAGGGCAACTCACTAGCTCATGCACTAAGCAACTACTGAGTAGAAGGATTGTACACAATTTCTAGGTTAAGTAGCTATGGGCTACCTCTCATGCTCTGCATAATTTCCCAGCTAAAGGTTGGCTATCAACTAGCTCTACACAATTTTGGAGTTGAAGGCTCACTATTAGCTTGAATTGCGCAATTCCTGAGAGCAAGGCTAGTTTCCCTCAAGGATTGTGCAGTTCTATAAGGAAAGCATGAAACTGGGTGGGAACCAAGTCGAGAGATCGACTTGTGGGTTAGATAGTAAATGTAGTAAGAAAACACAAGCCATGATGCGAAGGATGAGGCTCAATCAAAGCACAAGTACCTGGGTCAATGCAAGATGAGTTGTTGTAATTTAGAAGGGAGGTTCAAAGACGAAGCATAGGCAACATTTTGGAGATTGGTTGTAGCCTCTACAACACATTATTTTAATGCAATAAACAGGGACATAATAACAACCACAAGCATAAAACATATGAGTGAACTTATCTTATAAGAGATCTGGAAACTGAGAGTGGGAATCTAACTCTCCACCCAACCATAGACAAGCTACAACCACATTTGAGATGGTGTACTTTTGAAGGGGGAATTCACTAGTATTAATAGCTGAAATAGGATGTCACAAGGCCACTCTACCTTCATCCACCATCTACCCAAGTTTTCACTCAGTGTTTTTAGACACAAATAACATCCATGGCAGGATACCATAGTACATGGAGCCTCATCTCACTTTCAAGAGAAGAGAGTCCACAACATGGGAAGCTTCATTAGTGGATAATCTATTGATGGGTAAAGATATCACCTTTGTAGGTGGTTCATCAGTGAGTCAATCACTAGAGGTTCACCCCCAAGGCACCTTTTGGTGGTTCAACAGCCCTCACAAGAACATGAGTCTCTCTTTCCAATCCTATAGGTTCATCAATCCACAAGTTTGTTGTGTGTTCTTTAGCCTTACAGGCAAGCCACTTCTCTCTATAATTCTTGTTGTGGAGGTAAATCATCTCTGCAGACAGAGACGATCCCTACTAGCCTAGACCGGGTCTAGCAACAATCAAACAACGCCATCACGCAAGTTCATAATTATAAATTAAAAGTGGATGATGAGAACCTACTTGGATTCCAACGCTAATATTTGTAGAAGAGACGTCGCTCTCGTGCCCTTGCCTCGGCCGGTCATGATCCCCACGATCTCCATGATTGGACACCTGCACATGCAAAGAACAACACAAATACAAGCATAAAATCCAATAGATGCAATTATATATCAGTCAGAACAGATATAACTCAACATCAATCATAGGACAATGAGAGTGGAACCATAATGATAGTCATCTATTATTGATAAATAACAAAGAAGAATACAACCATAGTTCTGACGTCAAATCCTCCTTTGGCTGGGTAGTCAGCTACACAAGTCTTGCAAAGCTTATTGGGATGGGGAACAAGCCTCTCTCTCTTGGGTGACAAGAATCTCCTCACTTAGATTTGGCCTTATGGGTGCAAAGAAGGCTCTTGCAGCTTCAAACTCTTGAACTCCTCGAATTCTCTATCACTATGCTGGAACTAGCTTGCTCAAGGCATAGAGACAAGCTTTTATAGATAGAGAGGAAAGAGATAGGATCAACCACATTATTCATGGGATTTCCTTTATCACTTAGACACTTCCTTGAAAGGTGGCAAACCACTTCCCTTCTATAGAGATTCGAAGAAAAACCATCCTAACTCAACAAGGATTCAGTTGGTGAATGGGTTAAGGAGAACCTTCGGAAGCTTGTTTGTTAAAAAATTTACCCAATTCGGTTGGCGCGAGTGCGACTCTGAGACAGATCGCCAATGGCGCACACTCTTTAGAGGATTTCCCCCATTGGCACGAGCAGTACATCGTGGAACCGCGCTAATGCAAAAAGAGGTCTTTTATGGGTACTCTGCAAGAGATGTCTGCAGGGCATATGAAGCTCATACTTAGAGGAATATGATGCAAGTGGTTTCAGGTCATGTCACTTCTCACAGGTCCCGGAATGAGTCCTCCAGTGTGCGGGAGAGGGGTAACACGGACGATGACAAACGGTGACAAATTACTGTGTAACAGATGCCCCCTAAAGCATGAGGCCCGAGGGAGAGAGAGGGGTGAAATGCTTTACAAGAACATGCGTAACTGAAAACACGGCCGCCGCAGAACCTGCATAAATAAGTACAACTGATATCTCAAGTACATGATATATGTGGTATGGGCGCAACCATCCATAACATAGTACATAATAAGCTAGATCCAAGGTATGGGCGTAGCCATCCAGTGAGGATCGATAAATAGACTCAGGCATGGTCGCAGCCATCCAGTGAATGAGTCATGTAATGATCATAATAAGCCACAAATCACAGCCTGGATTCCAACAAACAAAATCTAGGGTCTTGTGCTCCATCTTGACCCGAACAGAGTACAAGTTTAGGCATGCAAATACATGAGTTGAAGTCGAACATGAATGAACATCATCTGATTACCAGCCAATAGTGAAGACTGTTAACAGACGCGAGAGGTACCACCAATAATGACACTGGTTCTCAAGGTACTATAGGTACAATCCACGGCGTGTGAATCAATGAGCTAGCGTCGAACACCCATAGAATCATTCGATCGGAGGCCAATGATGAAAACCTCATGTCGAACATGAAGAACCTGCCATTGATGCATGCAGGCTCCAAGGCACCGGAAGGGAGTCTCTAGATCAGCTTCCTGGATAATGAGCTGAAGTCAACAGGAAGTGACCTTGATCAAAGGTGGGCCATAGTGTTTCCCACATCATTGACACGAGACAGAGGAAGAATGTTGTGGTGAATCAGAATTATGTGAGGTATCAGAGGGAGGTTGTAATTCTGCAGAGGTCAACTTCTCTTGAACATATCGGCGGCACGATAGTGGACTTGGCAGTATTTGACATCAAATGAGCAGAGGTCATGGTGACAAGGCAATGAGCAGATGAGAGGTCAAACAGGATAACCCAAACCCACAGAGGCTAGTGTAAAACAAGATGAGATGTCCCCACCCAGACACGACTACAGATAAATGCCATGTTCAAGAGCGACATACTACCGACACAATAATGATTATGGTTCCATTTTCCCCACCATTTCTGGCGAGTACCCCGATTATTTTTTGATGACAAGCTTGACGGGGATAGCATATGCTTGTAAGGCGTCATTACGACAAAATCCGATGTCATTAAGTTTTAACAAGTCTGACGAAGGAAGAACTCGGCGTCTTTTCCTATTTAGAGAGTCTAAAAAGACAGCAGAAAAGTGAACTCCAGGGGGGTCCTTTTTCATAAAGTTGTGTCTCCCGAGCCTGAAAAAGTATAAAACAATGCTCGAAAGAACCGCCCGATCATTACGATCGAGGATTACTTTTCATATGTAGTGACATCGACGTGAAAAATTAAAAAAGTGATCGATATCACGTCGTTTCGTGACCATTAACGAACCTGAAACGACAAGGGTCCGACAATCTTTTCATTTTTTACACGGTCGGAAAAGAGTTTAAAGATGACCGCCTCTTATTTATGTTTAACAAGTCAAGAGGAATAACTCAGCGATCTTTTCATGTTTAGCAAGTTAGAAAAGAGCTGAAAGATGACTCCAGAGTGACTTTTTCGTGTATTTACCGAGTCTGAAAAAGTATAAAATACAATTCGTTTCACCATCGAAGTTGCATAAAAGACCTGTCGCTGCACAAGAAGCAAGCGTAAAATCCATTTTCAACCAAAAATATATTAAAATATTCAAAAAATAACTTTTTAAACCTAAGTAAAAGTCAAAATTTTTATAAATATGGTGAAAATGGTAAAAAATAGAATTACTTATACTTTTTACCTCTTGAATAGTAGCAGTGGTCCGTTTTGGGAGCGAACTTCGGACAGTGATTACGGTCAATCTGTGCACCCATTCGGGATTTCGTTGGTTCCAGGTAAGAGGCGCTTCCCTTAGCTCCATTTCCATACCTTTTTTATGCATTTTCTTCCCTGATTGAGCCTCTGCAAGGAGGATTTCAAAACTTAGGGCCGTGCCCCATTGGCGCGGGTACCCGGCACAGACCCGCGCTAATGGGGTGATTCGCCTAAAGGGGTCGCGCCAACCGCGCAACCTAATTTTTATGTTGAAATTTGCCATCACATTTGAAATTTACCCTGATTGTAAGCTTACCAGTATCCTAATAACGATTTATTCATCCTTGTGGGTACAGGAAACAAGCAAAATGGTGGTGGAATGGAAAGAACAGGAACATGATGCCATAGATGCCTTGGCTATAGAGGATGAGGGATGCATGAACGCCTTAAGAGACTGTGGTCTCAAGAAATTCTTCCTCACATCTTATCTGCGAGCTCAGCCCGAGTTATTGCAATTCATAGTTGATGCTTGGGATGTTGATGACCAAGTATTTCGCTTATGGGACCAAACCTTAGAGCTGGACATGTTTGATGTGTATTTCATTACTGGGCTATCACGGAGAGGGGCGAGTCCTATCTTGACCGAAAGTAGACCTTTTGGGGAGAAGATGGGTGAGGTGATGGCCTGAGTGTGTCCAAGGGCACAATTTGGGAAAAACAATGCCAAGGTGGATATTGCCACCGTTCGGGACTTGGTTCTCAAGGTGATACTGTTCACCATCACTCGTGCAGCCGGGGTACAGGCGCCCCATGAGGCGAGCAAGAATCATCTGCTACTAGCGGCAGAATGTCTCAGCCCCACCATTTTTGACTGGGCTACAACGGTGACCACCAATATCAAAAGGCAGCTTACAAAGTGTAAGCGAGAAGGAGTGAAACAGTTCGAGTATGGTTCAATTGTGGTGTCGTTCTTCTTGGAATGATTACCCCTCTTTCAGATTCAGGGAGCTATAGTGGCTGATCCATTGCCACGAGAGCCTAGGATGGCTCGCTGGGCAGCACTGATGCCCAGAGGAGGAGGGGGCCAGCAGATGTCCTGGCGGCCCGAGTTCTTTATATGGCTCCGCCGTCAGCTGATCATGGTGGAGGATTGGCCATACGCGGGGACTAATTTCATCGGGGATCCAAACCTCCCACTGCCAGAGGGAGAGGAGTGGGACGAGGAGTTGGGTATGATCTCTTTGTTTTTTGATGTTTTATGTATTTTTTGTTTGTTTTTGTCAATACATGCATGTTCTGATGACAGTTGTACGTATGTGCAGATGTTGGCCTAGAGCGACCAGCTGGCTTGTCTCCTGTAGCGTGGAGGGTCCAGCCCACAGCTGACCCTCAAGAAAAGGGTGCCGTGGGGGAAGAGCTGGTGCAGAATCTCGAGTGACTCACCCGAGGGATTCCGGGTTATGCTAGACTGGCAGATGTACCCTTTGCATACTAGAGGCACACAGTGGGGGTGCTGACTCGCATCCATCATCTGTTGAGACGATTGGTGCGCGCGGTGACGTGCTATCATGAGCACCATCGCGACTAGAATTCTAGGCTTCTTTTATGCACATTTTTGAGGGACATGTCGTCCCGGGATGTATCAGGATGAACATGTATTATTTTTTGAACTATGTAATACACGCGGTGCAAACATTGCGACACACATATATATATGCATATGCCTATGGTTTATTATTGTTCTTTTATGTGCTTGCTTGTATAATTTTTTGATTATAAATTATGCAAATATCTATCTAATACATGATTAGCCAATGAATCAGATAATGTGCTTAATCGTCCTGGAATACGCTGATATGTGATGAAGTCAAAATTCCTTTCTAATAATTTAACACCGAAGTACAATCTTAAAAAGTGACAGTCTCTGACGGAATATCGCCCATTGAGCTGATGGACGACAAGTTGAGAGTCTAGGTAAACAACCAATGTACAAATACCGAGATTAATCGCCTCAGCTAATAATTCAATAACAGCGCTATATTCAGCAACATTGTTTGTAGTACAACCTAAACACACAACTTGAAGATCTATCAACTCACCATGAGGATCGTAGATCACCCACGCCGCAGAGGACAAATTGCAAGTGCTGCGGCAGGCACCATCAGCAAAGCCAACATAAGGTGCACCTGACATCTGCAAAAGAAGCAAAAACACAATAAGGGGCAATCACGCCTTCACACCAAGCCAAAAACATGAAAGCACACACACACACACGCATGTATAAATCGAAGTGCATGGAATCATGCATAGTACTTTTTCAAGTACAGCCCATTACGGGGCTTATCAAGAGGATTACCTTCGTAGTCAACTAGCTCATCTGCCCCCTTCTGCAACACTTTCTTTACAATATAAAGGCCTAGCCACATGGGCTCGAGTTTGCCTGCCCCGAGCTTGTCATTTGCTTGGTTGTATAGAAGGACTAGATCTCCCTCAACAAAGGAACGAGGATGGATGGTATGGTCGAAGTGAGTTTTAACTCTCTTCTTTTGAGCTTCAATAGCTAGAGAGGCTAGGCGACGGGTCTCGTCCAACCGTTCTAGGTAAAGAAGTCGTTCCTCTACCGGAGTAGTGTTGGAAGCAACTCGACGACTATTTTTAACGAAGGAATTTCACATTCTATAGGAAGGGTAGCCTCCAGTCCGTAAACTAGTTGAAATGGAGTGAAACCAGTGGAATCCTTCACAGAGGTTTGGTAGGCACACAAGGTGGGAAACAACATCAGATGTCAATTAGACTTATGCATGTCAACAGTACGTTGAAGCATTGTAACCAAAATCTTGTTAACGGATTCAACCTGGCCATTAGACTGAGGATAGTACGGGGTCGAACTATCATGCCATAAGCCTAGTTTGGTTATCAGTTCGGTCATCATGTGATTATGGAAATGCTTTCCGTGATCCGTGATGATGGCCTGCGGAACTCCGAACCGTGTAATAACATGATTGAACAAAAATTGTGCCACTGTGTGACCGTCTTAAGTTAATGTGGGCATCGCCTTGGCCCATTTTGTAAAGTAATCGACGCCAACAATAATAAACCCATGCCCCCCGGCCGAGCGAGGCTTACAGGTCGTATAATCAATGCCCCATTTTGCAAAAGGGCCAACGGTGACAACAGGGTGCAATGGAACTGGTGGTGCACACATCTTTCGCTGGTATATCTAACACGCATGACACAAACGGACGACAAGAATGCAATCCTTAAAAATGGAGGGCCATAAATAACCAGCGTGAAGGATTTTTTGAGCTGTGGCATATCCAGACATGTGACCACCACAGGCGCCAGAGTGGCAATCATTCAGGACACTCTCAGCTTCCTCGAGGGTTAGACATCGGCGGAGGATGGAGTCAACGCCGGGATGGTACAAGGTGTCCCCAATGATACGATAAGGTTGAGACTAATGACGGATCCGCCGCCGAGCATCTTTGGATACAGTGGGGTGGAAAGAGGACGTCTGTAAATATAAAATAATATCCCCGTACCAGGGATCGAGGGTGCTGATCAGAAAAAGAGTTTCATCCGGGATATGATCCTCTGAGTGAGGGGGTGCAGAAGGAGATGGAAAAGAGCAGAGTAACTCAGCAAAGACCAGGGACTTCTTAGACTTGGCAGCAGTAAATTCCAAGTCAAACTCTTGGAGGATGACGATCCACTTTGAGTATTTTCCCCCCAGCAACTGACGTGACAAAATGTACGTCATCGGGTTGCAATCAGAAATCACGGTCGTGGTGCGCAACAAAATATAATGCCGGAAGCATTGGACGGCACAAACAACGGCCAATGCCAACTTCTTGACGTAAGCGTATCGAGTTTCCGTATCTAAGAGGTTGCAGCTGAGGTAATATATGACGTGCTCATTGTCATCATCGTCGTCTTGCACGAGAACCATGCCGATAGTGGTATCAGCGGCGGCCAGATACAGAGTATAATCACGGTGGTAATTCGGAGGTCACAATAATGGAGCAGAAACAAGGAGACCCTTGAGACGCTCGAAAGACTCTTGAGCGATAGCATCCCAATGAAAGGGTGTATCTCTCTTCAATAACCGTGTAAAACCTTTAGCCACCTCGGCATAGTTCGGAACGAACCGTCTTAAGAAATTTGCTTTGCCCTTCAAGCTCTGTAGCTGCTGCAAAGAAGCAGGGGGAGGAAGGTTCAGAATAGCCTCGACTTTGAGGGGATCCAGAAGGATGCCCTCTTGGGAGACGATAAACCTGAGTAGTCGACCTGATTCAACACAAAAGACACGTTTATGAGGATTGAGCATGATACGGTAGTGTCGACAGCAGAGAAATATTTCACGAAGATGGGAAGGATGGTCCTGGTGTTTGACTGAATGAGCTAGTAGATCATCCAGATATGGTTGTACAATGTGAGGGATGTAATGAAAATCATATGGCATTGCACGTTGGAAGGTAGCACCAGCATTCTTCAAACCGAAAAGGAGCTTCTTGTAAGCAAAAGTGCCCCAAGGATAGATAAAGGCCGTCTTATGCTGATCAGCGGGCGCGATATTGATCTGGTTATACCCAGAAAAACCGTCCATAAACAAATAGATTTCGCTTCCTGCACATTCATCAATGAGCTGATCATTGAAGGGTGTGGGGAAGTTATCTTTAGGACAGGCACGGTTAATGTCACGATAATCAACACAGACTCGAATGGTACCCTGCCTTTTATTCACAGGGACTATATTAGAAACCCAATCCGTAAGTGGAATGGGGTAAATGAAACCAGCCTTGAGAAGCTTTTCAACTTCTGCTTTAATGGCTGCAGCCTTTTGGGGGTGCACGGGGCGTAGGCGTTGACGAATGGGCTTAGCACCCGGATACGTAGGTATCTCATGCACCACTATGCTAGAGTCAATGCCGGGCATCTCTTCGTAGGACCAAGCGAAGACATCACGAAATTCGCAAAAAAGATCGGTATAGAGTTGAACTTCCTCTGGAGTGCAAGTGAATCCAATGTGAATGTGCTCGACAATCCCTGGTTTCATAGAGATGTCGATGGGTTGGGTCTACGTAATGTTTCCCATATTGCCTTCAGAAGAAACTTGATAAATTTGAATAGGTGTTTGAAGGGGCTGAAATGGGATACAAGAAGCAAACCGATCGAGACAGGCGATCATTTCCTGATGGGCAGGGAGGAACGAGGAACGGTGGTGATAATCAGACCAAGGAGGTTCCTCAAGAGACATGGTCTCTATAATGGCTTCATAAGAAGGAAATATTTCCTTTAATGGATTCGAAGTAGCATCATCTCCAAGCCAAGGGGAATAAACATACGAGTCGGGAATGCTGCTCGGAGGAGTAGGTTCGGGAGGGGGAGCCGATGCAACAACGATTTCGATGTAGTTGAGCTCGGCGGGACTCAACGACATCATATTGCCCCAAGATTCTATCTGATCGGCGGGAGGAAGGACCCACGGATAAGAGCACACAGAAATCATATTAATAGGAGCGATATTAGGAGGTGGGAGGGAAAAGACACCCATCAGGGCGGGATCTTTAAAGAGTCCGGCTCCCACACTCTCGCATGATTTGGAGGTATGCTCCACGAAAGGCACGTTGCCTTCGGAAGAGGAGGCAAAGAAGGAGAGCTGGTCCACGGTGACAATCTTCCCCTGATGAGGGAAACGAATGACACGAAAAAGAGAGGAGGCCATGGCTTGCATGGCATATGTCCAGCTACGTCCGAGGAGGAGGTTGTAGGTAAGATTAGCATCGACAACTTCGACCTCCACTTATACCGTCTTCCCTTCCAAAGAGATGGGCAACCGTTGGAGGATACCATAAGGACGGGACTCTCTTCCATCAAAGGCTTCTAATTTCGTAGGAGACTGACTCAGCGTCGGAGAACCAATAGCTTTCCAACAGGCAACAGACATGATGCAAGTTGATGCACCTTCATCAATGACTGTACGATGAATCGTTTTAGTATTGATAATGACCTATATGAGGAAAGTGATTTGGTGAGGCAGTCTCGGCGTATGGCCCTCGAGGTCAAAAGAAATCAGATCCGAGTCAGTCGGGTCTATGCCACCGATGGCCGATAGCAAGGACTTCCTCTGGGAGGGGCAGATCTGGAGTACTTCTAGAGTGGACATAGTAGACAGGGCCTGAGCTAAGTCCTCAATGATGCTGTAGTGCTGGGCAGCATGAGCATTAGGGTTGTAAGAAGACTTCTGGAGTACACCTTTTGGAGGGGGTCGGATAGTCGTCTTAGTGCTAGGTCTCTTGATGTGGAGTGGACCAGAACTGGACGAAGGAGCGCTGGAGGAGACCTCACTCTCTTTCCCGGCATGAGATGGAGATTCTTTTGCTCGAGTAGTGATATGGACGGGAATCATCCTAGCCATAAATACTTGAGAGCCGAATGAAGAAGAGGGTTGCAATGGATCTTCCACCATTTGAGTTTGCTGTGAAGGGAAAGGTTCTTTAAGCACACAGGAGTCCCAGGAGCACCTTTCAACAATCGACTAACTTCGGACCGCCTGGGGTAGTCTTTAGTATAGTGATCCTCGTCACAGATAAGACAAGGATACTTAGGTTTATGTTTGGCTCCTTCCTCGGGTGGAGGTTTAGGGGAGTCCTGTCTGGGTTGTTTAGATTTATTCTTGGATTTCCCTTTCGAGGATTTATCTGCCATGGTGGACTGGACGACGTTAACCTCGAAAGTGTTTCCAGAATTAGATTGACCCTTGGAAGTATTTTCGCTAGAAGAATTTTGTTTTTGCTTCCTAGGGTTCGCGGATGATTTCTTTGAAGATGCGTTTACAGAGCCAATAACACCGTCAACGGATGGCTTTGGCGGAGCTTTGGATGTTCCGGGTCTCGGGGCGTCTGGAAAATAATCATATAAAGTACCTGACTGAGAATAAACTAAGTCGAGGTACTGAGCACGCACGATAGCTTGCTCTTCAGTTACACAAGCTCCCATAGCAATATCTCGCACGATCACAGGGACGAAGGAGGTTGTGAACCAATCGGTTAGGAGCTGATCAGGAATCCAGAATTTGATCAAGCGACAACGCCGTCTCCATTCATGTATATGATCGGATATATGCGTGGCCGTGTCCTGTTTGAGAGACGTAAGGAGATGCGTCCCTGTCTCATACCGAATGGGTAACTGAAAATGAGTTAGGAATGCCATAGCCAATGAGTTGAAATCTTGAAATGTTATGCGATTCAACTCAATATACCACTTAGCGGCCGAGCCAGTGAGAGTCCTTTGGAAGAGGCGGAGCTGGATGGAATCATCAAGCCACGAGTTGGATGAGCACCAAAGGTGATAGGTCATGACATGGGCTTGAGGGTCCTCACCAGCTTTTCCATCGAATTTCGGGCAATCACCGGGTATCTTAGTTGGAACTGGTGGCCAATATGGATTATGAAGAATGGGATCATTTGTCAATTTGGACACATCTGGCAGTTCCAATGTCGCTAAGAAAGGTAACTGAGGATTGAAGGACATCTGTGGCCATGGAAGAGAGGTAGTAGCAGGGTTCCAACCAGGTGGTGGTTGCCCCCATGGGCTTTGTCCGGACGGGCCTGGCCCATAAGGGTTCTGCCCATAGGGATTTTTCCCATAGGGGTTCTGTCCATAAGGATTCTGTCCATAAGGATTTTTTCCATAAGTAGACAGCTGACCCTGGGTCTACCCCCCAGCACTCCATGGATTAGCAACTTGACTTGCAGGTGCAACATACTGTTGCTGATAAATCTGATAAGGGGTGACCTACATTTGTTGATAATTTTGATAAGGGGTGAACTGAGTTTGCCCCTAGGGTTGCTGGTAACCATACGGTTGCTGAGCTCCATACTGAGCCTGGTAAGCAGGCTGTGCCTGGTAAGAAGGTTGGGATTGCAATCCACCTTGCATCTGAAAACCAATTTGAGTCTGGGGCCTAGACGGATGTCCTTGAACAGGTTGAGCTTGGACCATCTGGCCGGAAGGTTGTCCTGGTTGGGTTTGGGATGGACCCGTTTTCCCAGAAGGACGAGCTTGCTGGGTACTACGTTGTCCTTGTGCAACCGAGGGTTGTCGTTGCGGAACAAATGGTTGAGTGGGCTGGACGACCGGTTGACCTTGAGGTTGACTAGCTTGTCCAGAAGGATGACTAGGCTGGGCAGTGGGTTGGCCCTGCTGTACGTAAGGCTGACCCCCTTGCCCAGAAGGGTACCCCTGTTGGACTGCCGGTTGACCTTGTTGAATATAAGTTTGTCCTGCTTGTCCAGAGGGATAACCTTGCTGGACACCAGGTTGACCTTGTTGGATGTAAGGTTGTCCTGGTTGTCCAGATGGGTAACCTTGCTGGGTACCAGGTTGCCCTGGATAACCGGAAGGTTGAGTCAGATAAGTAAAAGATGGACCACCAGCGGCCGAAGGTTGTCCCTGATAGGGTTGTCCTTGTGGGCCCCCAGGTTGTCCTGGGTAAGACTGGCTGTAATATTGCTGCCTTTGGGGGGTTTGCATATAAGACGACTGGCCTTGGTTAGGCGGTCCCTGAAGCTGTGCAGGCATTGCTTGGCCCCCATGGAAAGTGGTGGCGTTCCAAGCAACGGATAATGGTACTGAGGCCTCAACAACAGGTTGAGTAGGCAAGGGTATAGAAGGATAAAGGAATTGACCAGTAGAATTGTAATAATAGAATGGACCTTGCGTGTTCGGATCCTGAACAGCTTTCCCATACTGATCATACGGCCCCCCTCCTGGGACAGGACCAGAAGAGGGTGGTGCACTTTTTGCAGGATGAACAACTTTGGGTGTGTGTGCCGGCTGGCCGCTACTCACTTGACTGTGGGGGGGACCAGCACCAGTAGTCGGAGTTGAAGACGCTGTAACGGCAATAACAATCGGAGTTGAATGTGCTACACAAATAGTTGGATTTGTTGGAACTGAAGTGACGGGTGTACTGTGGACTTGTGAAACAAAAGATCTCGTAGTGGGAGTGATATGGAGGTCCCACATGGTACTCGAAGCAAGGATCCTGGCACTTATATTATCCCTCAACGACTTATAGTGTGAGGGTACCGGAGAAGTAGTCGGGATAGGAGTGTCGATATTCGACAAAACGGGTGTCTCACTCACTCTAGGAGATGTCTCATCCATGTGAGAGGTAGACATTGGAGACGAAACACCAGGAGGGGTAAAAGGAATATCGTCCTCTTCAGGCTCCCAAATGGGGTTCCAATGAATTTCGTAATCCTCGTCGTCTGGAGCACGAGAGTTGATCGGTTGGATACTCAGGATAACAGGAAGAGTATCACTTACAACCGGTACCTCAGGAGCAACGGAAGACAGAGACCCTTGATCACTTGGAACGGGAGACGGGATCGATGGTTCAGCCAGGATGACGAACTTCAAACAAAACCTAAGGGAATCTAACGATATAGGACCCTACTCAAACTAACGCACACAAGATCTAACCAGGTAATGTTAATCGCGACCAAATAAATTTTAAGACGCAAGGACACAACTTGACCTTTTCATGTTTTAAGAGTCGAGAAAAGGACAAAAAGATGACTCTAGTCTCCTTCGAATATTTAATGATCCCGAAGTGACAAATGCTCAGATGAGCCTTTTCGTTTAAGGAGTCTGAAAAGGACCAAAAGTGACTACTCTGGGGAACTAGGCAAATGGGTTTACCAAACAAATCTGTAAAACTGCATATACACCTTGGCAGTCATATGAAAACCAAGGACTTCCCGTACGGCAGTCAATCTTCCCGAATGCTGTGTTCGGTGTGTTACGGCTTGTAAGGCGGCAGACACGGCTTCCTGTGGATAAAGGATGATAACCTAGCGGGGTCTCCCCTATATACTCGACGGTACGTGGGAGCTCAAGTCCGTGCTAGACCACTATCGAGTCACAAAAGGAGGAATCACCTAACCACAATGTGAAACAACAGTTACTAGGTTTAACGACACCGGAGCACGTCTCTAGCCTAGAACTCTAAATAGTGAGCGTTATGTTCCAATGCGTTTTTAAGTTCATTCAGTTCATTTTACGGTTGATCTTTGATTAGGTTTCGATTTCCAGGTCCTACCATATGTAATCTCTCACAATTCCCTAAATGCAAGCTATATGCCAAAGAATATCATTTCGTTCGATGAACACTAACTACAGGAGAGTTGAGAATTTTTCAATCAAACAAAATGACCATAAACAATCAAGAACCAGTCTAATGCAGCTAATGGCAATAAACGAAACTTTTTTTTTTAAGATCACTAATCAATGAAAAGCTCTAATTTCCATTAACTAATTCAACGCAAAAGAGATTGTTTGTTTTCTTTTCAATGGCAAAGTGCATTAAACAAATTTGAGAGATAATAACACCAAGTAAAAGAGACAAATTTCACTCAATGAGAATGCAATCAAATCCCCAAAACACCAATGCGGTCCTTTAAACCAAAAAGAAAATACAAAAACCTCTATGAGCTGTGTGATCTAAGCCCAAACGAAGCCAAGCAAAATCCAAGCGGAAAAGAAGCAAATCACTTGAATAACAATAAAAAGCTTTGACAACCATTGAGCAAGTGCAAAAGAATAATCACAAAGTCGACTAGATGATCAAAGAACCCAAGACTCCTACGGAAGGCTCAATGCACAAAGCCACTATATGCCCTAGGGCTGAAATGTGAAATCGATGGAAAGAGGCAAACACCCGAAGGATGGAGGTTGAAAACCAGTCAAACAAGGATCAAACACACTCCAGTAATTGAAAAAGACGTGGCAAGATACAAATCCAAGCTCAGAGGGCTTGAAAAAAAGCAAACTGGAAAAGTTGACAGGCCTGGCATGACTGTCAGGCTGCAAATCGCACTTTTAAGGGATTGGTGTGGGTTGTCTTTGAGCAACATGCGCCAATTGGTGCGACTGTCAGGCAAAAAAGCGCGCTAATCAAGCTTGCTAGGTCAAAAATAAAAACAAGCAGCCCAGGGCTCGGTTAACAGTATCCAGGCAGACCAGGAAGCAAGAGACAACAAGAAATCCAACCCAGAAAGCTATCTAAGCAATCAAACGAGAGAACCAAAGAGACAAGAATCCCCAGCGGAGTCGCCAATTTGTTGTGGAGGTAAATCCTCTCTGCGGACAGAGACGATCCCTACTAGCCCAGACCGGGTCTAGCAACAATCAAACAATGCTATCATGCAAGTTCCTAATTGCAAATTAAAAGTGGATGATGAGAACCTACTTGGATTCCAACGCTAATATTCATAGAAGAGACGTCGCTCTCGTTCCTTTGCCTCGGCCGGTCACGATCCCCACGATCTCCATGATTGGACACCTGCACATGCAAAGAACAACACAAATACAAGCATAAAATCCAATAGATGCAATTATATATCAGTCAGAAAAGATATAACTCAACATCAATCATAGGACAATGAGAGTGGAACCATAATGATAGTCATCTATTATTGATAAATAACAAAGAAGAATACAACCATAGTTCTGACGTCAAATCCTCCTTTGGCTGGGTAGTCAGCTACACAAGTCTTGCAAAGCTTGTTGGGATGGGGAACAACCCTCTCTCTCTTGGGTGACAAGAATCTCCTCACTTAGATTTGGCCTTATGGGTGCGAAGAAGGCTCTTGCAGCTTCAAACTCTTGAACTCCTGGAATTCTCTATCACTATGCTGGAACTAGCTTGCTCAAGGCATAAAGACAAGCCTTTATAGATAGAGAGGAAAGAGATAGGATCAACCACATTATTCATGGGATTGGCTTTATCACTTAGAAACTTCCATGAAAGGTGGCGAACCACTTCCCTTCTATGGAGATTCGAAGCCAAACCATCCTAACTCAACAAGGATTCAGTTGGTGAATGGGTTAAGGAGAACCTTCGGAAGCTTGTTTCTTAAAAACTTTACCTAATTCGATTGGCGCGAGTGCGACTCTAAGACAGAGCACCAATGGCGCGCCCTCTTTAGAGGATTTCCCCCATTGGCGCGAGCAGTACACCGTGGAACCGCGCCAATGCAAAAAGAGGTCTTTTTATGGGTACTCTCCAGGCGATGTCTTCAAGGCATATGAAGCTCATACTTAGAGGAATATGATGCAAGTAGTTTCAGGTCATGTCACTTCTCACAGGTCCCGGAATGAGTCCTCCAGTGTGCAGGAGAGGGGTAACAGGGACGGTGACAAACGGTGACAAATTACTGTGTAACAATTCTTTTCATCCAACAAGCCTCTATGAGGGTCCCTTAGTTGGTTCGATTTCTCCCATAGAGAAATTTGATAGAATTGTAATTTCTTAAGAAATTTAATCTAAAATAAAGAGACAAAATTCTACTCTACTAATCTGCGAAATGAAATTCACAATTTAGAACAACATGCATAGACATGCAATAATAAAAACCATAAATACAGAGTGATTTCTAGGGGAACCCAACTAGGGAAAACCCCTCAAGCCTCTTTTCATTAATCAAATGAATAGAGAATCTATTACAGTTGCTAGCTCCAGCTCTGAGCTCAATTGACAAAAGAATAACTATTCTCTTTACTCAATGAACAATTCTGGTAACATTTAACCAAATATCAACTCACCTAACCTCCTATTTCCTTGCACAATTCCTAAGGAAATTAGCCTCGATTCTTTAGGAATTTCCTCCAAATTGATTACGTAATTCCCAAGGATAGATCATTGATCGCATGCAACACCTGTACACTCAAGACTATTCTACAACTAAAGTTACACTACCTTGTCATCTCCACTTCAACTAAGGAATTCAAATTCGTTACATGCACTAGCTATTTTGGTCTAATTGATTAGTTAACTAATAGATCTTTGAGTTAGACCGTTGTCCCACTACACAACTATCCTTCATCTGGATCCAACAATAGTTAGAGGTAAGCTAACTAAATACAACTAAAAATAATTGAACTGGATTACTAAAATTTAGCAATCACACATGCATAACTAAATTCCAAGCCCTCTAACTCAAATTTACTGATCTAGCTGAGTGACAAGATCCATGTCACACTAGTTAACTGCCTCCAAGTTGTCCAACTAATGTGAAAATTTGATTTATTCAATTTGACTAAGGCTAAAGTCAAATTGAGCCTTGCTTGCTACATTTTTTCAACACTCCCTCCTAGCAAGAAAAGGATTTTCCACCACCCCTGTCATGCACCTGTGGAATTCAAATTTACCTCTTGATAATGCCTTTTTCAAGATGTTAGCATATTACTCCTATGTTGGAATGTATTTTAGCAACATAAGTCTCCTCTGCACACAATCCTGCAAATGATGATACTACATATCAATGTACTTAGATCTGTCATGAAATACCAGATTCTCAAAGAGATTAATGCAACTATGATTATCACAATATATAATTGTTGGATCCATCTCTTGAATGAATAGTCCCACAAGTATTTTTCTCATCCAGATTGCTTCACATGTTGCTTGACTTACAACCATGTATTCAACCTCTACTAAGCTACATGCCACAAATCTCTACTTATTGTTGTACTAGGAAATAGTCGTGGACCCAACACTGAAGATAGCAACTGATGTACTTTTCCTATCGGATGGAATTCCTGCCCAATATGCATTAGTGAAGCCTTGCATCTTTACTCCCCTTGTCTATCTATACCATAATCCATAATGGGTAGTGCCTTTGAGGTACTATAACACATGATTTTTTGCCTTCCAATATAATTTGGTAGGCCTCACCATAGATTGGCCGAGATGGTTGAATGCATAGCACATGTTGGGTCATTTGTTCAAAAGATACATCAGTGAACCCACAAGCTTCCTGTAGATGGTAGCATTAACTTCCTCACGTGAAGCAACAATTTCCTTCTTCTAGTTTGTATCTAGAGGTGTGTCCATGGGCTTACAACTCTCTGCTTACAACTCTCCATGTGAAATCTCTGAAGTATCATGGTAGCATACTTTCTTTGAGACACAGATAATTCACCATCACCCTGCCATAATTCTATTCCAATGAAGTAATGCATGAGGTACATCTTTCATATCAAATTCCCTTGCAAGATCCTCTTTGAGAGAGTGGGTCAACTTCTCATCACCATTCAATATTAAATAATGGACATACAAAACAAGAATAAGAAACTTACCATCTACCACAATGTGATAGAGGTTCACATTTGCTTCACTTTTGGTGAAGCCCAATCTAATGAGATAATTGTCTATCTAAGTGTACCATGCTCGGGGTGCTTGTTTGAGACCATGCAATTCTATCTTGAGTCTAAACACATGCGAATATCAATCATATGTCTCAAATCCTTCGATATTCTCTATGTAAATTTCCTCCTCAACAACACCGTTGATAAGGGTGGTCTTCACATCCATAAGATGGGTTTTCCAACCCATCTATGTAGCCAAAGCTAGAATGGATCTAATTGAGAAATATCTTGTAGCTGCTGCAAAAGTTTCATCATCATCCACTCCCTCTATCTGAGAGAATCCTTTGGCCACAAATCTGGCCTTTTACTTCTCGATGCTCCCTTCTACTGCATGCTTCACCTTGCGAATCTAGCTCGAACTAATCACTGATTTCCCTTCTGATCTTGGCACCACCTCCCATACATTGTTCTTCATGATGGATTCGTATTCTTCCACCATGGCATCAACCTAAATAGGTTGAGAAACTGCTTCCTCAAAAGAATAAGGCTTTATCTCAATGAGCTATGTCATGAGAGCCATGTAACTAGTGTACCTATAAGGTGACCCCCTCTTCTTGTGTTGTGATGTGGGGGCTCCCACATTCTCCCTTGCATCTTGCAATAATCTATCATCTCGTCTGGTTCTCTTTCACCCCTCTTTGGATGTTTCTGGTTGAGTGTATGTCTCCACTCGGCCTCTTATATACTCCTATGCATGTGGTTGCTCCACAACCTCTTGAATCTCATCCTGAGGCTCATCCTTTGGAGAAAGAATCTCCTACACCAGTAGGATACTCAGCTATCATTCCAGAGAGCATCTCATGGTCTTGTCCTAATCGAACTTGACATCTCTCTGTACAACTATCATCCTCAGCTAAGGAAAATACACCCTGTAATTATGTGGAGTTTTGGTGTATCTTACAAAAAATAAAAATTTTGTTGTAGGCTCAAGTTTCTTCCTTGAATCCTTGGAGACATGACAATAAACTAAAGCTCCAAAAATTCTGAAATGAGACATATCAGGCTTTCTCTTAGAGAAATCTTCCTCCAGTGTGATCATACCAAGTATCATATGAGGACTCTTGTTATGCAAGTAGACTTTGTTGTTGCATGCTTCTGCCCATAGATGTAATGGAAGTCCTTGATCATGCAACATGGCCCTTGCTACTCCCACTATGCTAATTTTCTTCCTCTTAGCCACCCCATTCTGTTGTGGGTTATAGGGTGTTGTTAGTTCTCTTCGAATGCGTTCTTTTGCATAGAAATCCTTGAAGGCAAGTGAAACAAATTCACCTCCATTGTCACTCTTGAGACCCTTCACATTCTCCCCAGTCTCTTTCTCAACTAATTCCTTGAACTCAACAAATTTTGAGAAAACTTCATCCTTCTTCCACATGAAGAAGATCCAACATTTTGAAGAGAAATCATCAATATAAATAACATAGTACTTATGTCTTGCTATGGAACCTATAGAAAATGGTCTAAAAACATCATAGTGGACTCACTTCAATATTAGTTCTGCTTTTCTTTCTCAGTCATGGAAAGTGGATTTGACATATTTCCCCAATGTGCAACCCTTGCAGACATCTTCCTAGTCAAGGGAGTGTTTAGGGAGGCTAGTGGTAATTTTTTGCATGATCTTTAAGGCACCATGGTGTAGCCGACCCAATCTCCTATGCCAGAGTTCTCCAACATCATGGATCAACACTTTCTTATCCTTACTTCCCAATGTAGTGCAATCTCCCACCTCAAGTTTGTATAGTTTCTTCAATTGAACCCTAATTCACTTCACTTGCTCGGTAGATATGTGTCTCAGAAAGGTTTTCCATTTACTAAAAATAACATCATAGCCATGATCCTACAAAAATTCTACAGAGATCAGGTTCTTCCTCATCCATGGTACAAACATAACATCTTTGAGGCGAAGAGGAGAGGCTTTCTCCCTCTTAAAGGTGACAGTGCAAATTCATATAGCACTATACCTCCCATCATCCCCCATTTCGATATGCATCTAGAGATCCTTCTCCTCCAAGTTGCTGAAAAACTCCTTGCACCCTGTCATATGGAACGAGGCACCAGAATCAAGGTACCACGTACTCCCCATAAGAGTGTTGGCCATACATGCTATTAAGGTGAAGTCTAATTTGAATTGTGAAGCCAATGCTTCACCTGCTTCTCCTCTTGAACGCTTCTTGGTAGACTTCCTTCATAGACATTTTGTTGCATTGTGCCTGAACTCATGGTAGTGAAAGCATTTTATCTTACTCAGGTCTTTCTTCTTGCCATTATTTTGGATGGACTAAGGTTTTCTCTAGATCATCTTTTTTTTTCCTTTCTTCCCCTTTCTAACCAATGCAAAATTCTATTCATCCTCAATTTTGGATGATGTCCCATCCTAGTTATTTCTCCTTAACTCTTCTTGTACCAAATTGTACCACAACATTTTCCCAATTCAGTAATGTTTCCCTTCCATTCACAAAGTCATGGTAATTGTGCCAGGATTTTGGGAGGCCTAGAAGCGATAGGCTCACCACTTCATCTTTTGCAACATTCAAACCAACCCCTCCAAGCTCAAACTAAACTTGCGTAAATATAGAGAGGTATTGCGGAATAATATCATTCTTTTGCATCTTAATGTTTCGAAGTTTGTCTTTCAGGTCCAATTTTCTATGGCAATTGTTGTTTTCGAATAGCTCAGTTAGTGCCTTCCACATAGAAAATGGTGTCTCTTTTCCATGGATATTTGAGACTACATGGCCTCGCACACCTTCCAGAAGAATTCTCCTAGTCTTGGAAACATCCTTCTTCCATTGGACTGATTGTTGTGCATCCAATTATGGAGGTTTTGTAATGTCAATTTTAATATATTCTAACACACCATTGTCATAAATCACTACTTCCATTCGATCCTTCTAGTCTACGAAATTTGAGCTACCCTCTAGGGCATACTATTGTCTCAGGCCATTGAAAGACATTCTCCCCATCCTAAAGCAAAAATGTTGCATTGAAGCTACTACTTTGAAATTCTTGAGAGACAAGTTCAAAATATTGGTTCTAATATGAATTAAGAGGCTCTCATACCATGTAGAAATTTGATAGAATTGCTTATGATCAAGAAATTTAATCTAAGATCAAGAGACACAATTCTTCTATGATGATCTATGGAATGGAATTCATGATTTAGAACAACATGCATAGACATGCAATAATAAAAACCACAAATACATAATGATTTCTAGGGGGGCCAACTGGGAAAAACCCCTTAAGCCCATTTGCATTAATCAGATTAATAGAGAATCTATTACAATTGCTAGCTCCATCTTTGAGCTCAACCTATAAAAGAATAATTATTCTCTCTACTCAATGAACAACTATGGCCAACACTTAGCCAAATATCAACTCACCTAGTCTCCTATTTCCTTGTGCAATTCCCAAGGAAATTAGCCCCTATTCATTAGAAATTTCCTCCAAATTGATTGCACTATTCACAAGGATATATCACTGATTGCATGAAACACCTATACACTCAAGACTAGTCTACAATTGGTGTTACACTACCTTGTCATCTTCACTTTAACTAAGGAATTAAAATTCCTTACATGCACTGCTGATTGACTTGTTAACTAAAAAATCTTTGAGTTAGATTGTTGTCCCATTGCACAACTAAACTTCAACTGACTCCAATAATAGTTAGAGGTTAGTTATCTAAATACAACTGAAAATAACTTAACTATATTACTAAAATTTAGGAATTACACATGCATAACTGAACTACAATCCTTATAACTTGACTTTACTAATCTAATTGAGTGACAAGATTCATGTCACACTCGTTAGATACCTCCAAGTTATCCCGTTGATGTAGAAATTTGATTTACTTAATTTGGATAAGGCTAAAGTCAAATTGAGCCTTTCTTGCTACATTTTTTCAACATCCCAAGCTTCATAATTGTCATGTTGATTTGCTACTTTCTCTATGTTTTCACCTCCACCCTTGGAGGAGTTTTTCTTGAATTTCTTTGTACAATGTCTTCCACTATGTATGCGCTTAGGGAATGTGTATGTGCATGTGTGAGAGAAGTCCATGTATGTTCTATCTGTGTTCCACATACGTGTGAATGCCCCTCCTCTTTTCTCCCTACAGATTAATTTCATGCTTGCCTATAGACATGTAAAATTTTAGGGGCTAATATTCGCAGGTGGGCTAATTTTCCATTATTTTTCCACAAAAAAGATTTGCTAATTTCCATTTTTGATAAAAATTATTCGCCCAAATTTTACAATATAAAATTATTTTACCTTAAAAATCGCCAACATTATATAAAGGCTATAGATAAAATCATTATAAATTTGAATAATTTTACAAATATATCAATAAATATTTTATAATTTGCATATTAGGGGCTAGTGAGATTCGCCAATGTTTTTAAAGTTCAAGATAATTTTCTATCCTTAAAATTTTCCCTGCCTATAGACCAATTGTCTTTCTTTTTCCATAGTTGCATGAAGTCAACCCATTCTTAGCTTTACTATTCCATCCTCTTCTTACTTACTGTTGGAGCTAAAAGACACTTGAACGTGTCCTTTCCTCTTTCAGTATGTTCATAGCACAATCAACTCATTTAAAACGAATCCGCTAACCAACACTTATAATTAAAACAACCTATTCCTCAAGCAATCTCCCTCCTCAAGAAATCTAAAATTCGTGTCGTTTTCTATCTACTTTTATTTTATTCCAATTTAATTACAATAGAAAAACATATTAATAAAAAAATCACATAGATTCGAAAATCCCACTTCTCCCCCCCACAACCACAACCACAACCACAACAAAAATAAATAAAATAAAATAAATTAGAAATAAACTCATCCATTAAAAAAAAATACATATGGCATCTCAGCTCTTTCCTCGTGCCCTGAAAAGAAATAATATAGATAGAGTAATTAGGATGATTGCCCAAACTAATCTAGTTTACAATGTTGACGAAATATGATTTATCCCAACCTCATTCCAAGAGACCATCTTACCTCTCATAATTATTTTCCTTTACTAGATATGAGAAAACGCATGAAGAAAATCAAGAAAACAATATCTTTTATCAAATAAATTAAAAGGACTTATCATTTATCTATTATTTTAAATTACATATTATTCATTAACTTTACATACTTCATATTCATAGATCAATTATTTCAAATAATTTATTAATCATAATATTTACAATATTTATATTAACAAGAAATATTCTATAAAAGGGTCACTAGTACACATAGACGGGGGAATTCGATGATATAGATAAAATCAGAAAAACTGTGAGAAGCTAAATATATTTTTTATTTTATTTTTTTTAAATCTCGACAGTCGTCAGACATCTAATGTAATTTACTTTACCGCCGAATATTTGATGTTTGTTTGACATCGCCAAATACCAGAAATGCCAAGTTTTGTTATTGGATGACATAGAATTATGCTATTAATCACTTTTTCACTGAATTTTGAAAGGTTGTAGGTATATTTTGAGGATAATTTTTGAAGAAAATCATCCCTGAAAGATTAGTGAGGAAAATTTTCACATAACATTCTTTAAGGAGGTCATGGAGATATGGGATCGACATCAGGGGCTCTAAAGAATCAAAAAATTTATTTCCCTTGTAAAAGATGCAAGAGTTTGAAGATAAAGAGACTTCTAATAAAAATTGCTAAAAAAACATTGTAGAGCATATGGACACGCTCAAGGTGGGCATGAATATCATCCATTTGTAAGTTATTCATATATCTCTATATTATAGATTGTTTTTGTAAATGTTTATATCTATATTGTATTTTAGATTATATGTCTTTGTATTGTTAATTGTACTGTGTTTGTATTGTAAATGTTTATATTCTTTTAGGATATATTTGACCTATGTTGTCATCCTGATGTGGAGAAATATTATTTGAGTATTATGGTTAGGATCGATTAAGGGGTTAGGTCGAGTTAGGGGTTAATTAGTTTATGGGCTTAGGGATAAGGGGTTATTGTTTAAGGGTTTAAGGGTTTAAGGGTTTAGGGGAATGTGGTTAAGGTGTTATGGGGTTAATGTATGTTTAGGGGGTTAATTAGGACCTAGAGGATTTAGAGGTTAATGAGTTTTTAGAGAGAATTATTAATAAGTTTTTAAAGCATATTATGCACATTTAAAAGATGGACATAGTAAATACCATTTTATAAGAAAGAAGAATACAATTATATAATATATTGTAATACAATTTAATTAGAAAAAATATAAAAATATAAATATCAGTAAAAAAGTAATTAAATAAAAATTTGATTAAAAATAAAATAATTATAAATAAAGATGACGGGATGAAGATAAATAGAGTCCATTTTATTTAGGAAAGATTATAATTAACAAAAAAAACATTTTTTTATGAAAAATATTATATCAAAAAATATAACACTTTATTTAATAAAAAAATTAAATTTATAAATATTTTTATTAGATAAAATAATATCTTTTTGTAAATTTAATTTTCTTATAAAATTACATTTTTTAATAAAAAATTTAATTAGAAAATATTTTCTTACATATAAAACTATAATTATGTCTCTATAATCAAAATGAAGTAATGTGTGACAATTAAAAGCATTGTCAATTTTAACTGTTTCTAGTATGAAAGTAGATTCACATTGATGTTCACAGTTCACTAATGTCTTGAATGTGAATAAAATCTATAAAATATTTGGGAAACAAATATATTGAAAGTGGATAATTATTAAAATTATTTTACCATTTTTTATAACGTTGTTTAATATTTTTTTAAATAAGATAGTTTCAATATCTAGAAAATAATTAATATTATAATGTTTGAGTTTTTATTGTAATTAGTTAATTAATTTTAGTTATGATTTGTTTATAATTCAATGGGTTATGTTTAATATTGGTTAAGTGTTATGAATTCCAAGTAAGAGATTTAGGAATTAAGACTCTTGGGTGTTTACTTAATATTTGATATTATAGATCTAATTAAATGTTTAAAGAAAAGAGAGTTAAAAGCACATTGATTTTTTTGACAATTATAAAAAATAGTAAAAACAAGAAGATGGCATGCCTCTTATACTCCTAGAAGATGGTTAAGAATTTTTTTCTAAAGTCAACCAGAGTTAAAACTAACTAGACAAATAAATGTTTTAGGCAATGTTATAAAATAAAGAGTCAAAAGTTCTAATTGAACCTACAATATATTAATTTCCTATAGTTGATTCATGTGGACAATAAGGAAAAAGGGTAAACAAGATGTAGTTATCATGTAGTTCAACCTAGGAAATGTTCAATCATAAAGCAATTTGGGAAAACTATAAATGATTTGGGTAAAGCATGTAATATTTCCAACTAAAATTTGAGTTCAAAAAGGATGTTAAAACCAACATAAAATGAATTTTCTTTATTAAATTACCCCAAAAAATTAAATTTACATTTCACTTTGATTTTCTTCAATTTATTGATAATTTATGGTAGGGGATACAAATTTATGTTTGGTGTTTTTTTTTTAAATGCAATGCCTGTGGGTTTTATATTTTATAAAATGTTGAGAGACCTAATCAACTCCAGTTACATCATCCAAAAACTTTCAAAATAGAAGTATGAAAGTTTAGAAAGAAAGCTTTCACAATTTCCCATAGTTTAGAATTCCACAAGAGAATCAAATTTAGTACCCTAAAACTGTAAATTCTTTAGACAACTCCTAGAATCATCATAGTCCTCATTTCCCTTTACGATAACATTATTGAATTTGCTATATAACTATGAGTGAGTCACCAACAGTTGTTAACTTTTGTGCCTTTTCTTCTGCTAGTAATCTAAGTCTATTCCATGGAGCCTATAACTTGTCTTAGTTGTTGGTGGCTTCCCCTAGGCCCCGAGAAAATTTTAACTCTTTTTTTTCATTGGGGCATTGGATAAACCCTACCACCTTTTCCACCCTAAATTCCCTCCCACCCTAAATTTATGAGTGATGTTATGTTCCTAACCACAATGTATTTCACTCATACAAGAGACTATTTCTCATTTTTTTAAGGAAAAAATTTTGGGACACAAGCCTTGCACTTGGTGTTTCAAAATGTTTTAGGTGACAATGAACCTTTTAAACCCAAGTGATATAGAGTGAAGAATTATCTATATAAAGTCTCTTTTTGTTATAAGTAAAGGGTCTCATTTGTTTTCAATTATGAGAAAAGGTGAAGTAATATCAAAGTTATAATAGTTCTAGGAAAAAGGTAGATTAATGAAATGTTTCGTAAATCATTAAAGGTTTTTTTTTCCAAATTTATCTTACTTATTATCACTCATGCAAGGTATAAAATTCCATTTTGAATGTCCTTTTAAGTAGGCACAATGTTTTTATTCTGTAACATTCACTTACCACTAAGTACAAAGGAGTGAGTTTTTGACATTTTGATCAAATCAACCAAGTAGTCAAAAATAAAGAATACCCCATTCTGTGTAGAAGGAAAGATTGACCCCGTGCCTTGGTAAAAAAGGGTTTCCTATGAAAAATATTTTTAGTGGGTTCCCTACTTCTTTCTTAAAGAAAAAAGGGGATCCTATCTAATTTTCTTACATAGGTTATTGATTTCGAAGTTTATAAGTGAAAACATATGATAAAAATACAAAATAAAATGATAAAAATCAACAAACACATTGTTTCCTTGATTTTGATCAGCTAGCCTAGACAATATGAGACCGACCTATTTAGGAGAAATGATGAAACAAAAATAGGAAATTAGGTATAAAAGGGTATAGAAATAATAATTATAGAAAAAAAGAAGACCAAACAATAAAGAATAAGATAGAATTATCTTCCTTTTGTACATTCCTAGACCCATATAGCCACCAACTAATTTTAGTAGTAACTTTCATTGTGAGAATACCTTTGATATAAGAATAAAAGTCCACATCCTTTTAGAAATTAATTTTTAATTAAAAAATGATTAAAAATGATAATATAATCCACCCTCCACTTGTCATAACCAAATATTCAAGAGGAGTTGGGGATAAGATACATTTTGTTTGCTTTCCCAGGTCTCATTCTCTTGTCTTATGAAAGCCATTATGAACAATATTGTAGTATTTACCTTGAAGTTTTCCTTCTTGAACTTAATTGGTATTGCTTAGATTCATTCGTATTATTTTGTGAGTCTTTTACTTTGAGTACATTTGTAAAGGTGATGGAATGAAAAGGGTTTGATGATTTTCAATTGATTATTCTTAAATGTTTTCAACATAATCTTAAACATCTTGCTAAATTGCACAAGCTTCATGATTGCATTGATTTATTGTATTTGTTTCTTTCTCTCACCCAAGCTCATGGTTTCTCGATATAGAATACCAACTCCTAAGTACACTTGACCATTGGATGGCCAATAACTTATTAACCCCTAAGGCCTTAGCCATTGAGCCCTTTTAAACCCCAAAACCATTAAGTACCCCTATCCTTGGCCCCTAATTATCCCATATTAAACCCTAACCCCTAACGATCGAACCACTGACACATTATCCCCTAACCCCTCAATTCTCAACCCCTTGTAAATTAAATCATTTTCCCAAGTTAGGTTGGGGAACGTTTCCATCCTCTTAAAAATTCTTGTCTCCAAGTAAAATAATAAAAGAATATGAAATTATAATGATGAATTAAAAATAAGATCAATATGTTTTTTATTATGGTTGTGACTATATATCTCAAAAAGTGTCCCTCTTCGTATATGTCAAGAAAATTAACATCTTTCCTGATTTTTTCAACATATTCTTAAATATCTTGATAAATTTCACAAACATCATCATTACTTTGTTGTCTTTGTTTCTTTCTCTCATCTAAGTTGTCTTTGTCTTTGTTTTTGTTTCCTTTTTTTCTATATTATATTTGTAAATGTTTGTACTATCATTTAAATATTTTCAATATATACTAATATTACTTTACTTATTGTAATTATATAGTATGCCCCCCCAGGGAATTGCTTGATGAGGAAGAGGTCATTGTAGTACAAGCTCCTGTTCAAGAACATGAATAGAATATTGAGGATCAAGCTAATGATCCTATGGAAGAAGATAATGATGTTGATAACACAGTTTAAGAAGATGGGACAAATAGATTGATCCAGGAGACATTTAATAATCTTGGAATAGATGATGATGGAAACTGGTATGATGGTGCTTATGATATACCTATACTTGAGAGGGAAATTAAACCTCTTTATGAAGGCTTAGAAACATCTCTTCTCTCTACTATATTGTTCCTAGTCAACTTAACACTACAAGGAAAATACCTTCTAGCAAAGGTTTTTGTGGAAGCCCCTATAAAAATAGCCCAAAAATCTGTTTGTAGTGGAGGTGGGCAGATGGATGTTTTTTTGACAGTGCATCTACAATATACAAATGCATCGATGCTTTACTATACATATAAGCACCGGTTCTGAATAGAACAAGGTGCACTATCACAGATTTATTTAAAAAAAAAGGTGTATTAAATAATAGAGCACCAGTGTGTATACTACTCGATAACACTGGAAAAGGGTTAAATTTACAAAAATGTCAGTCGTAAAATTATTTTTTCTTAGTCCCATGATATACTATGATGACGACTCGGTGCTAAACCAGTAATATAACCGCACACCGGTGCTTGAATAATTGATAACATCAAATAAAGGTTAAAATTTAAAATTGTCGGTGTTATATACACCTGCAACATCGGTGCATACTTAGAAGGAGCGATGCTATAGTTTTTAATTTTCAAAAAATGAGGTGCTATATTCCAACAAAGCATTGAGTTGTTCATGTATTAAAATGCCCCAGTGCATATTCAAAAGAGCATCGCTAGGCATTTTTTAATTTAAAAAAAATGCATCGCTATAGTCCAACAAAGCACCATTGTGGTACATGTATTTAAATTCCCCAGGATGTCTTAACAAAAGAACCACTATAATGTTTTTAATTTAAAAAATAAAAGTGGTGTTATTAAATATTTGATGTACTGGTGCATTTATAATAATGCACCAAAAGAGGGTTAAATAAAAAAAACCTCCTGTTCGTAAATTCCATTTTTACCATCTACAATATTATAGAGATTTGAAGCATTTGTGCCACTCTTTCCTCATCCAAGATCCCTGAGATCGATGCTTCTCTTGCTCACCATTCTTCTATACCATGCTTAGTGTGTGGCTTTCCAATTTTCTCAAATAGTGGCGAAACTTGTTTTTCTCAATTACGTGTCAACAATGCCTCCCTAATAACCAAATGTCCAAGTAATGTCTTTGTTTTGTTGGAAACTAGATCACTATCGAGAGGGGGAGGGTGAATCAATAGTGAAGGCACTTATAAATTTTTCTCCAAATGATTATTCTTTAATCATGCATAAACTGAAACAAAAAAGCATAGATCAAAGCATCAAATATAAACATGAAACCATGAAATAAATCAACATAATGAACATAGAAAGTTTTGGTGGAAAACCCTCTCCAAGGAAAAAAAACACCCATTACTGTTGCGCTGCTCAAATATTTTTTTTATTTTAAGCAAATTCTTTACATAGAGATTCAGCTGGCTATTGTCAAATGGAGATCTCTTTGTGTAGGTTTCAACCCCGTACAAAAATTACCTACATGCAAATTATAAAACACATAAAATAAATAATGCGAGAGCAGAACACATAAAAAACATATACACAGAGATTTTCCCCTGGATCCCAAAACCGAGACTACTAGCTTGATTTTTCATTATGTTCCTTTCAATGTTATAATACATATTTATACATGCTGAAGCATCCAATACCATGGACCGAAAACCATCGCGTCCAAAAAACATGTGCGAAAATCATGCACAAAACCATAGGTGGGTTTGCGCAACCTAACATAGGGTCCAAAACCAAAATTTTCCGAGGCGCTGCTCCGGACCCCATAAAGTGGGGTTACGGGTGCCCCTCAAACCCCCTGTTAACTACATGGAAAGAATATAACACAACCCAACATTCTCTCATTTGTTGTTTTCTTTCCACTAGGGGCCACAAGAGAGCTTAGACATTTTTCTAGCCCTGAAATGCCGATTGTCTCTCTACACCAAGAGAACTTCTCAAAGCTCACAAATTTTGTCAATGCATCTGCATTATTCTTCAAAGTGTCCACCTTTACTAGCAACACCTTTTTGTCTTCTATCATATCCCTCACAAAGTGATACTGAACATCAATGTGCTTTGTCTTTGAATGATATGCGGGTTCTTTGCCAAGAAAATTGCACTTTGGCTATCACAGTCTATCCTTATAGCTTCCTGTACTAGCCCCATACTTGAACACAATCTCTGCAACCAAACTACTTCCTTGCTTGCATGAGTAGCTGCCATGTATTCTGCCTCTGTAGTTGATAGTGCCACTACATATTGTTTCTTACTCATCCAACTGACTGCACCTCCAAATAGGTTAAACACATACCCACTTGTAGATCTTCTCTGATCTAGATCTCCAGCCCATTCTGCATCAACAAAGCCATGAATATCCAACACTCTGTCCAATCCTGGTCTTCCTTTGTAGCACAAACCATAAACACTAGTTGCACGCAAATGCCTGAAAACCCGCTTCACTACTGTCCAGTGCTCCTTCCCTGGTTTTGACATAAACCTGCTCAATACTCCCATTGCATGTGCAATGTCTGGTCTAGTAAAAACCATTGCATCCATCAGGCTACCGACTACACTTGCATATGGAACACGGGACATGTCCTCTTCCTTTTCTTGTGTCTTGGGACATTGTTCAGTAGATAACCTCACACCTACAGGAATAGGAACCTTCACCGGTTTACTACCCTGCATATCAAACCTCAGCAATATTGTCTAGACATAGTACCTCTGGTTTAACCAAAGCTTCCTCTTGGCCTAATCTCTTTTAATTTCCATGCCCAAAATATAGTTTGCAGCACCAAGATCTTTCATGTCGAATTTGGAGGACAATTGGGTCTTCAAATCTTGGATAACTTCTTTGTCATTTGCAACCAACAACATATCATCCACATACAAGACTAGATAAATAACACGGTCACCAATTAATTTAAAATACACACAGTGATCTGCTTTGCTTCTACTGAAGCCAAGTCCCCGTATGAATGTATCAAATTTCTATACCACATCCTTGGTGATTGTTTTAACCCATATAGAGACTTCTTTAACTTACATACTAGTTCTTTCTTACCCTTCACTGCAAAGCCTTCAGGTTGCTTTATGTAGATCTCCTCTTCCAGATCCCCGTGAAGAAATGCTATCTTCACATCCATCTATTCTACCTCAAAATCAAAAGCAGCAACAACAGATAAAAGTAATCTAATAGAAGTTACCTTGGCAACAGGAGAAAAAATATCACCAAAATCATTTCCCGACACCTGGGAATAACCTTTTGCTACCAACCGAGCTTTGTATTTCTCGACCTTTCCTTCTGCATTTGTCTTCCTCTTGAACACCCATTTGCTGCCAATGGGTTTCCTTCCAGCTAGAAACTCCACCAAATCCCAAGCCTCATTTTTGTGCAAAGATGCCATTTCATCAACCATGGCCTCTTTCCAGAGTTTTCCATCCTCTGAATCCACTGCTTCCTTCACAGTTCTGGTATCATCATCAGTAACAGACAAAGCAAAATTTGAACAGAAGGCAGATGGACTATACCTTTCTGGCTGCCTTCTTTCTCGAACTGATCTTCTCACAGCTGGAGTTTTTGGCTCTTCATCTTCTAATTCCTCCTCTGTTGTAGAGTCTGATTCTTCCTCCTTTAGCTCAAACTCTATCTTCTCAGGTTCCTTTGGTTGGAATTCATGTTTAATAACATCTTTCACCTCTCTGAACACCACATCTCGGCTATACACAACCTTCCTTGTTACTGGGTTCCAAAGCTTATAACCCTTTAAACTATCTTTATACCCAATAAAGATGCACTTTTCAGATTTACTATCCAACTTGGTTCGTTTCTCCTTTGGAACATGTACATATGCATCACTTTCCAAATACTCTTATATGTGAAAGAGAGGGTTTCTTACGAGTCCATACCTCTTATGGAGTCTTATCCTCCAATGCTGATGAAGGTGACTTGTTGACCAGGTAACATGCAGTATCCACCGCCTCTGCCTAGAATTCTTGTCCTAACCTAGAACCACTGAGCATGCTTCTTGCCCTTTCCATCAACGTCTTGTTCATTCTTTCTGCAACTCCATTTTGCTGAGGTGTATATGGAGTAGTCTTCTGCCATTTTATACCACACTTCTTGCAGAATTCTTCAAATTCCTTACTACAAAACTCTCCACCATTATCTGTCCTCAGCACCTTTATCTTCTTCTCTGTCTAGTTTTCCACTAGAGCCTTAAATTCTTTAAACTTGTTAAAGACTTTAGATTTCTTCTTAAGGAAATATATCCATGTATTCCTTGAGAAGTCATCTATAAATGATACATAGTACACAGACTTACCCAATGATGGAACCTTCACAGGTCCAAACACATCACTGTGCACAACCTCTAATATATGTTTTGCCCTCTTACCACTAGAGGGGAAACTCACCCAATTTTTCTTCCCGTATACAAAATTTTCACAAAAATCAAAATCCAAAGAGCTATTACTCATACCTTCTACCATACCTTTACCATGAAGTATTTGAAGGTGCTTATCTCCAATATGTCCAAGCCTTTGATGCCACAACATGGTCTTTTTTCCAGATACCACTAGATTTTCTACTTCACTTTCAGGAACAACGGAACTGTTGCACCCATCAACAACAATGCTACCTTGCAGCTTATACAGAGTTCCAATTAGAACTCCCCGCATCAATACCAATGCTCCCCGAACCATCTTGCAGGTATCCTTCTCGAACACTATTTTTACACTTGCATCATCCAACTTGCTAATAGAAATAAGATTTCTAGCTAATGCGGCAATATGTGGAACACCTGGAAGTGTTCTAACCCTTCCACCTTGCAGCTTCAACTTTACTTTTCCACGACCAATGATTCTAGCCTTCGTGCCATCCCCCAAGAAGACATCACCACCATCATATTTCTCATACTCACAGAACCACTCTCTATGGGGATTGAAGTGAAAGGATGACCTGAGTCAATCAACCATGCCTCATGATCTACATGTGTACTTGAAGAAGCCAAGTACACATCCCCACCTTCTTCTGAGGTGGTTTTCGCCTTTGCGGAAGGAGCCTCATCAGATCCCTTTCCTTTGTCAGGAGCTTTAGATTTAGAGTCCCTTTTGAAGTGGCCTTCCTTTCCGCATTTCCAGCACGCCACCTTTATGGGTTTTCCTGGAAATTTAGATCTCCCTCTAGGTTTAGATCTCCCACTCGATGACTTATTTTTGTTTCTATTCTGGGACCGTCCTCGTACAGACAAGGCATCACCATTTTGGCTCTCCATATTTTTTTGTCTCATCTCCTCCGTCACCAAGGCTGAGACTATTTCATCAAACTACAAGGCATTTGCATTGCTACCTATTGCAATAACCAAACTATCCCACGAATCTGGTAGAGAACACAATAAAATGATGCACTTATCTTCATTTGAAATTTAAATATCAACAGATGCTAACTGACTTACCACAGTATTAAATGCATTTAGACACTCTGTCATTGAGTCTCCATCTTTCATCCTCAGGTTATACAGCTTTTTCCGCAGGAACAATTTATTCACCAGAGACTTAGATTGGTACCAAGTCCCTAACTTGTCCCACAAAGCCTTTGCTGTAGCTTCCCCTGATACATTCAACAATATTGAATCTGAGACACACAATCGTATTGTGCTTTTTTCCTTCCGATCCAACTTCTTCCATTCTTCATCAGACACTCCCGTTGGTTTAGTAACCAGATATACTGCAATCCACTGATCTTTATCCACCAATAGATCCTCCATCTTGAGTTTCCACAACTCAAAACTTTGACCATTAAATTTCTCGATCTATATCTTTCCACTGCTCGCCATCTTCTTTCACCACTAGAATCGATCTCGCAGATCTCCCACTGAACAGGATCTACCACAGGCCCGAGTGAAACCCCTCAGCAACGAAGGCGTCCCCTTGAAGCCAAAGATGCTCTGATACTAAATGTAGGTTTTAACCCCGTACAAAAATTACCTGCATAAAAATTCTAAAACACAGAAAATAAATAATGCAAGAGCAGAACACATAAAACACATATACAAAGAGATTTTCCCCTGGATCCCAGAACTAGGACTACTAGCTTGATTTTTCATTATGTTCCTTTCAATGTTATAATACATATTTATACATGCCGAAGCATCCAATACCATGGACCGAAAACCATCGCGTCCAAAAAACATGTGCAAAAATCATGCACAAAACCATAGGTGGGTCCACCCAACCTAACATAGGGTCCAAAACCAAAATTTTTCGGGGCGCTGCCCTGGACCCCATAAAGTGGGGTTACGGGTGCCCCTCAAACCCCCTGTTAACTACGTGCAAAGAATATAACACAAACCAACACTTTGTTAGGTCCATATAATAGTAGTGATTCCCCCATTACTATTGTAATTGTAGCCCTTACTATTATTATTGTGCCCCTATTATCCTCATATTGTTATTAGTGTTCCACATAGAAGCCCACTATTATTATTGTTGTGCCCTTATATTATTATTTTTATGTCGGCTTTGATTATGTTGTGACCCCTTAGACTCCTATTTATAGAAAGGAGGTTTAGTCATTTGTATCATCCAAGAATTGTTCATTTGTGTAATGTAAAGGAGGTTTCCCCCTCAAAGAGGCTTATTTTGAAGTTGTTGATCTATCTTTTCTATCTTTTTTGGAGCTGGTTCATAACATTTGGTATAAGAGCTTTGTATTCTAGGGTTTCACTGCTCCAAATAGGTCATCATGGAATTTTCAGTATAACATTTTTTCTGCGATGTTTCAGAAGCTAAAGAAAACCCATTTGATCCAAAATATCGATGGTCCTCGGGTCTAAATTTCAGATCTTGTTTCTTTATATTTTCGGAGATATGATCTAAGGAAGTTAGTGTTTTTGCAGGCTCCGGAATTACATCTGAAACAGGTGACCTAGGGACAATCGTCATAACTTTCTCTCTGAGTATCAGATTGAAATTTTGTCAGAAGTTACAAAAAGAGGATGGACTGTAGTTTTCTTTGCATCGTTTTCAGGTATGAAGGTTGAAATAGTGACACATGGAACTTAGTAAATGTTTTCTCTACTAAAACAGTGTATAATCAGGTCATCTAGGGATATTGGGCATAACTCGTTCTTGGAGAATCCAATTTCAATCAGATTGGTGGCGTTGGAAAGAGGAATTAGAGGGATACCACAGTTTGAAATTTTAGACCTTGGAGATTCGAAATTTTAGAGGTTCATCAGATTCAATATCGAGCTCCTACAAAGTGAAAAACGGTGTGTAATTTTTTTAAACTTTTTGCATAAGTTTGGTTTGAAAAAATAGTTTGAAGGAATTCAAAGGGCATAGTGAAGAATAATTATCATTAATTGATGCCCCAAATAAAGAAAATGGAAACACCTAGTAAGAAACCTGAAGGCTCTAGCATGACTCATGAAGAAGAGGAAGAAATGCAACATGATATATAAAAATTATGAGACCAAGTGCAATAAAATTCACTCTCACAAAAAGTAACAGAAGCTAATATGGATGGTTTAAAGAAAGTGTTGGCTTAGTGGGGCCTGACCCAGGTTCAGAGATGATTTAGCCAAGCAAATCCCAGTACTACTAGCCCTTTCAGTAACAGTCCATAGAGCGTGGATTGAGGTCTCACCTGAAGTAGTATGGGAGGGTGCTAGAACTAGTTTCCGCACCCTGGGGATGTCTGATATGTTGGGATTGGTACGTGGTCCAAACTTCATGCTCACTGTGCTACGCGCACCAGTGGGCACATCGCGGCCTGCGATGTTGTCTTCGCACAGCCCTACTCGGGGCGTGACCCGTATAATACCCAAAACTCTTTCTACTTAACTGATTACTTAACTTGTGTGTGTAAGATTTATGGTTATTACAACATATTCAATAATTATATTAGAGCGCATGATACATAAACCAATAAAAACATAAAGAAGATAATGCACATCAAATACACAGAATTAGGAATCAACTTCTCTTTTATTAATCTTCAATATCGCTTACAAACTCGACACTGCCCTATGCACACAGCTACAGGGGTTCGTGCACTTAGCTGTGGACTCTACTAGGCCTCTGCTCACTTAGTTGTAGAGCCTCTTCCTACTACTACAACCCAATACACTTAGAATCCTCTTCTAAACCCGAACTATTTCTTCGCTACCTTCTCTATATTCAACTGTCTTTACAACTTAGAGCCTTGCTCTATTTATACAATCCCATGGTCTCCAGACCATGAGTAGGTCGACCTGACTTTACATTACATTACATTAATTTGCGGCGGACAACCCTATGACTTAACCTATACTTTGCGCTCTGTGCCCACAATTCGTGGAGTCTTACAAAACCTTTAACCAAAACTTGGGCTTTGAGCCCAAAAACCTATTATGGGGGGATTCCATGCCCAACAGGCCCCCAGAACAATCATCGTGACTCCTCCCGAGTCACTTTGCTGGTGTGGTGATCTTGGCACGGAGCCCCTCCAACCGATCCTACACTGCGCAGAGGTCCGCAACGCACTGTTCTGCAATCTGCTGGATCTGCTCCACTCTTTTGGCCAAAGTCTTGCTATTAGGGGCAAATCACTGTCTTAAGGCATGCATCACCTTCATCTGTGAGCTTTCCTTTGATGTCTATATTTATGAGGAAGGCCTCATCAATCCAAGGCTGGATACGCACTTTAAGGACTGCCTCTTTCTACCGCACGACATCCACTTGTTCCTTCAATGCCTTTGCCTGCTGTAGCTTCGCAAGTCGTTGGGTCAGGACAATTGTCTATGTCATTTCTGCACATTGTCATACTGCACTTGAAGCTCCCGCACCTCCGTTTACAAGCGTTGTATGTTGGGGTCCTCCTGTAATGAAGTGAGAACCGCAAAGGATTCTTCCAACACAGCGGTGCAGTTCTGTACTGCCTGTCTTATTTCCTCCAGCCCTTTTTGAATAGAGCTAGCATGATGTTCCCTAACTTTCGGGGGCATAGAGGGTTGCGTCTTTAATCGCAGCTCGGCAATATGAAGTTTGAGGTCTAGTTGTACCCTCTTTGCTTCCTCCTTTGCCTTGCGGAATCCATTAGCTAATTTATGGAATTGGTAGATCTGTCATGATTTCTAGCTCTAGAACACGACAACATGCTTCCTCTATCATTTTCTCCAGCTACTGATTCTTCACAAGCACTTCATCGCACTGTAGAATAAGCTGCTCAATGTTGATTCTCTGTTCGCTGAGCATCTGTACTGTGCATCATTCCCTAGCGCGGAGTTTGGTTGTTGCTCCATCCTGCAGTTGATATAATGTATCCCGCAGAAGGGAAACCAAGTTTAGGCCAAGTCACTTGATCCTGCCCACCATGGCTCTGTCCTCCTCACTTTCCGCTATTAATGCTCCTTCTGGCAGCACTATGGTGTTGGCCATTTTTGCGCGTAGTAGCTGCTCCATTGCTGATGTACCTGTGGTGACATATGGGGCCATTGTTCCTGTTTGTGGGGGTTGCACCTATAGTTCCTGTAACTATGCTCTTAGTGCCCCAACACAGTGTTCTACTCTGTCATCACCTCTTGGAGCACGTCCTTAGTGACATCATGAATTGTTTCGTCGATGTCAAAAATATCACCTTTGGTAAGTGTGATTGGTTCGATAGACGTCTTCGATGCCTTAACCTTCTTTCTAGGGACCGGTTTATCAGGGACGTGTGACCGTTTCAACTGTTTCAAGGTGGTTTCTAGGTCCACGCGCTCTTCGGCCAGGTCCATGTCCTCAGCCCCCTGCACTATGGAAATGTCTTAGCCCTCCTCAACCTCTTCTGTTGGTGTTGTTGTTGTTTTTGCTGTCTACATTGTTGTTGTTGCATCGGCTGGCTTCTGCTGTGCGGCTGCGTCTACTGCTACTTTTTCCTGGTGCCTCTTTTTGGCCAGTTACATGATGCACAGCTTGGTGTCCTTCTTCCTTTGCTGAGTTGTGGCCCTTTCCATTCCTGTCAAGTTTGGGGCGCACCACTCCAGAGGCCATGTTTCCAGCACTGTGAAGATGACATCGTCAGTAGCAATGAACGGGAGCTTCATGCCAGATCTTTCTGCGCTCGGACATAAATGTTGTGCATGTCTACTTTAAACTCTGCAAAGTGGCATACACTGTGGGAGACAACCGTGGTCTTCTATTGATCCACATCTGGATGCTTGCCTCCATCAGCACCCAAAAAACCTTGGTTTCACGAATCCGCTTCGCGTCCTTAGTGGCCCAGAGCGGAGTGTACTTTGCGGTCTCAGGTAGGTCCTGATCGATGTTCGGGAACTGGCTATCTTCCAGTAGTTCGCCTGCTACCAAAAATATGGATAAGAGAAACCATGCGTAGTGGAAGAGATTACCCTACTCTTGGGCCTCCTTTCAGTTTGTCAAAAACTCCTCACAGAAGAACTCAACCCAGTTGAACTAGACCCCCTCTGCGCACTGTTCAGCTAGCACAACCATAGGCATTGGTCCTTCATCGGCACGGCACGTCCACATTAATTTTCCGCACAGGAGTTGGGTGGTGACGCACACCCCTTTGTCCTTGATACTCGCAATTGCATAGCATCTCTTATTCTTTTCTAGCTTGTATTTAGTTTTCATGGCTTCTGCGAGAGCCAAATCACTGCTTTTACCTGCCATCATCGCGGCATCCTTTCCCTTACAGGGAAGTCGAGAAATTTGGTGAATGAGAGCAGCCGTGATGGGAATAGGATCCTCTAGACATATATACCCATCATGCACCAGGCACAACAATTGCCTGATGACGAAAATGGTGATGGGCGCATGGTGGAAGTGGGGTATCCATTGTAGATGAAGTAACCTAGCCTTCTCCACACTGTGTAGCCATTTTCGCGACTCCAACATGATTATTGGCCCCTTCGAATTTTTTTCATCAAGCTCTTCGTCGCTAGGTGTGGGAACTTCTCGCTATCCGCAAGGTCCCAATCTTTGAATTTCAGGGTAGGCACCCAGCCTAGGAGCGAACCTTCAAAAGTAATTATGTTGAGGCGAAGCAGGGTCTGGAGCACATTCTTCATGGCCTCCAGGTCTTTGGGCACCCTATCTTTCCCTTTCCATGGAGGGACGTACGTGGGTAACTTCACTACAGAGGGCATTGGTGGGATTTCCTCCTCCACGTCTTCTTGCTCCTCTATTTGATCAATTAGAGCCTATAAGTCCTCCTCTTCTTCATCTGATTCATGGCCTTTCCATTTTCTTCCATGAATATCCTACTGAACCGCAGGTTTCTTGGGGACATGCAGACTAGTCTCATAGTTTGTTTATCTTTCTTCAGTCGTGGTGTCTATGGTGATTTAGGAACTTTTGGCACAACCGTCGCATCTCTGGGATCGTCATGGACCATATGGGGCGGCGCAGCCTTGCCAGTGGTATCTTCAGCAAATCTCACACTTGTCTTGGTAGCAGTCATCATGTTTGCATGGGATATGTTCTATCGCGTACTCAAAGATGGTAATATTTCTCGATGCTTAATACTCTAAAACTATTCAAATCTCAAACAACCAAGTGTTGTTGCATGGCTAGCCCTTGGAGTTTTATAGCATATTTTGAATTTGAGTTCGACCATTCCCCTCACTTCTGAGTCATTAATGCATCCTTGGCGGTAGATCGTACCAAATCTAGCTCTTAATTTGTGTCTTAATTTCCCACTGCCCGCTCCCTTTTGCCTTAAATTGGACATCTTGTCATGAATAGTGATGGCAATGGTTACTTCCTAGTTTATCCACACGGCAGCGCAGCCCCCCATGCGTGGGCACGACCCTTATGATATGTTGATCCAGCACGCAACCCCCTTATCACGAAGCTCCAACACAGACTCTTTTATAATCCTACGCTCTCTTTCAACTGCCTGGAGCATTGAGACTAGGCTCCCTACAGCTAGTTAGGTGGTCGCACCACCTATGCGAGACTTCAATTCACCTTCCAGTCTAGCCCACGAGCACTCCTCAATTATCCTCGCGACAGTCAGCGCCACGCGTTCTACCTTATGCAGTGCCCTCCCCTGGTTACTACAGTTGGTAAGGTGCAGTCGCATCCATGGTAGTAGAGTCATAAATTCTCAGCGACAATCTTCTAATGCAGTGGTATTGTTGTCCGTATCTTGCCTTTTCGTCCTTGGTTTATCGACGAGACATGCTTACGCGATCACGTTTTCCAGTTTTTGGATCTCAGTGTCCATCGACATGCTTTTCTTGCTCAATCATACCCGATCTTCTTTGAGTTCACGAAGTATAAGGTTCCCTCGCCGAATGGCTTCCTGAACCCTTATATGTTTGTCCTTGCGTAGCCATGTGATTCCTTCGTCTTGGTCTTTGCGCACTGTCATAACTACAAGAGCTATTACGTGTGGATTCCTTTTGGTACTCCCTTCAGAAATTTTGGTTTCTACTCTGTCTCGCACCTTTGGAATCATCTCCGCGCTCAGGTTTTTGCACATGGTCCTATAGGCCCATCGAAATGCTGGCACACGCAGGTCCCATTCAGTCCATCTTGCTTGGTGAACCTTGTCCAGTACTCTGCACATCCTATGGAATGCCTCATCGTGGAGAATTGGTAACACGTGTCGCCTTTCCTGCTGTTGTGGTTTGTTCTGATTCTCTAGGTTGGGGGTGGTATGCGCTTGTGCAGACTGTACAACATATGTCTGTACCCATCGGGAAAGTTGTTTCGCCCCAGCTGATTGGCTTTTGTTCGAAGCTATGGTTTTCCAAAATGTAGGCGCATCATGCTTCTGCATCCGCGCCAGTCTTCAAAATTTCCTTGATGCATACCCCACCATTGTGCGGGTGTTGCCCGCAGTTCCCAATTTAGCGCATCGAACCACTGCTGTTTTGGTACTGCACTTTTGAATTTTCTTAGAAATTCATCCACCACTGACAATCCATCATATGTTGGCAACTCCCTTGCCTTTGTTGTTCTGCAACGCAATGACCTGATCATCATGTTGCAATTCAACATTGTTACTTCGGGCAGCCTATTCTACCATCGCTCTATCTCTTCGTTTGAATTGGAAGTGCAAGAGCTTCCATGCTCCCATGAAATCCTTCCATCTGCAGCTGGATTCACCCAATCCTCTCCTTACGCAGTTATCTTTTAAATACAGTCAAGATCATCATCACTATTGTCGTGTTCAGTGTATCGCGCTCCTTTGGCTGGATCTCGCAGTACTACTACGTGTAGTGACTTTTTTTGGAAGGTCATTTTGTGCTTCTTCAAATTTATGACTCCGTTCATATCGGTAGCCCAGTCTATTCCTAGTAGCGTGGGATATGGATTGTTGTCATCGACAATCTCTATCACATCAAAATCTGCCTGCATGCTCGCACCTTCAATATCGACTATCACCTCTTGCAATATTCCCATGGGAAAAATCCTCTGTTGGTTTGCCATTCATAATTGAATAGGGCACCATTGTAACACAGGTTTGCCCATGCGTTCCCATGTTTTCTTTGGTAATACATTCGCATCTGAACCCAAATATAGGATTACTTGATCCATTTCATACTCACCAATCTGCGCAGTCAACCTCATTTCCCGTCCAGTGAGCAACGCATGATTTCCAAGTTTTCGGACCATGCGTGATTCTCCTAAGCCTGCACACCTAGTGATAAGTTCTTGTAGCCCTTTGACTGCCTTGTTGTCACGTAGAAGTTTCATGCATGTCTCCAGAAAGGTAGTGAGCATTGAAGGATCCATCCCTAGTTCCAGTTGATCCTTACTACCTGAAGTGGAGGCCTCCATGAAGATCTTCTTAGCTTCCATGAATGTCTCCTTTGCATGTTCTAAGTCAAACTCAGGTTCCTTTGTAGGAGCCTTGTGAACCCACACGCTCTCTACTAGCTACTTTCCTTTATCATCTCCTGTGGCCATACCACTCCTGAGCATCATGTTTAAATTTGGGTCTTCTTTGTGTGGTTCAGACCTCATCATTTGTAAATTCTGGGTTAGAGGGGGCTGGAGTACCCCCTTTTCGTGCATCTTTACTATCAGCGAAGGGCAATCTTCTGCCTCATGATCAAAATGATTACAATACCAACATGGAATTCTAGTTGGGTTTGTACAATCGCGGGCATAATGCCCTGGCCCTCGGCAATTGTAACAAATTATCTGTCCGCGACCCCTTCCTGGTCCCATTGCACCTCGACCTCGACCACGCCCCTGAAACCCAGTGCGCGTGATCCTTGCATTTGGGTTGAGGGCTCGCATTTTGGTCTGTATCCTGTAGGTAGGAGTTCGATCCATCATTAGCTCATAGCTTCGGTAGGTGCATTCATCGTGGCCTACCGACCTACAAAAATTACAAAAAATTGCTGGGACGTCTGCGTATACTTCTACAACAGTTGAAAATTATCCATGGTATGTTTTCCTCTTATCTCGTAGATGGCGCACCATAATGCAGATGCTGCGTTCGGCCCTACTTATGCCTCCAGTCTTAATGGCATTGGCCCTCCCCTTGCCAAGTAGTTCATGAACACTGGACAGTGGTCCTTGTCGTGGCCTTGGCCTTTCCATTTTATGCACCATACTTCCTCGCGCACCTCCGGTCGAGCTGTCCTGTCCTGTTTCAAACTTTGCATCTCTAGAAACAGATTATGTAGTTGCGCATGGATTTGTTAGACTCCCAACCCAGGGTCTTGTATAAGGGTCTCATGTAATCTCATTGCCATCTCCAATGCTTCGACCTGGGTGGAAAGTTTTTTCTGTGACAGCGCCATTCTTAAGTGTGGCGTAAGTGAGGCCACAAACCATGCACGATGTTGTGCATCTGTTAATGTCATATTGGCTTCACGGATCATACTCTTCAGCATTTGGTCTAGATCCTAGGGGGTATCGCTTGGTAGCATTGCGATCTCCTTAAACCCGATGATTGATTGTGTTTCTCACTTTGGCCTGGTAAATTCCCTATTCAGCGTGGTCTGGATCTCTACAATTCTTGCGTTCGGGTGATCATTAGAATGCTTGATATACCACATTAATGCGCGATCTTGTAGCACTCTCACCAGCGTATCCTTTTCAATATTATCATCCATGACACCCTGTGCTTCCCATACTGCTCTTACCACGAACCAGAATTGGTTCGGATCTTCATTCCCTACTCCTCTGAACACCAGCAATTTGATCGCACTCGCTATACTGAACTGTGGTGGTGGTGGAGGTGGAGTGGGTGGAGATGGAGGTGAGGAGGGTGAAATGGGTGGTAGTGTGGGTGGAGGTGGTAAACGTGGAATTATTTATATTATCATATTGACTGTGCTTCTTGGAGAGACTTTCGCGAGCTCCTCCTCGCTTTCCCACGAGGGAGAAATAAGGGACTGTTTTCCAACTCCTCAATACTTCCTCTTCTGTAGATCTTTCCGCTTCGCGTAGTCCCAAACATTAATTTATTCGCATAACCCTCTTTTCACACAATAGTATCTTAATCCAAGTGTTCAAATATTTAATATGCTTACCTCATAGTCCCTTAAAAAAACGTCACTATGCCTCGATGTAGCTGATGTCGTGTCTATCGCGAACTCAGTAATAAATCCTCTTATTATTCGGTTGAGCCAGTGGTCCAAAGCTCACGCTATCTCATCTTCTGACGCTTCTAGTCTTCGCATTGATTCCGGAGTCCACACTATTGGTTTCGTGAGTGTATACCTTCCCTGGCTATCTGCTAACTTCGCAATCCACTCATACAGCTCAAAAGGAAAGGATGCAAAGAAGATTTCATGGATTTCAGTGTACAAGTAGCGATCCAACCACTGTTCCTTAGATACTCGCGGATTTCCATTTTCCTGCACCGCGAACTCGTGAATCTTCTTGTCCAACCACTCTTCAATTACTTTCTTTGTAGGATTACAATGGCACGACATCAAACATCCTTTATGCAGATCTCAGTGCCAGCAATGGAACCATTTGCTGGCTTAGTGGGGCCTAACCCAGGTTCAGAGGTGATTTAGCCAAACAAATCCCAGTACTACTGGCATTTTCGGCAACAGTCCACGGAGCACAGATTGAGGTATTACTTGAAGTAGTATGGGAGGGTGCTAGAACCAGGTTTCCGCACCCTGGGGATGTATGATATGTTGGGATTAGTATGTGGTCCAAAATTCGCGCTCACTGTGCTACGCGCACCAGTGGGCACCTCGCGGCCTATAATGCTTTCTTTGCGCAGCCCTACTCGGGGCACGACCTGTATAATACACAAGACTCTTGCTACTTAACTGATTACTTAACTTGTGTGTGTAAGATTTATGGTTATTACAGCATATTCAGTAATTATATCAGAGCGAATGATACATAAACCAATACAAACATAAAGAAGATAATGCACAGCAAATACACAGAATTAGGAATCAACTTCTCTTTTATTAATATTCAATCTCGCTTACAAAATCGACACTGCCCTATGCACTTAGCTATAGGTTCCACGCACTCAGCTGCGGACTCTACTAGGCCTTTGTGCACTTAGCTGCAGAGCCTCTTCCTACTACTATGACCCAATACATTTAGAATCCTGTTCTAAGCCCGAACCATTTCTTCACTACCTTCTCTATGTTCAACTGTCTTTAAAACTTAGAGCCTCGCTCTATTTATACAATCCCATGGTTCATGGACCATGGGTAAGTCGACATGACTTTACATTACATTACATTACTTTAGGGAGGATAACCCTATGACTTAACCTCTACTTCACGCTCCGCACCTACAATTCCCAGAGTCTTACAAAACCTTTAACCAAAACTTGGGCTCTGAGCCCCAAAATTTGCTGTGGGGGGATTCCATGCCCAAAAAAAAGGCGTGGAAGCTAATATGGATGGAGTGGAAGATAAGCTGGATGGTTTAAAGAAAGGCATGGAAGCTAATATAAATGACATGGAGGCTAAGATGGATGGTCTAAAGAAAGGCGTGGAAGTTAAGATGAATGACGTGGAAGCTAAGATGGAAGATTTGAAAATAGATTTGTCAAATTTGCCACATGAAATGTGTACTATTGGTGAAAGAGTAGTCAAGGAAACTCATTGATCCAAAATGGATCTAACATAGACTTCTAAGTCTATGAATTTTCCTCAGAGGAAAAATGAAAGACACTGGATGATTTTGAAAATAGTCTCATTTTGTATATTGTTTCATTCTGAATCCAACGCAATTTGAACGGGCCAAAACGGACTTTGGACGAAGGAGTTATTGTAAAAACAAGATTTTCCCAATGTCCTTAGAAAAGGAGGAATTTCTTATTAAATTTGGGCTAAGGGTTAATATTAGCCTTATGCGCTAAAAAATTTTATTAAGCATGTTTACATTGAAAAACACGTGGGTAGTCTCGGCCAGGCGGATCTGAAGAATTTATAGAAAATAAACTAAAACTTTTGAGTTATGGAAGCAGGGTAGTAAACGGTATTTCAGGCGAGCTTCAGGCGATAAGTGGTATTGGAAGGGCTTCACCTGATTCCATACACTATCCGACACGTAACATACCGTAGGAGAGAGAAAACCGCTTTTTCGGGCAGGTAATCTCTGTGCAAGTGGGCCACCTGAAATGGATGTCAGCTGTTGGATTGAAGATCATGGATCAATGGTGGAGATTGAGTGGACTGCTTGATATTTCGGGTTTAGCATGAACCGTCCGATTAAACAGGGAATCAACAGTCCATATTAACTACCAAAATTGCATCATAGCTTAAATACTTGCGATGATCACTTCCATTGTAGCCATCGGATGGATAAAAGGGATCAACGGTTGTGATTGAATTGGCGATCGCTGATTGGAAAGGTTAAAGGACCATGAAGTGGCAATACTGTCGATGCACCGATAGCGATAAGGCCGATTGGAGTGATCGGGGAAAGAAATACAAAAGGATCATGCCATTGCAACTTGCGATAAAGTGCGGATCCAATAAGGTTTATGGACACGATTTCATATCATTTGAAATCTGGCCTTGGCACCCGATAGAGGATTTTCTATGTATTTCCTTGTATTTGGGTTTTTGGACCTTACACAATGTGATTGTGATATGTGATCAAAGCGTGGACCCGAAAGGTTTATAGAGACAGCTTGATATTATTTGAGTTCTGGCTTAAAGGCTCGTAATGTATTTTCATGAGTTTTGCCTGTGTTTTCCGTTATATTTCTATTTCCGAGATTAAGGCAAAAGAAAGGTTGCCAGTTCCTTTTCAATTGAAAATTGTTCCTATTCTTAAATAATTTTGTTCCATGCTATCAGGGGGCATTTTGGAACAAGAATGCGTTATGGAAAATGCAGAGAGCCACAGAGACGGAAAGGAATGATTCCTCATGATTGGGGATAGGTGAACGGATAGAAGCCGCAAAGCCAGAGAAGCTTAAGAGATGAAAGCCAGAGAAATAGAAGGCAGATGGAGCCAGAGAATAGCAAAGAGATCAAATGATCAAGCTATTGTTGATGTCCGATGTGTGCTGAAGATAGAAGAAGGAATTCCAGAGATAGCAAAAGAACTCTGAGGGAGTTGGTGCAAGCTAGAGCTCAAGGTAGCTCAGAGCGCTGATTGAAGGAGTCTAGTCTAGAGAAGCCTAGATCTGTCTACAGAGTATGGACAACCAGGGATAAGATGGTATTCTAAACCCATAGGTTTAGTTGTAAACCAATGGAGTTGAGTGTGGAACTTGTAAAAGAAATATTACCATAATCCCAAAGAGCCTAGTCGAGTTGACTAGAGCTCATGGAGACGTAGCACAAGATATTAGGGTGAACTCCTAATTAAACTTGTTGTCTTTATGTGTTTGTTTATTTGCTGCATTTACTATTATGTGTGTTTATATATTAGTTTAAGAAAATAAACTTAAGGAAATTAAGCGGTCAAAGGCAAACTAAAAGCATACACCTATTTCAAGATTTTTATTCTGCAATTTGTTAATATAAGCCTAGATCTTGGGAATATGTAAGCTTTGGAGTGGGAGAGGTTCTTGTAAGCATGACAAGAAGCCTTTAGTGCCCCATTTCAATTCAGGTGGTATCAGATCTAGTTATATCAGAGTCCAAGTTATATTAGAGCAGGTGGTATCATGAATTAGATGGTATCATGATGCAAGTGGTGTCAGATCAGAACGCTTGACTGACAGAGAAATCTATTTGCTTACTTAACTTGAAAGGTGTTTAAACAATCAAGGATTGATTGTTTGATGTTTGTAAACTGACTATTGTTTGAGTTTGCAGAGGTGAAGGGAAATCTATTGATAGTTAAGTCCAGGAGAGGACAAGAAGGAAGAAGGGCTGAAGGCATTCTTCTTATCCCATAGGACCTTAAAGAAATCCTTGAAGCACAAGAGGTTTGTTGCAAAAGGTTGCTTGAATAAGCTCTTTGTTAATCTTGTTTGAAGTTCCTTTGTTCATTTTCATAATGACAACTTCTACAAGTGAGTCCTCAAAATCCTCCTTCATCAAAAGATTCTTTGATGAAGACATGAAGCAAGACTTTCTCATCATGATGGATATGGTGAGAGAAATGTATGAGGATGGAAGGAAGAGCATCATACTTAGAGAACATTTGAATTCCATGAAGGAAGAGCAGCAATTTCTTTCTGATGAGTTGTAGGAAATGGAGAGGCAACTTCATATTGCAAATATGAGCCTGGAAAGGATGCATGAGTTGGAGAAACAACTCTTTGTTGCCAAAGAAGCCTTAGTCAAGTATAAACTTGAAGACGAGGTAAATAATTCCAGTTTGTCTTCAATTTCTGCTAAGAATGTTTATATTAGTTCTTTTGAAAAACATACCAAAGGCATAGGTTCCAAGTTGATGTCCAAGATGGGCTATGAAGGAAAAGGCTTGGGCAAACATGCACAGGGTATTGTTGAGCCAATAATGGTTGATGGAAGGCCTAAGTATTTGGGTCTTGGCTATGGAAAATCTTATGGAGAAAGTTCCAAAGCTGCCATGAAGACAATTGAAACAATTCCAAGAAGGAGTTTCATGCCAGGTCTTCTACCTCAAAAGTGTAAATATTGTATTCACGGGGAATGAAATAACTTGAAACATCATTTTTAGGAAGAAGGTGTTCAAAAGCATACACTTGAACCAGAGAGTTGTGGAAACTATGAAACCATTGAAGAGGTTGATGGTGTTCCAAAGGGAGCTACTTCTTCATTCAATTCACCTCCTCAAGAAGGTAATAAAGGTGAAAAAGAAAGGTATAAATCGGGTTCTAATCATATTCCTTTTGATTATGTTCAACATGGTAAATTTCCATATAAGCATGGGAAAAAAATTGCATGTTCCTTTTGTGGTTTGGATAACCATAATGTTTCTAGATGTTGGAAGAGAATAGCCACATACAAGAAACTTTTGAAGGAAAGGAAGCAAGAAGAAAAAGGTCCACTGGACAAGGCAAATCATGCTGTCAAGAAGATGCACATGCATTTCACTTACTACCATAAGCAAGGAAACACTGTTGAAAAGTGTTGGACTCGGAAACCAACAATGCTTCCACGAAAATTGAAGAAGGTGGAAAGAGAAAATGGCAGGAATGGAAAGAAAGATTCCATGATTGACTTGTTTCAGGATGATTCACATGTTGATGCTGATGTGCAGACAAAGGTAGCACCTTTGAAATGGATTGGTAAGAAATGGTTAGAGTTCTTATCCAATTAAGATTGCATGTCTATTGATATAATGCATCTATTTGCATTTCTTTGTTAATGAGATGCATGTTGCATGTTTTTACCGAGGAGGTGAATGGAAAAAGCATAGTAGGAGACTCACTTTATTGTTGTAACATTATATTCGTTTTAGCTTCGAAAGTACAGTGTTGTTAAGCGAAAGTTGAAGGGTGAAATGCATGCATAAGCATGATATGCATGAACACAGGGATGTTGATGATTTCCTTGTATTTGAACATGTATGTGTGATTAACTTGAAGGGTTGATTACTTTGTTTTAAACATGCATGTAATGCAATATTGACTTTAGAAAATTTGATTTGGTCTCCAAGATGGATATGATGATGAAGTGTTTCACCTTTGAAAAGAACTGTAGAATTATTTTTCTACATGCTTGACTTGAAGGGTCAATTGTTTTAAAGGCATGTTTTGTTGGCTTGTTATCTAGTCAATCATTTGTATGCAGATGTAAAGACATGGAGGTGTTCACAAGATGTGAAATTTGTTTCTTTTGATGAAGCAAGAGTTTAGGCCATTCAGTTTTTGTCTGTAATTCTGTTGTTGTTAACAATTTTTGTTGACAATATTTCATATAGATACAAATGTAAATTTTTGTGAATAAGATGTAACTTCACACTAGTTTGAGCCACCTTGGATCAATGATCAAGGCAGAGAAGTTCAAACTACCTTCTATGACCTTCTTAGCAAGAGTTCTGTAGGAAGTCAAGGAGGAAGACAATTCTTCCCAAGAGGACAAGCACATCCAGGAAGGGAGAGTTCAAAGGCTATGGTTCAGAGGCACTATGCAAGGCAAGTGTATGGAAGCTGAAAGAAGAGGGTTATGTACTCTCATTTACTGTTCAAATCAGTATATGAGTCTTTTGGAGTCCAAAAGATTTTTAGTGGGAAGGCATGATCCAAAATGGATCTAACATAGACTTATAAGTCTATGAATTTTCCTCACAGAGGAAAAATTAAAGACATTGGATGATTTTTAAAATAGTCTCATTTCGTAGATTGTTTCATTCTGAATCCAACGCAATTTGAACGGGCCAAAACGGACTCCAGACGAAGGAGTTATTGTAAAAAGAAGATTTTCCCAATGTCCTTAGAAAAGGAGACATTTCTTATTAAATTTGGCCTAAGGGTCAATATTGGCCTTATGCGCTAAACACCTTTATTAAGCGACAAACATTTATAAAGCACATTTTACATTGAAAAACACGTGGGTAGTCTCGGCTAGGCAGATCCGAAGAATTTATAGAAAATAAACTAAACCTTGTGAGTTCCGGAAGGAAGGGCATAAATGGTATTTCGGGTGGGCTTCAGGTGGTAAATGCTATTGGAAGGGCTTCACCCGATTCCATATACTAGATGACACATATCACGCCGCAAGAGAGAGAAAATTTATTTTTTGAGCGGGTAATATCCGTGCAAGTGGGCCACCCGAAATGGCTATCAGCCGTTGGATTGGAAATCGTGGATCAACAATGGATATTGAGCGGACTGCTTGATGTTTCGGGTTTAGCGCAAATCGTCGAATTAAATGAGGAATCAATAGTCTAGATTAACTGCCAAAATCACATCATAGCTTAAAGACTTACGATGAGCGCTTCCATCGTAGCCATTAGATGGATAAAAGGGATCAATTGTTGTGATTGAATCGACGATCACTGATCGGAAAGGTTAAAGGACTGTGAAGCGGCAATACCTCCGATGCACCGATAGCCGATAAGACCAATCAGAGTGATCGGGGAAAAATACAAAAGGAGCCATGCCATTGTGACTTGTGATAAAGAGAAGACTCGATAAGGTTTATGGACACCATTTCATATCATTTGAAATCCGGCCTTGGTGCCCGATAGAGGATTTTTTATGTATTTCCGTGTATTTGGGCTTTTGGACCTTACACAATGCGATTGTGATATGCGATCAAAGTGTGGACCTGAAAGGTTTATAGAGCCGGCTTGATATTATTTTAGTTCCGACTTAAAGGCTCGTAATGTGTTTTCGTGATTTTTGCCTGTGTTTTCCATTATATTGCTATTTCCGGGATTAAGGCAGAAGAAAGGTTGCCAGTTCCTTTTCAATTGAAAATTGCTCCTATTCTTAAAGCGTTTTGTGCCATGCTATCAGGGGGCATTATGGAACAAGAATGTGCTATGGAAAATGCATAGATCCATAGAGATGGAAAGGAATGATTCCTCATGATAGGGGATAGGTGAATGGATAGAAGCCGCAAAGCTAGAGAAGCTTAAGAGCTGAGAGCCAGAGAGTCAGAAGGTAGACAAAGCCAGAGAACAGCAAAGAGATCAAATGATCAAGCTATTGTTGATGTCTGATGTGTGCTAAAGACAAAATAAGGAATTCCAGAGATGGAAAAATAACTCTGAGGGAGTTGGTGCAAGCTAGAGCTCAAGATAGATTAGAGCGCTGATTGAAGGAGTCTAGTCTAGAGAAGCCTAGATCTGTCTACAGAGTATGGACAACCAGGGATAAGATGGTATTCTAAACCCATAGGTTTAGTTGTAAACCAATGGAGTTGAGTGTGGAACTTGTAAAAGAAATATTACCATAATCCCAAAGAGCCTAGTCGAGTTGACTAGAGCTCATGGAGACGTAGCACAAGATATTAGGGTGAACTCCTAATTAAACTTGTTGTCTTTATGTGTTTGTTTATTTGCTGCATTTACTATTATGTGTGTTTATATATTAGTTTAAGAAAATAAACTTAAGGAAATTAAGCGGTCAAAGGCAAACTAAAAGCATACACCTATTTCAAGATTTTTATTCTGCAATTTGTTAATATAAGCCTAGATCTTGGGAATATGTAAGCTTTGGAGTGGGAGAGGTTCTTGTAAGCATGACAAGAAGCCTTTAGTGCCCCATTTCAGATCACTCATGATGAGAACAAAAGAAATGTTAATCATGATTTCATAGACTCTAACATTGGATTGAAGACCCCCCATGTTCCAAAGATCGATATGAGGAAGTTTGATGGCAAGGATCTCGTAACATGGATACTACAAATGGAGCAATATTTCGATCTCCATAATGTGCAAAACAAACAAAAGGTATGCATTGCAACTTTATATTTGGAACTAAATCAGTTTGTATGGTATCAATGGATTTGTTCTTGTTAACAAATTGTCACTTGGGAAATTTTTACGGAAGAAATGATAGCACATTATGAGGATACAAAAAGCAATAGCTTTTTTAGCCAATTGATAAATCTCAAAAAAGGGTTCAATGATGGAGCACATTGAAGACTTCCAAAAATTGAATATAAGGGTAAAAGATATTCCATAGGAGCATAGGATTGATGTTTTCATAGGGACTTTAAAGGATTACATCCAACATGAGGTTTGCCTTTGGGAGCCTGATTCATTAGAGAAGGCATTCAGGTTGGCAAGAATAATGGAAAGAAAAATTATGGCAACTAGGAAGCCTACCACTACAACTATAAATATGGAAGTGTTGTTTCCACTAGCCTTCCACAACCTACAAGGTTAACACCACAATAATTGGAAGAAAAAAGAGCAAAAGAGCTTTGTTACAGTTATGATAGCAAATACACTTAAGGTCATAAGTGTGCTAAGAAGAAATTATTTTACATAGATTGTGAAGAGGAGGAATAAAAGGAACAAGAAATGTCAAAATAAGAGGATATACACCAGGAACAAACCCTAGAGAGAGAAGAAATGAATACGACCATATATTGTAATGCATTGGGTGGAATTACCACTCCTCAAACAATCAAGATAGAAAGACACATCAAGAAGAAAAAGGTAATAGCGTTGATTGATTTGGGTAGTACCCATAATTTTGTTCATTGTAAGATAGCCAAGGAATTGAATTTCTTCCTATATCCAGCACCAGAGTGTCAAGTGATGGTTGCAAGTAGATGAACCATAAATTTCTCTGGAAAGTTTCATAATATCAAGCTATCCATGGGAGAATATGTACTGAATAGCCCAATGCTTTCGATTTCAATGGGTGGTGCTGACATTGTACTAGGAGTCCAATGGATACAATCCTATGGTACAATAGATTTTAATTTTCATGAAATTTTGTTCGGAAGGAAAGGAAGTTCAATTAAGGGGTATCGCAGAGAAATCGAGAAAGATAATAATCTCTAACAGAATGAAAAAACTTTTAAAGAAAGAACAATGAGGCGTAATTGCACAATTATGTTCACTAGAGGTTCTGTTGATGGTGTTGGACACACCAACATGTTAGGATATTTCCCTGGTAGGAAGTCCCAACTAGACCTTAGACAGTTTGGTGTAGGAGTCCCAGTAGTGGGTCGTACGGTATCACCTTGACCGTGGTTGTGCGCAGAGGCAAGTAGGATTTCCTTGTTGGTAGAAAGGGTGTGACATGCGCAACAAGACAAGGAAGGTGCATGGATGGTTCTAACACATGGAAAGCGGGGTGAGGACACCCCTTGGAAACTTATGAAAGCATGTGGTTTGGAAGGGAACACACGAGCAAAGATGCACCAAAAAATGGAAAGCAAGTAAGCTAAAAATCCAAAGTGATGGTTAAACCAACAACACATCTCAGTAAGATTCATACATACTTATACAGAAAGAGTCCATACATGCATGTGTAAGAAAACAGATACATATATCATTAGAGTAACCAAGATAGGTTAATTACAATAACAACATATGCATGAAACGTGCTGGCTCTGTTATATTAAAAGTGAAATTTCTAATTATACAGTACAACCATGACCAACCACTAGTCCCCATAGCAGAATGCTATATTCACTGGCGCCTGCTCCTCCAAAGAGACGTACTAGCTCTGCATTGTAGAGAAGCCAAGGTTCGTTCCAATACTCTCCAAGTGTTCTCTAAGATAATCATATTTGAAGTTTGGCTTACCAAAAGCCTCTACAATGAGTTATGAGGTGCTATATATAGCAAAGGGTGGGGTGACCCTTGACATTCCCCTTTGTGACCGTTCATCTACCCTCACAACTCTTCAACTACTCTATGGCTATTACATTTAGCTATCGACACTTGAACTTCCACTTGGAAAAATGCTACAAACAATCTACACATGTGCCCATGTGAGACAAAATAGGCTTGAGTAAGCCAAACAAGAAATCAATATGACTAGGAAAACTATGGGAATACCAACTCTTTGACATCCTCACGATGGTTGATGGTGGCGAACTGATGCCAAGATTGATATTCCGTGATGGTGTCCATGTACACTGTGGTGACATATTTTTGGAAATGAACTCTTGCCTTTGTTACACCCAGGTACACTACTTTGGCTCCTATGTCCAAATCATTTGATAACATCCACATCATTGTCTTGAGTGTGGTCGAACCAGTGACATATTGATGCATAGTGTCTACACTGATCGCCAAGTCTACACTGGTGGCTATGTGCATCAACTCGTCAAAGTACGGGTCTAGCTTCAGTCGGGCTTGTGCCTTTGTCTTTGCCTCAATGAGTGTCCCAATAGATGGGATCACATATGCACACACAACAACATCCATGCTTCTAAACACCCGTGCATGGGAAGCCTACAAACTAGTGATGAGCTGCGAGAGTTATCCATAGTTTCGGATCTTACTCCAGATGCATGCCTTCAACTCAATCGCTTTGGGATTCATCATCTTGGGCAAGTGTAATGGGGCTCCCTTGTATCTCATTGTCCATGTTTTCATGTGGTCAACAACAGTATGCATGTTTGACAAGATACATGCTCTCCTAGCACATCGATGCTGCCAGTTGTTGAGATGGACAACTTCCTTATGCACGTACCAAATATAGAATACAACACCCACATGACTGTCTCAAGGGACAATACTCCATCCAGTATCACCTTCTTCAACTCTGATAGGGCAGATGATGTAACCATTTCTCCTCCGTACTTGGTCCTCTGTAACTCCTTAGCCATTCGCTCATTCCCTGCTATCAAGAAGTGAACACTTTAGCTAGTGGCTTTGACATATGCTCTGGTAGCATTGGTCAATGTTGTTGGATGCTTGCGCACATCAGATACGATCACTCATTCCTCAAACTGCGCAGGAGATGTGTGGTCATCTGGAGTAGACACTCTGCATGATTGCACAACTCTATGTTGTGAATCGTTGAATGCTATGTTGTGCATCTCTTCTTCCAGATTGTCTCCAAGGATCTCAATATCTTCTTAGTTACTTGGGACCTTCTCTTCTTCTAGATCCGGTGAAGCTGGTGGGTCAACCTCTTGGTGGCAAGGCATGAGGTCAATGTCATTCTCTAACTCTAGCTGCTCCATCTCCGTATCCATCCGCTCAAGTGCTTGTTCAATCTCTTGAGCGAAGTCCTACTCCTGCAACTGTTAACCCTGTCTGCTTTGTGCCAATTGCTCAGATGAGTCTACCACATGTACAGGCACAATTTCATCTATCTGTGCATATTGCACCCCCTACTGTATCTGTCCCTGCTACGCTTCCTTCTCTTTCCTACGTAGCTCTTAGTCCTTCTGGAGTTGCTCCTTCACTCTTTCCTCCATTGTTTATTTTTCTCTCTGCCTTTGTGTGGTCCTCTTGTCGCATTGTTGCCTCTTCGCCTCTATTGCCAAAGATGTTTTTTGCTCAAGTGGGTCTGCTTTGACCTCGCAATATTTTTCTACCTCTCTGTTGTCGACAATATTCCTCTTGCCTTTGTCACATGCCGGTATGTTTACCTCTGCTGCTGCTATTGTTGGTGCCCTCCTCGATGTTGCTTTGCTAACCATTCTATAGTGATTCTGACCAGTTCATTAGGCTTGGAGAAGCTATGACAATATCTCCATGGGTTTTCCTTAGCCCAATGACATATCCCGTGGATCCATGGAAATTTCACTTTCGCGTAGTGATGCTTCACAAAACAATGTGGGTCATACAGATTGAAGCTTCAGGTGCCGAAAGTAAATTTCTTGAGCTCTTCTATATCAACATCTGCATGATTGAGATTCTATATCTCGTACAACCTGATCCATAGCGAAAGAGTGGGTCAAGGTACCTTCCTCTTTTGGTGTAGCCTAGATAAAAGTCCTATTGGGATGTGGTATGACACTTCTTGCATGACGAGCCTTTCGGTGGAAAACTTTGGAAAAACATGCAGAGGCTTCTCTGCATTGTACATCCGTATGAAGTTGCCAAACAGTAATGCATACCAACCCACTATGTCGATCAATTCCTCTATTGTTGCCTTCGACATGCAATGTGGATCCTACTCAAATATCATCTTGTACACCTAGGTAAAAAAATGATCTGACAGTTGTGTGATGACTCCATGGAAGCTATGCTATGGGGTAAAATGCATGGGATGAAAAATACCCTCGAAAGTCTTCCAGGGACTTCCGACAGACCATAAGGTTGTCTACAAAAGGTACCTGTTACACACATTTTCATCTATCTGACATATATTGACAGGATATGGAGAAAGGATCACCTTTGGTTCTTTCTAGATTCGCTTGGGGATCTCCGTGTGGTAAGAAGAACTCCTCCTGACCGGATCCAAGATGATTCCTGCACAAAATGACAAAGCAAACCAATCACAGCATATACTTCTCACAATTCATGAAAGGATCTGTAAAAAACATGTATAAATGTGTCACTTATCTACTCAACACAACAAGCATCAGAATGAACAAATAAATGCACAATATCACCGACACCTTGAGTAGTGGAACACAACCGCAGTCCTATATTCAGAAGAGTGATTACAACAACCCTATTGCATCAGCCTTCCTTATCCCTTCTTCCTCTCTCTCTCTCTCCTTCTTTCAACTAGCTCCTTCAAGAATATGAAAATATCACAATAGCATCATGTACTATCCTTCTAAATGCTCTGACCCTTGTGCAATGGCTCTCTCGTTGCTTAAATAGCAATCGATTTAGGGCTACCCAACTCCACCTTTAGTTCATTTGGGTAAAAACCATGTGCCTGCCTCGTTTACCAGCTTTTTCCCATTTTCCTCTGTTTCTATAATAGAATTTCTCCAAATATCTTGATTTTTGTAGATTCCCTGCTTTTCTTGCACAAATTTAGGGAAATAATATCTAAATATTTAATGGCAGATTTGTTGGCATAACCACTTGAGCATAACTAAAGTTCGCTAACGCTCCCCCTGGTCTAACAACAAGAGTTAGTAGGTTGACTAATGCTCCTTTATGATTGTAAACAAGCTTTATAAAGCAGGTTGTTAGTGTACAAAGAGTGTTAGTGTGGATTCTGGGCCTGCAACTGTGGTCATTCTTTCAGTCATCTTGTTTTTCTCCTCTGAGTTGATTAGGAGGTAAATTTTTCCTATAACAGATGCCCCCTAAAGTATGAGATCAGAGGCAGAGATGATGGCTGAAACAATTTATGAAAATAATCTAGTTTCCCTGTCAAAATCGTTGTAGAGAGAGAGAGAGAAGTTTCGGGCGATAAGGAAAACCTGATACAACAAAAGTACATATACATGAACTGCTAAAATCATGTCTTGAGTTGGGCATTCCCATGCTCAGTAACTATGTCAAAGTAACTTTCTCCTCAGAGATATAACAATGCTTACTGCCAATATGGCATAGGGCGGATCCAGTGTCATAATAGATTATCTTGAAATGGTTGTCTTCAAAGAACAATATCGTAGCTTGGGAGAGGAAACAAGGCTGAATGATGTAAGCCTCTACCAAAGGTCTTGATTCTTTCTTCATCGAACATCATAGATTGGTACATGTGATAAAATGAGTTGACGTCGAAATTTCACGAGATCATCTGATTACCAGCCAATAATGGAGACTGTTAACAGATGCAAGGAAGGCCACCAATAATGGTGATGGTCTCCAAGATGCATAGTGCAAACTAGTGAGTGTGAAAGATTTTTTGTCGTCGAACACTCGTAGAATCACTTAACCAGGAGCTAATGATAAAAACTCGTGATCAAGCACAAGGTAACCTGCCACTAATGTTTGTAAGCACCAAGGCACTGAATGTGTTCCTGGGTTGTGTTCCTAGATAGAGTGTTGAAGTCGATAGGAAGGAACTTGTCGAAAGGTAGCGCAATGACGTGTCCTACATCAGTCGACACGAAAACAGACAAGGATGATTTTGTTTTCTGAAGAATCTTTTGAGCTTTTGGGTCTAAACGACGTAGGGCGTGATGAAGTATATGTAGGGTTAGTTGATCGAGGAAACAAGTAGGGACCCTTGAAAAATAGAAGGTGCGACAACGGTTTTAACCAGACAGCATGAGACTCATGAACACTACAGAGTGTTTAAGATACGGAGATGCAATGGCATTAGGGTATATAGGCTAAAAACTTATAGGTTGGTAGGGTTCATATTGAGAGGCTATCAAAATGATGGTTTATTTGAGGGAGTGCCATGTTCAAGGGAACTTTTGCTGCCAAACCACACTTCAGGATACGGTTGTATTTCCACTTTTGCCGTCTGATTTTTAATGAGTCCAGATGGGTAGACTCATCAATATTTTCATGTTTAGAGAGTCTGAAAGGATCGCAAAAAGAACGACTCTTCGCCCTATATGATTAGTTTAATAAGTCCAGACAGGCAAACTCGTCGATTTTTTCATTTTTTAAGAGTTTAAAAAGTATCGTAAAAAGAATGACTCTATATCTTATCTGTGTATTTAAAGAGTCCAGATTAGACAACTCATTGATATTTTCATCTTTAGAATGTCTGAAAAGATCGTAAACAGAGAATCCATGGTGGTCCCTTTGTCATAGTTGTTAAACGGGTGCGACAAAAGGTTAATAGTATACCTGTATCGGTTACTTTTCTGTATTTAATCTACTGGACCCATATAAAGAGAAACCTTTTTCCAATAGATTTAGACCTCATTTTGTTACGAGTACGAGGCGGTGGACTAAAATTGTGCTTTTTCATGACACTTTAACGAGCTTAGTAACAAAAACTCGAGATTTTTCATTTTTTAACGAGCTTGAAAAAAGTACCTGAAATAATGCTCGAGTCATCTTTAGCATGTTTAATGTGCAGCAAGACACAGCTCGAGATTTTTTCAGTTTAAAGAGCAAGAAAAAAGTGCCTAAAAAGGATGCTCTGTTGGTCTTTTTCAGTTTATGAGTTGGAACAAGATAAAAAAAGAGGTGCTCAGAGCATTATTTGCATATATTTAACGAGTGCAAATGATGAAAAAATCAGGGAATTTTATATTGTTTAAAGAGCAATGAAATATCCCTAAAAGTGCTTTACGGGTTTGTGGTATATATATTTAACGAGCCCTACTACAAAAACTCAGAGGTGTTTGTATTTTTTAAAGAGAGATAAAATGTCTCCAAAAGTGCTCTATTTATTGTTGCATATATTTAACGAGCACAAGGACAAAAGCTTGGGGATGTTTATATTTTTTAAAGAGCAATAAAATATCCCTAATAGTGCTCTAAAAAATCTTGCATGTAACTTTTACCACTTTTCATTCCTGAAGTACTTTCATCAAAAGTAGTAAAAAACCAGCAATTCCTATTATATGTGTTCATGCATGATAAAAAAATCATGTAGAATGGACTATTTCCTCTTTAATGATTTAAAAAATCATGTCTCTCAAAGTTATATAAAGAAATGCTTGGAGCTTTCACATGTATCATTTTCACTATTTTGAAGTTTGTGAGAGCCAGTTGGAGCTAAAGAGGAGCAAATTTTTTGCAGACCATTGTAGGAGATCTGGGAAACCATTCGATGTGCCGTGAGTCCCAGGTGAGAGCTAAAACCTTGCTCTATGCTTTATTAAACCTTTTTTATCAGTTTTTTGGGTGGAAACTTCTATATCTGAGGTGCCCTAGAGCCATGTTTGTGCACTAACGCCCTTCAATAGGCTAGTAGGGAGCATTAAATGCTCTGTACGAGCCATTGGGAGGGGCGTTAAGGTAGTAGGGTGCATTTGGAACCCTCATGCATGGATTCCTTAAGTGATTTTGCCCCATTTTAACTTATTTGAGGGTTATTTTGTGCAAGTTTTGAGTTGAAATGACTCACCTATGGAGAGAACAGGCCCATGACAATGAGGAATTGCTAATGCAAAATGATCCAACTTGCATACTTGCATTGTGATATTTCGGTTTGTTGAAATATCCAAGACTAGAGCTGATGAAAGGACAAGAGGAGCTACTGAGATGGATCATACAACACTGGGATGAACACAAGCAAGTGTGCAGGATTGGAGACCAAGAGTTGGCCATTGACCGGGATGACATTTACTTTTTGACCAGTTTGTCGTGCCGTCGGGCACATGCAAACCTTACCGGTGGCAGGTCAAATCCACGATCTACTTCAGAGCTGGTAGATATCTACTACATCCTTGGGAGTGGACTAGTCAGTAACAGAGTCTCGATAGAGAGGATTCGATCGTGGTCTATGAGGGTAGTTTTATGGTTGATTGTGCATTTGGCAGGGTTGAAAAGTCCCCACGTAGCAACAAAGGCCCAAATGTTGCTTGCCATTGACTGTGTCTAGCCCCAGATGTTCAATTGGTGTGAAGCAGTGCTTCACCAGTTGAAGACAGAATTGACAGCATGCAAGACCTGTACCCAACACAGTTTAAGGTACGGTACTATCATAGTATCATTTATCCTTGAGAGGGTGCCTATCATGTGCCCACAAGTGGGCTTAGGTCCCTTTGATTCGAGGGAACCAAGGCAGGGTCGCTAGTCATCACTTGATCCTCGTATAGGAGGAGGACCACTCTGGAATTTCTTCGACGAAGACTTCTTCCAATGGCTTCGCAGCTAGATTGTGATTGTTGACGACTATGCCTATGAAGGCATGGACTTTACCGGCGACCCAGACTTGATGCTACCGCCCGGGACAAACTGGGGTCCTCAAGGTGAGAATAAGTTGTGATAGTACTTAAGTATTTTTGAACTTTTGAATGTATATGTAGTGTTTTTTAATTATGAGATGAAAACTGACATGAAACTTTTATGCTTAACACAGATGTGGCGCCAGTACGACCTACAGGCGAACCTCGCTATGTGCGATGAGGTGGCCAACTACCTGCTAGAGGGGGTGATGTTGATAATCTCCATGAGGTTTTGAGCAACCTAGATGGATTGACTATGGGTGTCCCTCCCCTTCCTATGAGGGAGATTCCTGCTCATATGTAGCGACACACTGTTGATGTACCTGAGCGGTTTCTGGTTCCTCTTCGGAGGGTAGCTAGAGTTGTTTCAACTTTTCTGGAGCAATAGGATCATTTTAGCAGGTGTTCTGGCGTAGCTATATGAGAGTTTATAGCTGGGCTTTGAGCCATTTTGTACTTAACTCATCCAAGTTTTGGAATATTTTTGATGTAAAAAACTGGATCTCCATCTATATATATATACAAATATTTTTTGGTATTTTTGGTGGTGTAAATGTGTTTAAAAAATGTTTTTTGTGACAAATTTTTAACTTTAGTAAATGTTTTTACTTCTCATGCATGCTATTATAACAAATGTGACAAATTCCAATCTAATACATAGTTAGCTAATGAATCAACGACAATATTTAATTCTCAAGGAACATGCTCATATGTGATTGTGTCAAATTGGCGTTCCAAGAGGCATACCCTTAGATAGTTACGTAACAAGGTTGGATTACGGATGTGATAATGATTGGTCAATTGCATAATGACTAGCTGGGAGTCTAACCTAACCACCAGATTGGAGATGCCCCTTGATGACGCTTCTATGAGAAGCGAAACGATGGACATGTACTCAACAATGTTGTTGGTGGTAGTACCAAGAAAGACCCCCCCCCCCCCCCCCCCCAAGAGCAAAATAGTTCTGACTCGGGTGTATAGATGACACAAGTAGCTGATGCAATGTGTTGTGTGTGATGACTAGCACCATCCACGTATCCTACATATGCTAGGGGCAACGAAAACATCCACATTGTGAACAGAATGCATGAGAGAAGTACTCCACTAAATAGCAAAACAATCCAATCACATCAAAAAAGGGATGCAAAACTTATGAATACATAAAATTACAAAGCATCTACCCAGCATGACACTAGGTAGTATACTTTTTCAAATAGAACCCGTATGTGGGCTCCTTGAGTGGGTTTTCATCCCAATCCTGTAGTTCATATGCCCTTGAGGGGAGGACTTTAGTCATGACATAGGGACCTAGCCAAATGGGTCGAAGCATGCATGCCTCCAAGAGATTATTTTTTGGATGATAGAGTGATACGAAGTCACCCTCTTGGAAAGAAGAAAACCTAACTGCTTGTGCAAATCTAGCTTGTACTCTCTCCTTGTGAGCTACGTGTGCTAAATCAGCAGCTCTATGGGTTTTATCTAGTTGTTTGAGGTATAGTAGGGGTTCTTCTTTGGCCATAGGGCTGGGCATGGGTTCAACGGCTATATCAAGGGAAGGAAGTGGCCACCCATTCCGTTTTGCCTCATCGTAAAGTTGGATCTCATATGTGACAAATGACAGGTTAAAGTCAGGCATTTCCTCTTGAGACCAAACAAATTCTTCATGGAATTCCTCATGTAGGTAGGTGGAGTTTGCAATTTCCTCGGGACTACAATCTGCGCTCATTTAGGTATCTTCCATGGTGCCTGTCGTGACTGAAATATCTATGGGCATTGACCTGGAAGTGTCGTCCATATTTTATTCCAACCCATAAGTTTGTATATTTATGTAGGGTGGGGAAATGATTTAGTTTATGTCAGATGACAATACTTGAAGAGGCATCATGTCTAAATCAGATGTCGGACCCCGAATATGCCATTCCTCCCAATGTTTCTCTCCAAACCTCATGATTTCTCTAACGGCTTCGTCTGTTGAGGGGAGTTGATCGCATGGATCTAAAGGAAGAGTGGTTATGGGAAGGGGGGTGGTACCGTTGGCGATATCCAGCTTGACCGGAGATGTGGATGTCGATTGAATGCCTTGGAAGGCTGATTCAGTTGATGATAATGGCATCTAGTCTCTGAATGTGTCAAGGTCTGAAGGTGCCATTGGGATCCAGGGATTGGTCACTTCATGAGGAATTAATGAAAGCATGTTGACCGATTGTGGAACCTGTGGTGACCGTAGAGGAAAACAACCCATTAGGGAGGAAGCCTTCAATAGACTGGTACCGATGTTGACAAAACTATCAGTTACACCTCCTATTACGGGTACGGAGCCACTTGGTAATGGTGATAATCAGAGGTGCAGAAAGACAATTGATCCACTGTTATAACCTTTCCATCCAAGGGAAATATGATGATACAAAAGACAATGGATATGATGGTCATCATGGCATATGTCCAACTGCGACCTAGCAACAGATTATAGTCGAGTTTTCGGTCTACGACTTCTACATCCACCGTTACTATTTTCCTAACCAAAGTGATGGGAAAACCAGCTAAGTATCCTTTTGGGACAAAGATGTGGCTGTCAAAAGCTTTAAGGGAGTTCAATGGTGGGGAGAGGGTTGGAGAACGCAAGGCGAGCCAACATGAAGCCGACATGACGCAGGTTGAAGCACCTTCGTCGATGACAGTTTGGTGTATACCTTTACCTTTCGAAGTGATATGCACCTGAAATGAAAGCTGGTGGGAAAGGGGAGGTTTACACTTGTCCATGTCGAAAATGGAAAGCATGGAATCCACAAGGTCAATACCCCTAATAGCCAAAAGCAAAGCTTTCCTTTGGTTTGGGCATGTATGTAATACTTCGAGCGCCGACATGGTCGACGGCGCTTGCGCCAAATCCTCTATGATATTGTAGTGTTGGGCGGCACATGTAGATGTGTTGTGTGTTGTGTGTCAAAGTGCCCCCTTGGGGGGTCGAATTACAAAGTCCTCAACTAGCCTTTCGATTCGCAAATCGTTGGGCGATGATGGGTTTTGACCTGCGGATGATTCTGCTACCGGAGCGACATGAGCTTCATATGATTTAGTGCTTGTGATTAGTTCTACCGTTTCAAATGTGTGAACGGTAGACTTCCTTCACCAGCTGAAGGTTGTTGCGAACCGTCACTGCCCCCTGACGTGGGTGGCGGTTGGTTGGCAACGAGGTGTTGTTGTTGTTGATTAGGAAAAGGATTTCTAAGGACCATAAGTGTCTTACCAAAATCTTTCTTGGTAAGGTAATCCGTGCATTCCTGAAGACGCAGACAATGCCAAGTTACATGATCTTCAAGACAGAGTTTGCACAAATAGTTGGTGCCTTTATCCTTCTCCGCATCACTAGGTGCAGCGGCCTTCTGTTTTGGGTTGGGCTGCTTAGATGGTTTCTCCTCAGAAGGAGCGGTCTTGTTCTTGATACTAGATTTCTGTGTAGACTGCACAGAGTTAATCGCAGTGGCAAGAAGAGTAGTCATTTTGGTAGAGGGGTCCACTGCCAACTTAGCAACGGACCCACTGAGTTGTTTTACAATGCCCGTGGAGGTTGCGCCGATGATCCCTTCGGCATGCGCTCCAGGGCGATGAGTGGTGGGGGGATTGGGGTTACTAGGAGCATAGGGGATAATTTCGTAGAGAGTGCCAGAATGTGAATAGATTAAATCCAAGTGCTAGGCATGACGTATGGATTGGTCCTCCGTGACCTCACCACCTAGAGTGACATCTCTAGCGATTTGCGGGAGCAATGACTTACAGAACCAGTCTGTTAAGAGAAAGTCAGGGATGGTAGCTTTAACTAACCTCCGCCTACGTCTCCATTCATGGATATGATTGGAGATGTGGGTGGTGGTATCTTGAAAAAATGAAGTAAGGAGCTCTGTCCCTGTCTCATAACGGATAGGTAACTAAAAGTTCTTTAGGAACTCCATCGCTAAAGCGTCAAAGGTATTCACCGACACACGTGGTAACTTAATATACCACTTTGCAGCATTTCCAGTGAGGGTGCGAGGAAATAGACGCAACCGAACACTTGCATCCACCATGGAGTTAGAAACACACCATAAATGGTAGGTGGTGACGTGAGTGCTCAGATCCTCCCCTCATTTTTCGTCGAACTTAGGAATATCCACCGATATTTTATGCAAGATCGGCGACCATTGTAGGTTATGGTAGATGGGGTCATTAGTCAACTTGTATAAGTTGGGGATATCCAAGGTTGCCAAAAAAGGGAAATTGGTGGGTGCCCTAGACTCGAACCATTGTGATGACAGATGACCTAAGCAGCTCTGCACTCCTCCCATCGTTTGGTTCCCCATGGTGTACATGGGCTGTGTGGTGTAGCAGTTGCTTTGTGATATGGTGTTGTAAAGTGAATTACCATGAGGATTTTGATACTGGGGTATGAAGTTGGCCCTAGTATAAGTGGTGCCCCCTTGACTCATTTGAGTGTGTGAGTAGGGTGCCCCCATGGATTGGGTGGGGATCCCTTGTAGATTCCTAACCGACACTGAACTAACCATATGGCTTTGATTGATAGAGGGAAATCTCATGTCAATCAACGACTGTTCGTGCATGCCTGAGAACGTCGGGGAAACTGTGACATTCCCTGCCGCCATGTGCATATTGGGAACTGCCCCAGATATCTGAATCTGGGGGTTAGAACCATACATTGGTGGGCGACCTTGGTTTTGGTAAACTGGAACCGTGCCCATAGTGCCACATTGAGTGTTATATGGAGCACTATATGTGGTAGTAGTCAAAGGTATGCTTTGGTGCACCATAGGAGTGGAACCTGGCATCTGCTGGGTTCCGCTGATAGAGGGTGTGATGTGAGTTTCAGTAACTAGGACAAACGGGATTTCAGAGTTCCACATTGCCAGTTTTGTGATGATTGTCAACTAGTGTTGTGGTAGAGGACTCACAGTGTCTCTATAATTCCACAACCCTTGAGGCGCTGACTGAATAGATGGGAGAGTTCCTCCTAGTGAAGACTGAAGTACTAGTATGACAGGATCAATAACGGGATCTGACAAATTTATAAGCAGAGTGTTAAAATGAGGAAGAAATCCTTTCGTGAAGAAATCCTCCGACAAATCAGAATCTTCGGTTGTCCAGAGCGATCCCGTGTGCGATTTAGGAGACTAATTCCTCAAAGATGAGGAATCCGAGTCAGTGGATCTTGGCAAATCCTCCACGGTGAGTGGAGGAAGTCCTAACAACCGTCTGGATTGATGATGAGGGCCGGATGTAGTCACAATGATTGGTAAATTTTATCAGATAAATTTTAAGGTGATATTCTTTAAGTCTAAAAAAAGATAGCACTCAGGTACCTAAAAAGAAAAAATACACTAAAAATGACAATCAACACAAAGTGAAATTACCTTTTCTGATAAACACTGACTACTGGAGATGAAACCCAGTCTCTCAATCAGTAACAGAGAAGGATGGCCAAATGTACGGTTAAAGTTACTTTTGAGCTTCACTCGAACCTTAGATTAAGGGGCCAAGTACTCTCGTGAAGACGAGCACCCTCCCAAAAAATGAAGACAAAGTAGGTCCATCTGTTTGAGGTACCAGGACAGCCCGTCCCAGTCACCTTAGGTAAGTACCTAGAAGTATTGGCCACTAGAGATACCTCAAATCACAGACATTACCATAAGGGACATAGTCGTAGACAGCACGCTGTGTGGGCAGGATACCTTAGTCCCCGACTCAGTTCCGAAATCCCCGAAGGGACCCCCGTTACACAGAATGCCTAAAGGAGTTGTAAAAGAAGGTGGTCTACCTTCGAATACATTCCGATGTTGTCTCGTATTTAGCTCCGTTGTGAGTGGAGTGGTCCCGGTAATATGAGTGCAGAAGGATTTTTCACTCTTTAACGACACTAGTTTGATTTTCAACCTTGGGTAGTTGACTTACTCTCTTATCCCAAGGTTCTAATATATCTAATGTTGGTTTGCTCTAACAAAGAGTATCTAATTTATTTTAGTGTAAATTTTAATGTACTATTTTATTTGTCTTCGGAGGGGGTGTTGACGTATGAATATGATGAGACTCTCGACTCGATAAACCATGCAACACAATGCTTTGAAAGAATTTTTCAATTTCTTATGCAAACAAGTCTTATTCTACACATGTATTATTTCACATATTCATGTATTCGCCAATGCATCTAAAGTCATTCAACACTTTGCATAACTGAAAGTTCCTTTTCTCAATATTCTCTAACAACTATCAAACCAAAACAAAGCAGACTACAACTAATTTGATGGAAGGAGATGTACAGTTTATTAGCGATTCTTTCAATAAAAATTTCTTTTATGAGAGAAAAACTAAAGCATTTTCTTAAAAAATAAATTTTAAGACACCAAATTTGTTAGCATGATACTGTTGCAGATCTTGATTCAGCACTTAGGACAAGTTCCCCCCCCCCTTTTGGTCCAAAAAATCTCTTGAAAAACTAGGAAATGGGTTACTAATGCTCTGTCTGTGTGTAAACAGAGCTTTAGTTTGGCCACTAACGCACCCTGTGCACAACCAAAGAGCTTTATAAAGCTCTGTGTAGACCAGAAACCTGCGCTAGTGAGGGAAAGAGCTCAAAAATTTGGCTTTTGGGATCAGTTTCTGAAGAGAAAGAAACTTTGCAGGATGCAACAAGCTAGATGGTGGATCAAAGAAGGATATGAAGAAGCGGGAAGCTCATAGAAGAGAGAAGAGATCCGAGAGGAGTTCGGATAATTGAGAACTAAAGTATAGTCCCCAGTGGAGTCACCACTTCTGCTATGGGGTAAAATGCATGGGATGAAAACTACCCTCGAAAGTCTTCCCGGGACTTCCGACAGACCATAAGGTTATCTGCAAAAGGTACCTATTACACAAATGTTCATCTATCTGACATATATTGACAGGATCTGGAGAAAGGATCACCTTTGTTTCTTTCTAGATTCGCTTGGGGATCTCCGTGCAGTAAGAAGAACTCCTCTTGACCGGCTCCAAGACGATTCCTGCACAAAATAACGAATCAAACCAATCACAACATATACTTCTGAAAATTAATGAAAGAATCCGTAACAAACGTGTATAAATGTGTAACTTATCTACTCAACACAACAAGCATCAGAATGAACAAATAAATGCACAATGTCACCGACATTTTGAGTAGTGGAGCACAACTGTAGTCCTATATTCAGAAGAATGATTACAACAACCCCGTTGCATCAGCCTTCCTTATCCCTTCTTCCTCTCTCTCTCTCCTTCTTTCAGCTAGCTCCAAGAATATGACAATATCACAATACCATCATGTACTATCCTTCTAAATGCTCTGGCCCTTGTGCAATGGCTCTCTCATTTCTTAAATAGCAATTGATTTAGGGCTACCCAACTCCACCTGTAGTTCATTTGGGTAGAAACCATGAACCTGCCTCATTTACCAGCTTTTTCCCATTTGCCTTTATTTCCAGAATAGAATTTCTCCAAATATCTTGATTTTTGGAGATTCCTTGCTTTTCTTGCCCAAATTTAGGGAAATAATATCTATATATTTAATGGCAGATTCGTTGGCATAACCACTTGAGCATCACTAAAGTTCACTAACGCTCCCCCTGGTCTAACAACAAGAGTTAGCAAGTTGGCTAACGCTCCTTTATGCTTGTAAACAAGCTTTATAAAGCAAGTTGTCAGTGTACAGAGAGCGTTAGTGTGGATTCTGGGCCTGCAATTATGGTCATTCTTTCAGTCATCCTGTCCTTCTCCTCTGAGTTGATTAGGAGGTCAATTTGTCCTATAAAAAGTTGCATTCAGAAAACAGTGCACAATAAGTGTTCACAAAGGTTTCCCTGATGTCCATAACCACTTCAAGCCTAGGAACTGCTGATGGGCATAGGTTGCATCTAAGATATAAGCGTACATGTATGTTTATGCTTGCTAACCTTTGGGCGGCTTCCGAGCTCGTGCTACCTGTTCCTTTAGCCTGTGATCCAACATGTCAGACCAGCTGCATGATTTGCCTTAACTGGCCAATTGGTCCAACGCGATCACCCAACTCTACCGGAAGGTCTTCATGCTCTCTTGGACGTACAAGCGACATGAAAAGATGACCAAGTATTGATATTCCTTCTGCAGTATCTTCATCTTGTAAATCTAGTTGGGTGTCGTCCTGAATTTGGTTGGCTCCTTCACCCAGTTCTTCAAGATATTCATGGAGTTAGCATTGCTGTTGGGTGCGCTGAAGGGTGTGTCCATGGTGATCACTAATTTTGGCAAGTGGTACATCTGCTAATAGTCTTGCGCCCCGAAGGTAGCAATCTCTGTCTCGTTGACACTGCTCAATACCATCGTCTCAGGATCAACGTGCGAGATGATCCAAAGTACCATGTTTGTGCATGGGAACGCAAGATATCTGCATTAAATCTGGTAGAAGCCAGACTTGTGAATGCTCACATAGAATTTGCAGTATTCAATATGCTCCTCAAATGTGCCTAATAATGCATTGTTGACCTCTTTCCGTTTCATCTTGATGTATTTGTCTATGATCATCTTGGTGTCTTTGTAAATAGGAAAACTTGTAGACACTCCCTCAACCGCTTCTCCAGTTGTGCTTCCATTGGTGTCCTTTGACCTTGATCTCTTAGAGGCCATTGATCTTGAACTTCTGAGAGATGGATGAAAACTTGCTATATCTCGAGACATGGTGACATGAATGGCAAGAAATCTGTTAGTTAAAAATCAAAGAAAACTTGAGGACTGACAAGCAACATACCCAGGAGACTGCTGGAAAGGATTGGAAATTTTCACTGGGAGGCCGGGAGACTGACTGCCATAACTGCAAAAAAAGTAGTTTGGAATATTGGGAGGCTGGTTGACTGCTAGAATTGCACAATGTGCAATCCAAACTAGCCTACTGCGTGTTGAGATTGTGCAATGCACAATTTCAGCTAACAAGTCATGAAGGCCCAGGGACTGGATTACACAATTTTCTAGGCCATCAGAAACTGCCTCTCAGAATTGCGCAAGGCAATATTGGAGGACACTATCTGACCAGATTTTTGTATTTTATGTGAGGAAGGTAGAACCTTCCCTATTAGAATTGCGCAATGCTGTCCGGGCAAGGCAGACTTCGGGCCAAGGTTGCCCAGACCCTACTGATGGGAAATTAAAAGCATATGAAGAGATGAATGCATGGCTATATTGAGTGTAAGCAGGAGTCAATGATCATGCATTCAAACAATGAATGTAAGATTCAAAAAATTTAACAACATGCATGTGTGTGAAACGAGTCGCCAAATCAGCGACCGTTCATGCAAAACCGTGTCATGCATGCGACAATAGTGAGATGCAAACAAAAACTGAAATGGTGCTTGTACAAGCTAACATGCATGCAAATGACAGCAATCATTCACAAAAATTAAGAAGACAACACTCACACAAGCCAAACACAAAAAGCGACATAAATGCTGCAAAAGACAAGTAAAGAGGACTTACTCGGAAATAGTTGAGCTGGATGTACCGAAGACTCTTGGATGTGCTGTGGGATGTTAGAGCTCCAAGATCGATGTGAAGAATGAGCTTTGAAGTGTCAAATAAATAATTTTTAGGCTCATGACGCGCATGCCACAAATCTAGGAAAAAGCGACACTTGGAGGAAAGTTTCTAAAATGATCTTTGCATGTAACCTCCAACTGCTAAAAAAAGATCCCTAAAATCTAGGGATGCTTTTTACATGTAGATTTTTTCTATTTCCAGAAAAAATAGCTAATGCATGCAAGTCAAGTTACTAGGCCTCGGGTGGAACTAGTCAACCTAAAGGCACATGCAACAACCAGCTTGATTGAGGGAGAATTTTGTGCAATTTCTGGCAGGAGTTGGGCTGCCTGTCCAGAGGGATTGCACAATTTTTGAGGAGGAGCAGGTGACCACTACCCAGAATTGTGCAATTTCTAGGCTGAGCTGCAGTGTTGGGCCAGGTTGCGCAATTTTCTTGAGGAAGGTTGTTTGACTGCATTGCGCAATTTCTAGGCCCAGTAGGCTGCCAAACATATTTGCACAATTTTTGGAGGGAGGGTTGGTTCCCCTCTAGAATTATGCAATTTTATGAGGGAGCTTCTTAGCCAGCAGCTAGCCTAAGTCTGGAATGGCAGCCTATGAGGGGAGTGAAAAAAACCATCATGCACAGGCTGGCAAGCTTTTGAAAAACCAATGAAGCCTATGTACTTGATAGTGCAAGACATGTTGCTAGCATGGTTGGTAGGGAGGCTCCAAAATGAATCTAAGCGACAATTTTGGAGGGTGGTTGTAGTCGCTACAACACTTGGCGACACACTGGTAGAAATCTTGCTCTCTAAATGGACCTTTTTCATGAAAATCAAGTCTAACACCTCCGGAAGTATTGTTCAATTCTCAGTTCGTCTTAGTTTCCACACTTGCTTGATTGTACGATATATCATCTTCCAAGCTCTTGGTCAGCCAACACACATTCCAAGTCAAGCCAACACAGTTTTTTTGATTAGGGTGAGGGGTATATTGGTGCACAAGATTTATGGTCGTTGTAGTTTTAGTTTCATCTTTGGTGTTGCTCTGTTGCCAACAGGCATGGATAGTACCCTGACGGAGTCATGCAGGAACATAAGAATTGCTCCGCTACCAGTGAGCATAGTTAGTACCCCGACAAAGTTACTTTCATCACCTCTTAGTGCAGGAAGCCTTTATCTTCTTTCTCCTTATTCATTTTTCATTTTTTTCAAAAATTTTCCATTTTTCATTTTTCGTAATTATGCATAGCACTTATTCATTTCAGAGGTGGAAGAGGGATCTCGAATTATTGAGAGAAGAAGAGGTTTTTCCTTCAGAGAAGTAGTTTATATATACCTCTAACGTGCTTGTTAAGGTTTCCCCCCTCACCTTACTCCACTTGACTGAGCTAAAGAGTATTAACCCAAAAACAACCAGCTAGAGTATGTGATACTAGTTAGCGTGCAAGCATTGTGTTTTCACCGAGGTTCTCTTCGAACAATACGTATTTTCCACCAACATTTCATAGAATGAAGATAACAAGTTATTCATATAGAGGCACGATGACATATAACCAAGTATTGATAACTGCACAAGTCCTCTTGTACTTTACCCAGCTTGTTTCAAGAGTCGCACATGGTTTCATGCGAAACTAACCTACGAATGTAAGGAAGTGAACAAACACAAAAAAATAAGAAGCAAAAGTAAATGCACAAGAAAAGAGAGTAAGCAAACAAGCGAGCAAGAAAACAACCATGCGAAGTAAGAAGCAAACATGCATGCAAGCAAACAAACCAAAAGAAAACACTACTCCTACTCCTAAGCTAATGATGCTTGGGTCTACTCACGTGAAGTGATACATCCAATGCAGCCACTAGCGCATTGGTCGACCCATTTTGGTGAAGGCATGGTTCACGAACAACACAGTTGTGTGAACCACCAAACAAGAAAGATATAACAATGAATACAAAAACACTATGAGTTTAATTGTGTCCACAAAACATGAGTGAAAGTGCATGACATGTGATCCGTAGACTTGCCATGATGTTGTGTGACACTGCATGCAGCTGTTAAGCATATGCATACTCTTGAATGTGACATGCAAGCAAACGAAAGAAACAAAGACAACTTGTGTCGTGCACGTGTGCTTGCTATGTAGGATTCCTCCAATGCATGAGCAATGGGGTCATGTAGTTCGACTGGAGGAAGCGTAATCTGTGTGAGATTTATCTTCAATGAATACATATGAGTGACGAGGAGCCTTGAGTGATTCAACAATTTCCTAATCAGAAGTGAAACCAACCTCAGGACAACGAGGGCTAAACACAACCATCAGCTCAGGCTGAAGTGCCTCGATAGTCTATGGGGTTTTGACTTCATCGATAGATAGATCATCATAAATAGGTGGCTGGGAAAATCAACTGCGATAGAATCATCATCATGATTGAATACAAGGGTGACTAGATTATGACAACTATGATCAACAAAATCAATGATTTCATCGGAATCCTCATGATTTGATGAATCAAATAGAGGGGTAGATGAGAAGTGGAAAAATTCACCCTCTGTGTTTTCGAAAAAGGTAGATGAAAAATCAAGTGGATTTTCAACGAATAATTTGTCCTCTCCAGTGTTAGATAATGTACTAACGTCCATTGTGTTCTTAAAATGATAAAAAATGTGTGCATCCGTAGATGGAGATACACATGTGAAACCAAGGATGGAAGAATTACTAAAGATGTCCGGAAAACACAAAGGAGGCTCAGACAGAAGGGTGTCATCCTTGTTCACAACAAGCGTAGAGTTCAAAATGGAAGAACACAAGATAGTGCAATCTAGAGGATCAATGAAATAAGAAGATGGAGGTTGAGGTAAAATAGGCATGTGACAACCCATGGGATTCACAACCAAATTGGTGTAAAAATTGAGAGAAGTGATGTTGGGAGGATGTGACAATTGAATAAACGTGTGTGCATGCTCTCCCACATCACTCTGTAGTGGTGGAGTTGTTTGATGAGGGGATGACTGCTGGGTTGTGTTATATTCTTTCCACGACTAGCCCACGTAGTTAATCGGGGGGTTAGAAGGGGGGCGGAGCCCCCCCTCGTTGCGCCAATTTTGTAGCGGGGGGTGGGTCACAGGAGGTTTGAGGGGTGTAGGTAACCCCATTCTATGGGGTCCGGGGGAGCATCCCAGAAAATTTTGTTCTTGGACCCTATATTACGTTGGGCGGACCTACCTATGGTTTTGTGCATGATTTTTCGCACATGGTCTTGGACACGATGGTTTTCGGTCCATGGTTTTGGACGCGATGGTTTTTGTTCGATGGTAATGGATGCTTCGACATGTATAAATATATATTGTAACATTGAAAGGAACATAATGAAAAATCAAGTTGGTAATCCTGGTTTTGGGATCCAAGGGAAAATCTCTGTGTATATGTGTTTTATGTGTTATGCTCTTGCATTGTTTATTTTATGTGTTCTATAATTCATATGCAGGTAAATTATGTACGGGGTTAAAACCTACATTTGGTATCAGAGCTGTTTTGGCTTCAAGGGGACGCCTTTGTTGCTAAGGGGGTTTGCTCATGCCTGTGGTAGACCCTGTTCAGTGGGAAATCTGTGAGATCGATTCTGGTGGTGAAAGAAGATGGCGAGAAGTGGAAAGATAGAGATCAAGAAATTTAATGGTTAGAGTTTTGAGTTGTGGAAACTCAAGATGGAGGATCTGTTGGTGGATAAAGATCAGTGGATTGTGATAGATCCGAGTACTAAACCAATGGGAGTGTCCAATGAAGAATGGAAGAAGTTGGATCAGAAGGCAAAAAGCACAATATGATTGTGTGTCTCAGATTCAGTATTGCTAAATGTATCAAGGGAAGCTACGACGAAGGCTTTGTGGGACAAGTTAGGGACTTTGTACCAATCTAAGTCTCTAGTGAACAAACTGTTCCTGCGGAAAAAGTTGTATAACCTAAGGATGAAAAATGGAGACTCAGTGATAGAGCATCTAAATGCATTTAATAGTGTGGTAACTCAGTTATTATCTATTGATATTAAAATTTCATATGAAGATAAGTGCATCAATTTATTTTGTTCTCTACCAAATTCGTGGGATAGTATATTTATTGCAATAGTTAGCAATACAACTGCCTTGCAATTTGATGAAATAGTCTCATCCTTTCTGATGGAGGAGATGAGACCAAAAAATATGGAGAGCCAGAATGGAGATGCCTTGTCTGTACAAGGATCATCACAGAACAAAAACAAAAATAAGTCATCGAGTGGGAGATATAAATCTAGTAGGGAGATCTAAATCTCCAGGAAAACCTGTAAAGGTGGTGTGCTGGAAATGCGGAAAGGAAGGGCACTACGAAAGGGACTGTAAATATAAAGCTCTTGATAAAGGAAATGGATATGATGACGCTCCTTCTGCAGAGGCGAAAACCACCACAGATGAAGGTGGGGATGTGTACTTGGCTTCTTCAAGTACACATGTAGATCATGAGGCATGGTTGATTGACTTAGGTGCATCCTTTCACTTCACTCCCCATAGAGAGTGGTTCTGTGAGTATGAGAAATATGATGGTGGTGATATCTTCTGGGGGGATGGCAGGAAGGCTAGAATCGTTGATCATGGGAAAGTAAAGTTGAAGCTTCAAGGTGGAAGGGTTAGAACACATTCGGGTGTTCTGCATATTCCTGCATTAGCCAGAAATCTGATTTCTGTAAGAAAGTTGGATGATGCAGGTGTAAAAACAGTGTTCGAGAAGGATACCTACAAGAGGGTTCACGAGGCACTAGTATTGATGCGGGGAGTTCGAATTGGAACTTTGTAAAGCTACAAGGTAGCACTGTTGTTGATGGGTGCAACAGTTCAGTGGTTCTTGAAAGTGGAGAAGAAAATCTAGTGGTCTCTAGAGAGAAGACCATGCTATGGCATCAAAGGCTTGGACATGTTGGAGAGAAGGGATTTCAAATACTTCATGGTAAACGTATGGTAGAAGGTATGATTACTATCTCTCTATGATGGGTTGTGTTATATTCTTTCCATGTAGTTAACAAGGGGTTTGAAGGGCACCCGTAGCCCCACTTTATGGGGTCTAGGGCAGCACCCCAGAAAATTTTGGTTTTGGACCCTATGTTAGGTTGGGCGGACCCACCTATGGTTTTGTGCATGATTTTTCCACATGTTTTTTGGATGCGATGGTTTCTTGGTCCATGGTATTAGACGCAATGGTTTTTGGTCCATGGTATTGGACGTGATGGTTTTCGGTCCATGGTATTAGATGCTTCGGCATGTATAAATATGTATTGTAACATTGAAAGGAACATAATGAAAAATCAAGCTGGTAGTCTTGGTTTTGGGATCTACTGGGAAAATCTCTATGTATATGTGTTTTATGTGTTATGCTCTCACATTGTTTATTTTCTATGTTTTAGAATTTGTATGCAGGTAATTTCTGTACGGGGTTAAAACCTACATTTGGTATCAGAGCAGTTTTGGCTTCAAGGAATGCCTTTGTTGCTGAGGGGTTTCGCTCGGGCTTGTGGTAGACCCTGTTTAGTGGGAGATCTACGAGATCGATTCTGGTGGTGAAAGAAGATGGCGAGTAGTGGAAAGATAGAGATTGAGAAATTTAATGGTCAGAGTTTTGAGTTGTGAAAACTCAAGATGGAGGATCTGTTGGTGGATAAAGACCAGTGGATCGTGGTAGATCCAGGTACTAAACCAACGAGAGTGTCCGATGAAAAATGGAAGAATTTGGATCGGAAGGAAAAGAGCATAATACGATTGTGTGTCTCAGATTCAGTGTTATGAAACCAGCTCAAGAAAATATAGAAAAGATAGATCAACGCCTTAGAATTCAGCTTCTTCGAGGGGGAAACCTCCTTTACATTACATAAATGAGAAATTCTTGGATGATACAAATGAAAAGACCTCCTTTCTATATATAGGAGTCTAAGGGGTCATAACATAATCAAAGCCGACATAACAATAATAATGTAAGGGCACAATAATAACAATAATGGGCTTTTATGGGGCACAATAGTAACAATATGGGCACTACATGGGTACATCAATATAATAAGTGGGTTGTACTAATAACAATAAGGGGTTACACTAGTAGTATAGGGGCCTAACATGCCTCTCTCCTTCAAAAAGTGTTGTCCTCAACGCTTGAGTAGTTCTTGATGCTTCTGTATAAAATTCTTGTCCTCCCATGTGGAATCTTCAGCGGGTAAGTTCTTCCACTTGATGAGATACTCTGAAATTGATTGATTTCGTAGCTGTCGGGTTCTTGTTTCGGTGACTGGTCCAAGTTCCAATATGATTTTTCCTTCCTTTTCAATATCTGGCAATATTGTTTGAATTGGGAACTTTTGCAACTTTTGAATAAGTGGCCATACTTCTTTGTCCTTCTTCCATTCATACCTTACTTCGTTTATCCAATCTGGTTGGATAATAGAAATAGCACAAAACAATGCTTCCACATCCTCATCCTTGAAGAGTCTTCCCATTCGGTAAGGTCGCCATTTTTTAAGTGCATGTAGTATTGCCAACATTTCCTTCTCATAAGTAGCTTTCTTTAGATGTAGCAGTAAAAATACCCAATTGCCTACATCAAAACATTTTTCACTATGATGTTGATCTACCTGTTGTTTCATTTGATTTTGCACCGAAGTGGCGTTATCCTTTAAAAGTTGGAGAACTTGTTGTTGATGCTCAATGTGATCTTTCACTGCTTGAACCTTTTTCTTCTTGATATGTCCTTCTATCTTTATAGTTTGAGGAGTGGTAATTTCTTCCAATCCTTTACAAGATATGGTCGGATTCATTTCTTGACGCTCGATGTGATCTTTCACTTCTTGAACATTTTTCTTCTTGATATGTCCTTCTATCTTGACAGTTTGAGGAGTGGTAATTCCGACCAGTGAATTACAAGATATGGCTGGATTCATTTCTTATTTATTGATGTGATCTTTCACTTCTTGCACCTTTTTCTTCTTGATATGTCCTTCTATCTTGAGAGTTTGAGGAGTGGTCATTATTGCCAATAGTTTACAAGATATGTTCTAATCCATTTCTTCTTTATCTGGGGTCGGATCCTGGCATATATCCTCTTCTTTTGATGTTTCTTGATCCTTTTCTTCCTCCTCTTCATACTCTATGTAAAATAATTTCTTCTCAGCACACTTATGACCTTTAGTGCATTTGTTATCACAATTGTAACAAAGCCCTTTTTCTCTTTTTTCTTCCAATTGTTGTGATGTAACCCTTGTAGGTTGTGGAAGGCTAGGAGAAACAACACGTCCATCTTTAAAGTTGTGAGGGGTAGACTTCCTTGTTTCCATAATTTTAATTTCAAATATGTCACAAAGCCCTTTTACTCTTTCCAATTGTTGTGGTGTTGCTCTAAAGAAGGTGTTGCTCTTTGTATCCTCATAATGTGTTATCATTTCCTCCGTGAGAATTGACCACGTAACAAGTTTTTTACGAGAACAAAGCCCTTTATACCATAAAAATTGATCTGGTTCTAAATATGAAGATGCAATACATACCTTTTGTAATATCGGTACACCATGTAGATCAAAATATTGCTCCATCTGAAGTATCCAATTTACCGGATCCTTGCCATCAAACTTCCTCATCTTGCTTTTTCTTGATTTTAGGACCTCAATATTGAAACAACTATAACTCTGTACTTGTGGATATTTAAGTTCTGAAATTGCTACCTGTAGTAGCCCTCTGTGTCCTCTTTCCAATGCCACCAGTCTGATCCAAATTGGATTCTCCAAAAAAGAGTTATGCACAATCTCCCAAGATGACCTGATTATATACCTTTCCAGAAGAGTGAAATTGTATGAAGTGCCATGTGTCAATTTTTTACCTTTGGATCTGAAACATGCATACAAGGAACTACATCCCGTCCTCTTTTTGTACCTTCTTACAAAATTTCAATCTGATACCCAGAGAGAAAGTTATGACGATTATCCCCATGTCACCTGTTTTGAATGTAATTCAGGAGTCTACAAAAATACCAAATTCCTCAAATCATATCTCTGCAAATATCGAACGAAAAGCTCTAAAATTTGGACCCAAGGTTTAGCGCGATTTCTTCTCAAATGGGTTTTTTTTTGTGACTTCTAATACATTGTAGAAAAAAAGTTATAACGAAAATTCCACGATGACCTGTTTGGAGCACCGAAACCCTAGAATCCAAAGCTCTGATACCAAATGTTATGAAACCAGCTCAAGAAAAGATAGAAAAGATAGATCAACGCCTTAGAATTCAGCCTCTTCGAGGGGGCAACCTCCTTTACATTACATAAATGAGCAATTCTTGGATGATACAAATGAAAAGACCTCCTTTCTATATATAGGAGTCTAAGGGGTCATAACATAATCAGAGCCAACATAACAATAATAATGTAAGGGCACAATAATAACAATAGTGGGCTTTTATGGGGCACATTAGTAATAATATGGGCACTACATGGGTACATCAATATAATAAGTGGGTTGTACTAATAACAATAAGGGGTTACACTAGTAGTATAGGGGCCTAACATTTAGTATTTCTGAATGACATAGCATTTGAATGCATTTAATACCGTGGTAAGTTAGTTAGCATCTGTTGATATTAAAATTTCAGATGAAGATAAGTGCATCAGTTTGTTGTGTTCTCTACCAAATTCGTGGGATAGTCTAGTTATTGCAATAGGTAGCAATGTAATTGCCTTGCATTTTGATGAAATAGTCTCATCCTTGCTAATGAAAGAGATCAGATGGAAAAATATGGAGAGCCAAAATGGTGATTCCTTGTCTATACGAGGGTGGACCCAGAACAGAAAAAAAATATAAGTCATCAAGTGGGAGATCTAAATCTAAAGGGAGATCTAAATCTCCAGGAAAACCTGTAAAGGTGGTGTGCTGGAAATGTGGAAAGGAAGGGCACTACAAAAGGGACTGTAAATCTCAAGCTCCTGACAAAGGAAAGGGATCTGATGAGGCTCCTTTTGCAGAGGTGAAAACCACCTCAGATGAAGGTGGGGATGTGTACTTGGCTTCTTCAAGTACACATGTAGATCATGAGGCATGGTTGATTGACTCAAGTGCATCCTTTCACTTCACTCCCCATAGAGAGTGGTTCTGCGAGTATGAGAAATATGATGGTGGTGCTGTCTTCTTGGGGTATGTCAGGAAGGCTAGAATCATTGGTCGCAAAAAAGTAAAGTTGAAGCTGCAAGGTGGACGGGTTAGAACACTTCTAGGTGTTCTACATATTCTTGCATTGGCCAGAAATCTGATTTCTATAAGCAATATGGATGATGCAGGTGTAAAAACAATGTTCGAGAAGGATACCTGCAAGATGGTTTGGAGAGCATTGGTATTGATGGGGGGAGTTCGGATTGGAACTTTGTACAAGATGCAAGGTAGCACTATTATTGATGGGTGCAATAGTTTTGTGGTTCCTGAAAGTGGAGCAGAAAATCTAGTGGTCTCTGGAGAGAAGACCATTCTGTGGCATCAAAGGCTTGGACATATTGGAGAAAAGGGCCTTCGGATACTTCATGGTAAAGGTATGGTAGAAGGTATGAGTAATAGCTCTCTAGATTTTGATTTCTGTGAAAATTGTGTATATGGGAAGCAGAATCGGGTGAGTTTCCCCTCTGGTAGTAAGAGGGAAAAACAAATATTAGAACTTGTGCATAGTGATGTGTTTGGACCTGTGAAGGTTCGATCACTAGGTAAGTTTGTGTACTATGTATAATTTATAGATTAATTCTCAAGGAATACATGGATATATTTCCTTAATAAGAAATGTGAAGTCTTTGACAGGTTTAAAGAATTTAAGGCTCTGGTGGAAAACCAGATAGAGAAGAAGATAAAGGTGTTGAAGACAGATAACGATGGAGAGTTTTGCAGTAAGGAATTTAAAGAATTTTGTAAGAAGTGTGGTATAGCATGACAGAAGACTACTCCATATACACCTAAGAAAAATGGAGTTGCAGAAATAATGAACAAGACGTTGATGGAAAGGGCAAGAAGCATGCTCAGTGGTGCCAGGTTAGGACAGGAATTCTAGGCAGAGGCAGTGGAGACTGCATGTTACCTGGTCAACAGGTCACCTTCATCAACGTTGGAGGATAAGACTCCACAAGAGGTATGGACTGGTAAGAAACCCTCTCTTTCACATCTAAGGGTATTTGGATGTGATGCATATGTACATGTTCCAAAGGAGAAACAAACCAAGTTGGATAGTAAATCTGAAAAGTGCATCTTTATTGGGTATAAGGATGGTTTAAAGGGTTATAAGCTTTGGAACCCAGTAACAAGAAAGGTTGTGTATAGCCGAGATGTGGTGTTCAGAGAGGTGAAAGATGTTATTAAACATGAAGTCCAACCAAAGGAACCTAAGAAGATAGAGTTTGAGCTAAAGGAGGAAGAATTAGACTCTACAACAGAAGAGGAATCAGAAGATGAAGAGCCACAAACTCCGGTTGTGAGAAGACCAGTTCGAGAAAGAAGGCAGCCAGAGAGGTATAGTCCATCTGCTTTCTGTTCAAATTTTGCTTTGTCTATTACTGATGATGATCCCAAAACTGTGATGGAAGCAGTGGATTCAGAGGATGGAAAACTCTGGAAAGAGGCCATGGTTGATGAAATGGCATCTTTGCACAAAAATGAGGCTTGGGATCTGGTGGAGTTTTCAGCTAGAAGGAAACTCATTGGCAACAAATGGGTGTTCAAAAAGAAGACAAATGCAGAAGGAAAGGTGGAGAAATACAAATCTCAGTTGGTAGCAAAAGGTTATTCCCAGGTGCCGGGAATTGATTTTGGTGATATTTTTTCTCCTATTGCCAAGGTAGCTTCTATTAGATTACTTTTATCTCTTGTTGATGCTTTTGATTTTGAGGTAGAATAGATGGATGTGAAGACAACATTTCTTCACGGGGATCTGGAAGAGGAAATCTACATGAAGCAACCTAAAGGCTTTGCGGCGAAGGGTAAGAAAGAATTGGTATGCAAGTTAAAGAAGTCTTTGTATGGGTTAAAACAGTCACCAAGGATGTGGTATCAGAAATTTGATACATTTATATGGGAACTTGGCTTCACCAGAAGCAAAGAAGATCACTGTGTGTATTTTAAATTAATTCATGACCGTGTTATTCATCTAGTCTTGTATGTGGATGATATGTTGCTAGTTGGAAATGACAAAGAAATTATCCAGGATTTGAAGACCCAATTGTCCTCCAAATTCGACATGAAAGATCTTGGTGCTGTAAACTATATTTTGAGAATGGAAATTAAAAGAGATCGGGCAAAGATGAAGCTCTAGTTAAACTAGAGGAAGTATGTCGAGACAATACTGCAGAGATTAATATGCAGGATAGTAAACCGGTGAAGGTTCCTATTCCTGTAGGTGTGAGGTTATCTGCTAAACAATGTTCCAAGACACAAGAAGAGGAAGAGGACATGTCACGTGTTCCATATGCAAGTGTAGTCGGTAGCCTGATGTATGCAATGGTATGTACTAGACCAGACATTGCACATGCAGTGGGAGTATTGAGCAGCTTTATGTCAAAACCAGGAAAGGAGCATTAGACAGTAGTGAAGCGGGTTTTCAAGTATTTGCATGGCACCAGTGATTATGGTCTGTGCTACCAAGGAAGACCAGGATTGGACAGAGTGTTGTATATTCATGGCTTTGTTGATGCAAACTGGGCTGGAGATCTGGATTAGATAAGATCTACAAGTGGGTATGTGTTTAACCTATTTGGAGGTGCAGTTAGTTGGATGACTAAGAAACAATTTGTAGTGGCACTATCAACTACAGAGGCATAATACATGGAAACCACTCATGCAAGCAAGGAAGCAGTTTCGTTGGAGAGATTTTGTCCAAGTATGGGGTTAGTACAGGAAGCTATAAGGATAGACTGTGACAACCAAAGTGCAATTTTCTTGGCAAAGAACCCTGCATATCATTCAAAGACAAAGCACATTGATGTTCAGTATCACTTTGTGAGGGATATGATAGAAGACAAAAAGGTGTTGCTAGTAAAGGTGGACACTTTTAAGAATACTGCAAATGCATTGAAAAAAATTGTGAGCTCTAAGAAGTTCTCTTGGTGTAGAGAGACAATGGGCATTTCAGGGCTAGGAAAATGACTAAGCTTTCTTATGGTCCCCTGTGGAAAGAAAACAACAAGTGGAAGAATGTTGGGTTGTGTTATATTCTTTCCACATAGTTAGGAGGGGGTTTGGAGGGCACTCGTAACCCCACTTTATGGGGTCTGGGGCAGCACCCCGGAAAATTTTGGTTTTGGACCCTATGTTAGGTTAGGAGGACCCACCTATGGTTTTGTGCATGATTTTCGCACATGTTTTTTTGGACGCAATGGTTTTTTGGTCCATGGTATTAGACACGATGGTTTTCGGTCCATGGTATTGGACGCGATAGTTTTCGGTACATGGTATTGGATGCTTCGGCATGTATAAATATGTATTGTAACATTGAAAGGAACATAATGAAAATCATGCTAGTAGTCCTGGTTTTGCGATCTAGTGGGAAAATCTTTGTGTATATGTGTTTTATGTTTTATGCTCTCGCATTGTTTACTTTCTATGTTTTAGAATTCGTATGCAGGTAATTTCTATATGGGGTTAAAACCTACACTCTGGATTTCGATTTCTGTGAAAATTGTGTATATGGGAAGCAGAATTGGGTGAGTTTCCCCTCTGGTGGTAAGAGGGTGAAACATATATTAGAGCTTGTGCACAGTGATGTGTTTGGACCTGTGAAGGTTCCATCATTGGGTAATTCTATGTACTATTGATCCTTTATAGATGACTTCTCAAGGAATACATGGATATATTTCCTTAAGAAAAAAACTGAAGTCTTTGACAAGTTTAAATAATTAAAGGCTCTAGTGGAAAACCAGACAGAGAAGAAGATAAAGGTGCTAAGGACAGATAACGGTGGAGAGTTTTGCAGTAAGGAATTTGAAGAATTATGTAAGAAGTGTGGTATAGCACAGTAGAAGACTACTCTATACACACCTGAGCAAAATGGAGTTATAGAAAGAATGAACAAGACGTTGATGGAAAGGGTAAGAAGCATGCTCAGTGGTGTTGGGTTAGGAAAGGAATTCTGGGCAGAGGCGGTGGAGACAGCATGTTACCTGGTCAATAGATTACCTTCATCAGCGTTGGAGGATAAGACTCCACAAGAGGTATTGATCGTTAAGAAACCCTTTCTTTCACATCTGAGGGTATTTGGATGTGATGCATATGTACATGTTTCAAGGAGAAATGAACCAAGTTGGACAGTAAATCTGAAAAGTGCATCTTTATTGGGTATAAGGATGGTTTAAAGGGTTATAAGCTTTGGAACCCAGTAACAAGGAAGGTTGTGTACAGACAAGATGTGGTGTTCAGAGAGGTAAAATATGTTACTAAACATGAAGTCCAACCAAAGGAACCTAAGAAGATAGAGTTTGAGAAAAAGGAGGAAGAATCAGACTCTACAGAAGAGGAGGAAGCAGAAGATGATTAGACAAAAGACGGGTAATCTTTATTTTCAGAACTATCATCCCAATAAAAAAAACATTATTGTAATAGGTCTTGTTCCCGGTCAAAAATATAGTGAACTTGTGTTCCCCATCCTTTCACCAGATCCTTCTACTGATAAAAAGCTCACTTCCTGAAATATCCCATACATGTGGGTGGTAATAGAGGAAGAGGACAAATTTATCCCGACGAGAGTAAGAGCAACAATACGGTCTATAGTGCTTCAGCAACAGGAAGAGTGAGCAAAATTTTACGTAAAGAAAAGGGTGGATATGAGATAACTATCGATAATACATTAGACGGTGGGCAAGTGGTTGACATTGTACCTACAGGACCAGAGCTTCTTATTTCAGAAGGCGAATTGATCAAGGTCGATCAACCATTAACGAATAACCCTAATTTGGGTGGATCTGGTCAAGGAGATGCAAAGATAGTACTTCAAGATCCATATCACATTGGAAGTGTGTATGAATGAATGAGGGACGTTGTATTTGACTGGAAGACAGAGGAAGAATGTTCTGTCTTTAACCCGAACACAGACAGAAGGAAGAAACACTTCAATACAATAGTTCGCTAAGTAAATAATTGATTTGTATAACTACTGAGGAAGAAGGATTTATGTGTCTGAATGAATCTGGAATGGAAGGAAAGAACAGCTAAGAGTACAAAGGGATCTTGAGTCACAATGGAATCGCCTATAAGGCTAAGTTGTACTATTCTGCAGAAATAAAGTAAAGAGCCTACCCTATAACTACACAGTTTGCTAAGCAGTTCAGTTCAAGCTCCCAATCGCAGTGAAGTTATCCCAATCCTTTAAGCTCTTACTAAAGAGTGAATGAAGTCTCCAGGCCTGCCTTAGCAAGACGGTTCTTCAATCAAAAAGATCCAGGTCCAGCCTTAGCCTGATGGCCCAGACACGCAGTGACGTCCCGCCTTGTTGAACGCCTGGGGTCCACGGCATCTTAGGTTGACCCCGGCTCTGTAAACGGTCTGGAGCCACACAGGATCTTCAGCCTTCTATCTGGATCCTCGGCCTTAGCATATCTACATTTTCACATAGTATATATCTCAGCATCTCTATGTCCTGGCCATGAACACAAAGACTCATAATTCAATGTGTCCATCTATTTTCATTATACTATATGATTGATATGGCCATCTCTACTTGTTTATATACTAGTTTTATACGGTGATACTGGCATATTTACGTTAGAATTGCATATCTACTATGGGGCCAGGTCTAACGCCATGGAGACGTTGATTGAACTTGTTGCCCATAGGCCATATGAGTTCGGGCTAGTCGATGCTGTCGAGATCCACTACTAAGGCCACCAGGTAGTGCCGATGCCAGAGCGGGGCTAAGAGAATACACTTGTAGACACGTTGACACTTGAATTCACCTGGTCTTCTTCCTAAGCCTAAGAGTCACTTATATTCTCCCTAGTTTTCACATATGATGGTGCCATCGAGACGTTTAACTCGTCCGCTAACTTGGACTTGCATGGAGACGTGTTTCAATTGAATTGTCCAACCAGACGTTTTCACATTCAATACCAGCATCTCTACGTCCTAGCCATTAACTAAGTGGAGTTGGATCTAGTTCGAGTTCCAAAACCTCTACAAAGGCCCAGCGGGTGCCTACTACCGGAGCAACCTCTGCCATAATTCTAGAGTCAAGACCATGCACATACATCATTTGATTTATTCTCATTTTATGTTTTGGCTCAATGACACCTTGTTTTGATTGAGTCAGATGACGAACCAGGCTCCTCATAAGGAAGGGTTACTCTTTCTCCAGGTCTTTTTTCACCAGGTCTATTTGAAAGGGCTATTGGAACCAGGCTCATCTTTCTTAAATAGGGCTATTTCGACAGCGCTCCTCCTTTCCTTCCACATAAGGCAAGCGGTAGCAATCATTTCCAACTGGTGCTCATTCCCAAGCGGTAGCGATGATAATAATGAGGGCGAACGGAATAGGGCGGATTGAATGGCCTAAATCAATGTCCTCTTTGTGTAGAAGTTGCCTGTGCCGGTGATAACGCCTATTTTGGAATATGTTGAAGTGGTTGGTGGTAACGCTCTTCTCGTAAGACTCATCAGTTGATAGAATAAAAGAAATTGATTCACTTGATCGATGCCTCTCCCGTAAGATGGGTCATTTTATCAGATTGTACTGGGGATATTATATAATAGCCCTTGCTCAATGGGAATAGTTCTATCTTCAAGTATAAAGAAATAAAGCTAAGCATTTAAAGCATAAACACTTGTATTGATACCTGGATCAAGTTACCTGGCATATACTGGGATGGCCTCCAGCGAGTACCGGAAAAGAATCATCACCAGCGAGTACTGATAATGCAGGGACACCTATATTTGGTACCGGCATCTACACTTGTATAAACACCTGAAACCTACCTGGATCTACTATTAGCCATCAGCAATGACCTTCTTTCTGTCTTTCTATGCTAGGCTACGTGGTAAGGCTATGTCGGGTGACTATATTGGATGGTTCACTCGTTGTTGTCTGGTCCCATCGATAGTAACCACTTTATACTCTAAGGGTGGGTTGCACTAATAAGAAAGATTGCTTCCATATGCCAAAATCCAATAATAAAGGAGGCTAGCTCCAAGAATAGGTTATACCGCTTTCTAGCTGGCTTTCATGGCAGATGGCTGGTATGAATGAGCTCACCAGCTGGGGCTTAATCAATGGAATCAATTCATTCATATCACATCAATTATCAATCCCATTCATTCTGGCTGGCATCACTAGCTTGGTCTTGCTATCTGGTCGTTATCTCGCTTGCTGGCTAGTGGATCCTGCTGAGTTTCAGTGATCACAACCTGCCCACCTTCTTTCCTTCTTACTTACCTTCCCTTCTAAGCGTGCATTAGCTATGGCTTAAGTTATTGAGACCGAATCAAGAGCTGAATAACACACCATCGAATAATAGAAGGAAGGGGTACGGAGCCACAAACTCCGAGTGTGAGAAGATCAGTTCGAGAAAGAAGGCAACCAAAAAGGTATAGTCCATCTGCTTTCTGTTCAAATTTTTCTTTATCTATTATTGATGATGATCCTAGAACTGTGAAGGAATCAGTAGATTCAAAGGGTGGAAAACTCTGGAAAGAGGCCATGGTTGATGAAATGGCATCTTTGCAGAAAAATGAGGCTTGGGATCTGGTGGAGTTGCCAGCTGCAAGGAAACCTACTGGTGTGGAGTACTAAAGAAGCTATGTTTTTGATGATTATTTCAGTATCTTTTCATTAGAACTTATAAACCTTTTGCATCATGAACTAGGAAAATGATAAAGAATTATAATAAAACATGTGAGATTAATATGCAAGACGAAAATGCTAACAATTGTCATTTCCTTATGCAGGAAGGAGTAAAAACGAGAAGTTGCCATTCCAAAGGAAAGGACAAGGACGGGTTAACCGTTGTCCCTTTGACGGGAAACCGAATGAAAACAAGGAAAAGCAAATTAAAGTGAATCATCCCGGAAAAGGAGGTGAAGATATCAGCTCGGTGCAAGAGAGAAAAGAAATGACTGAGGACTAACGGTTCGACAAATATCGTTGGATCCTGAGGGATCGCTGTTTATCTATTTCTGCACTTAGATATCTCCATCGTCACCCTTATAAAAGGGGCATCACTGTTAGCTCGGAGGAGAGTTAGATATGGTTATGCTTTTATGTAATTTCTTTTAAGATCAAAACATTGATCATCGAGTCTCGTTAAAAACTGGTTTATTGTAATTCTGCTCTATGCATTAATACAAACTTGGCTATTATTTCATCTGTGAGTCTGGAATAACTTCAAGCGGTGTACCCCTGGAGGCTAAGGGACCGGCCCTGGAGGACACTTGCTCTTGTATCATTACGTTTTGGTTTATATGTGGTTTTTCTTATCGACGTCAATTGGTAATCTAGTGTGTTTTATCAGTTTACATCACATGCTCTGTTATGTTTGATTTATTAGCATTTCTACAGACAGAACTATTGTATTGACTCTGCATCATATTACTGTTCTTTTAGGAGTTGATATAATACCGCTAGTCTTTACAAAATACTGTTACTGTTTCATTACAGAGCCTTTGTGTTGTGCACTTGTTCATTAACGTTATGGAATTCATCTTGGAAGTTATGTTCTTTGCGATTGTTGGATTTATGAACAGTGATGTTCTATTTTGAAATGCAGTCGTATTCTTTCTAACTGAGATTGATACCTGGATCAGATTATTACTTAAGTGTGTTGTGTGCCTATACGGTTTTCAAGCCTTGTTCCATAATTTATCAGTAATCAGTGTTGTTCCATTGGTGTGTGTTATTCAATCTGCCCTTAAGAGTGAAAGATCACCGTCTGATTCCTGTAGATTACGATTAATGCATTGGATATGATAGATTAAGATTGTTACTGCTTGTGAGACTTAGTTGTGGTTCTATTTCTTAGCTACTGTTCCATTTAAGAATTGTTGTTCCATTTTGGATTTGTTGTTCCATTTTAATTTGTTGTTTGATTTCTTAATTGTTGTTCCATTTCTCATCTACCGTTCCATTTATTGGTGTTGGTGTGAAGAAAGATCTCAAGCTGTAGTGAGCATTGGCATTTATTGTCCGGCTCCCAGATCCACGATCTGTTCTCTGATTTCCTTTTCCATCAGTTTCCAAAGGGATGGGTTATTGCTACAAAACCCTTGACTGATAAGTTGCTTAGTCTTTTGAATGTGTGATTTAATCTTTTGAAGTAGTTAAGCTGTAGACAAGCATCCGTTTACTCTTGTATTTCTGAACACTGTACTACTAGCATTACTCTGACAAATGATAGCCTCAATCTGGGACACTCTTTGAAATAACAAAACGTTCCTGGATTGACATATTAATGTGAGGTAATTAGAGGTGAAAGAGACCCTTTTTATAGCTCTACATTTTGGCGTCGTTGCCGAGGAAAGAGTGTAGCCATTTGTTCTTTTTTTCAGAGTAGTGTATGAACCTTCTAGGGAAGAATTGGATTTTAAAAACGGAAGCTAAGAACCTACGTGTGGAGCATGTAAAAGCCCTGCTCCTCTATCCACTTTCCTACATCTTTGCTGTTGTTTTGTTTGAATAGAATTTAGTAGTTAATTTGAGTGCATGACTAAGCAGAAAAAGCCAGAAAAAAATTCCAGACCTCTACCCAAGGCAGAAAAAGCTAAGGGGTCGGTGACCCTTGGACGAACAACCTTCATAGACGAAATCTACAAGAAAGCAGAATCTCAGCCCTCAGTAGGACCTGGTAAAGTCATTTCTAAACAGCCTACTAGTTCCCTTCAGGCCACAGGATCACCATCTGTAGCCTTTGCTGAGGTGCATAGTCAAACTGAAGAGCAGGACTTTCAAGAAATTGAAAATTCTACTCCAGAACTATTGCAGGAAGGGAATTTCAACAATCTTTGTGAAGGAGAAGGAGAAATAGGGGAAACTGAGGAACCAATGTCTCCTATTGGAACAACTCAGCCATTAAACAGCCCAGACAAGGGAAGTGCTGCAAAAATCATTGTTGAAATAACTCAATCTCCTCAGACCAGGCACTCTCATTATCCCAAACAGAGGAAGTGTTATTAAAACTATCCCTGTTAAAGCCATTCCCTCTCAACCTAGGAATACCCTCCAAGATATCCCAGAAGGTTATTGGCATATATTCGACCCAATGGCTCAAAACCAGCCAAACACCCAAACCTCTACATTACAATACCCCATAGTGGATTCTGCAGCAAATGCGCCTATGAAAGCAATCCCTCTTCAACATATCCCTACATTCCATGGCCTTACATCAGAAGATTCAGATGCATTTTTATTTGAATTTGATGTATTGTGTAGGGGATACAATTACACCACCGACCCCCAGAAACTGAAATTATTTCCCTCTACATTAAACGGGGCTGCTTTAAGATGGTTTATGGGATTAGGTGGCGGGGTTATAAATAACTGGGATCAAATGAAAGAATCTTTTCTAAAAAATATCAGGACTATTGCAGGTCTAGAGAACTGAAGGACGAAATATTCCAGATGACAGCTAGACCAAATGAAACATTAGAGGAGTATGTGGAACGTTTCCAGTATAATCTACAAAGATCTCCTTATGCATCACTACCTTTACCTGATAATGTGTTAAAAACAACATTAATAAGGGGCATGAAGGAACAATGGATCGAAACATTAAACATTATGGGAAAAGGAGATATTTATCAAGAAAATTTTGCTGACATTATTGATTTATGTATCAGGAGCTCGAGAGGAAGCACAAGAGTAAAACCAGTAGAACATGATCGGTTTGTAAGAGATAATAAAATTTCGATAGAAGGAGTAACGCGTGTAGAAATTGGAAATTTATTGGAAAATTTTAAAACTGATATACTAGGGACACTAACTACACAACTTGATATTATGCAGGCCAAACAAAAGAAAATGGAGGCAGAACAGAATTTGGCAATCTTCTGTCCCCGAGGCAGGAAAAAGCATAGTCATAAGGAGTGTCCATTAGATGTAGTCCAAACATGCGCCATGTGTACAAAAGATCACCTTACGGAGAGCTGTCCCTCACTTCCTGGATTAAAAGCAGTATATAAAGAGGCAGAAGAAGAACCAGAATCGGTGTATTTTCTCAACCAGTGTCGTCAGTGGCAGCTGAGACAATCTGGTATGTTTCCAGACCCAACTTCTTCTTTTCAGTCTCCGTAGTATAATGCTCAACAATATAATATGTGGCAAAGTCAATCCCAACCCCCATTTCCAAACTGGTCACCATAGTCGTTTCCTTCCTCAAACCCATGGCTGAATCAAGCAAGCCAATCTGGTTGGCAGAATCTTCCTTATACTCCACCATATTGGCAAGGTAACTCATATCCACCACAATGGACTCCCCCTACTTCACAAAGTTCAGCCTGGCAGACAAACTGGTAGAGACCAATGCATCAGCCAATAGGAACCATTCCGCTTCCTCAACCTACTCTGCCAGCCTTACAACAAAATCCCCAATCTAATCTGAGACCGCAACTCCCAGCCCAACCCAACCCCAATCCAAATAACAGACTGGTCCAATCTATCCAAATCATAGAAACACCAGAAATAGGAGCCGATCTGAGGGAGTGTAATGATCTTCAGCTAAGATCTGTGTGTATTATTGAAACTGAGGGAGATAAGACAGTTCATGTTGAAAATCAATTACCCAAAGAACATCTGTCACAACAAGAGGATGTGAATAAACAACAAACTCATTTTCAAGTAATCCCATCCTCTCCCCCGTTCCCAGAACGATTAGTCATACCTCGACCTATAAAATATCCTGATTTTGACATTCTGGGAGAATTACAAATCTGTACATAAAAATTCCATTCCTCCAAGCCATTCAAGACATCCCAATATACGCAAAAACTATCAAAGAACTGTGCATAAAGAAACCAAGGAGGAATATAAAAAATAATCCAAGAGTCCAAGTCATCGGCACTCTATCTGACTTACTATGAGGAAAAGAAACACCTATTAAATACAAAGACCCAGGAAACCCAATTGTAACTATCCAAATTTATGGTCAGACCCTTCCCAATGCCTTAGCTGATCTAGGAGTTGCAATCAATATCTTAACAACCGCTACTTGCCAAAAGCTAGGCATTACATCTGTAGAACCCACCTCTACCTTGCTAGAATTGGCGGACCGATCTGTGGTTAGGCCGGAGGGTACACTACATGATGTCATGGTCTCTGTTGACTCCTGGGAATATCTGACCGATTTTCTGATAAGAAATCCCAAAACCCGACTTGATGGACATCCATTGATTTTAGGTAGACCTTGGCTTGCCACTGTCGATGCTTATATTGGCTGCCGGCAAGGAAATATGACCATAACCAGAGGACCAAATATCAAGAACTTAGTTCTATATCCTCCAGCGCAGCTAAGCGTCACAATAATCAAAACTAATAAGCACCCTGTATCATACCTTACTGATAACATTAGATCTCCATTAACTATACAAGAGGCACTTGATTTCAAAGACCAAACAGAAGACGATGACATTAATAATTTCATTAGTCAAACTGAATCCAGATCCTGCACAGAGTGTCATATGATAGAAGTAGCATTTGATAATGAATTAGAAGAAGATCCTCTGAAAGATACACATGATCAAACAATACCTGTTACTTCTGTTGCAAATAGTAAAATTGTGGAAATTGAACCGGGAAAAACCTTAAATACTAATGCCAACCTCACACCCGAACAAGAAATGAAGCTCATCCATTTGTTAAGGAAATATAAAGAAGAATTTGCATGGGACTACCTTGATATGAAAGGAATTGACCCTCAATTATGTACACACCACATTTATATAGATAAAGATGTGAGACCTATTCGTCAACCTCAGAGGAGACCAAATCCTCATCTAAAAGATGTGGTAAAAGTTGAACTTCAAAAACTTCTAGATGTCAATTTTATCTACCCTATCTCTGATAGTAAATGGGTCTCTACGTTTGTGGTGGTACCAAAAAAGAATGGGAAATGGAGAATCTGTGTGGACTACCGGGAGCTAAATAAAGCAACACAAAAAGACCACTTCCCTCTCCCATTCATCGACCAAGTATTAGATACTTTAGCAGGAAAGAAATTATTTTCTTTCCTGGATGGCCTCAGTGGATACAATCAGATTCAGATTGCCCCTGAAGACTAAGACAAAACTACTTTTACTTGTCCTTGGGGAACATTTTCCTACCGAGTTCTACTTTTTGGCTTATGCAATGCTCCCGCCACATTCCAAAGGGCTATCCTTAACATTTTTGCATATTTAATAAATGACGGAATTGAAGTATACATGGATGAATTTACACCATCTGGAGATGATTTCAATCCAACATTGGATACCCTAAAAAAAGTCCTACAATGCTGCATTGCTACCAGGCTTTGTTTAAGCCACGAAAAATGCTATATGATGATGACTGAAGGACTTATCCTAGGGCACTATGTTTCAACAGCTGGCATTCAGGTAGACCCAGCCAAAATCAAAATACTTTTGCTTATTCCCACTCCTACCACTCAAACATAGGTACGCAGTTTTCTTGGATTTTTTGGCTATTATAGGAGATTTATAGAACATTATTCGCACATTGCTGCACCTCTGTATGCACTAATTGGTAACGTTGATTTTCTTTGGACAGAAAAATGTGAACGTGCTTTCAAGGATCTGAAGAAGCTTATGCCCACAACCCCAGTCCTTCGAGGAACAAATTGGGATTTTCCATTTCAGATATCATCTGATGCCTCAGATACAACCATTGGAGCAGTCCTTGGGTAGGAAGAAGATAAAAGACCATATGCAATTTATTACATCGGCAAAAATTTATCCCCTGCTGAATTAAACTACATTATTACTGAAAAAGAATTTCTAGCTATAATACATGCCATCAATAAGTTTAGAAATTACATTACTGGATACCCTATTATCTTGTATACAGATCATTCCGCCATAAAATATTTAGCAAACAAGCCTATCACAAACGGCAGAATAACTAGATGGCTGATTTTATTGCAGGAATTTGATATTACAATCAAGGATCAACCTGGCAAAGAAAACCCTGTAGCTGATTTTATCTCAAGAATGCCAAAGCCAATTGATGTAGCAGCAATTGAATACCAATTTCCAGATGAGCATCTATTTGTTGTGGCTGTTCAAACACCCTGGTATGCTGATGTTGCCAATTACCTAGCAGTAGGTAAATTACCGAAGCATCTAACCCCTAATGAGCGGAAATAGATTGTTCAGCGGAGTGCTTGATTTTCTTGGATTGGGGGCTATTTGTTCACATAGGGGCAGACATGCATATCAGGAGATGCGTTAGAGAAGATGAAATATTTGACATTTTAAAAGACTGCCATGACGGACGATGCGGTGGACATTTCGCCGATCGCTGAACTGGACATAAAGTGATGCAAAAAGGGTATTATTGGCCCACGATTTTCGAAGATGCAAAGATATTTGTCCAAGACTGTGACAGTTGCCAACAAGCAGGACGCCCTGGTCAGTCTGATGAGATGCCTCTGAAACCACAGCTAGTCATCGAACCATTCGAGCGATGGGCTCTTGATTTCGCTGGACCAATTAACCCATCATCAAACCAGAAAACATATATTTTGGTGGCAACAGAATATGTCACCAAGTGGGTTGTGGCAGAGGCATTGCCAAGAGCTACAGAGAACTCTGTGATACAGTTCATGTTCCATCTATTTGTACATTATGGCCTTCCAAGAGAAATAATTGTAGACGGTGGACCACAGTTTGCTGGGAACAGAATAGCTGCAACACTCAACAACTATCATGTCCAGCATAAAATCAATACTCCATACCACCCACAGGAAAATGGGCAGGTAGAAAGCAGCAATAAAATAATAGAAGCAATCCTAACAAAAACCATTGCATCACATAGACGTGATTGGGCTACCAGACTACCTGAAACATTGTGGGCTTACAGAACAACATGGAGAAGCACCACTGGTTACTCACCTTATCAATTAGTGTTTGGAAAACAAGTCATTTTCCCCATAGAATTCGAAATCCAAACATTACGAATAGCATAGGAAGTTGGCTTAGATCTAACCAAGGCACAGATTAATTGATTACAGCAAATCAATGAGCTGGACGAAATTAGGCTCTCTGCACTTCAAAACACTACCTTGATCCAACAACAGCGGGCTAAATGGCATGATGCTCTCATTAAAAATAAAGTCTTCCATGAAGGAGACTGGGCTCTTTTGTATGACTCCAGGTTTCAAGACTTCCCTGGGAAACTCCAGACTCGTTGGTTGGGACCATACGAAATCCAGAAGGTACATGACAATGGGACCCTTACTCTAATCACTATTGACGGTTCTGGATATTCCTTCAAGGAAAATGGCCACCGAGTTCGTCTTTATCACAAAACCACTCACTCGGGAGTCCTTCTGCCAGTAGCTACGCCAAGACTCTGATATGGAGATTTTGGGGGAGGAAGAGAAGCCTTCCTCACCTGTAATTCATTAAGGAATTTATTTCTTTTTACAATTTGTACATAAGTTCTTTTCTTAAACCATTTTTGTACATATTTTTGAATCAACGTTTTGCTATTATTATTTCTATTGTTCCTTTTTTTTCAAAAGAACAACATTTTCTTCTGGCTGTTGCTTTTTCAAAAGAGCAACCCCCTTTGGATCAGTCGTCATCTTGTTGCAATTTGGTTCTTTTTCTTTATTATTGTGTTCTGTTGTTCATTTTCCAAAGGAACAACATTTTTTACTTCTGTCGTTCCTTTTCCAAAGGAATGGCATTTGTGTGTTTTTGTTGTTCATTTTCCAAAGGAACAACATTTTTGACTTCTGTCGTTCCTTTTCCAAAGGAATGGCATTTGTGTGTTTTTGCTGTCCTTTTCCAAAGGAACAACATTTTTTATTTCTGCCGTTCCTTTTCCAAAATAATGGCATTTGTTTGTTTTTGCTATTCCTTTTCCAAAGGAACAACATTCTTGATTTTTGTTGTTCCTTTTCCAAAGGAACAACATTTTCCTGTTTTGTTGTTCCTTTTCCAAAGGAACAGCATTTTCCGGTTTTGCTGTTCCTTTTCCAAAGGAACAACATTTTTCTGTTTTGTTGTTCCTTTTCCAAAGGAACAACATTTTCGATTTTTGTTGTTACTTTTCCAAAGGAACGACATTTTTGTGTGTTTGTTGTTCCTTTTCCAAAGGAACAACATTTTTTATTTCTGTTGTTCCTTTTTCAAAGGAACGACATTTTTGTGTGTTTGCTGTTCCTTTTCCAAAGGAACAACATTTTTGATTTCTGTTGTTCCTTTTTCAAAGGAACAACATTGGTATGTTCTGCTATTCCTTTTCCAAAGGAACGAAATCTGTGTGTTCTGATGTTCCTTTTCCAAAGGAACAACATTTCCATCTTTGCTGTTCCTTTTTCAAAGGAATGGCATTTGCATTTTCTGCTGCTCGTGATCTTTGATTGTCCCTTTTTCCAAAAGGAACACCTCTTGCCTGCATTTACTCTCCTTGTGAAACAGTTTTTTCCTTTTGTTGTTCTAAATTGAGGATGTTTATTGCTCCCGTTCTTTAAAGTCTTTTAGAATACAGCTATGCACTTATGCAATGGATACAAAATCACAACATAACTGAAATCAGTCAATCATAAATCGCTATCTTTATAAGAAATTGCTCTGCATTGGTAAGAGGACAGAAGGAAGGACACACTTATTTATCATCTTTTGTTGTCATTGTTCTACTAATTCTGCTATGATTGGTTATCTTTATCATGATGATCCCTTTTAATCCTCTTTGATTATTATTTAGGAATAAAAGAAAAGGGTTTATATCTTCCTATTGAGATGTTAAGACTTCTTCCACCATTCCTACTCTTAAGGAGTGTTGAACCACCCTTTGTGTATAAATAAGGGAAAGTACTTTATGGAAAACAAAGAAAAAGAGCAAACATGACTTATAAGTTGTCAAATGCAGGATAGGGGGTCTCATCAAGAGCCAACCTACCATGATCATGAGGACGAAAGTGAAGTGGCATTCCCACTATGCCCACCACACCAGGGATATGGTCCAAAAAGTATATCAAATAAACAACCCTTGGAACAGGAGGTCTCATCATGAGCCGGCCTACCCACTTTTCGCTTCTTCCTCGTGAATGGCATTATGGTTAACTGGTCACCAAGCCAGCATAATGGCCTACATTTTGACATCACACAACATTTCCTAAGTATACACAAAGGATCATGGTTCCATGGGTGAAATAAACAACTCTTCCAAGGTTATGGACACCTGTCGACAACAAAGCACTGTTAATGGTATTGAAGTCACATTATTTACACCAATAGGTAAGTTACTAGAACCCTTTTGTTAATTATACCTTAGTAATTAATCATATATCATTTCCTGAATCATATAACACATGTAAATTTATTATCACCAATCATGGCAGAGTAGTTGACAATGACCGCATGAGACTTGGAATGTACGACAGATGTCCTATCCTGCCAGCCTCGCATCATATCCAACTCTATCCCTCGATTTCGGTAATTTGTTGTTTTTGTAAACATGGCATATTGCCATATGCTGTTCCTTTATGACTTTGCTTCAGAGCGGGCGTTGCTCCTTTATTTGAGGGCTGGGACAGCCTATCACATTGCGGCGGGGAAGGTTAACCTCATCATTCCCTGGGTTACGTGTCAGCCCACCATTCGGGAAGTTGTGTACTAGGGTATAGCACAGCTCAACAGTGTACTATTTTTATTTTTTCTGCATGATTTGCTGTTCATAAGCCATTTCTATTGTATACTCTGCAACATTAGATTTTGAACAAGTCTTGCGTCTGTCAACCTCTCTGTGTTTCAACAGAACAGACAACTGTTGTTTTATTAAGAGTTTACAACGAAACCATGGGAGGAAGATCGATTCGGAGAGAACCGCAGGTGTTAACAGTCTCTGCTGCTGCTCGGGAAATCCTGGAAAGAGCAGGGTGGCTGACTTATCTCAATCGCTTGCAAGAGTCTAACGAGACGGTGGCAATTGAATTCTTGCAGAATTTGCAAGAGGATTACTCCACAGTGAGGGGGAGACACATAGCAGTCACCAATGACATAATTGCAGAAGTCTCGGGACTACCAGCCACTGGACCCATATGGACGTTAAAAAAGGAGAGATTGCAGAAGATTATAGAAATCTTCCGGGACGAAGGCCAAATCCTGGCAATTAGAGGAAAGGGAGTTCTGCGAGCAGCACTAGGAGAGTCGTGGGCATAATTAGCAAAGACCATCCAAAGCTACATCACCTGTGAAGGCAGAAAAGACGTGGTAAGACCACGAAATCTCAAACTCTTGGCTGTACTAAAGCAAAAATGCTCTATAAATTTGCCTACATTTTTGAATTTGTTACTTCATGACGTTGCACGGAGCATAAAAAAGGCACAACATGTAGAGTCAGTTGTTAGTCATCATGGGCTGATTCGGTTAATTGTCAGCCATAGCCTCACCTAGCAGCAGAGTAGCTGGGAAGAGCTAATCGCTATGATAAATGGGGGATTGACCGTGTTATCACTGAAAATGCTGTTGCCAAATTTTTTTTTTAGCCTAGCTTAAAGACTGGGTGTTTTCGCAGCGCTTGAATTCGTTTTTTAGCAGTTTCGCAGCGCTGCTTATTAGGTGATTTCGTAGCGTGCTACGAAATTGGGGATTTGCTCGAGTTTTCAGTGGAGGCCCAAATCCTAGCATGCCTTTGGTACACTGGCTACAACTGTTGTGGATGAGGTTGATGTGCTTAAAGGTCTAATGTCAGATTTTTCAGATAAGATTGAAGATATCAAGGCGATGATGTTAGCTCCACCGTTGTCTGAGGTTCTTCAGGCTCTTTATGATGATAAGAACGGTCTCAGGATAAAATGCTTGTATAAGTGTGAATTCCTCTCATGAAGTAGAAGCTGGGTATCGACTAAAAGGTAGTGCATATGTCATCTTCAAGTATACATGGTTGTGGGATCGTGTACGTGTCAGTGATGAGTTTTTGAAATATTAAGATTTGGCAAACATTACTAGCTGTTCGTGCGCTAGTTCTTCCACCGACAAAGGACATAGACACCTGGTTGATATTTGTTTTTCTTTGCCGGAAAAGGGGTCGTATTAGTCAAGGTCATTCCACCAGCACATTGATGCAAACGGTATTGTGACTGTATCTGCTAGAGGCAAAGCAATGAATACTGGTGATTGGTATCGTAAAGTCTATGAATTCAGATTTCCGAGGATGTAAAGTCTCTATCTTGCGGTTTCTGCTGAGAAAGAATGGGTAGTCGAGGAGTTGTTCGATAAAAAGGACCACAAACGGGCAGACATCCATGTAGAAAATAGAGCAGTTACCTGCGAGGCGGAGAGGATTTGATTTATGGATGAACATACAGAGGATTTAGAGGATTTGATCCACCAATGTCTACAGAATATTGGTAGCCATGAATTGCACAATTTGGCTCAGATTCTGGCCTTCGAGTGCCAAATACAGTTAGAGAGAATAATTGGGTATGTTGACAGTCTTTCTGGTGAGCAGAAAAAGATGCTCGTTGAGCGTGTCACTCTGCGTTTGTTGAGAAAAATTACTGCTTTCATGGACGCAGATGGCTGCTTTTTATGAGGGCTATTATAAAGGAAAGGGTGTGGAAATAATTAAAGGAACAGTGGCCACAGGATTTGACACGGAAGAACACGGAAATGTTAAGATAGTAAAGTTGAAGGATGGCGGGAACTAGAGGCAGAACATGACCATCGTCTAGCAGTATTTGCCGAAGATATGAAGAGAATTGCCATAATGGATTCAAATGTTTTCCGTCCTGTTTTATCACCTTGGAATCCTATGTCTACTGCCATTTCTGCTTCATTACTTCATCAGCTTTATGGTAAAGAGTTGAAACCGTTCCTTGATGAAGTGTCACATCTTACAAAGGATGTTGCATCTGTACTAACAGCAGCTGAGAGCCTTGATCAGCATTTGTTGAAACTTGTTTCATCTGTGTGTCAAGATGGCCAGGTGTATGATAACTACAAACAACAGATGATGCCCTACCAGGTTGAAACAATATCTGGTATGTTGATTATGCGCTGGATAAATGTGCAACTTGCTAGAATCTCAGAATAGATTGAACGAACAATTCAGCAAGAGAAATGGGAGCCTTCATTATCTCAAAATCGACATGGTAATTCTATTGTTGAAGTCTACAGAATTATGGAAGAGACAGTGGATCAGTTTTTCAGTTTACAACTGCCTATGAGGGTTCCGCAGCTAAATGGCCTCGTCAGTGGTCTTGACAATGCACTACAAGCCTACACTCAGAGGGTTGTTAGTCCGCTAGTGGATAAACAAGATCTTATACCACCTGTTCCAATTTTAACAAGATACAAGAAAGAAAGTGGTATGAAGGCATTTGCTAAGAAAAAGGTGGTCGACCCCAGATTGCCTGATGATAGACGTTCTAGCCAAATCAATGTCTTGTCAACATCCAAGCTTTGTGTTCGCCTAAATTCTCTTCATTATGCCATTTTCCATCTGAATGTGCTGAAGGATAGCATTCGAGAACGCTGGGCACAAAAGAGACCTCAGGAAATGTTATGGCAGGGCGAAGCTCAGTCGACTGTGATCTCAAGCCAAGGCGTGTTACTGCTAACAGACCAATGGATGTACTTTCAACAGCTTTTGATGGCACCAGAAAAAGATTAATGCAACCATTGATAGAATATGCGAGTTCACAGGCATGAAAATAATCTTTTGGGATATGAAGGAATCCTTTATCGATGGTTTGTACAAAAACAGTGTCTCACAAGCACGGATGGATATGGTGCTTCAAGGCCTTGATTCGGTGCTGGTAGAACTGTGTGATGTTATTGTGGATCCATTGAGAGATAAAGTTGTTAGTGCCCACATTGCAGCTTTTGACTTCTAGGTTCTAAGCATAAAAAGCAGAGTCCCTGTAGGAATTATATCTTAACCGAATGCTTCATCCAAGAGAAAATGAGTGGCTGTTGAGAAAATAAAGCTCAAGACAGTCAGAGTTTAGTATTGAAGCTGTTTATTGGTTTGATGCTAATCAAGGTTGCTGTGATATGTAATGACAGAAACAAGCTTCATCTTTTTAAAACTATTTAGGTTCCTAACAGCTGTACAAATGTCTGAAGAGATCATGAATCTAAGCAGAAAACGCTTCAAGATACATAGGTTCTGTTTTGACATCTACAGCAGTTTCGTAGCGCGCTACGAAACTGCTGTAGAATGCTGTTTTGTGGAAAAACAATGAATTTTGATGATGAGGTCAGCGAATGTTAAAAAGAAGGTCTCAAACACATGAGGGAGATCATACATGGATTTCATAGCAGCTCAAATAGTGACAGGTGTAAGTATTCAAGGAAAAGGTGAAATTTTGTCTTTTGTTAAAGTTTTCACTTTATGCCCGAATTTTTAGGGTTCTGGTAGGGTTGCCGAGGTGTTGAGTGGTACACTTGTTCAGTTTATGAGATGGCCAGATCATAAGATTTCTTCCATCATACGTGACTATTAGAAGATTAAATGGCTTGAAACATGATCTTAAATGCATGAACACTAATGGGAGACAAAGACCGTGAACATAGGGCACAGATTCTTATTTGTTGATGAATCATCCACATATCAGGCATCCGAAGCTGCTCATCCAGTGAATGTGCTTTCAGTTTGGTTTGGCTATTATTGAAGTGCTACAGGTGTCAAGTTTCAAGAATGCATCAATGTACACGAGGAGTTAGACTTGAAGTTTCAATGGAATGGAATCCTCTGTTTTCGTAGCACAATACCTTTTGTAATTAATTAGTTTGTTTAAGATATAGATAAGGTAATTAATGATAGAATTCGGAGCTCCCTTCATGCTTGTTGAGGAGTCTCAGGTAGTAGTATTTTGGTTTGCTATATATAGAAATGACTCTGATGTAAAAAAGGTTGGACATTTTATACAAAAACAGAGTTGTTTTGGGCCATTGTAAGACTTGTGACAGTAATAGTAAAACAGTGTTGATTTCTTCTCAAGATTCTCGATGGATTATTGTGTTCAAATATAATGATGGTGTTTTATATTTTATGTTCTTTTACAGCCTTGTTGTAACACAATCACTCAGAATTCATAATCTTATGCTCTGACTTCCTGTGTGTTTGGCAAGCTGCGGTTTTGATGGAGTATGTTTGACATGTAATGCAAAGAGCCTTGACTTCCATGAGATGACTATGTTTTTCTTGTTTACTTAGTATATGAGACTCCATAGCCCAATGAGAACCAGTTTGATATGTTTCCAACCAGCTTTCGCTTTCATGAATGAATAAAGAGTTAGCCATCTGTTGTAGTGAAGGATTTTTATCAAGAGTTTGTGAGAGAGCCCTCTCTGATCAAAGAGGCTAATCTTTGATCTAAAGTTAGGTTGAAAGAGTTACATGAAATCTTGCTTGGTTGCAGCCCTCAGTAGTGATTTTGTGATAACAGACCGCACCATCCCCAAAACGTAAACATGCCACCAGTATACCCGAGCACCCAAAAAAACGCATGGAATTGGCAAAACGTAAACATGCCACCAGTACACCCGAGCATCCAGAAAAATGCAAGGAATTAGCAAAGTGTAAACATACCGCCGGTACATCTGAACGGCCAGAAAAACGCAGGAAATCGGTCTGGCTAGCATGGCTACGAGGGAGGTTGGAGAAGCCCTAAGAAAGCACCATCCAGCCGGTAGAAATTGAAGATGAGCAACCCTCACGGCCAGAAGGGGAGGACGCTGAGAAAGGAGTGCAAGAAGAAAAAGAAGAAGAGGTTGAGCAATCTGAAGAGGAAGAAGAAAATGAAGAAGAGGCCGAACAATCTGAAGAAGAAGGAGAAAAAGAAACTGAAGTCGAAGAAGAAGAAGCCGAGAAATCCGAGCAGGAGGAGGAAATGGAACAACATGAAGGTAGCCCATTGCAGGACCGAGTGGGAGAAGATGAATTGGCCAAAGTTTTGGCCAATATGGGAGAATATGGCCAACCTTCCAATCCATCAGAGCCAATGAAATTTCAATTTACTTATTGGGTAGGGGCTCGACTCATACTGATAAGGAGAGGACCGGTAGGGGCTCGATTGATAAGGAACTTTAGGTGCTCGACCATAAGGGAGAGGAGAGGAAAGGCCGCTCGACCATCATAGTAGGGTAAAGGGTTGGGTGTGTGTCAAGTAGTCGTAAAACACACGAAAATGCCCTCTCCTTATCAGTTGAGTCACTAACGTACCTCTCCTTATCGGTCGAGTCACTAACGTACCTCTCCTTATCAGTTTTCAGGTTATGTCACTTCTCACAGGTCCCGAAATAAGTCCTCCAATGTGCGGGAGAAGGGGTAACAAGGACGGTGACAAATTACTGTGTAACAGCGCTAAAATAATATTAGCATTAGTTTATCGATTTCAAAATGCGAAGAAAAAAGATGAATATAAATGAATATAACATACGGTTATAGCCTTTCGCCTCAGGAAAATGCCAAATAAGATAACGAAAAAAATTGCACTATCAAAAAATGAACTCAGACCTGAAAACATTAATTACATCTGTGACGAATCGTTGAAACTAATATTATCGCACACTATTTCAATTACAAAAGTCCCTACCTTACCTGCAACATAAACTAATATTACCTACAACATAAACTAATAAAATGATTAAAAAACTTAATATGATGTCATAAACTTCAAAACTAATAAAATGATTAAACAACTTAATATGATCTCATAAACTTCAAATATAAATTATTATTTTAATTTTCAAAATACACATTTTCACTTATTATTATTATTATTACTACATTCATGAAACTGAAGATAATGGATTGTATTTATTATAAATACTTGCTTCATGAATGGACGTGAAAGGTGAGGAGGGTGGCTCCTGAGAGTGAAATATGAGAGTGTATACTTGTAACAAGGACATGTCTTCACCGTCCACTCCCACTTTCACTTTTGTCGTTACTATTTTTAATTTAACATTTATATAAAATATACTTTTATTTTAATTTTTAATTTTTAATTTTTTAATCTTTGTTCTTATCTCCCCTCACATCTTTATCATCACTTGCTTGTTTTTAATGTGATATTTAACATTTTGATATAATATTTATGTACAATGTATTTATTTCTTTAGAGAGTGGAATAGGTATCTTCTTTTATATTGTTTAGATGTAATAAACAACCTGCTATTCGAAAACATAGTATTATTTAAAATAAAGAGAAATGGTTATTAATATATAATAAAATTATTATAAAATAATATATTTATAATAATAAATAGTAATATATTAAATAGAATTAAAATTAAAATAAATTAATAATGATAATGATGTTCATTAATATCCATTAAAATTGATATGATTTATTAAACAAAAAATTATAGAAAAAAATTAAAAATAAAATCATTATAATAATTAAAGAAAATAAAATATATAATAATAATAAATTAATTGTTATAATTAATTAAATATACTTTCTCGATGGGGTGGAATTATGAATGGAATAGGGGTTTTGGGTATTGCGCCCACCACCCCGAGTACACATTATGCATTTAAGAGGGAGGATGTGACCTGCACTCATATGCATGTGCATGTCATACCATAGTTGGTGGTTGGTTTATTTAAGGTCTTTGATGGGTGGTGAGACAGTGTGTGTCGAGTGGACAGGAGTCGAGGTAAGGTCCTCAGCCTCCTAGTATAGTTCCTCTATTCAATTTGTATGCGTGAGAATCTTGGTGTTGTGGGTTGTAGTGGGTTTCAAAGGTTATAAAGTAATTCATGTTGGCTAGTGTAAACGACGTTTGATTGCTTGGCGCACCCAGGAACCCTGGTTTCGTTTGTGGCTATTGGGACATGGAATTCCAAAAAAGTTGTTTGGTACATCAAATTTCAAGAGCAATGCATACTCTCAGGTCATTTCTCTGTTAATCCTGGTTTCCTTCTTTAGGCGTTTTAGTGGGTCTACATTTGTGTGTCTAGAGTTCAAAACTTCATGTGCATGTATTTTCATCTTTGGTTTGGAGTTTCTATCTAGAGTGTACTACTAATTTGGCTTCGATTTTGTTTTGTAGTCTCCATTCAAGGTTTAAGTTGGGGTTTGCGAGCCTTATTTGTAATGAATTGCGGTCGTCCGCCTATGTTGGGTTATTCTCTTGGTAGGAAAAATGTTGGTTGGATGAATTTGGAGTTTGGTTACACTCTCTAGGGTGTCAATGTCTTATATTCTTAGTGTTGTTCCTGTTTAATGGTCAATGGCGGAAGGGTCTTGGTTGAGGAAGACTCATCCTTTGTCTTAACTGGTGGGACCTCTATAAAGGTTGGGTCATATGTCTGGTGCCTTTGTGACAATTTGGTCTACTGGTGTCCTGGTCTTGTAGGAGGTGGGTCAAGTCTATCATATTGTTCTTTTGTAGGTAGAGGCAATGATTACAATGATAATAAGGTTGCTCCCTAGTCTATATGATGTTGCCAAGACAAATAATGTGTAGAAGGGGGGAAGGTGGCAGGCCTCAACCAAGGAAACGAGGTACAAGACTCTTTACCCCTGACTTGGAGACCACCCACTTCAATGCAGTTCTCTAGTCATCAGTGACAACATGATAAGGAATATTTTTATCATTAATAATCACTTTTAAAATCCATATAAATGTGTTTTCTAAATAATATAAATAATTAACAACATAATTAACAATGTTTACAGTGATATTTCACACGATGTCGGTTCTAGCTACTGGATAAACAGCGTTAAGGATAATGCAGGTATCAATACCGGGCTGGACAACGTTCTAAAGAGTGACATCGTGAATGATATGAAGTCCAAAATGAATGTCGGCAATGGAAACTGTTTAAACAATATTAATTTGCATAACGTATTATGCAGCAACATGGATAATACGCATAGCACAGACAGCATAATGGGCAACGTTTATAATGATAATTCGCACAACGCAGATGATACTTCACAAAATGGGGTTTTGAGTGTTAAGAATATCGGTTTTAGTAATTCATCCAAAGGGAATAACAGCATTAAGAATAACGACAATGATAATTCCCTCAGCGCAGATGATATTTCTCAAAATCAGGTTTTAAGTGTTAAGAATAACGGCGTTAGTAATTCATCCAGATGGAATGCGTTTAACACTCTCGGCAATGGTAATTCTCTCAGCGAAGATGACAACGATCAGTGTTTAGATAATTCAAGGGTAGATTATAATACGCATAACACAGGCTCCTCTGAGAACAATCAAGTCAGTGGTTTCAATAATGATGCGCAGAATCATGGTTTAGACAGCGGAAAGGGTAACTTTAAAGATGGCACTGGAGACAATAGTGTAGACAAAAGTTTCCATAATGAAGAAAAAAGTCAGTCTTCAGCAAACACTTGTGAGACAAAATTAAAAAGAAAAGTTGTCAATCTGTCTTCCCAGGAGTTAGATCTTGAAGTCATTAATGTCCTCAGCAAAGGCATGGAGTTTGTGGTTGCTCCTAAAAACCTTCCTATTGAGAGGATGATTTGTAGCATAGAGGAGGGGATTAATAACCTTCCTTTGGAAGATAAAGAGTCATTAAGACAGGAATTTTCTCTCATTATGAGGAAAGCCAAAACTCCCGAAAGCAACTTAAGTAAAGAAGAGCAAAGAGCCTTCAAATCCTTGCGGAACAATGACAAGATTGTGGTTCTTAAGGCAGATAAAGGAGGAGCAGCAGTCATCTTGGATAAAGAAGACTATGTATGCAAAATGAATGAGCACCTAAAATGTGGCAGTTATAAGAAGCTGAGCAGTAATCCCATCCCCAAAATTATGAAAGATGTAAAAAAGATCATCTCAGATTCCCACCTTGACGATAAATTAAAGAAGAAATTAATCCCTTTTTGTGAAACTTTCCCAAGAATTTATGTATTACCCAAGATCCATAAAGAAGGGTTTCCTCTTAGACCAATAGTTAATACTATTGGTTCCCCAACCTATGAGCTTGCTAAGTATGTTGCTAAAATCTTAAGCCCCTTATCGGAAATACTGATTCCTTCATCAAAGACTCCCACGACTTTGTGAATCTTATTAAAAATGAGAAGATAGAGCGTGATGACATTCTTGTTAGCTTTGACGTAGTATCCTTATTCACCAAGATTCCTCTTGATGAAGCCATTCAAGTTATAGAAGATGTTACTGATCCAGGGACTGCAAAATTGGTTGAAATCTGCTTGAGGTCAACTGTGTTCACCTTCCAAGGAATATTTTATGAGCAGACATCTGGTGTGGCAATGGGATCACCTCTTTCACCAATCGTGGCCAACCTATACATGGAATAATTTGAAAAGAAAGCCCTTGAATCATACCCTTTAAAACCAGCTTGGTGGAAGCGATTTGTCGATGATACCAATATAAAATGGACTCATGGCAAAGCAGAACTTGACAAGTTTTTCATGCACCTAAATTCTATCTCTCCAGAAATAAAATTTACTATGGAACTTGAAGAAAACATGAGCATCCCATTTTTAGATGTTCTCATCATCAGAAAAGAGGATGGCTCTTTAGGGCATAAGGTGTTCAGGAAGTCAACCCACACAGAAAGTTACCTCCATGCTGATTCCCACCATCACCCGACTCAGAAGTTTGGTGTTCTAAACACTCTTGCTATCAGAGCTCTTCGAATTTCCGACTCTGAGCATCTAAATGAATAAAAGAAGCATTCAGTTTCAACCTTTAAGAGTATAGGCTACAAAGAACAAGAGATTAAAAGAGCCATAGAGAAAGCTGAGAGAAGGTTGTTATCTCATGAACCTAAGGCTCAAGACCAACCTCAGTGTGGTAAGGTTTTTCTACCTTATATCCATGGAGTTACAGACAAAATCACTAAAATCCTAAAGAAGAAAAACATAATCACGCATTTCTCAGCACCTGGAACAATTAGGCAAGGTATGAGGTCTGTAAAAGATGATATTGACAAACATCAGCTTAAAGGAGTCTATAAAATAGATTGTTCATGTGGAAAAAGCTATATTGGTGAAACAGGTCGCTCCCTACAGACGAAGCTCAAGGAGCATGGCGCCGATATTAGGAATGGAAGGTCTCGTACTTCAGCCTTGGCAGAGCACTCCTCAAAAACTAAACACCATATCTGCTTGGAAAGCGCCTCAATTGTCGCAAGGGAGGAGCAGCATCATAGACGAAAGATCAGAGAAGCACTTGAAATTATCAAACATCCTCATAATCTGAACAGAGACAATGGCATGGAGATTAGCGGGAGCTGGCTTCCCTTGATCAGGGAAATCAGGATCGCCAACACGTCCCAGGTATAGCATATCTTCTACCTTTATCATTATCTATTAAAAAATTTTATTCTTAACTTAAAAATAAATAATAATTATAATAATATATAAACAAATAAATATATCTAATAAATAAATAAATCATAATAAATAATAAATAATCTTAATAAAAAGTTACTATTTTATTTATTGATATTAATCATTAATGATGTCGTAATATTAATTAATATTAATTATCAAGTATTAATATTAACTACAGTTCATTAATTATTAAGTGATTAATTAAGTATTATTAATATTTACTAGCGCTATTGATATCCATTATCATTAATAATATTGATTTATTAACATTATTTACATTATTAATATTAATTAGTTTAATATATTAATTAATTTATATAGCAATTAATTAATATATTATTTATTATTAATATTAATTGTTGTTCCCCGGATGCGGGTGTTTATAGTGGATGAACGGGAGGTGGCTTGTCACATGGGCAGCTGGCAGCCCGGACAAGCCACCATCCATCAAAGTGCCGAGGTAATAAATGTGAGGACGGGTATAACCACAGGGAGGATCAGTTCAGCTCACGCGATATTCATTGCGGAGAGGTTTTTCCTTGGGAAATCCATTCCGGTTCAGGCGCCAAGGGTGGAAGCCATGGGGAGGCTCAGTTCGACTCAAGTGACATTCATGGCAGAGGGGATTTTTCTTGGGATGTCCATTATGGTCCAGGCGCCATTCAATGCGCAGCTCAGGACAAAGCATATGGCGATCAATAAATTCGGACTCCATGATATTTTCCTGCATTCTTCCAAGCGGTTTCAGCAATCTCTGGCAAAGTGTAAGCTCTCCTCAGGGAATTCAGTTAAGGAAGGACGTTGTGGGATGCCGATTGAAAGACTCAGGATGGGCAGTCGTCGTGGGGGAACAAGGGGTCGCCCTGCTTCTCAGAGGCCCGCTGCTTCACCCACCGCCTCTGTGGACAATTCTTCTGGGCAGAACAGAAGCCTGAGCGGCACTGTTAGCCATAACATTGAGCGAGAGAGGGGTGAAATTCTGGACTGTGGACACAGGGAGCATCCAGCAGTCAAATATCGCATCCCCTATACGCTGGAGAACAACACACTCATTGTTTCAGTCACTGTGGAGCACTGCAGCGACCTCCGGAGGCCTGGGGACAATCTGACAGTTTCAAGGGTGGATATGCAGGTTCCCAGAGTGGATATGAGGCGACCCATGCAAGTAGACGAAGCTGGACCCAGTGAGCCAGTTCCGAAACTGACGCGCCAAGATGCAGAGGATGATAAGAAACTCAAGGGCTTGGCAACGGATGAGCCCTACCTCACTGATGAGGATTAGTTCTGAAGCCGCTGTCCCCATGGCCAGGAATGCTGCTCTCCATCCATTTCCTTCTGTTTTCTACGTTTGTTTGTTTGGTATGAAGTCAATGTCTGTCGCGAAGGATTGCGTGTCCACTGTGCTAGTTTACGTGTCAAATGTGTTCAGTTATGTGTTCATCGCGTCAAGTCATAAGTCTGCTGTGTTGGCTCAAACGCTCGTTGTGTCGATAATATGCTGGTTATGTTGGAGGAAAGAAACAGGTCTTTTTTTGCCTGCTGCTTAGATTGGTCTATCTTGGGAAATTCTCTTTGGAGATGCAAGGCTTCGGCCCTTTGTAATTTTGATTTTTGTAATATAAATTAGTGCAGTTTTACGTAGAAAAAAAAAATATTAATTGTTGTTAATTAATTATTAAGTGATTACTAATTTAATATATTAACACTATTAATTAAGTATTATTAATATTTTTAACACTATTAATATCTATTAACATTATTAATTTTAATTTATTAACATTTATTTTTATACTAATTAGCTTAATATATTAATTGATATAACAATTAATTAATATATTAATTATTATTAATGTTAATTATTGTTAATTCATTATCAAATGATTATTAATTAAGTATTAATATTTATTAGCTTTATTAATTAAGTATTATTAATATTTTAACCCTATTAATATGGATTAACATTATTAGTATTAATTTATTAACATTTATTAATATCAATTAATTTATAACAATTAATTAATATATTAATTATTATTAATATTAATATAATTTTTAAATCAAAGAACTTTTAAATATTAATACAATTTAATTATTTCTCTATTCTTTAAATTCTAATATATATAAAATAAATAAACATTTCACAACAAAAATCATAAATAAATAAATAAATAAAATAAAAATTATTATATTAACATATATTAAATATTCAATCATTATTACCATTTAAGTTTTGAATTTTAAATTATTATATTCACTCGCATTTAAAAATTAATATATAAAACTCAACCATAAAATAAAAAAATTATTAAAAAATAATAATTAAATGAATAATTAATTAAAAATAAATATTCAACCGATATTCTGCTGATCTTAAAATTTATTATCTTTATTATTATTTATTTCCTTCTAAGCAGTTCTTCTTTTATCATCATTCATAAGTTCTGATGATGGATCCCAGTTGGGATTTGAAACATTGGCATAAAAATGTTCATACTGTGAATTCTCCAATAACTAATTCAAAAGATATAAACCACAAATCTCTTAAATCCAGAATATAAAACATTAATTCACTCAACAATTTTTTTGAAATATACTAAATAAATAATTAAAATGAGTTGGAAAAAAAAATCAAAAAAACATTTTTCCTTCGTTGTATTTTATGATTTTCAAAAGGGAACTGGTCATAATCATGTAAGCAAAGGACAAAAATATGATAAATAAAGTCAAGGATTAGGAAGTAGCGAGCTTTAATTTTATTAATAATATTTAAATACTTAATGACAAACATACGATGTTTAATAAATAAAAAAATAATTCACAATAAACATACTTACAAACCAAAACAACATACTTACAAACCAAAACCAAAACATGTTATGTGTTGACAATGGAATTTTATAAATACTTTATAATGAAATGGTTTATTTATACGATTGTTATTATTTCTTTGGTCGATTTCTAAAGGGCGTATTTTTTCGAGGGGAAGCATCATGAATTCAGTACTTTTCATAAGGTATATTCCAAAATTATTTAATTAAGATAAGTATTTTACATAACTCATGTATGTTAAGGTTAGTTTGGGATTTTTAAAACATTTACAAGATCAAATATTTTTCAAATTATTTAAAATAGATTTAAAAGTATAAATGAAAAGTACATATCATATTTTCAGTATGCGTAATAGTTTTTATGTTAAATGTATAATTTTTTTTATAAGAGATTTGTATATCTTTTTATATCTATATTTTTTTTAATAAGAGATTTGTATTTTTTTTTATATTTATATTTTTTTTTACAAGAGATTTATATTTTTTTTTATAATAATAGTTATGGTTGTTTTAAACGTTTTTTATATGAAAAATGTGATAATGTTTTTACCATATAGAATTGTGAATGTATCTAACTATTTTTGGCTTCACGAAAAAGATATATTGAAATTAATAAAGTTCACAAGTTTTGATATACATTAATTTAAGTAATGTATAAAAAAATAGATTCATAAATGGTATAATATATAATGAAATTAGTTTTTAACATTCATGACATCATAATGTATAATAGGAGTACTTAAAAAAAAGTTAAGAAAATATTTGTATAAAATATATTAAAATTAGTTTTTTTTCTTTGTGAAATAAGATTAAGGAAAATATGACAGGTTTTTTTACTTTTGTAAATGACAACTTCACTAAATTATTATCATAAAATTGTGTATCTAAATTATCTAAATTATTTAAGTTTAAATAGTTATACTATGGCAGTAAATAATGAAGCTAGTAATGAAAGAGCACTCACCCCTTTAAGGGTAGAAATAGGGTGAGAACATGAAGAAGAGTATCAAAAGATTGACCCTAAAACGATAATATTGAATAAACCAATTGTTGGAAGTAATGCTTCCATGTAATGTGTGAGTTGTCATTGGGAGTCCCTAGGTGTCAATCTAGAAGTACACAGTTTCTTATGTGTGAGTTGTAATGGCTATTTAGATGTGTCATTGTCACTGATCTAGATACTATAAATATGTAACTAGTGAGATCAATAAAAAATAATGAGAGTGATTTGTGTTGTGTTGTACAATTTTTCTGGTTCTCTTTCATATTTGTAACATGGTATCCGAGCTAGATCTGGCTTGATTCCCTCACTAAGGAAAGCCAAGAAGATGAGAGATCCTTGAATATTATTTCTCTGTAAATAATATAGGGTAGAAGATTGTGTTGTGTGAATAAATTATATTATTCTTTATTTATATATCTATTCACCATAGGTTTGAGCGATATTGGTAGTGTGGTAGTGCTAGGTTTTTATAGATCTGTATATTGAATGCTTATTGAAGTATTGAGCTGATCCGTGAGTTTTCAAAGAAAAATGTTCTGTTAAAAATTCCATATGTCGCTGCAAACAATTCGATATCCAAAGGGATTTGTTGTTGTGCTTCTTCTACTGCAATGTGATTTTGTTCGTCACTAGTCAATGATGATTTTGTTCACCACTAGTCAAAATTTGCTTCAGCAATCACCCAAAGTGTAATAATATTTCTTTTTAAAGATTTTGAAATCTCTGCAATGGTTTTGCGGTTGTGCACATGGATCTTTCTCCCTGTATTCAGAGGCATTGTTTTTGCTCTTGTTAAAACACATCGTGGATTATGTGCCCATTTCCGTAGATCTCTGTACCCAGGTATTATCCATGTCAGTTTAAAGACTAGGGTCTGTCAGCGTTTTTTTAAGTTGATCCAACAACCATATAATATCGAGGTCAGTGGTTTGGGCAACATTATTTGTGGGTTGTTTCGGCACAGGGATAGGAGACATCAATGCCATATAGCGGAGCATATTTTATCATCGTTACCCTTCTATTTATCCCCATCAAGGTCTCGGCGTTGGAAGAAAGAGTTCTCTTGGCTATCTCGATTTCGTATACCTACTCTCCCATTCTCATGCCTCATGGATGGCTACATGAATTGTTCGCTTTTATTACTATGATTTGTGAAAACCTTTTTTACATGAGGTTATTTAATATTGGTGTGGTTGATTGGTATATTATAAGGAGTTTGGTAAAGAGTAGGAGTTTTCGCGTTTGCATATTGTGATTTATAATAAAAAAAAATAACAATAACAATTATGAAATCTTGTTGATGTTTTTGGTGTGGGTTGTAAAATTATTTCTCTGTAAGAAGAAGAAAAAAATGAAGAACCACAAAGAATAGGTCAACTATTGCATAGAATAATGTAACTCGCGGTGCTCTGGAAGTATTAGTCACAAGTAGTTCTTAGTAAGGTCAAAATGGTGTGACCCGTCGTGCTTTGGAAGCGTCAGTACATGTTATTTTATAAGGTCAAGTGGTAGAATTGTCTGATGAAGACATTCTGTATCCAAAACGCTATCCTAGATAACTGATGAAGGCTGCGAAGGGTCGTGGATTCACAGATGGTGGTAGTTCCATAGGATGGTTCAGTATCGAGACTGACCCGTTGCGCTCCGAGAGGTTGAGAAGCGTCAATTCTGCAAAGCTCATCAATGATGGTCAGAGGAGGTTACGTTTTAAATGGATGTCAAGTGACAGCTCGAAGATGTGGTGGTGAAAGAGCGGTGTTTGTGAGATGCCAGAGTAGATATTGGTGTTGATGAAGGCCATATCAGACAAATCTGACAAAGATTTATTTTTTGTTGTAATGTGGGTTTTTTATATTTTCTACATGTAAGCATTAAAGGAGGGTGTTGGAAGTAATGCTTTCATGTAATGTGTGAGTTGTCATTGTGAGTCCCTATGTGTCAATCTAGAAGCACATAGTTTCCTATGTGTGAGTTGTAATAGCTATCTAGTGTGTTGTTCTCAGTGATCTAGATACTATAAATATGTAACTCGTGAGATCAATAAAAAATAACGATAGTGATTTGTGTTGTGTTGTACAATCTTTCTAATTCTCTTTCATATTTCTAACACCAACATGCCTACGTAATAATTCAACTCATATCTCAAATGAAAACTACAAATTCATGATCATTATAAAGATTTAATACCTCATATTTTTTTTTTTCCAAAACATAATGTTAAAACCTATTCTTGAACAATCGATTATAATGATAACGGTAAAATCCTCTCCTAAAAAAATAATATTAAGAAATTGCTCATTATATAATTAAGTCACCTGGGTATAAATTTGCAATCAATTATCCAAAAAATAATATCATCAACTTAATAATGACTAACACTTGAAACAAACCAACCAATTAAACTAAAATAATGTAATTCTATTTTACTTATTTATTTATTATAATAAAATACTTAACCATAATTAATAAAAATACAAACTTTAAAATATAATTACAAATATTTTATATAAAAAAAATTAAATTTGTTTAACTCATATATAAAATTATTTCAATTTAAAAAATTCATTAAACAAAAAATACCCAAGTTAAAAGCCTTTGGCATACAATTTTGTTAATAAAAGTTAAATTAATACAATAATATAAATAAATAATAATCGTGGCCTTTTAACATTTTCAAGGGGCATAAGCAGCCAACTTTATATCATTCTTTGTTATTAATGCCTACTGCAGGCAAGGCAGGGACTACAATAATCAAAATGGCAACAATTAACATTAATTTAAGCTATTTATTATGACCAATAATGAGTTATTATTCCGAATAACCGAAATTTTTTTACGCAATTGTTTTGATCATCTTATTTGGCCTCTTCCCTAGGCGGGGAGGCTAAAACCATAGGTTATATTCTTTTTGTCGGAAATTTTGCTTCACATCCAGAGAAAAAGTAAACTAATGCTAGTATTATTTAAAAACATTAAATATTATATAAATGAGCCTAGCTTGAAATCACTCTCGGCTCATGAAATCACTCCCAGCTTCAAAAATAATGTTCATCGCTTTTCTACATATATGTGGCCATTGCTTTCTACATGTTTGTCTCTCGAAGGCTTGTCATGTACATGTGATGTTAGCTCTGCTACATGTTTGAACATTTTGAGTGTCAAATGCAGGCCCGTCCGTGCTGCTGTTGTTCAAGGAACGCCTGTATTGGTCATCCTCCTCACTCCCATCACTCTGCTCACACTCCCATAACATCCCCACTTTCCTTCAGGTCCCCAGGCACAAAGTTTAAACCCACAAGACCGTGATCGTGTGACTGTGCGCTGTTCGTAAGCCCTCTCCTGTCACATCAGTCAGAAGCCCATACGATCAGACCCGCGCAGTCCGATCCTCTCAGCCGTGATTGGATGGCATTTTCTCCTCTCGCCCTCGCAAACTAATCGTGCTTTAACCCGCGGGAAAAGCGGTTTCCCTCCCGTCGCATCCGCCACACATCGTCTCCTGAGTGGAATCACTACCCTGCGTACAATTACCACTTGCCTCCCATAAGTGGTGCGATCAATACCGCCTGCCACTCAAAACCATTTTCCCGGCCGATAAATCCCATGCATCTCGTCTGCCCGATAGCCGTTGGATCTGTCCACCTGAGATCCAATGACTCACAATTGTCCGTTCATGTTTTCTCCCGATATCCCCTGTAAGTCGATCTCCGTCGTCCATCTGCAAGATCTGATGGCTCACAATCATTTTGCCTTCGTTTCCGCTCAATACTCCATGCCAAGAGATCTCTGTCGTCCATCTTCGCGATCCAACGACCAATATCTATTCTCCGCTCGCTCATACATCTGCCACGCAGTCAGCACACCCTGGTTATGCCATGCATCCGAAGGACGAAGGTGGCCAGTGTTCAGTACTTCGAGCTGTTACTCCTCAACAACCGGTTTCAGAGATAGAATGGCTGAGAAAGGAAAAGATCAGCCTCTAGCAGGTAAACACAATCAACAGTTATGGAATGTCATCCCATACGACACTGCAGTTACCTAAGAGGACTGCAGAGCACCAGAAAATGTCAAATTAATTCATTGAAGCAGTCAGATTGTAACAGAGACCCATATCAGATAGTTAAAGTGGTTGGTGGACCATTATGACCCCTCCACGCATAGAATAGCAGAGCATTTTTGTAATCAACCTCTATATATACCCAGAAACAAGATGTGATGAGGGTTGAAGGTTGTTGTTTTTATGTAAGGTTCAACTTCTAGAGACTGTAACTACTTTGATACTTGCAGCGTCTGGTCTTCATTTTTAGCTAATACAAGCTTCTTTTGCTATTAATTGCTCACTTTCCATTTCTACTATGTTCTACGATATGCCTGTTATGCATTTTTTCATGTGCTCTTGATATTTAGCATTAGAGGGGCTGTCATCCCACCTCTATGTTGAAGTCTAGTATGTATCATTGAATGTGTTATGCAGGTTTCTGTTTATTTAGTGCCAGAGAGCTGTCATCCTGTCTGTGCATTAGGAAATAGATTTGCAGACCTTTTTACTGGTTGCAGCTGGCCATCACATGGTCTTGTGCATCTATTGGTGTGGTCAATATTCTCCATGTTCACTTAATCCTCAAACTGTGAGTAATTGGTGGTCTAAAGCCTTGTAGTCTGCGGGTGTTCACCCATGTCTGGAGTCAAGCATAGTAGAAGTGGTTATCTGGCTTGAATATGCATCATTCCTTCCATTCATCCATTTCCAACATTTTTTTGAGTTTTTAATGTTCCCGAGCATCTCTGAGATACAACCTAGGAGAGTTTCTTGGTGTGATAACATTAATTGGTGCCGTTGTCGGGGAGAGAAGATTGAAGCTCAGCTTCCCTGGGAGAACGGCACAGTTCTATATTTTGATGATAGACAAGGTCTGGGCACATTTCTGGTTGTAATCATCTATCTGGTGACTCCACTGGAGGAAGACCAACCTTTGGCAACTCCACATCACAGTCCTGGCTTAGTTCGTGAGACACACTCGAAGAAATCCTCAGAAATCTCCAGCTGTTCCAGTGCCTGACCATGAGAAGATTGTCAAACCGAAGAAAGCATCGCAGAAAGGAGCACCAGGATCAGGTAAGCCCAAGAAATCTTATCTATCTCTACATGAGGAGTTTGTAGTTGAGAATACACAATTTGAAGATATAAAGCCTAGTATTGCTAGTGAAAAAATACCTGTAGAGATTCATAAAGCTCCTTGTCCATCTAGTTCCCCTTTGAATCTCAATCCAAAGAAAGCTTCCCATACAGTCCATTACATTGCTTCAAACTACTCAATCTGCCAGTGTCCTTCCACATACCCCAATCATGGCAGGACAACAAGCACATACGAAGATGGAAAGAATTATTGTTGCTAGGTATGGAACCCTGGTCTTGCTTGTTCCTTTGAATGCCATGCCTGCAGGAGAATATCAGAAATACATGCCTAAGTTCACTGGTACAAAGGGAGTAACAACAGAAGAACACCTTGAGTCTTTTTACAGTTATGCTGATAACTTAGAAATTAGTGAAAATGATGTGTGGATGAGAGTTTTTGTCCAGAGCCTTGATGGAGAGGCCAGAAAGTGGTTCAGAGAATTGCCCCCAGGATCTATTGCTGATATTGAAGCCTTAGATGAGGCATTTCTGAAGCACTAGGGAGATAAAAAAGATTCGCTATACTATCATACTGAGTTTGGAAACCTAAAGAGGGAAAATGGGGAATCATTGCCTGATTTTAATAAAAGATTTAATCATATGTATAGTAAGATACCAGCTAAAGTAAATCCTACCCCCACCTCTGCCAAAATCACTTATGCCAATGCTTTTGACTCTGATTTCTGCCTATTATTAAGAGAAAGAAGGTGCGCTACTCTGGCTGACATGCAGGATGCAACCCTAGAAGTAGAATCCAATATTATGGCAGCATAAAAACTCAGAAGTCATGTTGATAGAAGGAGGCGGAGAGGTGAGGCTTCTTCTTCCTCTGCCTCATCTTCCAATTCAAAACTTGATAAGATGACTACAATGATAGAGTCACTGGCTGCGGAGATATCTAAGCTGAAGTTTGAACAGAACTCAGGGAAGACAAAGCTCCCAAATACATTTTCTCCAAGAAATCCAAATCCATTCAGAAGAGAAAATGAACAGTTACAAATAATTCAGAGGGGTAAAGAAGCCAATGAAGATCAGAAGGTTAAAGCTCCTTTTCAAAATGTGGTCATCGAGGAGGAGTAGATTGAAGATGAGGACAAGATTCATTATATGGAAGATAAAGGCAGCGCTGCCTTTTTGACATTGGCTGCATATGAAGAATCTCTGCTGCAAGACCAAATAAGTCAAGAATGGGACAGAGAGTCTATTCTGTAGACTGGTGAACAACAAAGATACAATTTGAGGTCAAATGCAAAAAATGTCAAGGAGAATCCTGCCCAAAGAGTTGCTGTCCAAATAGAGTCACAGAATATCAGGCAGAGAAGACCAGCAGCTGACCTAGTCATCCTCAAATCCGGCTCAAGAGGTAAGAGGTTCTGACAAGTTACCTCCCTCTTTCAACTTTGAATCAGAAGTCCAGAAGTTAAAAATATTTGTGCCTCTCGTAGAGTTGGTAAAGAGTGAAGTATTTAGAAAGCCTATCCTTGAAGCTCTTGAGCTAGAAACCACACAAACCTCCACTAACTCTGTCAATTTGCAAGATGACAAGCCTGTCGTTGTGCTTAGCCCCATGATTGAACCCGCTGATAATAATTCTCCATCATTTTATGTCTCCTTGACCATTCATGACAAGATCCTCCACAACTGCCTGCTAGATACAGGGGCCAGCCACAGTTTGATGCCTAAAGCTATCATGGAAGAGTTAGGCCTTGAAATCACTAGACCATATCATGATTTATTCTCTTTTGATTCAAGGAAAGTGAAATTCCTAGGATTAATCAAAGACCTGGCTATTACCCTAACTCAACTTCCCATGAAGAGTATGATGATGGATATTGTGGTAGCAGATGTCCCTCCCAAGTTTGGCATGCTGAGTTAGGGTAATAGCCAGGTCTTGGATGACTTTATAAAGTAATGGGACTTTCATCTTGCATTAAAACAACACCAATTCCATTTCCTGAAGCATCACATTCCACAATAAAGGTTTTTGTGAAGTCCAGTGTAGCTAAGACCGGTGCTTGGCACATTGCCTCTTTAAGATGTTTGAAGGACTTTGTTGCTTCTAGAGTCCATGAAAATGCATCTTTCTTCAATAATGTTGTTAAAGGTGTTGTTATTCTCCCATAATTCTTAACAAACTTGCAATAATACCCTATCAACCCGAGAAATCCTCGCAGATGCTTTATGGATGTGGGCATTTTCCATTCCTTAATGGATTTAATTTTGCTAGGGTCTACCTTAACACCTTCATGAGATACAATATGACCCATATATTCCACCTCTTGTACTCCAAAGAAACATTTGGAGCTTTTTGCATATAATTGTTTCTCCTCCAATAGTTTGAACACCCTGTCAACATGTTCAACATGATCCTTCCAAGACTTGTTGTAGATTAGTATATCATAAAAAAATACTAACACAAATTTTCTAAGGAAGGGTTTGAAAATGGAATTCATCAAACCTTGAAATGTAGAAGGTGCATTGGTAAGGCCAAAAGGCATGACCAAAATTCATAATGACCCTCATGAGTTCTAAATGTTGTTTTTGGAATGTCTTCAGTCTTCATTCTGATTTGATGATATCCTGAACAAAGATCCAACTTGGTGAAGTAAATTGATCCATGCAATTCATCCAATAATTCATCAATGACAGGAATGGGAAATTTTTCTGTAATAGTGAGCTTGTTGAGCTCCCTATAATCCGGACACATGCACCATGATCCATCTTTCTTATGCACCAATACTACTGGAGTAGAGAAAGAACTTTGACTAGGTTGAATTATACCAGCCTCTAGCATTTCTGCAACCATACGTTCAATTTCACTCTTTTGGGCATAGGGATATCTATACGGCCTGATGTTTGGAGGAACACTTCCTGGAATCAAATGAATAGCATGATCATGATCACGAATAGGTGGGAGGCCTTTGGGATTCTCAAATACCTTGGAATGATTGTCCAAGACCTTTTGGAGATATGGAGAAATACATGATTTCGATGTGGGAACCTCTAGCGAACATAATTGTGCAATTACACCTCGTTGTTCCTTCTTTAGAAGCTTTGTCATACCGTTAGAGCTGATTATATTTCCCAGTTTCCCTGCAATACCCCTTAATTCAACTTATTTTCCTTCCGCACAAAATTTCATGAAAAGTTATTGAAAATTAAAAGCTATTGTACCTAAGGATTGTAGCCATTGGACTCCTAGTACAACATCAGCACCACCCATTGGAATGGAAAGCATTAGGCTATTCAATACATATTCTCCCATGGATAGCTTGATATTATGGAATTTTCCCGAGCAATTTATGGTTCCTCCACTTGCAACCATCACTTGACACTCTAGTGCTGGATATAGGAATCAATTCAATTCCTTTTCTATCTTACAATGAATAAAATTATGGGTACTTCCCGAATCAATCAACACTATTACCTTTTTCATCTTGATATGCCCTTCTATCTTGATAGTTTGAAGAGTGGCAATTCCAGCCAATGCATTACAAGATATGGTCGGATTCATTTCTTCTTTATCTAGGGTTTGTTCCTGGAGTATATCCTCTTATTTTGACATTTCTTGTTCCTTTTCTTCCTCCTCTTCACTATCTATGAAGAATAATTTCTTCTCAACACACTTATGACATTTAGTGTATTTGCTATCACAACTGTAACAAACCCCTTTTACTCTTTTTTCTTCCAATTGTCATGGTGTCAACCTTGTAGGTTGTGGGAGGATAGGAGCAACAAGACTTCCATCTTTATAATTGTGAGTGGTAGGCTTCCTAGTTGCCATAATTTTGCTTTCCATTTTTCTTGCTAAACTGAATGCCTTCTCCAATGAATCAGGTTCCCAAAGGCGAACCTCATGTTGGATATTATCCTTTAAAGTCACTATGAAAACATCAATCCTATGCTCCTCTGGAATATCTTTTACCCTTATGTTCAATTTTTGGAAGTCCTCAATGTGCTCCATCATTGAACCCTTTTGTTTTAGATTTATCAATTGGCTAAAAGAGGTGTTGCTTTGTGTATCCTCATAATGTGCTATCATTTCTTTCATAAAAATTTCCCAAGTGACAATTTGTTTACAAGAGCAAAGCCATCGATACCATACAAACTGATTTGGTTCCAAATATAAAGTTGCAATACATACCTTTTGTGTGTTTTGCACATTACGGAGAACGAAAAATTGCTCCATCTATAGTATCCATGTTTTGAGATCATTGCCATCAAACTTCCTCATATCGATTTTTGGAACATGGTGGGTTTTATGAAATCATGACTAACATTTCTTTTGTTCTCATCATGAGTTTCCTTTACTACCTTTTCACCATTAGTGACCATTTCTTGTAGCAACTTATTCAAATTTATCTTCAATTCTTCCATCTTATCATCCATGCCATTCATCTTAGCATCCATGCCATTCATCTTTGCTTCCACGCCATCCATCTTAACTTTCATGCCACTAATATTAGCTTCCATGCCATTCATCTTGGCGTCATTTACCTTTAGTGAGAGTGAACTTTGTTGTACCTAGTCTTATAGTTTTGATATATCATATTGCATTTCTTCTTCTTCTTCACGAGTCATGCTAGAGCTTTCGTGTTGCTTACTAGGTGTTTCCATCTTCTTTCTTCGGGGCATTAATTAATGCTAATAATTCTTCACTATTCACTTTGAATTCCTTCAAACTAATTTTTCAAACCAATCTTATGCAAAATTTAAAAAAAACTACACACATTTTTTTTCACTTTGTAAGAGCTTGATATTGAATCTATTGTATCTCTGTCACTGCGGATCTTGAACATCTGGAATCGCTTCCTGTGGTAGCCCTTTGAGTCCTCCTTCTAACCCCGCAAGTCTGATCAAGATTAGATTCTCCAAGGAAGCGTTATGCCAAGTATCCCACGGTGACCTGATTATAGACTAGTTCAGTAGAGTGAACATGTACGACGTGCCACGTGTCATTGTTTCGACCTTAGTATCTGAAACTGATACACAGAAAACCTGTTCATCCTCTTTTTGAAACTTCTTATGAAATTTCAATCTGAGGCTCAAAACAAAATTTATGACGATTTTCCCTAGGTCACCTGTTTGGAATGTAATTCGGCAGTCTGCAAAAACCCTAACTTCCTCAGATCATATCTCCGTAAATATAGCGCTACAAGCTCTGAAATTCAGACCCGAAGTTTAGAATGATTTTTTCTAAAATGGGTGTTTTTTGTAGCTTCTGCAATGTTGCAGAAAAAAAGTTATAGCGAAAATTCCATGATCATCTATTTGGAGCAGCGAAACCCTAGAATCCAAAGCTCTGATACCAAATGTAGGAAACCAGCTCACAAAAAGATAGAAAAGATAGATCAACGCCTTAGAATTCAGCCTCTTCGAGGGGGAAACCTCCTTTACATTACACAAATGAGAAATTATGGGATGATACAAATGACTAAACCTCCCTTTTATATATAGGAGTCTAAGGGGTCACAATATAGTCAAGCCGACATAATAGTAATAACATAAGGGCACAAAAATAACAATAGTGGGTTTCTATGGGGCATACTAATAACAATATGGGGACAATAGGGGCACAATAATAACAATAAGGGATATAATGAAAATAGTAATGGGGGAACCACTAGTATTATAGGGGCCTAACATCAATGCACAAAGAATTGCTATACTTACCAGCAACTTTGCCTCTTCCATCCTCAAAGCAGTGTCTCAAATCCATGGATAACTCGAGTTATGTGTGTGTTCCTCAGTTGTTTTTTATTAGAAATGAATTCCTGTAGATACTATTAAAGTTTATATATACATCATAAAGTTCAAATTATAGCTCAAACGTTGATAATGGATCTAATTTATATTAAGAAGGACATACTTACCTCTGCAATTAGACTTGCATACTTTCTCTCCTCCAATTGTGTCACTCGAACAACCCACACATATACCTCGGAACCACAATCAAGTAGATAACATTTTTTTGACTCCAACATACTCTTAGACAAGGGACCCTCAATAATCTTTATCTCCCCTTCCATAATGCTATATCACAGACAACAAAATATAAACATAGGACAAATGTACTTGTTTAAATTGCTGGTAGAGTTTCAAACTGCTACAAATCACCTAGTTTATTTAATATATATGTCTTCTTATCAGGTTCCATATTATATTGGCTTTGACTTACTTTCAAAAGGAAAGCTAACAAACATAACACTGTATGCAGGATCTAGAATTATTCTGTGCAGAATAAAGCTTATGAGTTTGATCTTGTCGATGAAGCAAATGAACCAGATTCTATCGATCTGGTACCACATCTAGCAGATGACCTCTAAGATTGGTCATAAGGTTATTCATTGAAATAGGTTATGTCTCTATGCATCTTCAGAATCGATGAAGAATACCTGTTTGGTATGCGCCATTGAGAGCTACCCATGATTCCACAGGATCCTTCTAGTTCTCATCTAATTTCGGCAGTCATAGAGGTTAGTAGTATGTAGTTGAGTTATTCAAGCACTTACTCTTAACTGTTCGCATTTTTTTCCTTACAGGTTGTTTTCATAGTGTGGGTGGAGCAAAAGAAGGTGGGTGGGAATAAAGATAGTTGGATCGTTGTCAGTACTATACTAATACTAATCAAACCCCTACCTATTGAAAGGTGGGTGGTGGGATTTTCATATATAATAAACTGCCCTCCCTAAATGAATAAATAGGGATGGCGCCTTATTTTTAAATTAGGCGGCAAAACTCCTTGACAAGAAAACTAAAAGACCCCAGGGTCTCTAGGACATTAAAATCCTAGGGAAAAAAATTGACAAAAAAACTCAAAAGATAAAAATGATTAAAATCTCTAAAAAAATCATCAAAATTCATTTGATTTGATTCAAATTGAAAGCTAGGATATTACAATCAAAAGAAAGATCTGTAGCAAAATTACAAAATATCATATTTCTAATATTTCCAAATTCACGGAATGGAAATAAAACATGTAGCTCTAGTGCAACTTTGGTAGAATAGACACCCATCAAGCTTGGCACCTGAGCACAACAAAGTTCGTGTTATGTGGTTAAACCTCGACCTTGAAGGGTGTTTTTCAAAACTTCTAAAAAAATATAGCACGAATAAGTCCACATGAAGCACATGCATAACATCGGTGTGGACAAGTGTTTCACAGATGGGCCCACGTTGTGGTTCATTTTTCACCACTTGTGCCACTTTTAACATATCGTGGCACTTGTAACAACCATTGTTAATGTATCATGTAATTTTTTTATAAAATAGTGATAACTTCTGATTCCAAGGTGATGACCCTAGATCAAACATTCAGGTAGAAGTTGAAGCTTAAAAGCCAAGCGCAACCCCATTTGAGCGTTGGAAACACCCGTGAATAGTTCTTGGTCTAGTTTTCATGCTTCGCTAACTTCGCTACCATAGTTTGTTCCATATCCATGATAAGTTTACTCTATAGCAACAACAGAGGTGGAAGAAAGAGAAGCCGAAGAAGCAGGTTACCTGATTGATTCACTAATTTATTTTTTGAATCTGACATACCATTAGACATAGGAGCAGGTCGGGGAAGCAGAAACAAACTTGGCACAACTAGGACCTCGCTCAACCTTCTTCCAAGCGCAAGTTCTCTTTGAAAGTATGCGTCCTCCATTCCAAATCCAGCAGCTAGGGAAAAAGTCGCATGAGGTGAAGGATCAAAACAAGTCGCATATGGTTTTGAGGACTCTTTGTTCCACAGGCGAGTCCGAGGCGGCGTAGATCCTTTAGATCAGAGTCAGACCGTCTTCTTACTCCATCATAGAAATCTTCTTACGCCATCGCAGAAATCACAATCTCCTTATCAGACACTTCTCAATTGAATGGAAATTCAATCGTTCTTGCCAGAACCTATCAAATAGGCAGAATATGCTATACACACAAGTAAGCTTTCATTATTTGGGTAAGCTTTCTTTATCTGGTTGCTACACCATCTACATGGTTTGCTACAACGTTCACCCAGTTTCTTTATCTATTGCTACACTATCTGTGTGGTTTGCTACAATTTTCACCCAATTTCTTTATCTATTACTACACCATCTACGTGGTTTGCTTGCTACAACTTTCTATTGCTACACCATTTGCGTGGTTCTCTACAACATTCACCCAGGTCCTCCCTTAAGCTACTCTAGTAAATTATCTTTCTATTCCAGCTATCTAAAATAAATCTTATCTTGTCAATTCAGAGGTTCTTACAAGTGTTTTTCTTCCAGTTTCTTCCAGCCTGGTGCGCTAGCAAAACAATCACAGTGCACGAAGTGTATGATGACACCTTCCACAGAATTTGTGGTAGACATACATGTAGCGATACTGCATGGTAGGATGTAAGTCTTTTTAAAAAACCACATGTCAAAACGCAAATCATAAAGCGTAACATTTAATGCTCTAAACTAATATTAGCATTAGTTTACCGATTTCAAAATGCGAAGAAAAAAGATGAATATAAATGAATATAACATACGGTTATAGCCTTTCACCTCAGAAAAATGCCAAATAAAATAACGAAAAAAATGAACTCAGACCTGAAAACATTAGTTATATCCGTGACGAATCGTTCAAACTAATATTATCGCACACTATTTCGATTACAATAGTCCCTACCTTAACTGTGACATAAACTAATGTTACCTGTGACATAAACTAATAAAATGATTAAAAAACTTAATATGATCTGATAAACTTCACATATAAATTATTATTTTAATTTTCAAAATACACATTTTCACTTATTATTATTATTACTACATTCATGAAACTGAAGATAATGAATTGTATTTATTATTAATACTTGCTTCATGAATGGACGTGAAAGGTGAGGAGGGTGGCTCCTGAGAGTGAAATATGAGAATGTATACTTGTAACAAAGACATGTCTTCACCGTCCACTCCCACTTTCACTTTTGTCGTTACTGATTTTTAATTTAACGTTTATATAAAATATACTTTTATTTTAATTTTTAATTTTTTATTCTTTATTCTTATCTCCCCTCGCATCTTTATCATCACTTTCTTTGTTTTTAATGTGATATTTAACATTTTGATATAATATTTATGTACAATTTCACATCTTTATCATCACTTTCTTGTTTTTAATGTAATATTTAACATTTTGATATAATATTTATGTACAATGTATTTATTTCTTTAAGGAGTGGAACAGGTATGTTCTTTTATATTGTTTATATGTAATAAACAACCTGCTATTAAAATAAAGAGAAATGGTTATTAATATATAATAAAATTATTATAAAATAATATATTTATAATAATAAATAGTAATATATTAAATAGAATTAAAATTAAAATAAATTGATAATGATAATGATAATGATGTTTATTAATATTTATTAAAATTGATATGATTTATTAAACAAAAAATTATATAAAAAACTAAAATAAAATTATTATAATAATTAAAGAAAATAAAATATATAATAATAATAATAATAATAAATTAATTTTTATAATTAATTGAATATACTTTCTCGATGGGGTGTAATTATGAATGGAATAGGGGTTTTGGGCATTGCGCCCACCACCCCGAGTACACATTATGCATTTAAGAGGGAGGACGTGACCTGCACTCATATGCATGTGCATGCCATGCCATAGTTGGTGGTTGGTTTATTTAAGGTCTTTCATGGGTGGTGAGACAGTATGTGTCAAGTGGAGAGGAGTCAAGGTAAGGTCCTCAGCCTCCTAGTATAGTTCCTCTATTCAATTTGTATGTGTGAGAATCTTGGTGTTGTGGGTTGTAGTGGGTTTCAAAGGTTCTAAAGTAATTCATGTTGGCCAGTGTAAACGATGTTTGATTGCTTGGGGCACCCAGGAAGCCTGGTTTCGTTTGTGGCTATTGGGACATGACATTCCAAAAAAGTTGTTTGGGACATCAAATTTCAAGAGCAATGCATACTCTCAAGTCATTTCTCTGTTAATCCTGGTTTCCTTCTTTAGGCGTTTTAGTGGGTCTACATTTGTGTGTCTAGAGTTCAAATCTTCATGTGCATGTATTTTCATCTTTGGTTTGGGGTTTCTATCTAGAGTGTACTACTAATTTGGCTTCGGATTTTGTTTTGGAGTCTCCATTCAAGGTTTAAGTTGGGGTTTGCGAGCCTTATTTGTAATGAATTGCGATCGTCCGCCTATGTTGGGTTATTCTCTTGGCAGGAAAATGTTGGTTGGATGAATTTGGAGGTTGGTTACACTCTCCTGGGTGTCAATGTCTTATATTCTTAGTGTTGTTCTTGTTTAATGGTCAATGGCGGAAGGGTCTTGGTTGATGAAGACTCATCCTTTGTCTTACTGGTGAGACCTCTATAAAGGTTGGGTCATATGTCTGGTGCCTTTGTGACCATTTGGTCTACTAGTATCCTGGTCTTGTAGGAAGTGGGTCGAGTCTATCCTATTGTTCTTTTGTAGGTAGAGGCGACAATTACAATGATAATAAGGTTGCTCCCTAGTCTCTGTGATGTTTCCAAGACAAATAATGAGGTGTAGAAGGGGGGAAGGTGGCAGACCTCAGCCAAGGAAATGAGGTGCAAGACTCTTTACCCTTGACTTGGAGACCACCTACTTCAATGCAATTCTCTAGTCATCAATGACAACATGATAAGGAATATTTTTATCATTAATAATCACTTTTAAAATCCATATAAATGTGTTTTCTAAATAATATAAAACATTAATTACATTTTTCCTTCGTTATATTTTATGCATTTTCAAAAGGGAACTGGTCATAATCATGTAAGCAAATGACAAAAACATGATAAATAAAGTCAAGGATTATGAAGTAGCGAGCTTTAATTTTATTAATAATATTTAAATACTTAATGACAAACATACGATGTTTAATAAATAAATAAATAATTCACAATGAACGTGCTTACAAACAAAAACATGTTATGTGTTGACAATGGAATTTTATAAATACTTTATAATGAAATGGTTTATTTATGCGATTGTTATTATTTCTTTGGTCGATTTTTAAAGGGCCGTATTTTTTCGAGGGGAAGCATCATGAATTCAGTGCTTTTCATAAGGTATATTCCAAAATTATTTAATTAAGATAAGTATTTTACATAAGTCATGTATGTTAAGGTTAGTTTGGGATTTTTAAAGCATTTAGAAGATTAAATATTTTTCAAATTATTTAAAATAGATTTAAAAGTATAAATGAAAAGTATATATTTTTAGTATGCGTAATAGTTTTTATGTTAAATGTATAATTTTGTTTTATAAGAGATTTATATTTCTGATTTGTATTTTTTTTTATAATAATAGTTATTGTTTTTTTAAACATTATTTATATGGAAAATATGATAATGTTTTTATCATATAGAATTGTGAATGGATCTAACTATTTTTGGCTTAACGAAAATGATATATTGAAATTAATAAAGTTCACCAGTTTTGATATACATTAATTTAAGTAATCTATAAAAAAAAATAAATTTAGAAATTGTATAATATATAATCAAATTTGTTTTTAATATTCATGACATCATAATGTATAATAAGAGTACTTAAAGAAAAATAGATTTAGAAATTGTGAAAAAATTTGTACAAAATATATTAAAATTAGTTTTTTTTTGTGAAATATAAAATATGACATATGTTTTTCTACTTTTGTAAATGACAACCCCAATAAATTATTATCATAAAATTCTGTATCTAAACTATTTAAGTTTAAATAGTTATATCATGGCACTAAATAATGAAGTTAGTAATGAAAGAACACTCACCCCTTTGGTAGAAATAGGGTGAGAACATGAAGAAGAGTATCAAAAGATTGACCCCAAAACAATAATATTGAATAAATCAATTGTTGGAAGTAATGCTTCCATGTAATGTGTGAGTTGTCATTGGGAGTTCTTAGGTGTCAATCTAGAAGTACACAGTTTCTTATGTGTGAGTTGTAATAGCTATCTAGATGTGTCGTTGTCAGTGATCTAGATACTATAAATATGTAACTCGTGAGATCAATAAACGATAATGAGAGTGATTTGTGTTGTGTTGTACAATATTTCTGGTTCTCTTTCATATTTGTAACATGGTATCAGAGCTAGATCTGGGTTGATTCCCCACTAGGAAAGCCAAGAAGATGAGAGATCCTTGAATATTATTTCTCTATAAATAAAATAGGGTAGGAGATTGTGTTGTGTGAATAAATTATATTATTTTTTATTTGTATATCTATTCACCGTAGGTTTGAGCGATATTGGTAGTGTGGTAGTGCTGGGTTTTTATAGATCTGTATATTGAATGCTTATTGAAGTATTGAGCTGATCCGTGAGTTTTCAAAGAAAAATATTCTGTTAAAAATTCCATATGTCGCTGCAAACAATTCGATATCTAAAGAGATTTGTTGTTGTGCTTCTTCTACTGCAATGTGATTTTGTTCGCCACTCAATGATCTTTATGGTTAAGTGAGGTTCTGCCTTCTTTGTATGCAAGCACCGAAATCAGGAATCCGGATATGCACAAAATTTGCTTCAGCGATCAGCCAAAGTGTAATAATATTTCTTTTTAAAGATTTTGAAATCTCTGCAATGGTTTTGCGGTTGTGCACAGGGATCTTTCTCCCTGTATTCAGAGGCATTGTTTTCGCTGTTGTTAAAACACATCGTGGATTATGTGCCCAGTTCCGTGGATCTCTGTACCCAGGTATTATCCATGCCAGTTTAAAGACTAGGGTCTGTCAGCGTTTTTTTAAATTGATCCAACAACCATATAATATCGAGGTCAGTGGTTTGGGCAACATTGTTTGTGTGCATGGGGCCGTTTCGGCACAGGGATAGCAGACATCAATGTCATATAGCGGAGCATATTTTATCATCGTTACCCTTGTATGTATTCCCCATCAAGGTCTCGGCGTTGGAAGAAAGAGTTCTCTTGGCTATCTCGATTTCGTATACCTACTCTCCCATTCTCATGCCTCATGGATGGCTGCATGAATTGTTCGCTTTTATTACTTTGATTTGTGAAAACCTTTTTTACTTGAGGTTATTTTAATATTTGTGTGGTTTATTGGTATATTATAAGGAGTTTGGTAAAGAGTAGGAGTTTTGGCGTTTGTATATTGTGATTTATAATTTAAAAAAAATAACATCCTCTTGATGTTTGTGGTGTGGGTTGTAAAATTATTTCTCTGTAAAAAAGAAAAAAAATGAAGAACCACAAAGAATAGGTCAATTATTGCATAGACCACTATAACTTGGTGTGCTCTGGGAGTATTAGTCAGAGGTAGTTCTTAATAAAGTTAAGATGGTGTGACCCATTGTGCTCCGGGAGCATCAGTACATGTTATTTTATAAGGTCAAGTGGTAGAATTGTCTGATGAAGACATTTTGTATCCAAAATGCTATCCTAGATAACTGATTAAGGCTGCGAAGGGCCGTGGATTCAGAGATGGTGGTAGTTCCATAGGATGATTCAATATCAACATTGGCCCGTTGCGCTCTGAGAGGTTGAGAAGTGTCAATTCTGCAAAGCTCATCAATGATGGTCAGAGGAGGTTATGTTTTAAATGGATGTCAAGTGACAGCTCAAAGATGTGGTGGTGAAAGAGTGGTGTTTGTGAGATGCCAGAGTAGATGTAGGTGTTGATCAAGACCATATCAGACAAATGTGACAAAGATCTATTTGTTGTTGTAATGTGGGTTTTTTATATTTTTTACATGTAAGCATTAAGGGAGGGTGTTGGAAGTAATGCTTTCATGTAATGTGTGAGTTGTCATTGTGAGTCCCTAGTTGTCAATCTAGAAGTACACAGTTTCCTATGTGTGAGTTGTAATAGCTATCTAGATGTGTTGTTGTCAATGATCTAAATACTATAAATATGTAACTCGTGAGATCAATAAAAAATAATGATAGTGATTTGTGTTGTGTTGTACAATATTTTTAATTCTCTTTCATATTTCTAACACCAACATGCCTACGTAATAATTCAAGTCATATCTGAAATGAAAACTACAAATTCATGATCATTATAAAGGTTTAATACCTCATACTTTTTTTTCCAAAAAAAATGTTAAAACCTATTCTTGAACAATCGATTATAATGATAACAGTAAAATCCTCTCCTAAAAAATAATATTAAGAAATTGCTCATTATATAATTAATTCACCTGGATATAAATTTGCAATCAATTATCCAAAAAATAATATCATCAACTTAATAATGACTAACACTTAAAACAGACCAACCAATTAAACTAAAATAATGTAATTCTATTTTACTTATTTATTTATCATAATAAAATACTTAACCATAATTAATAAAAATACAAAATTTAAAATATAATTACAAATATTTTATATCCCAAAAAAATTAAATTTGTTAAACTCATATATAAAATTATCTCAATTTAACAAATTCATTAAACAAAAAATACCCCAAAAAAACATAGTGTTAAAAGCCTTTGGCATACAATTTTGTTAATAAAGGTTAAATTAACGCAATAATATAAATAAATAATAATCGCGGCCTTTTAACATTTTCAAGGGGCATAAGCATCCAACTTTATATCATTCTTTGTTGTTAATCCCTCTGTAGGGAAGGCAGGGACTATAATAATCAAAATGGTGACAATTAACATTAATTTACGTTTCTTACTATGACCAATAATGAGTTATTATTCCGAATAACCAAAAAAAATTTACACAATTGTTTTGATCATCTTATTTGGCCTCTTCCTGAGGCGAGGAGGCTAAAACCATAGGTTATATTCTTTTTGTCAGAAATTTCGCTTCACATCTAGAGAAAAAGTAAACTAATGCTAGTATTATTTAAAAACATTAAATATTATATAAATGGGTCTAGCTTGAAATCCCTCTCGGCTCATGAAATCACTCCCGACTTCAAAAATAATGTTCATCGCTTTTCTACATATACGTGGCCACTCCTTTCTACATGTTTGTCTCTCGAAGGCTTGTCTTGTACATGTGCCACCACTTGCAATCTAAGTGGCATACCCTGTAATAGTTGTACCTGAGCCCTCTATCCCCATGCCAGAAGAAAACAAGAACAAAGAACCTAAGCCCTCTATCCCCATGCCAGAAGAAAACGAGAACAAAGAACACCTTGATCGATGCCCTGCATTAACAAGATTTCTTTTAGATGGTTTCTAGAATCAAAGGAGAATAAAGAACACCTTGATCGATGCCCTGCATTAACAAGATTTCTTTTAGATGGTTGGAGTAGAAGTACAATTCACTGGAATAGTAAGGCAACTTATGGGAGGAACTAGACAACTTACAGGAGGAACCACAGAGGAACCAAAAGATCGGCCATGTGCATGTGAACCTGTAGATAGTTCTTTAAGCGTGACAAAGGTAGGATAGAATTCAAGTTGTTTCTCTTCCAACCCTGCGAAATTTCTGTTTCCTTCCATAAATCCCTGAGTGAGGAGAGCAGTTGTTGTAGGCGTAGCTACGCCTTCAGCTGATATGCAAGGTATCAAGGCCCCATTCGAGATGCATCCAATTTTCCTTCCAAGTACACATCAACTAGGAAGGCACAGTACCCTAGAAGCAAGCAGTAACAATCATTGATAAAAACTCTACTCAGTTAATTTCTTTTAGATACTTCTATTCCTATTCGCACACTCCCGAAATTGCAGACAACACAGCGGAACTGGGCATGTTACTTTACCTCTTTACTTCTCATTCTGCGATCATAGCATTAAAAAATACCCCTCTTCTTTCTTTCTGCTTTGGCTTAGCAGTAACGACACTTAATAGGGTCACAACTATTCTTTGTTTTTGATGATTCCCCCTTCCCATTCAACACAACATAGTCTACAACAAAAAGAATCCTCCATACACCTATAGCTTGAATACATAAGGGTTAGTATTTCTTGTATTACACTTGTTAAACATAAAATCTCTATTATGTATCTCCTTAGCTAATGTGGAAATCATAAAAGCAAAGAAAGAAAAACCTTTAGGTGTGGAAATCCCAAATCATGGTAAGAATTTTGAGTTTTTCTTTGAAATGATTGTGTAAATTGTAGTGAGGGTTGAAATTTATATTGACGGAATGCAAATTATTTTGAAGTTGTTACCAAAAATTCTATTTTTCTACGCTGCTAGTAAAATGTAGGCTTTCAACCCAGCCTTACTTTCAGGACCAGTAAGTAACCTTACCATACCAAACGCATGATACATCCTTTAGAAGCATGGAAACACAACTTAGTAAAGGCAAGTGGGGACAAGGTTGTCCCAAAAACCCCAGCCATTAGACAGGTTCAAAGAATACTTGATAAGTACCGGGTACTGTCATGACGTATAATTCTTTCCTTGGTCGCCTTGCCAACCCTTCGTGATACTAGGGGAAGAAACCGTTTCAACCTGGCCCCTCGCATGCACACAAACTCATAATTATTAGTTTCTTTATCCAAAATGATTTGGGGATGGCTTGTTTCATCTTATTTTGGATGCATCGATCATAAGCGTGAGGTACTTGTTGTATTTTTCCCTTTTCCCACCCAACGAGGCCCCCAAAAAGAGAGGACGAACGATGATTATAAACCTTGAAACTAAGGTCTAACTGGAAAAGCACTATTGCTTGCTAGGCTAACTGGACAAACTAAAAATAGTAGTCACCAACATAGAACACTAAAATTCTGTGACTAATTGTAAGTTCCCGCACTTGCTTGAGCTTCAATATTTACCTACTAGTGATTCCAAACTCACTATTTTGCTTTACTCTAAAAATATCCCACTATTAACTCGTCATTTTGGTTGATCTCAGCATCATCTCATGTAAATTGGATTTATCTCACTGAAATTGGCTTTATCTTGCCATCATCTCCGCAGAGGCCTATAGCAAGCTCTGTAACAGGCTCATTCTTCACTCATTCTTCTTTAGAAGTAGGCGACTGCAACTAAACAAGCCATTAGTTTTGAAAGTCAAAATAATGAATTAGTTTGAGATTTTTTGGAGGGTGCACGTGTTCAACATGCAAGCCCATGTGCCTTTCATATTAATTTCACTTATTATTAATACTATTTACTTTTTGTTTTTCTTACATGTTTTTTCAGAACAAATGGGAAAGATACCCTTATTTATATGTTGGGGACTTTATATATGCATGTAGCACAGGACCCCACAAGAGTTCCATGGGTTATGTATGTGATCGATGGTGATTCCTCGGCTATTCTTTGTAGGAGCATTTCTTGAAATCCCAAGCATTAAAGGCTTGATTATTTAGCCTTAAATTTTTTATCAGCTATGTTAAAGTAGTTTTAACTGCCTCCTTAAAGTTAAGGCATTTCGAGGAATCTTTTGAATGATCGTCAATTTCTTTCCTTCTTTTTGTTTCCAAATGTCGAGATATTTGTTTATGTGACCTAATTACACGAAATTTATGGATATATATATATATGTGTGTGTGTGTGTGTATATATATGTTTAGAATGAGAAATGTATATTTCGGTTGTTTGTGTAAACACTGTCAAAGTCTTGTGGTTTTTCTTTGGAATTGGATGGATATTGATTTATAGCTCATAATAATATTATGGAGAATGGATGGTGTTAGCTTTTTTGGCGTTTGGCCCAAAAATAGATCCAAAACACTCCCAAAGTCTCCAAAGTTTGCTTAAAATCATGCAAATGGATCCAAATATGCTCCAAAGCACTCCCTAAGTCTTGAAAAGTGCTTAAGATCATCCAAAGATCGCAACAAGCGAGGGAGGAGAGCCCTTGGAAGGGCAGAACTGCACTATCGGGAGGCCAAAACACTTCAAAATTATGAAAAAACATGTATCGGAGGCTTAAACTCAAGAATGCACAGCAGCCGTTAGATCTATCTGATCAACGACCCAGATCTAAGTGGCAAATCGCATCGGTGGATTTGATCGGCAGAGGCAGGCAGTGGCAATCGGCACAAGACACTGTCGATTAGCGATCACTGATGATCGGATCGGTGGGTCGCATCGGGAGAGGTATCGACGATTAAAATACAAAATGATCGATTGCGATCGACGATTAAGCGTGGACCATCAATCACGTGTGCAGATTGATGGCCCACGCTACATCGCAGGATCGCTATCGGCATTGACCAAGGCCCGAGACCTTTACATGTATATGTGTGCGACCTGATTTGCGGACCCGATGGTATTATAAATAATATTTCATAACATTTGAGGTCCGCGGGTAAGCCATGGTTTTAATGCATTTTCCATATATTTTGTTATATAACGAAATACAAAAGGTAATAGGGCAGTGGCGATTGCGATGAGTCCAAGACTCGAAAGGGTCCGGGGAGTGAAATATATATTATTTGAAGTCCGCCAAAGGCGGTGTTTTTCAAGCATATTTCAAAATACAAAGGAAAAAAGGGACCAGGCCACTTGCAATGGGCGACAGCGACCCGAAGGGTAGACCCGATAAAGGAATAAATCAATTTTGAGGAATTTTGAAGTCTGAAAAGGAGAGAGAAGGGAGGGATTTCTCAGTGTTGCTGTGTTTTCTATTTACAACAAAAACATTCATTATTTTCAACGGAGGTCCACAATATGGCAGTGTTGTTCTGTTTTAACAGAAAGCATATATTGTTAAACCTTTGAAAGGGCCATAGCATGCACAAGCTCCTCCCCAAACTAACAAAGAGGCCGAGAAGCAGCACAACGCAACACAACACGCGCAATTGTCCAAACAAACAGAATGGTCATGTAGCAGACAATGCAGCTTTCCCAAAAAAATAGAAGCATCAATAGCCCAGCACAGCCCATCAAAATCAACATCACGGGGGCATCTATGGCACAAGAGAGCTCCTAGAAAGCACAACAAACCACTTGAATGCGTTCATTCCTTTGTCAGAAGGAGAAAACCTCTGAGCCACACTTGCCTATTCAGGGAATCAAACAAATAGGGACAGAGAGGATAGATTAAGACTCTGAGCCTTTGAGGGCTCAGGAGCATTGTAAAAAGCTATAAATCGCTAAAAGTAAGATGTAATATGGGTTCAAACTTCTAGAGATTGTTCCTCCTCTGTTCCTTCAAGCTTCTAATCTTCATTCTAGCAATATAAGCTTCTTTTGCTATTATATGTTCAATGTCCACTTTCTCTGTTGTTCTATGCTTGCACTTGAAGAGGTTATTCATGTTTTCTGTTGTGTCTAATGCCAAATAATTGTCATCTTATCTTTGCATTGATAAATTAGATTTGCAAGTCTCATTTACTTCCTGTAGCTGGCCATTCATATGTGTTTATGTATGCAATCTGCTAGTATAGTTAGTATTCTCCTTCTATCCATTGACTCTATAAATTATTGAGAATTAATGGTCTAAAGCCTTGTATTGTTGAGAGTGTTCATGCATGTCTTGAGTGAGAATTGAGCTGAAATGGTTATCTAACTTGATCCAAACCATCATCCGTTCCAATAGTTCTAAGAAAAATATTGAAGATTATTTGTTACCAGGCATCTCCGAGTTGCAACCTAGGAGAGTTTCCTGGAGTGATAACATAATTGGCGATGTTTCCGGGGAGAGGAAACTGAAGCTCAACTTCCTTGGGAAACGACATAGATCCAACTTTGATGATAGACAAAGTCTAGGCACAATTTGGTTGTAATCATCTATTTGGCAACTCTACTAGAGGTTGAACCTCTTGACGACTCCACATCATAGTTCTGGCTCCGTTTGTGAGTCATACTCGGAGAAATCCTCAGAAGCTACAAGCTAACCCAGTACCTAACCCTGAAAAAGCCATCAAAGAGAGAAAGGTATTGTAGAAAGAAGCATCAGGTTCAGGTAAACCTAAACAATCTTCTATATATCTTCAAGAAAGGCTTGTAATAGAACAAATACATGTTGAGAGTATAGCATCTAATACTAGTAGTGAAGAAAAACTTGCAGAGATTCATAAAGCTCCTTATTCTTTAGGTTCTCCTTTTGTTGCAAGCCCAAAGGAAACCTCACCTCCTATCCATCATACTCCTTTAGTCTTATCAGTCACTCCTCATCCCTCTATCATTCAGACTTCTAGTACTCTTTTAGCCACCACAACTATGGGAGGTCCACAAGCACCTACCAAAATGGAAAGAATCATAGCTGCTAGGTATGGACCTCTAATACTGCCCACTCCTTTGAATGCCATGCCTATTGGAGAATATCAGAAATATAGGCCTAAGTTCACTGGGACTGAAGGTGTTACTGTTGAAAAACATCTTGAGTCATTCTATAGCTATGTTGATAACCTGGACATTAGTGAAGATGATGTCTGGATGAGAGCCTTTGTCCAAAGCCTAGATGGAGAGGCTAGAAAATGGTTCAGGGAACTGACCCCAAGATCTATAGTAGATATTGAGGCTTTAGATGATGCATTTCTAAAGCATTGGGGGGATAAGAAGGATCTCCTCTACTACCACACTGAGTTTGGGAACTTAAAGAGGGAAAATGGTGAGTTGCTGTTTGATTTCAATAAGAGATTTAACCACATGTACAACAAGATACCAGTTGAAGTAAAACCCACTACTACCTCTGCTAGACTCATCTATGCCAGTGCCTTTGACTTTGATTTCTATTTACTGTTGAGGGTGAGGCGATGTGCTTCTTTGGCTGATATGCAAGATGCAACCCTAGAAGTAGAATCAAACATCGTGGCTACAGAAAAGCTCAAAGGTAATGCTGATAGAAGGAGACAGAGGGGCGAGTCTTCATTAAAGAATCTTAAAGAATGAGCAGCAATCTAGGACAGGAAGGGTTCTTAATACCTTTGTTTCTAAAGATCCAGATCCATATAGAAGAGCTAATGAGCAGTTGCAGATCTTGCAAAGAAGCAAAGATACCAAAGAATACCAAAGGGTGAAGACCCCTCTTCAAAATGTAGTCATGGAGGAAGAGTATTTTGAAGAGGATGATGAGATCCATTATATGGAAGTGTTGTGGCCAACAACAACCCCCCTTCTTATTTAGTGTTATTCCTAATACTAAATAAGTGGGGACCCTTAGTCAAAAATTTAAAAATTAATTAGTGCTTGTATTTTTTTTTTAATAAAACTTACCATCATAAACTTAGGAAAATACCCTTTAAAAAATTAAAACCTAAGTTTTATGATAAAGTAGAATTATTCCTTAGGAAATATCGCATCGCAAAAAGGATAACAGGATACCTCCTTGCAAGCCGAATTCTAAGATTGCGAGATCGCGATACTGGACTACAAACATATATCACATCGCATGCATCAAAGACCGCTTATGCTAAAAAACTCTAAAAACTGACGATATGTGATGGCTCATATCGCAAATCGCATTTCGCAGAAAACAAATTAACAAAAATGGTCATATGCCATGCTCCTGCGATTTGCGATATTGCAATATTGCGATAGAGCGGTAAAGCGATATTGTAAATTTGCGATATAGCGATATAGCGAGCAAGCGATAAAGCGATGTTGTGATTCTGCGATGTTGCGATCTGTGATATTGCGAAGAAAATCGCAAAATCGCTTCATCGCAAATCTTTCGGGCCCGTCGTTCGGAAAAGTACTTTCCATAAACCAAGACCTGGTTATGCTAATTAAGAAATTAGTTGCCAGTCATTAATGGAATATGGTTTGTGCTTATCGAAAAGCCATTTCATGTAAGGTGGTATATTTTATACGTCTTCGGCATTTAAGACTTTCCCGTCACCTTTCCTTATCATTATTTTCACTTCACTTGTAAATTGCAGGAACGGAGAATAGAGAACGATACAAAGCAGTACGCAGGATACAATGGGAAAGAAAGGCAAAGCTCCAAGCTATGAAGAGAAAGAAATGGTGCCCTTGTATACAAACACCACCTATAACAAAGATGCTAGTATTTCTACTTGAGAAGGCATGTATAGTCTACTTGAGGAAGAGAATCCCAGAGTAATGGAGGTTGAGGCTATTGCAGGCTCACATAGTTCTTCTAAGGCATCCATTAGAGAGCTAGCTTGTTCGTTCTTACACAGGGTAGTGACGAGGCCCAAAATTCTTCCATACACGGACATGATTAAATGGATACTGGACAACGCTGATATTGGAAATAGACAGTTTAAAACTCAGGGTCAAGAACTTAAGAAATCATTATTTTTACAAAATTTGAGCTTTATATCCGCTAAAAGAAAACGCGCAAAAGGCGAAAAACGCACCAAGGAAGCTTGAATCAAGAAACGGAGACAGTTTCCGATGCGCGATTAGTGCCTAGAGCTAATCGTGCATCGCTGGGAAAAACTTCTTGAAAGGAAAAACCTCTAATTTCTCAGTCACCTGTGAGCCCAGAAATTTGTAAGAAAGCAACGCTAGAGATAAAAAGTAAAACTTGAATCCTAAAACCAGTGGTATTTGTCAGAAATATCTTCAAAATGGTATGTATTTAAGTACAACAACTACAAATAGGCTGGAGACAGAAGGCTCAAGAAAAGGCAAAATCAATCCAAAGATTAACCAAGTTGAATTGGGATTCTTACTGGGCATACTTGGTAAAACCACATAGCTAGTGCATGACTCTCAAGTGTATCATCAATTCTACCGAGAAGATGGTGCCAGCTCTTTCCGATTCTATTTTCACGGCACAGCAAAAATCGGAAGTCAGCCGGCCGACTCTTCTCAAACAAATGCTGAACGCGTGTGATTTCAAGGAGTAGCTACAGAAATAATTAGTTAGTAGTTTTAATTTTAGATTCAGTTTTAGTTTTAGTTTTTCTTTATTTTTGCCAGAAATGAGGACGGTCATTTAAACCGCATCCTAAATTTTTCTAATAAGTTATTTTTAGATTTAGTTAGTAGTATTTAAACCCTTCTCATGAATTTAGAGAAGGGTCATGAAATTTGTCAAAAACTTATCCCCAGAACATGCACTTTTGTACCCTCTGAGGAGGTTTTGATGAATGAATGGAACATGATTTATTGATATTTGTATTTAATATCTGCTACTGATGTTGCACTTCTGTACTCTTAGTGGATGTTGGATTAAGAGGAGATAAATCATTATCGCTTGAAGCCCATGAGTAGAACTAGTTATAAATGGTACTTCTATCTCTTAACTATTTCTGCCTTTGTGTCAAAGTGATATTCATGTTCAGTTGTTTATATGTTGATGCGTGAATGCTTGACTTATCATTTGGCACTTTTGTACGGTGATAACTATTTATTTATGCTTAATGTATGAGTAGCGTATTATGCGATATGCCTTTCACAACTGTTTCGTCTAACTTTTTACACGAAGTGGTTCATCTTTATTGAATTCTTTTCACATAACAGTTGAATGATCTTTATTACCAATTGTTATCTGAAATCATTTTAGATCGCATAACAGAAGGATTACACCTCGGGTTAGTGTAGACTTAGATATTTCTGCTTATTAGAATACAATTTGCATGTTATTAGATTAGAGTTAGAATTAGAGCATCTCACTTAGGAACTTTTTAGAAAGGAAATATCAATTCTTCACACACACACACATAAATTGGGAAACTGGTCCCATATCCCCAGTCGGACCCACTATACCAAACAGAAAAGGAGCTGGTAACCAAGGTTTGGACTAGGTGGTTATCTCCCTTGTTGTAGACCCAATTTTCGAGGCTTCAACATATTTTGCGCTAGAAGGAAGGCCTCGAACTGTGAATAGCAAGTAAGTCTAAATCTAAATACCATTTTGAGAGTAAATCGCCCTCACCATCTCCCCTGACTTATCCATTGCATTTAGAATCTTTAAATCCAGAGCCAGAAGTCGCAGGAGCAACAGCCGCTGCTACAAACCCTGACATTTTAGAACAATCTACTATTGTACCTCCTTAAGTTGAATCTTTGATCCATAAACATCAGCGATTTTCTATATCACCTCAAAAATCTGATAAATCTTAAGGTAGTGTGACTTTGCTATAACCCTGCTCATCCTCTTACCAGATTAAAGAGCGAAAAATTTGGCGTTCAGCCAACCGAGTTACCTCTACCTACAAGGAAGAGAGTAGGGAAATCTCCTAAAGTGTCCGATAGCGAGACTCTTTCCTCATCATCATCCATCTCAACCTCTCCACTACGAAGTCAACCATCCACTCCTCCATTTTAGATCATTGTCCATCAGTCCACCAGTACTCCCACATCTCCTTCTCAATCATCTGGAGTCAGAATATCCTCATCTTCTCAACCACAGGGATCATTTTCTGCACTTTCCTCTATTAATAGATCAGCAATGGCCCAATATCCATGGAATAACCCAAGGGCAGTCTTAATGCTTGCGCCCTTGAGTTAGTTACCGGCCCATCCTAAAAAGTGGCTGCCTAAGTTTAATCCTCAGGAAGGCATGCTAGCGGAAGAACATATAAATAACTTTAAGTTATCCATAAATCTCAATGGAGTTACCAACGAAGATGTTGTTGTTCGACTTTTTCCTTATACTCTGCAAGTAACAGCTGGATCATGGTATTTTTCATTACCGTTTGGATCTATTACTAGTTGGGAGATTTTCCAAGAACAATTCCTGACTAAGTTCGGTGATGACAGGTCTACAGCGACATTGATCAATGACTTGTCTAATCTTAGGGCTTAGTCAAAAGAACCTATCAAAGATTTCAATTCACATTTCAATAAACTGTTAAACAAAATTCCTACTGCTTCCAAGCCTAGCGAAGAAGTGCGAAGTGAATGGTACATTACTGCTTTACCATCAAACATAGTAATCTTTGTTGATAGGGATAACAAAACAACTTTAGTCGAAAATATGAAAGAAGCAATAGCAGTAGAGAAACGTATCACAACCTTAGAAAAGAAAAATACGTTAGAAGAATGAAAATCCAAGAAGGTTTCTTTCAAGGAAGATCCCAAGAAAAAATAATCGAAAGATCCATTCGATTTAGAAGGATTGAAAAAGTTTTGAAGACCATGTCTAACGAGATGGTCGACATTAAGAAACAAGTGGCAAAAACTTCTTCTAAAAATCCGTACAAACCTTTTAAAAGAAACCCTTTGACCGATCCCAAACACCCTAATGCTATTACAAGTGTTGAATCCAAAGAAGAAGAAGAGGAAATCGCTATTGAGGAACATATTGATGAAGAAGAAGTTGTAGAGTTACAAGTTATGTGGGATTTCATCCTCCCAGATGAAGAGGATCAAGAGGCATCCCCAATTAGTACTCGCAGTAGAAATCAACTTGATCCTTCTCAACCTACCCCTAAGCCAAAGAGCACAAGCTCAATGACTAAGGATAAAGTTGTAGCCAAGAAAACTACACCTAAAGCGATTCAAACCAGCCCAGTCCAAACAGACCCATCAACTCCATCTAAAACGTTGATCATTTCGGATGAAATGGAGTATAATATTATAGAAGACATGATAAAGACTAGGGCCAATATCACTTTTTACGAATTGAGCAAGTTAAAATACCAGCAAAAGATACTTTTGAAAGAATTACATGCTATACCAGTTGCACCTTTGCCTGCCGTTGTAATCTCTCAAGCTTCCCATGACATGGGAAGACCTCCAACTAATGCGATTAATAAAGTTGATCCAAACGATATCGCTTTAATTGGAGGAAGATCGAGATCTCATACTCCCCCATTTCTTCTTACTTATGAAATTTTCAATAAAAGATTGCATAATTGCTTAGTGGATTCTCGAGCTTCATCGAATATTTTACCAAAGTCAATATGTGCAAAATTGAACGTTCAACCATAAAAATCCTCTGTACGCATAGTCCAATTAGATCGATCACAAGTCGAAGTGATTGGCGAATTAAATCAGGTTACCATAAGGCTGTCATCCAACCCAAAGGTATGTCAAGTTATCGACATTTTAGTTGCTGATATTCTAGAATTTTATGGCTTAATTCTTAGCAGAGATTGGTCAGAAAAACTTCATGGATACTTTGCAATTGATTGGTCACACATGTGGCTCCCTTACAATGGTAAACCAAATCAAATAAAAGTTGAGAGGGAAAGACATCAGAAATACATAGTAACAGAACTAGAAGGAGAAAATGAACTAGTAGCATACAACAATAACATCATTGGTAACTACTTAGTAGATTCTTTCCTAGGAAATTTTAATGCTCATACTTCACCTTACTTAGAACATTTTGTTTTATCTCAAGTAGAAAATTTCTCTCAAACAAATAGTTCTAAATGTATTAATTTTATAGATAGTCTTGTAAATAAATCTTTATTTTGGAAATTATATTTTGACGGCTCTAAGTCTAATGAAGGAGCAGGAGCAGGATGTATGTTAATAAGTCCGGAGGGAGATAAAACTATGCTAACTTCCAGACTCGAATTTGATTGCACCACAATACCGTAGAATATGAGGCTTTAGTCCAAGGGTTATACGAAGCAATCGGATTGGGCGTCAAATACGTTCAAGTTTTTCGAGATTCTGAAATTGTAATCAGACAGGTACGTAATACTATACATTGTTTATCAGGTTATTAAAACATTACCAATATTTAATTCAATATTTGACTGAACACTTTATAGCATTTAATATTTCGTCAATTCCTAGACTCCAGAATGCTAGTGCAGACCTCTTAGCTAATGTAGCTTCCAAGCTCATTCCTTCAGAAGATTTTAGCCCGAATCGATTTTCAATTGAATTAATTTTTAGGCCATCTATTCCTGATAACATTACCAATTAGAGGATTTTCAACGATGATCCTGACATCGTGAGTTTCCTCACATCTGAAGGATCCTACACCAATCAAATAATTGACGAAGACCAACATGATCGACAATTACAACAAGATAGCTCTAACAATGCCATACCTAAGTCAGTAGTCAAGTTAGAATGCCTTTATGACTTGAAAGATCAGTTTAAAAGATATACCAATTCAAAACTCCAAAGTTCAACTTTGAACTACGAATTAGTAAATCTAGGAACTGATACCAAACCACAGAATATCAATCTATGCCTTGGTCTAGCTCCTGAAGAAAAATTAGCCTATATTCTCTCTTCAGACAATACAAAAGTGTCTTTGCTTAGAATTACAATGAACTCAAAACGTACGACACCTCCATCATCCAACATACTATTCCAATGATAGACGATGAAAAAATTGTCCAACAAAAGTTGAGAAAGATCCATCCCAATCTAGAAAACCAGATCAAATCTGAACTCAATAAGTTATTGAAAGCCAAAATAATTTTTCCCGTTCGACATTCCAAATGGGTTTCCAATATGGTCCTTGTTAGAAAGAAAAATAGAGATATTAGAATCTGCATTGACTTTTGAAATCTTAACAAAGCCTGCCAAAAGGATAATTTTCCTTTGCCCCCCATGGAACAAATACTGCAGGCAGTTGCGGGGTTAGAATTAATGTCATTCTTGGATGGATTCTCAGGATACAATCAAGTGTTGGTACATCCCGATGATCAATTAAAGACCACATTCAAAACTAAATGGGGCACATATGCATATCAAAAGATGCCATTTGGTCTGATTAACGCTGGTGCCACATTTCAGAGAGCCATGGACATCACATTCAAGGGGTTAGTTAATAAATCAGTGGTAATCTATTTGGATGATATAACTGTATATTCCAAGAAACAAAACAATCATCTTAGAAATTTAAAACAAATCTTCCAACGTTGTCAAAAGTATGGAATTTCACTTAACCCGAAAAAATCCTTTTTCGCATTAAGTGAAGGAAAACTTCTTAGATTCATAGTGTCAAAATCTGGAATTCACATTGATCCTGACAGAATCAAGGAGATTTCCGCAGTACCCTACCTCACAACAAGAAAGCCATGTAATCTCATCTTGGCCAGATTAACTTTGTAAAGAGATTTGTTCCATATTTTTCAAGAATCATGTCTCCTGTACAAGCAATGATTAAAAAGAACTCAAACTTTAAATGGGGCCCAGATGAACATGAGGCATTCAATCTTATCAAACAAGCAATTGTTAATGCTCCATATTTAGCAACTCCAAATTTTTCCGCTCCTTTTATTTTATATACATTTTCCTCTGATAGATCATATGCTGCGATACTCACTCAAGCAAATCAAGAAAAGGCAGAAGCCCCAATTTCTTTTTTCAGTTCCAATTTGCAAGGGGCTGAGTTAAATTATTCAGATGTGGAGAAACAAGCTTATGCTATTTTCAAAGAAATTAAATATTTCAGACCTTTTTTACTCAAAACACATACAAAAATCATAGTACCATTTCCAACGATAAGAAATCTTCTAGTACAGAAAGATGTGGGTGAGAAAAGAGCCAATTGGGTTACTGCCTTACAGGAATATGATGTAGAAATCAAACCAACAAGTATTGTAAAAGGTCAAGGCTTTTGCAAAATGTTGGCTGGAGCATCCCTGATGTCCAAAATTCCATCTGCAGAGATACAAATATTCGAGGTAAGCCTAAACGATGTTGATTCATTATACACTGATATCATTTATTATCTAAAGAATGGATACGCTCCTTCAAACCTCGACCATACCAAGAAAAGAGCTCTAAGGTTGAAAGCCAAAAAATATCAGCTAGTGAACGATGTTCCTTTTAGAATAAATTATGATTCTATTCTCCTTAGATGTCTTGAGAAATCTGAAGCTGAAAAAGTCTTGCAGGAACTCCATGATGGGCTAGCAGGCAGACACTATGCTGGAGACGCTACCACTCATAAAATCTTACGCGCAGGCTATTATTGGCCCACATTATTCAAAGACTCATATAACTACGTGAGGAAATGTCAAGACTGTCAAACCGCTGCTGGGAGACAAAAGAAACCATCCTTGCCACTACAACCAGTTAACATTGAGCAGCCTTTCAATAAGTGGGGACTGGACATAATAGGTGAGATCGTTCCTCACTCTTCTAAACAGCATAGATATATCCTTACTCCAACAAATTACTTTACTAAATGGGTAGAAGCAGTTCCACTCAAGATGGCTAATGCTGAAAATATCATCGAGTTCATAGATCAGTTCATAATCACCAGGTTTGTGTTTCCTTCTACTTTAATGTTTGATAATGCATCATATTTTTCTGGCAATGCGATGACTAAATTTTCATTCAAAAGGGGTTTCAAGCTTAAATACTTCGCCAATTACTATCCTCAGGGAAATGGATTAGCTAAATCTACAAATAAGAATTTAATCAGAATCATTAAGCGAACCATTGACCAAAATCATAAAAATTGGCACAAATCTTTAATATATGCTTTATGGGCAGATAGAATAACGCAGAAAGCCTCCATCGGCTCTTCCCCCTTCAATTTAGTTTATGGGAAGGAAGTGGTTCTTCCAACTCATTTGGCAATTCCCTCTTTAGCCTTGGTTCAATATATTGATGAAGCACCAACTTCCTCCTTACAACTAAGGCAACTGGAAATAATTAAGTTAGAAGAACAACGAGAACAGGCTAAAATAACTCATGCTCATCACCAAGCATTAGTGAAAGCTTCTTTTGATTCAAACATGATATCCAGAAAAGATTTTCAGATGGGAGATTTAGTTCTAAAATGGGACAAGGCTCATGAGGAAAAAGGGAAACATACAAAATTTCAACGAATGTGGCTTGGCCCTTTTCAAATCGTAGAAGTCATAGGTCCATCTACTTTTATGTTACAGGATTTAATAGGAAAAAGAGATTCTTTACCTGTTAACGGACAGATCCTCAAAAAATATTTTCCATAGGAGATCATTCTTCTATTTTGTAGAGTAGTTGTTTTAGTTTCATAATAAAACCAGTTGTAAATGGTTACATTAGGAATTCGTGAGAAAGACACAAATTTTCTTTTAGATTTTGTTTTTTCACTTGTATAAATAGAATTCTTTTATAAAATTGATCGTTATTATTGAAAGATACAGTTAAATACTCTAGGCCTAGAAATGATACTAGTTTCAACTTTGTAAATCTTGATAAAAAACGACCTTTATTAAGAAATTGTTTTATATCAATCCAATGAAAGGTATCAATAACAAAAATGAAGATTCTCTGTAGAAAAGCTCTTTCCAAAAACTCTACTATTGTCGTCCAGAGCTATCTTAAGGAAACAATGACTTCCTCCCCACCTAGGAAACTACAATGTTCAGAGAATGATCCAAAGATACACTTTAACTTAAAGAGTAAGAGGTCTCATCACGAGCTGGCTTATCATGATCATAGATATTATAGCTCGCCGACTTTGCCAATACTTCATACCATAACAGTGCAATGACTCAATATTGTTGCAATCAAAAGACAAGGGGTCTCATCATGAGCCAGCTTGTTCAACAAAGCTATAAATCAGTGAATCACTGTGTCATAAATTGGCTACCAAACCAAGACATTGTTCTTTAAGGGTAAAAAGGAAAATGAAAACAATAAGTGTGGATATGGATTTCTCTTTGAAAGTTGTAAATTTCTCTAAGTAGGATACAGGATCATTGTTGGGTAACAGGTAACCCTGTCGAGGCTATAAACGCCTGCTGGCAGCAAAGGCTCTACCTATGACAAATGAGCATATTCAAAACTGATTTATAGAGAAGGCTTTGTTTTTATCTTTATAAACCAAGTAATGACTGATGTAGATACAAGGACTAGCTTGAGGGAGTAAATAATCAAAGTTGAAAATAGAAGAAACAAAATATCATTGATAGGTAAAAGCATAATGTACTTTGTCTTTCTATAATAAAGTTTAATTTTCTGGAAAATTTTCTGTTTTGGAAGTTTAGAAAATTCAAAAGAAAAACAAAGATAATTGGTACTTCCAAGTGAATCGCTAATTGTTGTGGCCAGCAACAACCCCCCTTCTTATTTAGTGTTATTCCTAATACTAAATAAGTGGGGACCCTTAGTCAAAAATTTAAAAATTAATTAGTGCTTGTATTTCCTTTTTAATAAAACTTACCATCATAAACTTAGGAAAATACCCTTTAAAAAATTAAAAAACCTAAGTTTTATGATAAAGTAGAATTATTCCTTAGGAAATATCGCATCGCAAAAAGGATAACAAGATACCTCCTTGCAAGCCGAATTCTAAGATTGCGAGATCGCGATATGGGACTACAAACATATATCGCATCGCATGCATCAAAGACCGCTTACGCTGAAAAACTCTAAAAACTGCCGATATGCGATGGCGGATATCTCAAATTGCATTTCGCAGAAAACATATTAACAAAAATGGTCATATGCCACGCTCCTGCGATTTGCGATATTGCGATATTGTGATTTTGTGATAGAGTGGTAAAGCGATATTGTAAATTTGCGATATAGCGATATAGCGATATAGCGAGCAAGCGATAAAGCGATGTCGTGATTCTGCGATGTTGTGATCTACAATATTGTGAAGCAAATCACAAAATTGCTTCGTTGCAAATCTTTCGGGCTTGTCGTTCGAAAATGTACTTTCCATAAACCAAGACCTAGTTATGCGCTTTAATGCTAATTAATAAGTTAGTTGCCAGTCATTAATGGAATATGGTTTGTGCTTATCGAAAAGCCATTTCACGTAAGGTGGTATATTTTATACGTCTTCAGCATTTAAGACTTTCCTGTCACCTTTCCTTATCATTATTTTCACTTCACTTGTAAATTTCAGGAACAGAGAACAGAGAACGATACAAAGAAGTACGCAGGATACCATGGGAAAGAAAGGCAAAGCTCTAAGCTCTTAAGAGAAAGAAATGGAGTCCTTAAGATGGTGTGACCCATCATGCTCTGGGAGCATCATTACATGTTATTTTATAAGGTCAAGTGGTAGAATTGTTTGATGAAGACATTCTGTATCCAAAATGCTATCCTAGATAACTGATTAAGGCTGCGAAGGGCCGTGGATTCAGAGATGGTGGTAGTTCCATAGGATGATTCAGTATCGACACTGACCCGTTGCACTCTGAGAGGTTGAGAAGCGTAATTCTGCAAAGCTCATCAATGATGGTCAGAGGAGGTTACATTTTAAATGGATGTCAAATGACAGCTCGAAGATGTGGTGGTGAAAGAGCGGTGTTTGCAAGATGCCAGAGTAGATGTAGGTGTTGATGAAGACCATATCAAACAAATGTGACAAAGATCTATTTGTTGTTGTAATGTGGGATTTTTATATTTTTCTACATGTAAGCATTAAGGGAGGGTGTTGGAAGTAATTCTTTCATGTAATGTGTGAGTTTTCATTGTGAGTCCCTAGTTGTCAATCTAGAAGTACACAGTTTCCTATGTGTGAGTTGTAATAGCTATCTAGATGTGTTGTTGTCAATGATCTAGATACTATAAATATGTAACTCGTGAGATCAATAAAAAATAATGATAGTGATTTGTGTTGTGTTGTACAATCTTTTTAATTCTCTTTCATATTTCTAACACCAACATGCCTACGTAATAATTCAAGTCATATCTGAAATGGAAACTACAAATTCATGATCATTATAAAGGTTTAATACCTCACACTTTTTTTTCCAAAAAAAAATGTTAAAACCTATTCTTGAACAATCGATTATAATGATAACAGTAAAATCCTCTCCTAAAAAATAATATTAATAAATTGCTCATTATATAATTAATTCACCTGGATATAAATTTGCAATCAATTATCCAAAAAATAATATCATCAACTTAATAATGACTAACACTTAAAACAGACCAACCAATTAAACTAAAATAATGTAATTCTATTTTACTTATTTATTTATTATAATAAAATACTTAACCATAATTAATGAAAATACAAACTTTAAAATATAATTACAAATATTTTATATCAAAAAAATTAAATTTGTTTAACTCATATATAAAATTATCTCAATTTAACAAATTCATTAAACAAAAAATACCAAAAAAAAAAAAAAAAACATGAAGTTAAAAGCCTTTGGCATACAATTTTGTTAATAAAAGTTAAATTAACGCAATAATATAAATAAATAATAACCGTGGCCTTTTCAAGGGGCATAAGCATCCAACTTTATATCATTCTTTGTTATTAATCCCTGCTGTAGGGAAGGCAGGGACTATAATAATCAAAATGGCGACAATTAATATTAATTTACGCTGCTTACTATGACCAATAATGAGTTATTATTCCGAATAACCAAAAAAAATTTACACAATTGTTTTGATCATCTTATTTGGCCTCTTCCCGAGGCGAGGAGGCTAAAACCATAGGTTATATTCCTTTTGTCGGAAATTTCGCTTCACATCGAGAGAAAAAGTAAACTAATGCTAGTATTATTTAAAAACATTAAATATTATATAAATGAGTCTAGCTTGAAATCACTCTCGGCTCGTGAAATCACTCCCGGCTTCAAAATAATGTTCATCGCTTTTCTACATATATGTGGCCACTGCTTTCTACATGTTTGTATCTCGAAGGCTTGTCTTGTACATGTGCCACCACTTGCAATCTAAATGGCATACCCTGTAATAGTTGTACCTGAGCCCTCTATCCCCATGCCAGAAGAAAACAAGAACAAAGAACCTAAGCCCTATATCCCCATGCCAGAAGAAAACGAGAACAAAGAACACCTTGATCGATGCCCTGCATTAACAAGATTTCTTTTAGATGGTTTCCAGAAACAAACAAGAACAAAGAACACCTTGATCGATGCCCTACATTAACAAGATTTCTTTAGATGGTTGGACTAGAAGTACAATTCACTGAATAGTAAGGCAATTTATGGGAGGAACTAGACAACTTACAGGAGGAACCACAGAGGAACCAAAAGATCGGCCATGTGCATGTGAAACTGCAGATAGTTCTTTAAGCGTGACAGAGGCAGGATAGAATTCAAGTTGTTTCTCTTCCAACCCTGCGAAATTTCTGTTTCCTTCCATAAATCCCTGAGTGAGGAGAGCAGTTGTTGTAGGTGTAGCTACGCCTTTAGCTGATATGCAAGGTATCAAGGCCCCATTTGAGATGCATCCAATTTTCCTTCCACGTACACATCAGCTAGGAAGGCACAGTACCCTGGAAGCAAGCAGTAACAATCATTGATAAAAACTCTACTCAGTTAATTTCTTTTACATACTTCTATTCCTATTCACACACTCCCGAAATTGTAGACAACACAGTGGAACTGGGCATGTTACTTTACCTCTTTACTTCTTATTCTGCAATCATAGCGTTAAAAAATACCCCTCTTCTTTCTTTCTGCTTTGGCTTAGCAGTAATGACACTTAATAGGGTCGCAACTATTCTTTGTTTTTGATGATTCCCCCTTCCCATTCAACATAACATAGTCTACAGCAAAAATAATCCTCCATACACCTATAGCTTGAATACATAAGGGTTAGTATTCCTTGTATTACACTTGTTAAACATAACATCTCTATTATGTATCTCCTTAGCTAATGTGGAAATCATAAAAGCAAAGAAAGAAAAACCTTTAGGTGTGGAAATCCCAAATCATGGTAAGCATTTTGAGTTTTTCTTTGAAATGATTGTGTAAATTGTAGTGAGGATTGAAATTTATATTGACCGAATGCAAATTATTTTGAAGCTGTTCCCAAAAATTCTATTTTTCTACGCTGCTGGTAAAATGTAGGCTTTCAACCCAGCCTTACTTTCAGGACCAGTAAGTAACCTTACCATACCAAATGCATGATACATCCTTTAGAAGCATGGAAACACAACTTAGTAAAGGCAAGTGGGGATAAGGTTGTCCCAAAAACCCCAGCCATTAGACATGTTCAAAGAATACTTGATAAGTACCGGGTACTGTCATGACGTATAATTCTTTCCTTGGTCGCCTTGCCAACCCTTCATGATACTAGGGGAAGAAACCATTTCAACCTGGCCCCTCGCATGCACACAAACTCATAATTAGTTTCTTTATCCAAAATGATTTGGGGATGGCTTGTTTCATCTTATTTTTGGATGCATCGATCATAAGAGTGAGGTACTTGTTGTATTTTTCCCTTTTCCCACCCAACGAGGCCCCCAAAAAGAGAGGACGAACGATGATTATAAACCTTGAAACTAAGGTCTAACTGTAAAAGCACTATTTCTTGCTAGGCTAACTGGACAAACTAAAAATAGTAGTCACCAACATAGAACACTAAAATTCTGTGACTAATTGTAAGTTCCCGCACTTGCTTGAGCTTCAATATTTACCTACTAGTGATTCCAGACTCACTATTTCGCTTTACTCTAAAAATATCCCACTATTAACTCGTCATTTTGGTTGATCTCAGCATCATCTCACGTAAATTGGATTTATCTCACTGAAATTGGCTTTATCTTGCCATCATCTCCGCGGAGGGACCTACAGCAAGCTCTGTACTAGGCTCATTCTTCACTCATTCTTCTTTAGAAGTAGGCGACTGCAACTAAACAAGCCATTAGTTTTGAAAGTCAAAATAATGAATTAGTTTGAGATTTTTTGGAGGGTGCACGTGTTCAACATGCAAGCCCATGTGCCTTTCATATTAATTCACTTATTATTAATACTATTTACTTTTTGTTTTTACTTACATGTTTTTTTAGAACAAACGGGAAAGATACCCTTATTTATATGTTGGGGACTTTATATATGCATGTAGCACAAGACCCTACAAGAGTTCCATGGGTTATTTATGTGATCGATGGTGATTCCTCGGCTATCCTTTGTAGGAGCATTTCTTGAAATCCCAAGCATTAAAGGCTTGATTATTTAGCCTTAAATTTTTTATCAGCTATGTTAAAGTAGTTTTAACTGCCTCCTTAAAGTTAAGGCATTTCGAGGAATCTTTTGAATGATCGTCAATTTCTTTCCTTCTTTTTGTTTCCAAATGCCGAGATATTTGTTTATGTGACCTAATTACACGAAATTTATGGATATATATATATATATATATATATATATATCTATATCTATATATATATATCTATATCTATATATATATATATATATATATATATATATATATATATATATATATATATATATATATATATATATATATATAGCATGGAGTTGAGCTATCTGTGACTGTGGGGCAACATTAAAACCATAAAACTGAATATAAGCATTCAAGAATTCATTGATATAAGGGTCTGTCAATGAAACTTGATACCTAGGGATAACTGATGACCAAACAGGGCCATTATTGAGGGGACTTTGGAATCCTCCCAATAAAGCGTCATCGAAGTTATTCATTCTTGTATCAAGGACACATGTCAAGCACGAAGTATTTAGACCAGGACGGACTAGAGGATTAATTCCAAATTGTACGATACCGATATGGATATATCTATAACCATTTTCTAAACCCCATTTGATATCTTCTGGCTGTATTAGTGGGATTTGATATACAGACTGGCCAGTGGAAATAGGAATATTCACAGATGTAAATCTAAATAACTGAGCAGCTCGAAACTGGAAAACAGGCATTTTATAGAGTTTATCAATATCAATCTCTGGCAATGTCCAGTTAGGCTGTGGTTCAAATTCTTGTACTAATACTTTTTCATCATAGAGAACATCTTCATTTCTGGTTTTAGTTAAAAACTTATTCATAAAAGACCATCGATTCTTATGAGCTATCTTTCTGTCTTCGGGCTTCTGAAGAGAAAACTCATTCATATAACCAGCCATTGAAAGAAAGTATGAGTAAGCACCTGAACAGAGGAGAATCAAAGCTTTTGTGCACCAGGAAAGCAAACACGGTAGTCCTTCACCTTCACAGCTCTCTACCAGCGCCTTATCGCAAACTTAGACTCGTGGACAATAGCTCGGACAAATACTACTCAATGGAAGAACCAGACAATTTAAAACAGCTCTTGGACAAAGAACCAGATGGCTCTGATACCATAAAACATAGAAAGAACCAGATATATAGTAAAGAACCAGGTATACAGCAAAGATGCGCCAAGATATATATTTGCTTCTCAGATAATTACAGACTCCAGATATGAGACCAGATACGAGACTAGCGCTCCGTGATGCAAGCAGATCGAGAAAACTTCTCGCAGATGCAGAGCAGGGAGATCTCGTCTTGTCTAAACTCAAAGAACTAGAACTTCACAATACAGACTATAGAGTTAACCTCCGTGATGCAAGCAGATCGAGAAAACTTCTCGCAGATGCAGAGCAGGGAGACTTCACTCAGACTATCACACTACTCAGACTCTCTCAAAACTCTCAAGACTCTAATGCCCCTAATGAGCTTACAATGCTAGTATTTATAATATCCTAGCAGGTCATCCGGTGAAAGGTTTTACCGGGAACTTGAAACTTCAAAAGATTCATTAGATCATCATGCAAGATGTCTGTCACGAATCACTAAAGAACTTTGTACAAAAGTAATGAATAGTCCTAAAGATTCGGGCAAGTGGGGACAACCACTTGTTATCTCATCCCTTGGAGGCTAAGCCATATGGGGACCGAATCATGACATCTCTGAAGTGAAAAGATGGCCGGAATCTAGGACGTCGGCTCTTATACAAAAGTAATTACACAGTGGAGATTTTATTCGGACTAAATCCCACGCAAACCAAAGAACAACAAGATAAAGTAATTACACAGTGGAGATTTTATTCGGACTAAATCCCACGGAAACCGAAGAGCAGTATATGTACAAATAAAGCAGGATATGAAAGGATTTCATTTGATTGATCCCTTCAATCAGTCACTGTTAGCCCTGTCTTCATAATCATGTGCATGAGTATCTGGAACAGCTGGATTATTATGGCCAAGCCTGTTTTGGTCCTGTCTTATTAATTCTTCAATTAGCTCTTCATTGTTTGGAGCCAGTACTTCATATGGGACAGATTCATCTAGCCAATATGGTGCTACATCTCTCTTTTAGACTCGACATGACTGGACTGACTTGTAGAAGCTTCGTGCTGATTAAGTGGTCTGAACATCTTGATCTCCTTGGTTTCTTGAGCACCTTCTCTGGTAAGCATGTCAGCAAGATAATTTTCTGCACCAGATTTGTAAACAATATCAAAATCAAAACCTTCTAGCCATAGTGCCCATCTTAGTACCCTGGTACTGCCTTCTTCTAACAACCTTTTGTTTGCCAACATCTGTTTCATATGCTTTAGATCTGTTCTGACAATAAATTTAACACTTTTCAAGAACAAGCGAAATCTTTTTATTCCTCTCTTTACTGCAAGTATTTCTTTATGAGAAGAAGGATACTTTTTCTCTGTGTCATTAAAAGATCCTGAGGAATAGGCACAAACCAATTCTTTTCTTCCATGCTTTTGTAGCAAAACTGCAGCCCAAGTGTGATAAGAAGCATCTGTTTCAAGTATAAAAGGAAGATTAGTATCAGGAAGCTTGAGTTTTGGCAAATCATTAAGCTTACTCTTAATACTAATTACTGCTGCTGTCATTTCATCTGTCCATCTGACACCTTTCTTCTTTAGTCTGTCCTGCAGTATATTTGTATCCTCTGATTGGTTAGCATAAAATTTTCTTATATAATTCAGGCATCCAAGAAATCTCTGCAGGGTCTTTACATTGGCAATTATATCGGGAAACTTTAATAGATGGATTAGCACATGTGGCTGAAGTTCTACATGTCCTTTTTCTATGTGTAAACCCAAGTAATCAATCTTGACTTTTCCAATCTGAAACTTCTCTTCTGAATCTGAAAGTACTAATCCATGCTTATATACAAGTTGGTAGAATTGTTCTAAATGGATCTTGTGCATATTTACATCTCTGCTAAATACAAGCAAATCATCAATATATACAATAATGTACTCTACCCCACCAAAAATGTCTTCCATCCTTTTTTGGAATTCAGATGGAGCATTTTTCAAACCAAAGGGCATCACAGTCCATTGATATTGGCCATGAGGAACAGTGAAGGCTGTTTTATACCTATCATCAGGAATAATACCAATCTGCCAGAATCCACTTTTAAGATCAAACTTGCTGAACACATTAGCATTAGCAATTTTGGCAAGTAATAATTCTTTGTTAGGCAGAGGATATCGAATAGGAAGAAGAGCATCATTCAAAGCCTTATAATTAATCACAAGCCTTTTCTTGCCTCTTTTCTGCTCACTATGCTTATTGACATAAAAAGCCGGGCAGGCCCAAGGGCTCTTGCAGGATTCAATAAGCTTTTGTTCTAGCAATTGTTCAATTTCTGCTTTGCATAATTCTTGCTCTTTTGGACTCATATGATTTGCACTGGCTTTTTGTGGCTTAGGAATATATCCTTCTCGGTAAGGTAGTGCAACAAAATACTTTTCTCTTGCCCAAAAAGCATCTGGCCTACTTGAAGTACAATCTGCACGAAGTTTATCAGAAATTTGTTGCAAAGTTTTGGGACCATGTAACTCTGCATTTTTTACGATCTTATTAATCTTGGTGAGATCTTGCAGACTATACTGGAGAGGATCCTGTTCTTCAGGTTGCACATTAATTTTATAGTCACTAGAAGCAGGGACTGTGATAGGACCAGCAGTGGTGGAGAATGTAACATAATCTTGTCCGAAAGTGACTGGCAAATATTTCTTCAGAAAATCTTGTCCTAACAGAACATCAGCACCAGTATCAAAACTATACAAAGTGACAAAAACCTGGACATCGTTCAAGAAAATAGGAAATTCAGGAGCTATGTGACTTATTTCCATTAAATCACCAGTGATAGCCCTGAATTGGAGTTTAGTAGGCTGCCAATAATAATGAGGAATAGCTTTATATTTGCAGCAACTACTCATAGCACCAGAATCTATTTGAGCATCCAAGGTATACTATTTAATGCTAGGGACTTTAATTCTTATTGGAATAACTACTCTATCTCCGATGCCCATAACATTAAAAAGCTCAACATTTTTCTTTGGGGATATTTCTTCCATGACTGGCACATTTTTCATCAGTAGGCTGGTTAATTTGGAATTACAATCATCATAATCAGAAATAAGCATTTGAAGTTTGGAAGACAACTGTAACATTTCTGACCTTGTATGGTGAATTGAAGATTCCAAATCTGTGATCTTCTTTTTAAGAGCATCAATTTGATTCATACCTGGAGATACTGAAATCTGCAAAGGTCTGAACATTGAATCGAACTCTTTTTCGATGAAGTCGTCATCATCTATTTCTTCCTCTGAAAATCTTTCTTTCCTTTTGGATGGCAGTTGTTTCTCAAGATTTTCAAGTTTTTCAGACAATCTTCTTCTTGCCGTAAACTGGACTGGATCTAACTGTGCTAGATCAGCTTTGACTGCTGCAATCTTTGCTTGTATCTCTCCTGAGGAATTCAAACTAAACATTTTAATATCAGGAATGAAGGTTTCATCAGAATCAGATGATTCTGAATCAATTGTTAATTTCCTGATTTCAGGAATTTCACTATCCGAAGATTCTGAAGAAGAGCTTGAAACTTCAAAATATTCTCCATCAGAGTGGGATATGAGATCCCAATCTTGTGGATCATGTATTGTAGAAAAGATATTCATTATCTTCATCTGCTTTTTATCCTTTCTTTCTCTGCAAGTGTTAGCATAATGACCTTCTTTACCACAAATAAAACACACACCTTTTTTAGAAGGTTTTGATCTAGCCATCTGGTTCTTTGTCCAAGAGCTGTTTTAAATTGTCTGGTTCTTCCATTGAGTAGTATTTGTCCGAGCTATTGTCCACGAGTCTAAGTTTGCGATAAGGCGCTGGTAGAGAGCTGTGAAGGTGAAGGACTACCGTGTTTGCTTTCCTGGTGCACAAAAGCTTTGATTCTCCTCTGTTCAGGTGCTTACTCATACTTTCTTTCAATGGCTGGTTATATGAATGAGTTTTCTCTTCAGAAGCCCGAAGACAGAAAGATAGCTCATAAGAATCGATGGTCTTTTATGAATAAGTTTTTAACTAAAACCAGAAATGAAGATGTTCTCTATGATGAAAAAGTATTAGTACAAGAATTTGAACCACAGCCTAACTGGACATTGCCAGAGATTGATATTGATAAACTCTATAAAATGCCTGTTTTCTAGTTTCGAGCTGCTCAGTTATTTAGATTTACATCTGTGAATATTCCTATTTCCACTGGCCAGTCTGTATATCAAATCCCACTAATACAGCCAGAAGATATCAAATGGGGTTTAGAAAATGGTTATAGATATATCCATATCGGTATCGTACAATTTGGAATTAATCCTCTAGTCCGTCCTGGTCTAAATACTTCGTGCTTGACATGTGTCCTTGATACAAGAATGAATAACTTCGATGACGCTTTATTGGGAGGATTCCAAAGTCCCCTCAATAATGGCCCTGTTTGGTCATCAGTTATCCCTAGGTATCAAGTTTCATTGACAGACCCTTATATCAATGAATTCTTGAATGCTTATATTCAGTTTTATGGTTTTAATGTTGCCCCACAGTCACAGATAGCTCAACTCCATGCTTCTACATGCCTGAGATTTGTCTCCACTTCCATGCCTCCTCTGAATCCAAAATTAACTGGTAGAGCTTTAAAAGAAGGTGTTATTGTTGGCCCTGGTAACACTGCTCCCCTACAGATTGGTTTTGCAGAATGTACTCTTCCAGATGAATGGAATAGTACTTATGTTCCACTTTCACAGAAATATCCTCAACTGCAAACCTCTAAAGTTCCTCCGAGATTGTCTCTCATCCATCATGCTGACGGATCCACTGGTCTTAAATTTACTACTCCTTCACTTACTAGATCTATGTCATCCTTCCCTAGATCTACAATCTTGGGTGGTAGGAATCCACAGATACCCCCTGTTCCTAGAAATTTATCATCAAGACATTCTGCTCCAAGAGAAGATCATAGAAAATCCACCTCTCAGCTACCTGATGATTGTCAGTTCTGTGTTCCATCTTCATCTTCTACATTCCAGACTGATGAAACTCCTAGCTCTGAAGTCTTTATACCTGATATCAAAAGTTTCTCACTTCCTAGAGCTCAGTCAGAAGTTACTGCAAAAATACCAGAAAGATATTTAGAATCTGGAAATTCTAGAAGGACATTTAGCAATGGAACGAAGAAAGCAGATTTCCAATGGTTATCTATGAAAGCAACTTCTGATCCCGATCAGAATGAAAATGAAAAGCTGCATAATTATACAAACTACCAAATAGTTTGTATGCTTCAGAATATTGATGATATAGCCCGAGATGTTTTAGAAATCAAAGAGCACATCAAAAAGATGCATACTGGTTATGTTGAGACATTGGGGATCCAAGATGAAAACACACAAAAGTTGAATAATATTCAGTCAAACATGGGTATTATCTCCAAGTCTTTAGAACATCTTACAAATGCACTCCCCACTCCTGCTTCTCCACCTCATTATAGAGAAGTAGATGTCTTAAGTTCAAAGCTGAAATTCTCCTCCAAATCTGATGAATCAAAGCAAATTCTTTTTAAAGGGATAGAGAATATAGATAAAGCCAGACTTGAGAAAATCAAGAAAGGAATCAATCTAGCTAGAGAAAAGACAGAGTTGATGAAAAATAGACTAGCTGATATTCCTTCTGTTGAAAGTCTAAGACTACCAAAGAACTATGTTAGCCTTAGTTCTTTGATAAAACAAAATGGCCAACCATCTGCTCCTTCAATAATGGCCATGTCAGGAATAACTGGTGAGCAAACACATGGTGAATCAAATTCTAAAAGAGACAGAAGTGATTCATTTTTCCATTCCAACAAAGGGAAAAGAGGTGCCAGTGATACCAATGCACATGAAGCATCAGCATCCAGCCCGTTCAGCAGATATACTGAAAATCTGCAATCTGTACCTATAAGGCTAGACAATCCTTCTTCCAGAGGATATGGAAATTCATTGTTAGTAAATATTGATTGCCTTGATTATAATGAAGTAATTACTGTTTTGCATAATGTCCATGCTTGGGCATTACAGAGGAAAGCCGAAGCCAAAGTGTCATGGTCTGATGTAGTTACTCAGATTGTATGGTCTTTTACTGGCATACTAAAGCAATGGTGGGAAAGGCTTGCAGAGGAAGAGAAAGATCAAATAGTTGAACATAGTACTGAACCATTAAGAGCACTGTTTGAAGCTTTAAAACATGAATTTGTTGGAATAGTCCCTGAAAATTCAGACCATCATTCACAGTTATTTCTCTCCCAGAAGTTATGCGACATTGATTACTTGCAAGAGTATTTTTGTGTTATGCAAAAGCTTCTGTATCAGGCTAGTGATCCACATAATGTTGCCTATCTGAGATATTATATCCAGTCTATGCCTGGAAAAATTCCTGATCTAATTAACCAGTACATAGCAGATCATAAAGTAAATTTGGAAGGACAATCATTTGCAGCTATTCACCAATTGATTGTCACAATATTGCAGAAAGAATGTGCAGAGAGCAAAGCCAAGAAGAATTTTTCAAAACAGATGCACTTTAGCACAAAGCTTTGCAATAATTTCAAAGAAACCTATAATTTTGGTTGTCACAAGAAAAGTGAAAGAAAGGTTTCTAAAAAGTCAAAGTTTGATAACTCTTGCTCTTGCAAGGCTAATAAATACTTTCCTAAAAAGAAAAAGTACTTTCCTTCCAAAAAATCATTTAAAGGACGAAGGGTAGTATTTAGGAAAAGATCAAAACCTTCTAAAAAAGGTGTGTGTTTTATTTGTGGTAAAGAAGGTCATTATGCTAACACTTGCAGAGAAAGAAAGGATAAAAAGCAGATGAAGATAATGAATATCTTTTCTACAATACATGATCCACAAGATTGGGATCTCATATCCCACTCTGATGGAGAATATTTTGAAGTTTCAAGTTCTTCTTCAGAATCTTCGGATAGTGAAATTCCTGAAATCAGGAAATTAACAATTGATTCAGAATCATCTGATTCTGATGAAACCTTCATTCCTGATATTAAAATGTTTAGTTTGAATTCCTCAGGAGAGATACAAGCAAAGATTACAGCAGTCAAAGCTGATCTAGCACAGTTAGATCCAGTCCAGTTTACGGCAAGAAGAAGATTGACTGAAAAACTTGAAAATCTTGAGAAACAACTGCCATCCAAAAGGAAAGAAAGATTTTCAGAGGAAGAAATAGATGATGACGACTTCATCGAAAAAGAGTTCGATTCAATGTTCAGACCTTTGCAGATTTCAGTATCTCCAGGTATGAATCAAATTGATGCTCTTAAAAAGAAGATCACAGATTTGGAATCTTCAATTCACCATACAAGGTCAGAAATGTTACAGTTGTCTTCCAAACTTCAAATGCTTATTTCTGATTATGATGATTGTAATTCCAAATTAACCAGCCTACTGATGAAAAATGTGCCAGTCATGGAAGAAATATCCCCAAAGAAAAATGTTGAGCTTTTTAATGTTATGGGCATCGGAGATAGAGTAGTTATTCCAATAAGAATTAAAGTCCCTAGCATTAAACAGTATACCTTGGATGCTCAAATAGATTCTGGTGCTATGAGTAGTTGCTGCAAATATAAAGCTATTCCTCATTATTATTGGCAGCCGACTAAACTCCAATTCAGGGCTATCACTGGTGATTTAATGGAAATAAGTCACATAGCTCCTGAATTTCCTATTTTCTTGAACGATGTCCAGGTTTTTGTCACTTTGTATAGTTTTGATACTGGTGCTGATGTTCTGTTAGGACAAGATTTTCTGAAGAAATATTTGCCAGTCACTTTCGGACAAGATTATGTTACATTCTCCACCACTGCTGGTCCTATCACAGTCCCTGCTTCTAGTGACTATAAAATTAATGTGCAACCTGAAGAACAGGATCCTCTCCAGTATAGTCTGCAAGATCTCACCAAGATTAATAAGATCGTAAAAAATGCAGAGTTACATGGTCCCAAAACTTTGCAACAAATTTCTGATAAACTTCGTGCAGATTGTACTTCAAGTAGGCCAGATGCTTTTTGGGCAAGAGAAAAGTATTTTGTTGCACTACCTTACCGAGAAGGATATATTCCTAAGCCACAAAAAGCCAGTGCAAATCATATGAGTCCAAAAGAGCAAGAATTATGCAAAGCAGAAATTGAACAATTGTTAGAACAAAAGCTTATTGAATCCTGCAAGAGCCCTTGGGCCTGCCCGGCTTTTTATGTCAATAAGCATAGTGAGCAGAAAAGAGGCAAGAAAAGGCTTGTGATTAATTATAAGGCTTTGAATGATGCTCTTCTTCCTATTCGATATCCTCTGCCTAACAAAGAATTATTACTTGCCAAAATTGCTAATGCTAATGTGTTCAGCAAGTTTGATCTTAAAAGTGGATTCTGGCAGATTGGTATTATTCCTGATGATAGGTATAAAACAACCTTCACTGTTCCTCATGGCCAATATCAATGGACTGTGATGCCCTTTGGTTTGAAAAATGCTCCATCTGAATTCCAAAAAAGGATGGAAGACATTTTTGGTGGGGTAGAGTACATTATTGTATATATTGATGATTTGCTTGTATTTAGCAGAGATGTAAATATGCACAAGATCCATTTAGAACAATTCTACCAACTTGTATATAAGCATGGATTAGTACTTTCAGATTCAGAAGAGAAGTTTCAGATTGGAAAAGTCAAGATTGATTACTTGGGTTTACACATAGAAAAAGGACATGTAGAACTTCAGCCACATGTGCTAATCCATCTATTAAAGTTTCCCGATATAATTGCCAATGTAAAGACCCTGCAGAGATTTCTTGGATGCCTGAATTATATAAGAAAATTTTATGCTAACCAATCAGAGGATACAAATATACTGCAGGACAGACTAAAGAAGAAAGGTGTCAGATGGACAGATGAAATGACAGCAGCAGTAATTAGTATTAAGAGTAAGCTTAATGATTTGCCAAAACTCAAGCTTCCTGATACTAATCTTCCTTTTATACTTGAAACAGATGCTTCTTATCACACTTGGGCTGCAGTTTTGCTACAAAAGCATGGAAGAAAAGAATTGGTTTGTGCCTATTCCTCAGGATCTTTTAATGACACAGAGAAAAAGTATCCTTCTTCTCATAAAGAAATACTTGCAGTAAAGAGAGGAATAAAAAGATTTCGCTTGTTCTTGAAAAGTGTTAAATTTATTGTCAGAACAGATCTAAAGCATATGAAACAGATGTTGGCAAACAAAAGGTTGTTAGAAGAAGGCAGTACCAGGGTACTAAGATGGGCACTATGGCTAGAAGGTTTTGATTTTGATATTGTTTACAAATCTGGTGCAGAAAATTATCTTGCTGACATGCTTACCAGAGAAGGTGCTCAAGAAACCAAGGAGATCAAGATGTTCAGACCACTTAATCAGCACGAAGCTTCTACAAGTCAGTCCAGTCATGTCGAGTCTAAAAGAGTTAAGTATGTTACAGTCTGTAGTAACTGTCATTATGAGTTTTGTCAAGAATGTCTATCAAAACAGGTCCAAGTCTTGCCATTATGCTTAAGACAAATCATTCTGCAAAAATGGTTTAATTCCGAGGAGTCTAGATGGTCATATACAAAAGAGTTACCATATAGGATTAGGCCATGGCGTGTTTATTATGCATTGTCTAGGGAACCAGATCCTGTTTATTTTGGGTGTATTCAAAATACTGACTGGACATGGGCAGACTACTTTTCCATTCACCAAAGAGCTAGGATACATGGTTCGGTTAAGGTCATATTTTATGCTGCCGCTATAGATCCCTCAAACAATTGGTGGAGTCCATGGTTCAAGCTGTTCATGTTTAGATATTTGCCTAGAGCTAAAAGCATTTTCGATAGGACTTTTGCTGAGTTTGTCAGAATCTTTCATTGGGAAATGCATATAGCTGTCCAAAATGATTTCGTCTTAGAATTTGAATTCATCCACAAACACACAATTGTCATTCCTAATGAAGAAGATGAATCCTTTAAGCTTTCTGTCAGATTCAGAGGATTGATATCAGTGGACCCACATGACAGGCCAACATTCATGTTCACATTTCCATTCTTTTGTTGTACCAGAGATGTAGCACCATATTGGCTAGATGAATCTGTCCCATATGAAGTACTGGCTCCAAACAATGAAGAGCTAATTGAAGAATTAATAAGACAGGACCAAAACAGGCTTGGCCATAATAATCCAGCTGTTCCAGATACTCATGCACATGATTATGAAGACAGGGCTAACAGTGACTGATTGAAGGGATCAATCAAATGAAATCCTTTCATATCCTGCTTTATTTGTACATATACTGCTCTTCGGTTTCCGTGGGATTTAGTCCGAATAAAATCTCCACTGTGTAATTACTTTATCTTGTTGTTCTTTGGTTTGCGTGGGATTTAGTCCGAATAAAATCTCCACTGTGTAATTACTTTTGTATAAGAGCCGACGTCCTAGATTCCGGCCATCTTTTCACTTCAGAGATGTCATGATTCGGTCCCCATATGGCTTAGCCTCCAAGGGATGAGATAACAAGTGGTTGTCCCCACTTGCCCGAATATTTAGGACTATTCATTACTTTTGTACAAAGTTCTTTAGTGATTCGTGACAGACATCTTGCATGATGATCTAATGAATCTTTTGAAGTTTCAAGTTCCCGGTAAAACCTTTCACCGGATGACCTGCTAGGATATTATAAATACTAGCATTGTAAGCTCATTAGGGGCATTAGAGTCTTGAGAGTTTTGAGAGAGTCTGAGTAGTGTGATAGTCTGAGTGAAGTCCCCCTGCTCTGCATCTGTGAGAAGTTTTCTCGATCTGCTTGCATCACGGAGGTTAACTCTATAGTCTGTATTGTGAAGTTCTAGTTCTTTGAGTTTAGACAAGACGAGATCTCCCTGCTCTGCATCTGCGAGAAGTTTTCTCGATCTGCTTGCATCACGGAGCGCTAGTCTCGTATCTGGTCTCATATCTGGAGTCTGTAATTATCTGAGAAGCAAATATATATCTTGGCGCATCTTTGCTGTATACCTGGTTCCTTACTATATATCTGGTTCTTTCTATGTTTTATGGTATGTTAGCCTTAGTTCTTTGATAAAACAAAATGGCCAACCATCTGCTCCTTCAATAATGGCCATGTCAGGAATAACTGGTGAGCAAACACATGGTGAATCAAATTCTAGAAGAGATAGAAGTGATTCATTTTTCCATTCCAACAAAGGGAAAAGAGGTGCCAGTGATACCAATGCACATGAAGCATCAGCATCCAGCCCGTTCAGCAGATATACTGAAAATCTGCAATCTGTACCTATAAGGCTAGACAATCCTTCTTCCAGAGGATATGGAAATTCATTGTTAGTAAATATTGATTGCCTTGATTATAATGAAGTAATTACTGTTTTGCATAATGTCCATGCTTGGGCATTACAGAGGAAAGCCGAAGCCAAAGTGTCATGGTCTGATGTAGTTACTCAGATTGTATGGTCTTTTACTGGCATACTAAAGCAATGGTGGGAAAGGCTTGCAGAGGAAGAGAAAGATCAAATAGTTGAACATAGTACTGATCCATTAAGAGCACTGTTTGAAGCTTTAAAACATGAATTTGTTGGAATAGTCCCTGAAGATTCAGACCATCATTCACAGTTATTTCTCTCCCAGAAGTTATGCGACATTGATTACTTGCAAGAGTATTTTTGTGTTATGCAAAAGCTTCTGTATCAGGCTAGTGATCCACATAATGTTGCCTATCTGAGATATTATATCCAGTCTATGCCTGGAAAAATTCCTGATCTAATTAACCAGTACATAGCAGATCATAAAGTAAATTTGGAAGGACAATCATTTGCAGCTATTCACCAATTGATTGTCACAATATTGCAGAAAGAATGTGCAGAGAGCAAAGCCAAGAAGAATTTTTCAAAACAGATGCACTTTAGCACAAAGCTTTGCAATAATTTCAAAGAAACCTATAATTTTGGTTGTCACAAGAAAAGTGAAAGAAAGGTTTCTAAAAAGTCAAAGTTTGATAACTCTTGCTCTTGCAAGGCTGATAAATACTTTCCTAAAAAGAAAAAATACTTTCCTTCCAAAAAATCATTTAAAGGACGAAGGGTAGTATTTAGGAAAAGATCAAAACCTTCTAAAAAAGGTGTGTGTTTTATTTGTGGTAAAGAAGGTCATTATGCTAACACTTGCAGAGAAAGAAAGGATAAAAAGCAGATGAAGATAATGAATATCTTTTCTACAATACATGATCCACAAGATTGGGATCTCATATCCCACTCTGATGGAGAATATTTTGAAGTTTCAAGTTCTTCTTCAGAATCTTCGGATAGTGAAATTCCTGAAATCAGGAAATTAACAATTGATTTAGAATCATCTGATTCTGATGAAACCTTCATTCCTGATATTAAAATGTTTAGTTTGAATTCCTCAGGAGAGATACAAGCAAAGATTGCAGCAGTCAAAGCTGATCTAGCACAGTTAGATCCAGTCCAGTTTACGGCAAGAAGAAGATTGACTGAAAAACTTGAAAATCTTGAGAAACAACTGCCATCCAAAAGGAAAGAAAGATTTTCAGAGGAAGAAATAGATGATGACGACTTCATCGAAAAAGAGTTCGATTCAATGTTCAGACCTTTGCAGATTTCAGTATCTCCAGGTATGAATCAAATTGATGCTCTTAAAAAGAAGATCACAGATTTGGAATCTTCAATTCACCATACAAGGTCAGAAATGTTACAGTTGTCTTCCAAACTTCAAATGCTTATTTCTGATTATGATGATTGTAATTCCAAATTAACCAGCCTACTGATGAAAAATGTGCCAGTCATGGAAGAAATATCCCCAAAGAAAAATGTTGAGCTTTTTAATGTTATGGGCATCGGAGATAGAGTAGTTATTCCAATAAGAATTAAAGTCCCTAGCATTAAACAGTATACCTTGGATGCTCAAATAGATTCTGGTGCTATGAGTAGTTGCTGCAAATATAAAGCTATTCCTCATTATTATTGGCAGCCTACTAAACTCCAATTCAGGGCTATCACTAGTGATTTAATGGAAATAAGTCACATAGCTCCTGAATTTCCTATTTTCTTGAACGATGTCCAGGTTTTTGTCACTTTGTATAGTTTTGATACTGGTGCTGATGTTCTGTTAGGACAAGATTTTCTGAAGAAATATTTGCCAGTCACTTTCGGACAAGATTATGTTACATTCTCCACCACTGCTGGTCCTATCACAGTCCCTGCTTCTAGTGACTATAAAATTAATGTGCAACCTGAAGAACAGGATCCTCTCCAGTATAGTCTGCAAGATCTCACCAAGATTAATAAGATCGTAAAAAATGCAGAGTTACATGGTCCCAAAACTTTGCAACAAATTTCTGATAAACTTCGTGCAGATTGTACTTCAAGTAGGCCAAATGCTTTTTGGGCAAGAGAAAAGTATTTTGTTGCACTACCTTACCGAGAAGGATATATTCCTAAGCCACAAAAAGCCAGTGCAAATCATATGAGTCCAAAAGAGCAAGAATTATGCAAAGCAGAAATTGAACAATTGCTAGAACAAAAGCTTATTGAATCCTGCAAGAGCCCTTGGGCCTGCCCGGCTTTTTATGTCAATAAGCATAGTGAGCAGAAAAGAGGCAAGAAAAGGCTTGTGATTAATTATAAGGCTTTGAATGATGCTCTTCTTCCTATTCGATATCCTCTGCCTAACAAAGAATTATTACTTGCCAAAATTGCTAATGCTAATGTGTTCAGCAAGTTTGATCTTAAAAGTGGATTCTGGCAGATTGGTATTATTCCTGATGATAGGTATAAAACAGCCTTCACTGTTCCTCATGGCCAATATCAATGGACTGTGATGCCCTTTGGTTTGAAAAATGCTCCATCTGAATTCCAAAAAAGGATGGAAGACATTTTTGGTGGGGTAGAGTACATTATTGTATATATTGATGATTTGCTTGTATTTAGCAGAGATGTAAATATGCACAAGATCCATTTAGAACAATTCTACCAACTTGTATATAAGCATGGATTAGTACTTTCAGATTCAGAAGAGAAGTTTCAGATTGGAAAAGTCAAGATTGATTACTTGGGTTTACACATAGAAAAAGGACATGTAGAACTTCAGCCACATGTGCTAATCCATCTATTAAAGTTTCCCGATATAATTGCCAATGTAAAGACCCTGCAGAGATTTCTTGGATGCCTGAATTATATAAGAAAATTTTATGCTAACCAATCAGAGGATACAAATATACTGCAGGACAGACTAAAGAAGAAAGGTGTCAGATGGACAGATGAAATGACAGCAGCAGTAATTAGTATTAAGAGTAAGCTTAATGATTTGCCAAAACTCAAGCTTCCTGATACTAATCTTCCTTTTATACTTGAAACAGATGCTTCTTATCACACTTGGGCTGCAGTTTTGCTACAAAAGCATGGAAGAAAAGAATTGGTTTGTGCCTATTCCTCAGGATCTTTTAATGACACAGAGAAAAAGTATCCTTCTTCTCATAAAGAAATACTTGCAGTAAAGAGAGGAATAAAAAGATTTCGCTTGTTCTTGAAAAGTGTTAAATTTATTGTCAGAACAGATCTAAAGCATATGAAACAGATGTTGGCAAACAAAAGGTTGTTAGAAGAAGGCAGTACCAGGGTACTAAGATGGGCACTATGGCTAGAAGGTTTTGATTTTGATATTGTTTACAAATCTGGTGCAGAAAATTATCTTGCTGACATGCTTACCAGAGAAGGTGCTCAAGAAACCAAGGAGATCAAGATGTTCAGACCACTTAATCAGCACGAAGCTTCTACAAGTCAGTCCAGTCATGTCGAGTCTAAAAGAGTTAAGTATGTTACAGTCTGTAGTAACTGTCATTATGAGTTTTGTCAAGAATGTCTATCAAAACAGGTCCAAGTCTTGCCATTATGCTTAAGACAATTCATTCTGCAAAAATGGTTTAATTCCGAGGAGTCTAGATGGTCATATACAAAAGAGTTACCATATAGGATTAGGCCATGGCGTGTTTATTATGCATTGTCTAGGGAACCAGATCCTGTTTATTTTGGGTGTATTCAAAATACTGACTGGACATGGGCAGACTACTTTTCCATTCACCAAAGAGCTAGGATACATGGTTCGGTTAAGGTCATATTTTATGCTGCCGCTATAGATCCCTCAAACAATTGGTGGAGTCCATGGTTCAAGCTGTTCATGTTTAGATATTTGCCTAGAGCTAAAAGCATTTTCGATAGGACTTTTGCTGAGTTTGTCAGAATCTTTCATTGGGAAATGCATATAGCTGTCCAAAATGATTTCGTCTTAGAATTTGAATTCATCCACAAACACACAATTGTCATTCCTAATGAAGAAGATGAATCCTTTAAGCTTTCTGTCAGATTCAGAGGATTGATATCAGTAGACCCACATGACAGGCCAACATTCATGTTCACTTTTCCATTCTTTTGTTGTACCAGAGATGTAGCACCATATTGGCTAGATGAATCTGTCCCATATGAAGTGCTGGCTCCAAACAATGAAGAGCTAATTGAAGAATTAATAAGACAAGACCAAAACAGGCTTGGCCATAATAATCCAGCTGTTCCAGATACTCATGCACATGATTATGAAGACAGGGCTAACAGTGACTGATTGAAGGGATCAATCAAATGAAATCCTTTCATATCCTGCTTTATTTGTACATATACTGCTCTTCGGTTTCCGTGGGATTTAGTCCGAATAAAATCTCCACTGTGTAATTACTTTATCTTGTTGTTCTTTGGTTTGCGTGGGATTTAGTCCGAATAAAATCTCCACTGTGTAATTACTTTTGTATAAGAGCCGACGTCCTAGATTCCGGCCATCTTTTCACTTCAGAGATGTCATGATTCGGTCCCCATATGGCTTAGCCTCCAAGGGATGAGATAACAAGTGGTTGTCCCCACTTGCCCGAATCTTTAGGACTATTCATTACTTTTGTACAAAGTTCTTTAGTGATTCGTGACAGACATCTTGCATGATGATCTAATGAATCTTTTGAAGTTTCAAGTTCCCGGTAAAACCTTTCACCGGATGACCTGCTAGGATATTATAAATACTAGCATTGTAAGCTCATTAGGGGCATTAGAGTCTTGAGAGTTTTGAGAGAGTCTGAGTAGTGTGATAGTCTGAGTGAAGTCTCCCTGCTCTGCATCTGCGAGAAGTTTTCTCGATCTGCTTGCATCACGGAGGTTAACTCTATAGTCTGTATTGTGAAGTTCTAGTTCTTTGAGTTTAGACAAGACGAGATCTCCCTGCTCTGCATCTGCGAGAAGTTTTCTCGATCTGCTTGCATCACGGAGCGCTAGTCTCGTATCTGGTCTCATATCTGGAGTCTGTAATTATCTGAGAAGCAAATATATATCTTGGCGCATCTTTGCTGTATACCTGGTTCCTTACTATATATCTGGTTCTTTCTATGTTTTATGGTCAGGAGAGATACAAGCAAAGATTGCAGCAGTCAAAGCTGATCTAGCACAGTTAGATCCAGTCCAGTTTACGGCAAGAAGAAGATTGACTGAAAAACTTGAAAATCTTGAGAAACAACTGCCATCCAAAAGGAAAGAAAGATTTTCAGAGGAAGAAATAGATGATGACGACTTCATCGAAAAAGAGTTCGATTCAATGTTCAGACCTTTGCAGATTTCAGTATCTCCAGGTATGAATCAAATTGATGCTCTTAAAAAGAAGATCACAGATTTGGAATCTTCAATTCACCATACAAGGTCAGAAATGTTACAGTTGTCTTCCAAACTTCAAATGCTTATTTCTGATTATGATGATTGTAATTCCAAATTAACCAGCCTACTGATGAAAAATGTGCCAGTCATGGAAGAAATATCCCCAAAGAAAAATGTTGAGCTTTTTAATGTTATGGGCATCGGAGATAGAGTAGTTATTCCAATAAGAATTAAAGTCCCTAGCATTAAACAGTATACCTTGGATGCTCAAATAGATTCTGGTGCTATGAGTAGTTGCTGCAAATATAAAGCTATTCCTCATTATTATTGGCAGCCTACTAAACTCCAATTCAGGGCTATCACTGGTGATTTAATGGAAATAAGTCACATAGCTCCTGAATTTCCTATTTTCTTGAACGATGTCCAGGTTTTTGTCACTTTGTATAGTTTTGATACTGGTGCTGATGTTCTGTTAGGACAAGATTTTCTGAAGAAATATTTGCCAGTCACTTTCGGACAAGATTATGTTACATTCTCCACCACTGCTGGTCCTATCACAGTCCCTGCTTCTAGTGACTATAAAATTAATGTGCAACCTGAAGAACAGGATCCTCTCCAGTATAGTCTGCAAGATCTCACCAAGATTAATAAGATCGTAAAAAATGCAGAGTTACATGGTCCCAAAACTTTGCAACAAATTTCTGATAAACTTCGTGCAGATTGTACTTCAAGTAGGCCAGATGCTTTTTGGGCAAGAGAAAAGTATTTTGTTGCACTACCTTACCGAGAAGGATATATTCCTAAGCCACAAAAAGCCAGTGCAAATCATATGAGTCCAAAAGAGCAAGAATTATGCAAAGCAGAAATTGAACAATTGCTAGAACAAAAGCTTATTGAATCCTGCAAGAGCCCTTGGGCCTGCCCGGCTTTTTATGTCAATAAGCATAGTGAGCAGAAAATAGGCAAGAAAAGGCTTGTGATTAATTATAAGGCTTTGAATGATGCTCTTCTTCCTATTCGATATCCTCTGCCTAACAAAGAATTATTACTTGCCAAAATTGCTAATGCTAATGTGTTCAGCAAGTTTGATCTTAAAAGTGGATTCTGGCAGATTGGTATTATTCCTGATGATAGGTATAAAACAGCCTTCACTGTTCCTCATGGCCAATATCAATGGACTGTGATGCCCTTTGGTTTGAAAAATGCTCCATCTGAATTCCAAAAAAGGATGGAAGACATTTTTGGTGGGGTAGAGTACATTATTGTATATATTGATGATTTGCTTGTATTTAGCAGAGATGTAAATATGCACAAGATCCATTTAGAACAATTCTACCAACTTGTATATAAGCATGGATTAGTACTTTCAGATTCAGAAGAGAAGTTTCAGATTGGAAAAGTCAAGATTGATTACTTGGGTTTACACATAGAAAAAGGACATGTAGAACTTCAGCCACATGTGCTAATCCATCTATTAAAGTTTCCCGATATAATTGCCAATGTAAAGACCCTGCAGAGATTTCTTGGATGCCTGAATTATATAAGAAAATTTTATGCTAACCAATCAGAGGATACAAATATACTGCAGGACAGACTAAAGAAGAAAGGTGTCAGATGGACAGATGAAATGACAGCAGCAGTAATTAGTATTAAGAGTAAGCTTAATGATTTGCCAAAACTCAAGCTTCCTGATACTAATCTTCCTTTTATACTTGAAACAGATGCTTCTTATCACACTTGGGCTGCAGTTTTGCTATAAAAGCATGGAAGAAAAGAATTGGTTTGTGCCTATTCCTCAGGATCTTTTAATGACACAGAGAAAAAGTATCCTTCTTCTCATAAAGAAATACTTGCAGTAAAGAGAGGAATAAAAATATTTCGCTTGTTCTTGAAAAGTGTTAAATTTATTGTCAGAACAGATCTAAAGCATATGAAACAGATGTTGGCAAACAAAAGGTTGTTAGAAGAAGGCAGTACCAGGGTACTAAGATGGGCACTATGGCTAGAAGGTTTTGATTTTGATATTGTTTACAAATCTGGTGCAGAAAATTATCTTGTTGACATGCTTACCAGAGAAGGTGCTCAAGAAACCAAGGAGATCAAGATGTTCAGACCACTTAATCAGCACGAAGCTTCTACAAGTCAGTCCAGTCATGTCGAGTCTAAAAGAGTTAAGTATGTTATAGTCTGTAGTAACTGTCATTATGAGTTTTGTCAAGAATGTCTATCAAAACAGGTCCAAGTCTTGCCATTATGCTTAAGACAAATCATTCTGCAAAAATGGTTTAATTCCGAGGAGTCTAGATGGTCATATACAAAAGAGTTACCATATAGGATTAGGCCATGGCGTGTTTATTATGCATTGTCTAGGGAACCAGATCCTGTTTATTTTGGGTGTATTCAAAATACTGACTGGACATGGGCAGACTACTTTTCCATTCACCAAAGAGCTAGGATACATGGTTCGGTTAAGGTCATATTTTATGCTGCCGCTATAGATCCCTCAAACAATTGGTGGAGTCCATGGTTCAAGCTGTTCATGTTTAGATATTTGCCTAGAGCTAAAAGCATTTTCGATAGGACTTTTGCTGAGTTTGTCAGAATCTTTCATTGGGAAATGCATATAGCTGTCCAAAATGATTTCGTCTTAGAATTTGAATTCATCCACAAACACACAATTGTCATTCCTAATGAAGAAGATGAATCCTTTAAGCTTTCTGTCAGATTCAGAGGATTGATATCAGTAGACCCACATGAGAGGCCAACATTCATGTTCACTTTTCCATTCTTTTGTTGTACCAGAGATGTAGCACCATATTGGCTAGATGAATCTGTCCCATATGAAGTACTGGCTCCAAACAATGAAGAGCTAATTGAAGAATTAATAAGACAGGACCAAAACAGGCTTGGCCATAATAATCCAGCTGTTCCAGATACTCATGCACATGATTATGAAGACAGGGCTAACAGTGACTGATTGAAGGGATCAATCAAATGAAATCCTTTCATATCCTGCTTTATTTGTACATATACTGCTCTTCGGTTTCCGTGGGATTTAGTCCGAATAAAATCTCCACTGTGTAATTACTTTATCTTGTTGTTCTTTGGTTTGCGTGGGATTTAGTCCGAATAAAATCTCCACTGTGTAATTACTTTTGTATAAGAGCCGACGTCCTAGATTCCGGCCATCTTTTCACTTCAGAGATGTCATGATTCGGTCCCCATATGGCTTAGCCTCCAAGGGATGAGATAACAAGTGGTTGTCCCCACTTGCCCGAATCTTTAGGACTATTCATTACTTTTGTACAAAGTTCTTTAGTGATTCGTGACAGACATCTTGCATGATGATCTAATGAATCTTTTGAAGTTTCAAGTTCCCGGTAAAACCTTTCACCGGATGACCTGCTAGGATATTATAAATACTAGCATTGTAAGCTCATTAGGGGCATTAGAGTCTTGAGAGTTTTGAGAGAGTCTGAGTAGTGTGATAGTCTGAGTGAAGTCTCCCTGCTCTGCATCTGCGAGAAGTTTTCTCGATCTGCTTGCATCACGGAGGTTAACTCTATAGTCTGTATTGTGAAGTTCTAGTTCTTTGAGTTTAGACAAGACGAGATCTCCCTGCTCTGCATCTGCGAGAAGTTTTCTCGATCTGCTTGCATCACGGAGCGCTAGTCTCGTATCTGGTCTCATATCTGGAGTCTGTAATTATCTGAGAAGCAAATATATATATATATATATATATATATATATATATATATTTAGGCTGAGAAATGTATATTTCGGTTGTTTGTGTAAACACTGTTAAAGTCTTGTGGTTGTTCTTTGGAATTGGATGGATATTGATTTATAGCTCATAATAATATTATGGAGAATGGATGGTGTTAGCTTTGTTGGCGTTTGGCCCAAAAATAGATCCAAAACACTCCCAAAGTCTCCAAAGTTTGCTTAAAATCATGCAAATGGATCCAAATATGCTCCAAAGCACTCCCTAAGTCTTCAAAAGTGCTTAAGATCATCCAAAGATCGCAACAAGCGAGGGAGGAGAGCCCTTGGAAGGGCAGAAATACACTATTGGGAGGCTAAAACACTTCAAAATTATGAAAAACCATGTATCGGAGGCTTAAACTCAAGAATTCACAGAAGCCGTTAGATTAATAAGCTAGGAGCAGGGGCAGGAATATGGATTCAAAATACATATAACAACCATGCAGAGGGTCATGCTTACAGACTAAAGTTTAAATGTACCAATAACATGGCAGAGTATGAGGCTCTCTTTTTAGGCCTTAAACTGCTCAAAGCTCTAGGAGCTGCAAAAGTGTCCATTCTGGGTGACTCCGATTTGATCATTCAACAGATGAAAGGTAACTTTGTTACTAATGACAATAGGCTAAGAGCTTATAGGTCTGCTACCACAGAAATACTCAATTCCTTCACTGAATCCGAGCTTGCTAAGATTTCCAGAAACCATAACATGCATGCTCATAGTCTAGCTACTTTTGCTAGCAATTGAAAGCTGCCCTTTGAGCTCAATTACCACTTTACTGTTGAGATAAAGCACATGCCTACTGTCCCTAACAATATTAAAGATTGGCAAGTGTTTGAGGATGATGCTCAAATCAACAATTTTCTTACCTTACAACAAGAATTCTCAAGCTTAAACATTGATGAAGATGCCATGAATGACCCACAACAGCAAATGAGCCAAAATGAGCAAACTATAACAGCTGAAGCAACAAATCAAATGCTGCACCCAACCATTTTTGATGAGAAAAATATGCAAGAGCTGAAGCAAATGCATTTAGATGAAATAGCTGAAGCAGAGGCCGAAGTGATTGATTTAAAAGACAATTTTCTACATGCTGGCCTCACTCCATTAGAAGACATATTTGATTCAAACGATGTCCCCAAAAAGCCAAAGATGCAGCCCTTAAACACTGTTGTGGAAGACTGTAATATTGGGACAACAGAGAAGCCAAAAATGATTAAACTGTCCAAGTCTTTGCCTCCCGATCAAAAACCAAAATATGTTGATTTATTTAAAGAGGTTCAAGATGTATTTGCCTGGAGTTATGAGGACCTTAAGTCCTATGACACCTCCGTTATTCAACATACCATTCCCCTAAAGCCAAATCAAAAGCCCTTCAAACAGAAACTAAGGAGAATCAATCCTATGCTTCTCCCTTTGATTGAGAAAGAAGTGAAAAGAATGTTTGAGGCCGGTATCATAACACCCATTAGATTTTCAGAATGGGTATCCAATCTTGTTCCCACAAGGAAGAAAACAGGGGAGATTAGACTATGTGTGGACTTAAGAAATCTGAACCAAGTCTCCCTTAAAGATCACTACCCACTACCAAAAATGGACCAAATTCTACAAAGAGTAGTGGGGTCTTCAAGAATTTCTTTGCTAGATGGCTTTTCAGGTTTTAATCAAATACTTGTTCACCCCGATGACCAAGACAAGACAACCTTTACAACACTGTGGGGAACCTTTAAGTATGTGAAGATGCCTTTTAGACTAAAGAATGCAGGTGATACCATTCAAAGGGCCATGGACATTGCATTTTCTGAGGAAATCCATGATTTCCTAGTGGTTTACCTGGATGACCTTACTCCTTTCTCAAAATTCTATCAAGAGCACCTAAAACATTTGAGACAAGTGTTCCTAACATGTAGGAAATATGGCATTTCCTTGAACCCCAAGAAGTCTTTATTTGGCCTTGAGGAAGGCAAATTATTAGGCCATATCATTTCAAAAGATGGGATTAGAATTGATCCTGAAAGAATTCAAGCCATCCTGCAAATCCCTTATCCGAGAAACATCAAAGAATTGAAAGCATTCCTAGGAAAGATCAATTTCCTAAGGAGATTTATCCCAAACTTGGCCGAGCTGATAAGAATGCTAAATAAAATGTTAAATAAGGATTCCAAGGTAAAATGGACTTTAGAGGCCAAGCAAGCCTTTGAGGGCACAAAATCTGCCTTAACCCAAGCCCCAGTCCTCACAAGTCCTCAATTTGATAAGGATTTCATCATTTTTTCATTTGCATCTGAACACACCATTGCAGTTGTCCTTTTGCAGAGAGATGATCAGGGAAATGAAAAGCCAATTGCATTTTTCAGCCGAGCCCTTAGAGATGCACCCTTGAAGTACCAAATCATGGAGAAGCAAGCTTATGCCCTTGTTAAAGCAATCAAAGATTTCAAAATTTACATTTTATATTCACATGTGATTGCTTATGTGCCAAATGTTGTTGTAAAAGACATATTAACTCAAGAGGGCATTGAAGGAAAAAGAGGCAATATCCCTGAGTATGACATTGAGATAAAACCCACCAAGTTGATAAAGGGACAAGGTTTAGCCAAACTGATGTCCGAAACCAATTTTCAAGCCTTAGACATTAATCAACTGGACAATGAACAGGAGCTGGCGACTCCACAGACCAGTCAAGATTTTTTGTAATCCCCATGGTATGCTGATATATGTTTTATATTGTTAAACCTGTGTGCTCCTCCAGGGTTGTCCAGAACCAAAAAGAGATTTTTAAAGATGAAAGCATCAAAGTTTTGTGTCTTAAATAGTGCCCTGTTTTGGAAAATTCATGAAGGAATATTGCTGAATTGTCTAACTATGAATGAAACTGACAGTGTCATGAAATAATTCCATGCAGGAGACTGTGGAGGGCACTTATATTGGAATTCCACTGTTGATAAGATACTAAGGGCTGGTTTTTATTGGCCCTCTTTGTTTTCTGATGTGAGAAAGTTTTTTGTTTCATGCCACAAATGCCAAATCTTTGAAAGCAAAAGAAAGCTTTTGCCCTTGCCCATTAAGCTTATTTCAACCGAGAAGCCTTTTCAACAATGGGGTCTTGACTTCATTGGAGAAATTCATCCATCCTCTTCTGGCCAACACAAATGGATTCTAATAGCCACAGATTACTTTACCAAGTGGATTGAAGCCATCCCATGTAGGCAAGCCAATGAATCCACCATCATCCAATTCCTTGAAACCAACATTCTGTCCAGTTTTTGCTGTCCTGAGAAGATCATTACAGATGACGCTGCCGCCTTCAAATACAAGAAAATGATCAGTTTTTTCCACAAATTCCACATTACCTTAGGTCACTCCACAGCCTATTACCCTCAAGGTAATGGCTTGGCCGAATCATCCAACAAAAGTCTGATTAACATCATTAAGAAAGTATTGGAGGAGAACAAGAAGAACTGGCACAAAAATCTTGTAAATGCCCTATGGGCAGACATATTGTCAACCAAGAGGTCCATAGGGATGAGCCCATATGAGTTAGTTTATGGCATGGAGGCCAAGTTCCCCTCTTCTTTGGGAACCCCTGTTATCAAATTGCTGCAAGAAATGCAGGCAGAGCCAAATGATATCCAAAGAAGAATAAACCAAACCATCCATTTGCAGCAAAAAAGAGAGCAAGTGTACGATAGAGCTCAGATCTTACAAGAGAAGCTCAAGAAAGTGTTTGAAAAAAGAACCAAGGCTGAAGATTTCTGCATAGGCAACAAAGTCTTAAGATGGGATTCAAGAAGAGAGGACAAAGGAAAGCATGGCAAGTTTGATTTCCTGAGGAAAGGCCCCTTTATTATTTCTGTTGTTCAAGGCAACAACACATATTTTCTAAGGAATTTGGATGGCAGCACAGCTGAAGAAGGCCCTTTCAAGGGCTGAATGCTAAAGCACTATCATGGTCCCTTTTGTTGAACGCAACATAGCTTTGTATACTATCTGTACATTAATATTTGTATTTTCAGCATTTTTTCTTATAGCAGGCCAATAAGAGGGAACAATGCGGAAAATTTTGAAGGAAAGACCAAAGAAAGCTCTATTTCAGATCTCTGTTTTTGAAATAAATCCAAAGAAGTGCTCAGGCAGATTTCAATATGTTTACAAGCACCCAAAAGGCAAGAAGCAGGGCTGTAATTTTTCTGCAAGTCAACTCAAAAGGATACTGCATATCAGCTTATAAGAATTCAGTCAAAGGCATTAAGAAGAAGGAGAATTTCAGTTTACAACAACAATTGAAGAGCAAGGCATTCTGACCTGTTGTTCTTGGCTTTTCATCCTGAAAAACCATCCCCAAGTGGAGCCACTGTTAGCCTCCTATTGCAATAGGTTTCATATTTCATGATTGACTGTTTTACATGCCAAATATGTCATCTTTTCATGCTGCAAGGTTCCATATTTCCAAGAAGTTCCATTTTGAAGAATCATACCTTTTTTGAAGAGTTTTACAGACAAGGGAAAGCCAAACAGCTTAATCTTGGCTTCCCTAGGTTTAAATTGCTTGTTTTAGAAGATAGAGAATGAATATCTATCCAAACAGCTTAAGCTTGGTAAATCAGTAGCTAGGTAGAGAAATGAAGGTGCCCAACTGCTTAATCCGGGCCCTTGGAAGAGATAAGGGTACACTTAGATAGGAGGGCAGTCAAAAGAAAAGAGGACAATCAGGGTCTGCAAGTCCAAGTGCACCCATGCAAAAAGAAGAAAAAATGCTAGGTAAGTAGGCTGGGTAAGTAGTTTTGTGGTTGCAGAATCAAGCTATGTGATCCATTTCATGTTTTCAAGTGTTATATCTATTCAGATCAGAATTATGAGGTAGTTTTTCATTTGGAGGAGCTCAAGCGAGGTATGTATAACTCCCCCTTCTTCTTATTCCCAAAATCACTCACTAACATCCCCTCGAGGACCTTGGGATCTACCCAACCAGTCCTGTTATCACTTCATGTTTGTAAAGTACTAAGTCAAGCTTTGACTTTCTTCAGTGAAAAGAAGCCACATTTCTTGTGTAAAAATCATCTCTCCACAGTCCATTCACTTCCTATGTCTATGTTTCAGTTCACAAACTTAGCCTCTCCCCCACACTTCACCTCACAAATTCATATTAACTCCTAACTCTGTTATCTAGCTCTCTAGATCATTTCCTTATCCCCTATTATACAAAAAACTATATAAAATTCCAAAAATAATACATATCCCACCTTATAGCATTATAGCTATGTATATATGGTTTTGGGAAATGATAGTCCACCTGGGGCTGCTATTAACCCATCCGCGTCTTAGCCAGGAGTTAGCTTAACCTCTGGTTAAACTAATAAATATTCCCTTCCCCTCTCTTACCCATAAACCTTGATGTTTTACCCTGCACGCTCACATTTTCGGGTTTGGTTTAAATATTTTGATTAAACTGTACCCCCGGTGCACAAACCATGTAAAAACCCACATTACCCACAAACCCAAAGTTCGAAATCCCCGTCACGCAATATTAATTTAATATTCGGGCGGGCCCCCTCACATAAACCTGCCGCCAGCTCCGCACTTTGTCAGCCCTCCGATCCGCCCGCCCAGATCCGACGACTCTCGGCGATTTCGGAGCCGCCCTGACGATCGACAGTTATCCTCCGATAGCCTGGCGGTTTTGCCGTCGTACAGAAGACAGGTGTCCGCCCTTGATTGCATCGAAGCTCCTCTGAAATTTACCACCCTCATACAGAAGGTGATCTGATGAAACCACAAACCGCCTTCTGTCTCTCCGCCCCTGACATCACCGCCACGTCAGCGCTACATCACCTCTGCATCGACCCCCCACTGCTACGTGTCAACTGCCACCGCATCTGCCTCCGCCCCTACCCCGCCATCGTGTCTTGTGCCACGTCACCCTGCCACATCACTGTCATACCGAGACCCACCGCTGACATCATGCTGACGTCATCATAAAAAAAAGGCGCGAAGGGTGAAAAACGCAGCAAAGGATGCCCGGAATGAAAAACTGAGGCAGTTTTTGATGCCATCGCTAAGAAAAAAAGATCAAAATGGAAGGCTGCCTATTGCTCGGCTACCTGTAAAACCCAAAAATTTGCAATTTGACAGGATTTCTTTATACAGGTTCATATTTAATCGGTCAACGCCGATAGCATTCTAGAGGCCACGAAAAACATTTGCAACAACTATTTTTGCCTTGAAAGGGCAGAAAGGGGGCGATTTGACAGTTTCAAGCATATCAAGGGAGAGAAAGTGGCCCGAATCAACTGTGAAAGAGTATCAAAGGAAAGATGAAGCCTAGATTAAATTGAAGAGTATCAGTGAAGCGACAAAGAGTATCAGATCGGCAATACCAAAGCAGGTGAACATTAAAGGCCCCCAAGCAAAGTCAAAGAAAGCGGTGAAGCCATTTAAGGCTCTCAGATCACAGTTAATGCACGTCAAAACCACTCAAGAGCAGGGGATCAAGGCCCAAAGCACAGTTATGGCTAAATGAATAGCACAGAGCCATAAGGACACCATATAAACTCATTTTGATACAGCTGCCTCCAGCGCAACTCAAAGATATTTTCTTGCATTAATTCCAGGACAAGATTAGGTTAAATAACTCATTTCCCTCAGACCTGTTTAAGGTCTGCTGTAATAGATATTTTTAGTTATTTTCCCTATATAAACCACCCTAATTCATTGTTTAAAGGGTTGGTTGCTTGATAATCCTCATTCTGGACTTGCGCTGTATTTTTGAGAAGCTCTGTAATCAAAGACTGCTGGAATGCTTTGGATGAAGAACTGACTGTTGTGTTATTAATGGCCAAAGAGTGACTGTGGAATTCTTGTGCTACTACATGGCTCAATAAGTGTTATCCTACCTCTGTTTACAATTTACATATGTTTATGCACCATTGTGTTACCATCTAAATAGCAAGAAAAAATAATAGCTTAGGTTTTTCTTGACTGCACCCTATGCTCAGTTCTTGTTATTTCTATATGTTTTCTTCAGAAATGGTTATGAATATGCATACTTAAATGATCATGTTTACCCTGTTTCTTTCACATATGACTGTTATTTAGGAATTCTTGATTGCTCCTAGAGAAACTATCATTCACCTTCCCTCTCTATTAGCTAATGAAAGATTCTTAGTTGCCTTTCATCTCTGACCTTCATCCCATCTTTATTCCAGCTTGATATTTTTCTATGTGTAGCTATCCTGCTCTATATTCCTCTTGTGACCAAGAAAACACAACAGCAATCCCTAATCCATGACTCCATGCCCAATGGTTTGAACTTCTCACACTATGCATCCCAACTCTGCTTGAAAACATCTCCTTCTCACCAAAATAAAGAAAAAACCCTTGTACACCATAACTAGCCTAAAATCAACCCAAAACAAAGTTAAATTTTAAAGAGAGAGCCCTCTCTGACTGCAGGTAGGCTAGGGCCTGCAACCCAAAGATTGGTTTGTGGTTACCTCGGCCATATCCCTTAAGGAGCCAAGGGACAACCTGAGTGATAACAATCATGATCACAACCTGAGACCTCGACGGTTTTGTTTGATGCGCAAATTTCCAACCTTCCAAACTCCTAGGGTGATTTCCCATGGGACAAGAATATTCCTATTAAGTTTCACTCCTAAAAAGTTTATCCCAATATTAAATTTTTGTCCCAGGCCTTTTTACTAGTGCTCTTGCTTTAATGTCCAGGGAAGAGTGGTATGAGATGGTGATACCTTGAAGGGACTCTAGTTATTCCTCTCGATCACAATAAATTAGCATATTATTATAACTTTAAAAAAAACTAAGTCCTAACCTTCTATTCTATTCTAAGGAAAATGATTTCTATTGTGCAAACATGCAAACTCTAACATATAATTACACGAGAACCACTGGGATCTGAGGAATACACATGAGACCCTTATTTTGTTGCTATGGTCTAATGTAATCATAGGAGTAAAATAAAATTGTTTGATAAGATATTGGAAAAGAATTCATATTATGAAAGTCTTGACACCAAGAATTCATGAGGATTATACCAACACATAGGTTTCTCTATTCTTTATTTGCACACAAATCCAATTATACTCAACCTATAAAAGGAATATGTTCACTATATACCCAAAGAGACACAATGTTCTATCACATAATTCCATATACACACAAATCCCTCTTGCTCTCTAACCAAAATATAAATAAACAGAGAATTCGAAGCACAGTCTCATACACAAGCAAGGATCGATTACATCACGTATTCTGAAAACCTTTAATACACTCGAAATCCATTTTCATTCCTTCAATACAACAAATAAATACATCAAGCCTACTATGCTAGATTCGAGAGAAAAGGATCGAATGAACCCAAGTTTAGGCTCAAAACTAACTTCGAGCATCTCCTAACAAAAATATCTATTTTTAATATATTATATGGCAATCAATAATAGTATTTATCATAACAATAATCCTAATCTATACTCAACCAAATCTACATCTTGAGGAAGCAACTCCTCTTGTAAAAAGTTTTGACCTTCTTGGTCATTCGAGGTTTAATGATACTTTTGCATCAAGTTATGATTATGCACATGAGAATGGGGCCAACAAATCTTACATCTTTGAAAAACTCTTCTAACTTATCAATGTATATGCCAAAAGGGTAGGGGATAAGGGAAACACTTACTTGAATCCAATATTGCATTTAATTTCTTCCAACTATCCCTCAATAATCCTAAAATTGCTAATAACATTCTCATATAGCTTTGTCACAACAATTCTCAATTTGAGAGGAACCATTATCTCGTACCCCCTCTTTCATAGTTTTGTCCTAGGAATGGTGTCAAAATATTTTCTAAAGTTAGTGAAACACCATAAAATATTAGCTTTATTATTACATTATTCGTCTACAATGACCCTAAGAGTAACAAGGTGGTCCATAGTTAAATGATATAACAAGGTTTTCCATAGTTAAATGATATCTTTTACACCCACCTTGGCCTTTAACTCTTTTACTAAGAATTCTAGCCATGAACTCATTTTCTTTTCCAAAATAATTAGATATAACTTGACTAAAATGTAGCTAATCGTAATAGTCTTATAATTAATGAGAATTATTTTATCCCCAGTTTTAAAAATAGGAAAAACAAATACATATATATACATAAGTAAGAAAACACACACACACACACACACACACACATATATATATATATATATATATATATATATATATATATATATATATATATATATATATATATATATAATTCAATATTAGGTGGGCATATTTCCTATATATATGGGGTAATCTTCATTTTCAAATGAAATAAATTTTCCATTTTAATATAAAATTAATGTCTAATTTTCATGCTTAATAATAATGCATTAATTAAAATTGGTAAAAATATATACCTCAGTTTGCATTGGTCTATTGTTAGGGAAACTGGACCGTTTGTAAAATTGTAAATGATTCGTAATCTAAAATTTGAACATGTTCAAAGATGACAAAACCATAATATTGGTCTACAGTTAGGGAAACTAGACTGTTTGTAAAATTGTAAATGCTTCATAATCTAAAATTTGAACATGTTCAGAGATGACAAAAAGATAATATTGGTCTATTGTTATGGAAATTGGACCATTTGTAAAATTGTAAATGCCTCGTAATCTAAAATTTGAACATGTTCAAAGATGACAAAACCATAATATGACTAGTCTGAGGCATGTAGCCTTCTGAGACATGTAACCTTCTGAGACATTATTTACAACTATAACCATAAAATTAAGTAGATACAAGGAAAAGTAGTAAAATAGTGTACTAATGGCCTCATAGAGTCTTCAAAGAGTTAGAATCCTCCATTATCATCGACTCTTTATTGCTTTCTAGAGAATATTCTAGGTTAGAAGGAAGCACAAGGTGTGTCTCAATACGTTGTTGGTGGTGATCCATCCCCTTCACTATGAGTTCGCAACCTTCAAACATTAGTAGAATTTCATCCCTGATTGCATTGTTATCCAACAATACATGTCTCAACGACATTTTGAGGTACCAATATATGTCAACAATATACATATATTGGTTGAGCCTCCCTCTAGCATGACCAATCTCTAGAGCCTATTCAATAGTTTGATGGGCTATTTCAGTGTCCAAGAAACATCCCCTTTCTCCTAAAATTTCCTATTCCATTGCTTCTATCACCTAACACCTCCATATCACCTCATCTGAAGAAAATATTAATCTATTCTTTTACAGTTTTTTTTGACTAAGTTTTGTGAGTCATGGGATGATTGCAACTTAACCTTTGGCCTGAGAAACTGCAACATAAGGGCACCTAAGCCTTCAAAATCACTTGGGGATCACACTCGGCTTAGGCCACAACAACCTTTAACATGGCTAGATTTTTACTCATGAAGTTTTGAACCTATAACCTTCACATCATTAAGTGCTTTAATAATACACCCCATCACTATCTATTCTATGCCCCGTAAAATGTACAATTAATTAAAAAAATCCATAAAAATATAAACTCTCAATTTTAATAACATTCCAATTAAAAAAATATTATTAATATCCTCTTTTTTTTCAAGTTTTCTTCTAAAATTAAGTGGTTATCCAACACATGGAAAACCACATACACTCTTTCTTTTATTCTAAATAGCAAATATATCAAATTAAAACCTTTCATAAATTTATATACTTTCTCTTAATAAAAACACTTCACTAAACAAATGTGGTGATCTTCTCCGATCATTGATGTAAACATAAAGTACATTGTACTACAATCAAATTTATGTAAGGATTCATTGTCAACCTTTAAAACAATTGTTTTTTTAGTTGGCTATTTATCATTTTTTTTCCTTCTAAATTAAAGGGAAAAAATATAATAGAGATCGTGGAAAATTTGGAAACCACAAAAATATTTAATTTAATAATATTTTATTAAAATTAAAAGTAACACACCCTATCCTATTCTCTTTATAGAAGCAGGTCTTTCTTCTATTGAGAGCCTAGCTATGCTCAGGTTTCTGATGTACAAGCACAAGCTCAATAACATAAACAATCATAGACTTCCTAAGCTAGCTTTAAACTCCAGCCAAAATCACCTAAGGCTTAACCGAGGATGGCATAAGGACACAAGGGCCTGGTTAAACTATTGGGAGATCAATGAGAATGATGCTTTGCAAAACATAAATAACATTAAAGATATTGTTACTTCTAAGTTCAAAGAAAAATTGTGGTGTGAGAAAGATTTAGCGTCTAAAAGAAAATTAAGTTATTATAAGAAGGTCATCAATCCCACCCTTGAAGATCAAAAGTATCTCTCTATTCTAACTAGCTCAAAAAAGAAAAGTAATATAGCAAAGATTAGAACGAATTCTCATGAGCTCCATAGCGAAACTGGCCGCTGGGTAGTTCCTAAAACGCCATGGATGGAAAGGATCTGCCATATTTGTAAGAATGGGAGCATCGAGGATGAAAACCACTTCCTCTTAGAGTGCCCTGCATACAACCACATTAGATCTCAATTTCACAACCTTTGTTACAATACTGACCTTCCTAGCCTTTTGCAATGCCAAAATTATAGTGAGCTCGGGAGGCTTCTCTCCAAGCTTTTTGAGCATAGGAATAAAATCTTAAATCAAAATAAATAATTTGTCTTTTTAGGTCCGATAGATCATTATTTGGTCTCAGCGGACGTTAACCACCACCATCATCATCATCATCATCATAAATAAAAAATAAAATAAAATTTTAATTTTACTTATAAATTGTGTATTAATCTATAAAAGTAATTTATGTGTAGAATAAATATGATTTATTGGTTTAATAATGGGTAGTTATATGTTTATTTATTCATTTTTATTTTTCGTCTCTATGGAGATATATTGTGTGGATGTGGGTGTTTTTAGGGAAAAAAATAGTTATATTATATTTATGTTAAATAATAGATTGTGTAATTATAATTTTTTTTTTTCTATTTTATAGAAAATATTAATATTATAATAAAAAAAATATCATTTTTAACCTGGTTAGTGTTTGGTCGAAATTCAACTTCTATTTATATTGAAGTTTTATTATTATTATTATTATTCTATTCTAAACTAATTTAATTTAAGAAAAATTTATCAAAGGAAAGATTATTACATAGAAAAATTTTAAATAAAATGATTTTTTTTTGAATTTAGACTTCTGTGATACATAATAATTCTAACAACATTTTTCTGTGAAAATCACATAAGATATATTCTCGTCGACACATTTTGGTGAAAATCACATAAGAGATATTCTCGTTGACGTGTTTCGGTAAAAATCACATAAGAGATATTCTCGTTGACACATTTCGGTAAAAATCACATAAGAGATATTCTCATCCACGTGTGTTTCGGTAAAAATCACATAAAAGATATTCTCGTGGACGCATTTGAACCAGCCAATGTGGTTCATCTTGAGGACAAGATGAGGAACCAAATCCAGGCATTGTAATAAATAGATATAAAGAGCTGCTAACTAGCTATTAGAGAGTAACAGCTAGTTTGACTAAAGGCAGAAATTAGTAATTAAGTTTTAACCAAAAAGAATAAGGAAATCTAACTAAAGAATTTAAATTTATAAAAATATTATTGAATTAAATTCTTATTAATATTATAAAAAAATTATGTAATAACATTATTAATAATTAGTATTTTAATAAAATAATATTACACTAGGTTAACTTAATTTTTATTAATAAAATAATTATTTTTATTAAAACTTTTTATAAACCCTCATAACCCTATTATTAAATATTATTATATATAATATTCTAAAAAATATTAATATTAATAGGTTTAAGCCTATTCATAACTCCAAATATTAACTAATATATAATTAATTTTAGATTACCATAAACTAAATAGTTAGATAGATTAACAAATATTATTATAAAAATAATTAATAATTATATTAAATAGTAATGAAATATATATATATAGTTAGGGGATTAACAAATATTATTTTAAAAATAATTAGTAATAATATTAAATAGTAATAAAATAATTCTTATGTGATTTTTATTAAAAGATGTTATTATAATTAAAATGAACTCGTTACAAATTTTTTTTATTAATTAATATTTAAGAAGTTATAATTTCAAATAAATGTATGCATTAATGTTTCTCCATTATTATTAGATAGGGGTGTTTAATGTTAGTGTGAACATGGATGAACATTGGACATGTTACCCAACTCATCTTACTGTAGTCAACACACTTTTGTTCTCAGATACCATGCTCACCACCTTCCATGGCAGTTCACATTAATTTTTTTTATGCCTTCTTGGGTATGAGTTTCATTGCCACGCTCCTAGGTTGGCTTGTTCATTATTATTAGATAGGGGTGTTTAATGTTAGTGTGAACGTGGATGAACATTGGACGTGTTACCCAACTCGTCTTACTATGATCAACGCACTTGTGTTCTCAGATACCATTGATCATCCATTGATCAATTTCGGATCTAGCTTGGCCTCAGTAATCCGATGCAATTGATGGCACTGAAAAATACCTCTTACAACTCCCGGAATAAACCTAAAAAGTTCTGCCTCCAAATCTCCAAAGCTACTCCACAACTCTTCTGTTGCTTAGAAGGTTACAATACCTCTCAGGGAATTAAGATCACATCCTATATCTCCCTCCTTGGCATAACATTACATGTATATATAGTGTTTGTGGCCAACCCAAATACAACCTTATTAAATTACATATCGCCTTGTTATAACCATATAACAATATGGTTCTATGGCTACAAACCCACTCTAAAATTAACATATTTGAAAGGTTTGTTTTAACTACATATATCATATATACATTATATGGTTGCTAACCATATCCGCAACGCATACAAATCTCATAACCATATCGGTGCATAACAAATCTCATATGTAATAGGCGGTCAATAGAGCCATAGACCCGTGGCATGTGAACACGGTGGTGTTGTGGATCTCGTGGCAAGAGCGGTGATAACAATATATCAACTGCGGTGGTTTTAGTGGCACTTCTTGTAACTGTTGCATGTGATAAGTCCAGTGGATTCAGGGGTATGAAATGTTACCATGGCTCCCAACTCTGTGGTGGTTTCATTGACATATGGTTTCACACTTTATAATATTAACCTCCACTATGCTTTGTAACATATGTTTTCAATATTTTGTTGCCATGTTTAAACTTAGGTCGATGACCCATATCTATTTGCGCCATTCCATTACATAGGTTTTTGCTTAATAAATCAAATGCGCACTATACATATATTTTAATATATGCTTTTTGTAAACTATGAAATTTATATGTCATCATGTATAATAAGAAAATCATCTTTTAATCCATTCAACCCATTATTTCACTTTACAACCAAACTGAAGATGTTGCACCTACAGCTGAAACTGAGCTTTGGCTCTGCTGACTGTGAATGCCATGTGTTGAGCAGTATGTTGAAAATTGGCAACAAGAAATTGCTAAAAATAGAAGTGCTAAAAATAGCACTGCTAAAAATAGCAGTTTTGGCATCAGTGCTGGATTGGGCAACAAGGAATGAAAATGGAAGTGCTAAAAATAGAAGTTCTATTTTTAGCAGTTCAAGTTGGATTCCTAGTTTTAGACAGTGCCTGGTCTAAAATAGGAAGTAAAATTCGCATTTGGTCTTACTAGTAGTTTGAATATTAATTCATTAATTCTCCATGAGTTAATTAGTTAGGGAAAATCAAACTTCAGGTCTTTGTGAGAACATGCAATAGTTTCTCCACTGATTGGGGAATGTGTCCTTGATTTGCTCCACTGATTGAGGAATTAAGGATGAGTTCTATATTGAGAGGATCAGTTGACTTAGTTTAACTTAGTCAAGTTTAGTTAGATTAATTTAACAAGTTGTTAAATTTACGAGATATAGTTTGTTAATGCTTGCATGCATGTGACAACTGTTATTTTCAGATAACTGATTATTCTCTCATGGATAACTGATGCATGGAAGTTCAGACAGAGACCCAGTTGAGATCAGAGAAGGGACAATGTACTGTTAGTTGGATGAATATCTTTCCTAAAAAGGAAGCTCATCCATGATGAGGATTTATCTCCTTCAAGTTTGTGCAGTTAGATCAGAGGTTAGTGAGTGTGTGAAGAGGCCAATTCACACAGGTGGCAGCATGATCCAGGTGGATATTGGTGGCCACCTGCCAAGTCCACCTGGACCCCCACCATTGTCTTTCTCAGCATTTTCAGTTTCCTTAATTGTAGCACAACTTACTATTTTTAGCAGTTTTTCGGGTCCTGAACTTCCGGAGCCGTTTTGAGGCCCTAAACGACATTTTTTGGGGAATCCGGGGGCAACATGAGTCCATGGATTGGACTGGTGTTGCCCATTCCAACAATGATATTGCTCGGATAGATCTTTCTAATGAGCTATTGTACGCGTCAAACGGAGATCATATGCCAAAGTTACGACCCCGGGAAGTTGATGTACCAACTTACCCCCAAACGGGGCCCACAGTTTGGCGTTTCATCTCCTAGGGTTAGGTTTTGGAATGTTAAGGGTTTTTCCATTGTTTCTCAACAATAAATAGGCCTTCGAGCCTCATTGTAACACAGTTCAGAGGCATGTAGCCATCACATCTCTTCTCAGAGATAAGCTACCATCGCCCTAGCTGGTTTATTTCCATTTCTGTTTGTAAGCATATTTCAGTATTTTCCATTAATGAAATGAAGTATTATTTCCGCTGCATCTTTGTGTATATGGTTATCTCTGTAATTTGTTGCGTTCCTGTTTAAATCCGGATCAGTGGTATCAGAGCGGTCTGCTTTTTCTCTGTTTTTCTTTGCATGTCCCCAACAAGGTCGGGATATAAGGAGTTAGGGCTTGAACTGGTTGAACCTTTGCAAGACCAGCCTCGCAAATCCCGACGGCCTCCCATGGCGGACGAGAAGAAAGACGAGGGGGCAGGAGATCCCATCAAAATCTTGCTCGAAGAAGCGCTCGAGCGACAACGGAACGCGATGATGGACAGCTTTGCGCAGATCCTTCAGCGGCTACCCAGAAGCGGCGCATCGGCTTCCAGCAGCTCCTCTGGAAACGCCACACCCTTTAAGGTACAAGTTAATTTTGAAATCCCCATATTCGAGGGTCAGATAGACGCCGATGCCGTAGATAAATGGTTAAATCTGCTAGAGGGTTATTTTTCTGTTCATGAATTTTCGAGTCGGGAAAAGATTGTTTTTGCTCTTCTCAAAGCAGCCCCCCACGTCAAGGACTGGTGGGAAACCTACTGCGAGCAGAAGGATGAAAGTACTGGCTCACTATTTTCAGCCGCACCCACCTGGGATTCGTTCCGGGATGCCATCAAGGAGCAGTACTACCCTGTCGGAAGCTATGAGGATGAATACATAAAGTGGACCACGCTGCGGCAGGGAAGGGACCAAGACGTGCCGGAGTTCACCAATCTTTTCCATACCCTTCGCACAAAGTTGGGTATCAAGGATTCGGAGCAACATTTGATACTCAAATACCGTGGCTGCCTGCACAAGTACATCCAGGAAGAAATACAGTTCCTAAACATCCCCTCGCTCGGCGCAGCATACCGGTATGCCGTCAAGGTCGAGCAGAAGTTTAAACAAAAGAAGCGAGACTTTGGATCTGCGAATCCAAAGCAGGGGAAAGGTGCCCCTAAACCACAGAACAAAGGACAAAGCCAAGGCGGGACAGCCCAAGACAACCAGCCGAAGCTGCAAGCAAAGAGCAACGCCGCGAAGCCGAGAAAGGACACTGGAAAATGGTGCGAGTTCCATAAGAGCTCCACTCACAACACAAGTGAGTGTCGGGCCAAGCAGTCACTGGTGGCTGAGCTAAAGGTTTCAGAATCAGATGCATGTTCCGACTCTGAGTCAGAACCCGATAAGGGGTATGAAAAAGGGAAGCAGATCATTGATGCGGATCCCAGCGCCACTGTTGCTACCGCAAAGATCCAGAAAAATGAACCCGAAGATCCAGAGGAGGAGGAGCGTCTCTTCCACTCCCAGATGTGGGTAAAGGGCTCCCCGATACAGTTCATTGTTGATAGCGGGAGTCAAAAGAACCTCATTTCGGCAGAGGTCGTGAAGCGGTTGGGCTTACCGACCACAGCACATCCACAACCATACACCATTGGGTGGCTTCACCAAGGGCGAGATCTTCGCGTGAGCCAGCAGTGTCGCCTTCCATACAACATCAAGCCCTTCACGGATGAGGTATTGTGTGACATTGCTCCCCTTGAAGTTTGTGATGTATTACTAGGACAACCATACTTGTGGAAGCGACATGCTGTGTATGAATCAAGGCCCCGTGCTGTTATTATTACATTGGGAAATAAGTTGTTCAGGATACCAGAGGTAGCACCACCTGCCGCCATCTCTTTGATTACTGCAAAACAATGCAGTAAGATCATTTCCAAAACCAGGAAATTTGTTTTCCTGATGATACGCCCTCAAGGGAAGAAGAAGACAGTGGCCGCGGCCTCCAAACGGGGTCCCTCTGCACGGCAGCTACAGATGGACAAGATTGTGGAGGAGTACGAAGACATCTTCACCTCCCCGGCAGGGGTTCCTCTGCACTGTCAAGTCAAGCACTCCATCGATCTGACCCCAGGTGCGCCGCTACCCAATGGACCAATTTATCGGCGCTCCGTTCTGGAGAACAATGAAATCAAGAGGCAGATTCAGGAGCTCCTGCAGAAAGGTCACATCCGTCCGAGTTCTTCGCCCTGTGGGAGCCCGATAGTGTTGGTACAGAAGAAGGATGGGACGTGGAGACTCTGTATTGACTATCGGGCGCTGAACAAGATCACTGTCCGTAATAGGTACCCGATCCCGCGGATTGATGACCTCCTAGACCAACTAAAGGGGGCGAAATATTTCAGCAAGATCGATCTGAAGTCAGGATATCACCAGGTACCAATTGAACCCTCAGATGTGTGGAAGACTGCCTTCAAATCCAAGGAGGGCCTCTTCGAATGGTTGGTCATGCCTTTCGGATTGACGAATGCTCCTGCAACCTTTATGAGGCTAATGGATGACATCTTGCGGCCATTCACCAACTCCTTTGTAGTAGTATACTTGGATGACATTCTGATCTTCAGCCAGAGTTGGGAAGAGCACCTCCACCACATCCGACAGGTTCTCCAAACACTGCGGCAACACAAGCTATGTGCCAATTTGGAGAAATGCACTTTTGGCATGACCGAGGTTCAGTATCTGGGATACATCATTGATGAACAGGGGGTGCATGTCGATCCAGCCAAGGTCCAAGTCATTCGGGATTGGCCCTCTCCAACCACTCTAACAGAGCTCCGCAGCTTTCTAGGTCTTGCCAACTTCTACCGCAGGTTTGTGTTGGGATTTTCTCATATTTCTTGGCCCTTGAGTCAAGTCACCAAGGGCGGGGCGAAAGCAAAATTCTTTTGGTCTGAATCTCAACAGAAGGCATTCAGGGAGTTGAAGGATCGCCTCTGCACGGCACCAGTGCTCGCGTTACCAGATTTACAACAACCATTTGAGGTCGAGACAGATGCCTCTGACTATGCTATTGGGGCAGTCCTTACTCAACATGGACATCCAGTGGCATATCACAGTGAAACACTTTCAGACACAGTCCGGAAGTACCCCACTTATGATAAAGAGATGTATTCCATTGTACAGGCCTGCCGACAATGGAAGCATTACATTTTGGGGAAGGAAACGGTCATCCACACAGACCACCGACCTCTGCAGTTCATACAGACCCAAGGGAAATTGCAGAATGATCGCCATCAGAAGTGGTCTACATACCTGCAACAGTTTCACTTGAATATCAAGTATAAAAAGGGCAGCACCAATAATGTTGCAGATTGCCTCAGTCGACCACCGATCATGGCGCTAACCACCGTGCTCAACTCTTGCGGGCACGAGACTTCTGATTGGCCACTTCTCTACAAAAGCGACCCAGAATTCGGCCACACATACCAGACACTCTTGGAGGGTCGGCAGGTTGCAGATTTTCACCTCCAGGATGCCCTATTATGCCACCTCGGTCACCTTTGTGTTCCTTCAAGCGAGCGTGCCAAGATGATTTGGGAAGCACACTACAGTCGGGCTGCTGGGCATTTCGGGGTCGAGAAAACAGTGGCAGTACTGCAAAACTATTTCTATTGGCCGAATCTTCGACAGGATGTTGGGAAGTACATCCGATCATGTACTGCCTGTGCCATTGCCAAACCGACCATTAAGAAGCAAGGCCTCTATACCCCGTTGCCTACCCCTAGTCGACCTTGGGAATCCATCTCCATGGATTACATGTCAGGCCTTCCTTCCACTAAGCATGGAAATGACTGTGTTTTTGTGGTCGTCGACAGGTTCTCAAAGATGGCCATTATGATGGCCTGCAAGAAGAATATCACAGCAGAAGCCACTGCTAAACTCTTCTTTGAACGAGTGTGGGTGCACTTTGGGATCCCACAGTCTATCATCTCAGATCGGGACAGTCGGTTTCTCAGCACCTTTTGGTCCAGTCTCTGGTCAATGCTGGACACCAAACTCACGAAGTCCACAGCCTTCCATCCTCAAACTGATGGCCAGACAGAGGTTGTCAATAGGATGATTGTGCACATTCTGCGCATGTATAACTCAAAGCATCCACGCACATGGGACGAGAGCCTCCCCTACGTTCAGCACAGCTACAACCGAGCTCTTCACAGCTCCACTGGCCATAGCCCTTTTCAGGTGGGTTTGGGATTCCAGCCACTATGCCCCATTGATGTGGCCATGCCACTTGCAGCTACTCACATGAATTCAGCTCATGTCCAGTCCGAAACAGATAAGGCCACCAGCTTCATTGAGCGCATCCAACATATTCGCCAGCAGGTCCATGACATTCTTGAGAAATCAAATGCCAAGTACAAGCAGCGACATGATCAACATCGGGTGCCACACAAGTTTCAGGTGGGCGACAAAGTCTGGTTGCATTTGCAAAAGGAACGCCTTACTGGAGCCTATCGGAAATTGAGACCACTCCGATATGGTCCTTACACCATTACTAAGGCTATGGGAGACAATGCATTTGAGCTCAGCATTCCCCCATTCCTTGGCCTGCACCCAGTATTCAATGTGGACCGCCTTCGGCCATACTTTCCACCATTGCTAGACACATCCGACATTGCAGAACAGCTCAAACCCACAGAATTAAATCCAGATTGCATGGAACAAGCTGCAACTGATCGGATCATGGACACACAGATCAAGAACACTCGCCAACAGAATATCCAACTGTATCGAGTTGTCAAAGCGGGCCAACTCCTTCAGCAGGGCAAGTGGCTCACCAGGGAACAAGTTCAGCAGAAGTTTCCTCATCTCATGGAGGAGCTCAACGCAATGGGGACCATTGCTTCCTAAGGGGGGAGGAATGATCCAGGTGGATATTGGTGGCCACCTGCCAAGTCCACCTGGACCCCCACCATTGTCTTTCTCAGCATTTTCAGTTTCCTTAATTGTAGCACAACTTACTATTTTTAGCAGTTTTTCGGGTCCTGAACTTCCGGAGCCGTTTTGAGGCCCTAAACGACGTTTTTTGGGAATCCGGGGGCAACACGAGTCCATGGAATGGACTGGTGTTGCCCGTTCCAACAATGATAGTGCTCGGATACGAGTCCATGGAATGGACTGGTGTTGCCCGTTCCAACAATGATAGTGCTCGGATAGATCTTTCTAATGAGCTATTGTACGCGTCAAACGGAGATCATATGCCAAAGTTACGACCCCGGGAAGTTGATGTACCAACTTACCCCCAAACGGGGCCCACAGTTTGGCGTTTCATCTCCTAGGGTTAGGTTTTGGAATGTTAAGGGTTTTTCCATTGTTTCTCAACAATAAATAGGCCTTCGAGCCTCATTGTAACACAGTTCAGAGGCATGTAGCCATCACATCTCTTCTCAGAGATAAGCTACCATCGCCCTAGCTAGTTTATTTCCATTTCTGTTTGTAAGCATATTTCAGTATTTTCCATTAATGAAATGAAGTATTATTTCCGCTGCATCTTTGTGTATATGGTTATCTCTGTAATTTGTTGCGTTCCTGTTTAAATCCGGATCAGTGGTATCAGAGCGGTCTGCTTTTTCTCTGTTTTTTTTTGCATGTCCCCAACAAGGTCGGGATATAAGGAGTTAGGGCTTGAACTGGTTGAACCTTTGCAAGACCAGCCTCGCAAATCCCGACGGCCTCCCATGGCGGACGAGAAGAAAGACGAGGGGGCAGGAGATCCCATCAAAATCTTGCTCGAAGAAGCGCTCGAGCGACAACGGAACGCGATGATGGACAGCTTTGCGCAGATCCTTCAGCGGCTACCCAGAAGCGGCGCATCGGCTTCCAGCAGCTCCTCTGGAAACGCCACACCCTTTAAGGTACAAGTTAATTTTGAAATCCCCATATTCGAGGGTCAGATAGACGCCGATGCCGTAGATAAATGGTTAAATCTGCTAGAGGGTTATTTTTCTGTTCATGAATTTTCGAGTCGGGAAAAGATTGTTTTTGCTCTTCTCAAAGCAGCCCCCCACGTCAAGGACTGGTGGGAAACCTACTGCGAGCAGAAGGATGAAAGTACTGGCTCACTATTTTCAGCCGCACCCACCTGGGATTCGTTCCGGGATGCCATCAAGGAGCAGTACTACCCTGTCGGAAGCTATGAGGATGAATACATAAAGTGGACCACGCTGCGGCAGGGAAGGGACCAAGACGTGCCGGAGTTCACCAATCTTTTCCATACCCTTCGCACAAAGTTGGGTATCAAGGATTCGGAGCAACATTTGATACTCAAATACCGTGGCTGCCTGCACAAGTACATCCAGGAAGAAATACAGTTCCTAAACATCCCCTCGCTCGGCGCAGCATACCGGTATGCCGTCAAGGTCGAGCAGAAGTTTAAACAAAAGAAGCGAGACTTTGGATCTGCGAATCCAAAGCAGGGGAAAGGTGCCCCTAAACCACAGAACAAAGGACAAAGCCAAGGCGGGACAGCCCAAGACAACCAGCCGAAGCTGCAAGCAAAGAGCAACGCCGCGAAGCCGAGAAAGGACACTGGAAAATGGTGCGAGTTCCATAAGAGCTCCACTCACAACACAAGTGAGTGTCGGGCCAAGCAGTCACTGGTGGCTGAGCTAAAGGTTTCAGAATCAGATGCATGTTCCGACTCTGAGTCAGAACCCGATAAGGGGTATGAAAAAGGGAAGCAGATCATTGATGCGGATCCCAGCGCCACTGTTGCTACCGCAAAGATCCAGAAAAATGAACCCGAAGATCCAGAGGAGGAGGAGCGTCTCTTCCACTCCCAGATGTGGGTAAAGGGCTCCCCGATACAGTTCATTGTTGATAGCGGGAGTCAAAAGAACCTCATTTCGGCAGAGGTCGTGAAGCGGTTGGGCTTACCGACCACAGCACATCCACAACCATACACCATTGGGTGGCTTCACCAAGGGCGAGATCTTCGCGTGAGCCAGCAGTGTCGCCTTCCATACAACATCAAGCCCTTCACGGATGAGGTATTGTGTGACATTGCTCCCCTTGAAGTTTGTGATGTATTACTAGGACAACCATACTTGTGGAAGCGACATGCTGTGTATGAATCAAGGCCCCGTGCTGTTATTATTACATTGGGAAATAAGTTGTTCAGGATACCAGAGGTAGCACCACCTGCCGCCATCTCTTTGATTACTGCAAAACAATGCAGTAAGATCATTTCCAAAACCAGGAAATTTGTTTTCCTGATGATACGCCCTCAAGGGAAGAAGAAGACAGTGGCCGCGGCCTCCAAACGGGGTCCCTCTGCACGACAGCTACAGATGGACAAGATTGTGGAGGAGTACGAAGACATCTTCACCTCCCCGGCAGGGGTTCCTCTGCACTGTCAAGTCAAGCACTCCATCGATCTGACCCCAGGTGCGCCGCTACCCAATGGACCAATTTATCGGCGCTCCGTTCTGGAGAACAATGAAATCAAGAGGCAGATTCAGGAGCTCCTGCAGAAAGGTCACATCCGTCCGAGTTCTTCGCCCTGTGGGAGCCCGATAGTGTTGGTACAGAAGAAGGATGGGACGTGGAGACTCTGTATTGACTATCGGGCGCTGAACAAGATCACTGTCCGTAATAGGTACCCGATCCCGCGGATTGATGACCTCCTAGACCAACTAAAGGGGGCGAAATATTTCAGCAAGATCGATCTGAAGTCAGGATATCACCAGGTACCAATTGAACCCTCAGATGTGTGGAAGACTGCCTTCAAATCCAAGGAGGGCCTCTTCGAATGGTTGGTCATGCCTTTCGGATTGACGAATGCTCCTGCAACCTTTATGAGGCTAATGGATGACATCTTGCGGCCATTCACCAACTCCTTTGTAGTAGTATACTTGGATGACATTCTGATCTTCAGCCAGAGTTGGGAAGAGCACCTCCACCACATCCGACAGGTTCTCCAAACACTGCGGCAACACAAGCTATGTGCCAATTTGGAGAAATGCACTTTTGGCATGACCGAGGTTCAGTATCTGGGATACATCATTGATGAACAGGGGTGCATGTCGATCCAGCCAAGGTCCAAGTCATTCGGGATTGGCCCTCTCCAACCACTCTAACAGAGCTCCGCAGCTTTCTAGGTCTTGCCAACTTCTACCGCAGGTTTGTGTTGGGATTTTCTCATATTTCTTGGCCCTTGAGTCAAGTCACCAAGGGCGGGGCGAAAGCAAAATTCTTTTGGTCTGAATCTCAACAGAAGGCATTCAGGGAGTTGAAGGATCGCCTCTGCACGGCACCAGTGCTCGCGTTACCAGATTTACAACAACCATTTGAGGTCGAGACAGATGCCTCTGACTATGCTATTGGGGCAGTCCTTACTCAACATGGACATCCAGTGGCATATCACAGTGAAACACTTTCAGACACAGTCCGGAAGTACCCCACTTATGATAAAGAGATGTATTCCATTGTACAGGCCTGCCGACAATGGAAGCATTACATTTTGGGGAAGGAAACGGTCATCCACACAGACCACCGACCTCTGCAGTTCATACAGACCCAAGGGAAATTGCAGAATGATCGCCATCAGAAGTGGTCTACATACCTGCAACAGTTTCACTTGAATATCAAGTATAAAAAGGGCAGCACCAATAATGTTGCAGATTGCCTCAGTCGACCACCGATCATGGCGCTAACCACCGTGCTCAACTCTTGCGGGCACGAGACTTCTGATTGGCCACTTCTCTACAAAAGCGACCCAGAATTCGGCCACACATACCAGACACTCTTGGAGGGTCGGCAGGTTGCAGATTTTCACCTCCAGGATGCCCTATTATGCCACCTCGGTCACCTTTGTGTTCCTTCAAGCGAGCGTGCCAAGATGATTTGGGAAGCACACTACAGTCGGGCTGCTGGGCATTTCGGGGTCGAGAAAACAGTGGCAGTACTGCAAAACTATTTCTATTGGCCGAATCTTCGACAGGATGTTGGGAAGTACATCCGATCATGTACTGCCTGTGCCATTGCCAAACCGACCATTAAGAAGCAAGGCCTCTATACCCCGTTGCCTACCCCTAGTCGACCTTGGGAATCCATCTCCATGGATTACATGTCAGGCCTTCCTTCCACTAAGCATGGAAATGACTGTGTTTTTGTGGTCGTCGACAGGTTCTCAAAGATGGCCATTATGATGGCCTGCAAGAAGAATATCACAGCAGAAGCCACTGCTAAACTCTTCTTTGAACGAGTGTGGGTGCACTTTGGGATCCCACAGTCTATCATCTCAGATCGGGACAGTCGGTTTCTCAGCACCTTTTGGTCCAGTCTCTGGTCAATGCTGGACACCAAACTCACGAAGTCCACAGCCTTCCATCCTCAAACTGATGGCCAGACAGAGGTTGTCAATAGGATGATTGTGCACATTCTGCGCATGTATAACTCAAAGCATCCACGCACATGGGACGAGAGCCTCCCCTACGTTCAGCACAGCTACAACCGAGCTCTTCACAGCTCCACTGGCCATAGCCCTTTTCAGGTGGGTTTGGGATTCCAGCCACTATGCCCCATTGATGTGGCCATGCCACTTGCAGCTACTCACATGAATTCAGCTCATGTCCAGTCCGAAACAGATAAGGCCACCAGCTTCATTGAGCGCATCCAACATATTCGCCAGCAGGTCCATGACATTCTTGAGAAATCAAATGCCAAGTACAAGCAGCGACATGATCAACATCGGGTGCCACACAAGTTTCAGGTGGGCGACAAAGTCTGGTTGCATTTGCAAAAGGAACGCCTTACTGGAGCCTATCGGAAATTGAGACCACTCCGATATGGTCCTTACACCATTACTAAGGCTATGGGAGACAATGCATTTGAGCTCAGCATTCCCCCATTCCTTGGCCTGCACCCAGTATTCAATGTGGACCGCCTTCGGCCATACTTTCCACCATTGCTAGACACATCCGACATTGCAGAACAGCTCAAACCCACAGAATTAAATCCAGATTGCATGGAACAAGCTGCAACTGATCGGATCATGGACACACAGATCAAGAACACTCGCCAACAGAATATCCAACTGTATCGAGTTGTCAAAGCGGGCCAACTCCTTCAGCAGGGCAAGTGGCTCACCAGGGAACAAGTTCAGCAGAAGTTTCCTCATCTCATGGAGGAGCTCAACGCAATGGGGACCATTGCTTCCTAAGGGGGGAGGAATGATCCAGGTGGATATTGGTGGCCACCTGCCAAGTCCACCTGGACCCCCACCATTGTCTTTTTCAGCATTTTCAGTTTCCTTAATTGTAGCACAACTTACTATTTTTAGCAGTTTTTTGGGTCCTGAACTTCCGGAGCCGTTTTGAGGCCCTAAACGACATTTTTTGGGGAATCCGAGGGCAACACGAGTCCATGGAATGGACTGGTGTTGCCCGTTCCAACAATGATAGTGCTCGGATAGATCTTTCTAATGAGCTATTGTACGCGTCAAACGGAGATCATATGCCAAAGTTACGACCCCGGGAAGTTGATGTACCAACTTACCCCCAAACGGGGCCCACAGTTTGGCGTTTCATCTCCTAGGGTTAGGTTTTGGAATGTTAAGGGTTTTTCCATTGTTTCTCAACAATAAATAGGCCTTCGAGCCTCATTGTAACACAGTTCAGAGGCATGTAGCCATCACATCTCTTCTCAGAGATAAGCTACCATCGCCCTAGCTGGTTTATTTCCATTTCTGTTTGTAAGCATATTTCAGTATTTTCCATTAATGAAATGAAGTATTATTTCCGCTGCATCTTTGTGTATATGGTTATCTCTGTAATTTGTTGCGTTCCTGTTTAAATTCGGATCACAGCACTGGACCCCAAGGAAACTACACAAGGAAATAGGAGGCTTGGAGGGCAGAGGAGAAGTTTTGTGAAAAGCCTTTGATTGTTTATGAGCAGTAGAGGGATTATATTGAGAGTTGGATAGCTTCCGAGCTAAGGCTTTGTTTAATCCAGACTATATTTCCACTTGTATGATAATACAGAGATGGGGTTTTAGGCAGGTGCTTTCCCTAAGTAAATTCTTATGTGTTATCTATGATTGATTCCTTCTTATCATTTATATGTGTTCTTATTGATGTTTCTCATAGCTGATTAAGCTTCTGCTAAATTGTTTGTAGAAGTAGATCAAGTGTCTTACTTTAATACATTGCATTACCAGGTTGATCTACAGGTGGGAAATTTCTACATGGTATCAGAGCTAGCTGATTTGTAGAAAACGTTCTACATGGTATCAAAGCTAGTTGATTTGTAGGAAAAATTCTACAAAATTCTACATGGTATCAGAGCTAGCTGATTTGTAGAAAAATTCTACAAAAATTCTACATGGTATCGGAGCACAGGTGATCAAGGAGAGAACAATATACTGAGAGGAGATTTTAAAGTTTATGTTTTGGGCCGAGAGTTTTCAGAGCAGATATGAAAATTTTTGTACAAAATTTTTAGAATATCAGATTTGGATTCCTTGTGGAAAAATACCCAAAATAATAAAAAAAATCGGCTGAATTAGAGTTCGGATGAGGGAGATATCGCTGATTTAAAATAAGATCTTTTTTCTAGAAAAATTCGTGACGGCGGGAAAGTGGAAATAGATTGATGTGCTAGCCAAGAACCTGTATGCACTTGAGGTACAAGATGTATGCAAAGCCTTGAGGAGCAAGGCAAAGGTTAGATACTTGGTGGTTGAGAGGGAGAGTAAATTACCTCTCAACATGCAACACTAGAAGAAGTCTCAGACAATTGTGAAGGAGCCACGATTGGTGCAGCAGCTTCAGGAGGTTGTAGAGCAGCCACAACTCGAGAAGCTGAGAGGAGATCGATTAGAGACATCTACTCATGCAGAGACCTCCAATAGGGGGAAACTTCGAGCCAGGTGGGCAGAGGGATCACATGCAGCCATACCTCCAAGTAGGAGGTGGGGCAATATAGAGTGATTGTTCCAAGGAGGAGGGGCAGGATCCTTGAGGTACCCAACCTCTTGGATGAGACCTTGCTATAGGAGCCCTGATGTGGAGTAGCAGGAATTGACTGATTGGGTAGAGATAGATGCGGATGGAGCGACAGAGAGAGCTACAGTGCAGGGAATCCCAGGACAGTGCAGAGCATGCAGGCTGCAGCAATGCGAGAGGCACAAATGTGTTGCACTATGTAGAGTAGCACAGAGAAGGGTGCAACAATGCGAGATGCATGGAGATGTTGCAGTAGCACAGAGGTCAAAGAGGGAGCACTTTTCAATAGCAGGTAGAGCTTCAGCATCAGAGTATGTTTCTAGCCCAACAAAGTGGTTAGTTGGGAGTTTTTTTTGTTCCAAGAGTTGCTGGAGCAACCACACTTGGTAGATGTGTTGCATGCAGAACATTCTAGAGGTACAAGGTCGGGTTCAAGAGGAAGCCTTTCTTGTTGAGAGAGAGTGTTGAAAATTGACAGCAAGAAATTGCTAAAAGTAGAACTGCTAAAAATAGCAGTTTGGGCATCAGTGCTGGATTGGGCAACAAGGAATGAAAAATGGAAGTGCTAAAAATAGAAGTTCTATTTTTAGCAGTTCAAGTTGGATTCCTATCTTTAGACAGTCTCTGGCCTAAAATAGGAAGTAAAATTCGAATTTGGTCTTACCAACAGTTTGAATATTAATTAATTAATTCTCCATGAGTTAATTAGTTAAGGAAAATCAAACTTGAAGTCTTTGTGAGAACATGCAATAATTTCTCCACTGATTTGGGAATGTGTCCTTGATTTGCTCCACTGATTGAGGAATTAAGGATGAGTTCTATATTGAGAGGATCAGTTGACTTAGTTTAACTTAGTCAAGTTCAGTTAGATTAATTTAACAAGTTGTTAAATTAATGAGATACAGTTTGTTAATGCTTGCATGCATGTGACAACTGTTATTTTCAGATAACTGAGTATTCTCTCATGAATAACTGATGCATGGCAGTTCAGACAGAGACCTAGTTGAGATCAGAGAAGGGACAATGTACTATCAATTGGATGAATATTTTTCTTATAAAGGAAGCTCATCCATGATGAGGATTTATCTCCTTCAAGTTTGTGCAGTTAGATCAAGGGTTAGTGAGTGTGTGAAGAGGCCAATTCACACAGGTGGCAGCACTGGACCCCAAGGAAACTGCACAAGGAACTAGGAGGCTTGGAGGGCAGAAGAGAAGGTTTGTGAGAAGCCTTTGACTGTATATGAGTAGTAGAGGGATTATACTGAGAGCTGGATAGCTTCCGAGCTAAGGCTTTGTGTAATCCGAACTATATTTCCACTTGTATGATAATACAGAGATGGGGTTTTAGGCAGGTGCTTTCCCCAGGTAAATTCTTCTGTGTTATGCGTGATTGGTTCCTTCTTATCAGTTATATGTGTTCTTATTGATGTTGCTCATGGTTGATTAAGCTTTCGCTAAATTGTTTGTAGAAGTAGATCAAGTGTTTTGCTTTAGTACATTGCATTACCAGGTTGATCTACAGGTGGGAAATTTCTACATGGTATCAGAGCCAGCTGATTTGTAAAAAACGTTCTACATAGTATCAAAGCTAGCTGATTTGTAGGAAAAAATCTACAAAATTCTACACAGTAAAATGTGACGTGCACTGATTCGTCACAAAATTCAACAAGCATTTTCTCATTCATCCGGAGGTCAAATGCATCCATTCAAGTTGTGTTGGAGTCGTTTCTGTGAGCTCTACGAAATGGAACTGCTTCCACTTGAATCACGTAACTTTGACTTTTAGGATTTTTCTAGATCCTTGATCATCCATTGATCAATTTCGGATCATTTACTCCCCGCTTAGACCTTTTGGACCACCAAAATGCTTAAGTTCCATAAGACAAATGTGGGTTCCATTCCCATTTGGCCGAAATCTTTCCACCGTGTTCTGAACCTATACACTTTACTCATCCATGCAATTGTCAGCAAAACACACAAATTGCAGAATATATCAAGTCCTTTTTCACCCACATCTACATTCATATTTGTTGCTAATATCCAGGCACCACTAAACAGTAATAAACCCATTAACAACATTGAAAGTATTGACATAGCTGAAACCATACCTTGCTTTCCTTTCATAGCTGAAACAAAACTCAACTTATCACGTTGCAACTCTTGTTGATGTACAATTTTGGATTCCTTAAGCAAAGCTATCTGTTTGTAATTAACTTTAATGATCTCTTGCTTAGGTTCTTTAGATTGTACAACAACATCTTTACTGGCATAAGCTACTTGTTTTAACTGTTCAACTATAAAAAGAGATTTATCTGCTTTTGTGTGATGAGAATGTACAACATATTCAATTCCTTTTTTGAACAAGTGATATTGATTTTGTTCCCTATAAAAGATTGCTTTTCTATCATATAAATACGGGCTACCCAAGACCATCCCACATATATCTAGTTTTATCACATCACACATCACCTTATCCTTAAATTGATAAGCTATCGCAAATGGTAACATGCATTTCTCAGTTACTCGTAATTTATGATTTCTTCTCATCCAAATTAAAGTATACGGTTTACGATGCTTTATGGTTTTCAATCCCAATTGCTTAACCACTTTTTTTGAAATTAGGTTAGCTTGAGATCCATTATCTAACAATGTGTCGATATTTGTATGTTTCATAACAACCCTTATATGAAATAACTTACATTTGGAACTGTTAGAATCATTACCTTCATCGGATTTACCGATCATAATCAATGATGTGATTTGCGTCTCATCGCCTGAATCTGACCCTAGGTCCAACGGTTTCGTTGTTGCTGCAACCTTTTGCTTCCCTTTTCTGATCCACTTTGGTTTCATTTCGGGATGCAATTTCCAACAGTGATCCTCGTCATGGCCCTCTTTCTTGCAATGTTTACAAGAGAGATTTTCAACCTCCTTCTTGGTGATGTTTACTTTCTTCGCTTTCCCTTTTCCCTTGCTCTCCATTCTGGCTATTGATTATGATGATACCCCAACTTCCAAATTACTTGCTTCAATGTAAGTCGCTTGTACTTCCACTTCATCCAATTTAATAGAACTGAACATAAATATAGTATTGCAAACATACTTAGGTAATCCTCCTATGTATTTCATTAGAGTTTCTTGAGTATACAAAGGAATATCTAGCATCAATGCCTTCTTATAAAACTCATTTGTATATTCTTGCACTGAATAACCTTTCCTAAATGTTATTCCTTTCCATTCTATTAAAGCTTTTTCCTTATATCCCAATGGATAGAATTTCTTTCTAAGTGCAGTAATAAAATCAAACCATGATGGAAAAATCTTACCAATATGCTGAGTACCTTTCTATAACTTACTCTACCGCTAGATAAATGTTGTGCTTGCTAAACGAAGCAATGCTATTCTGGTTTTGACTTCATCTTCAGTGATTTGTTGCACGCTACAGTAAACCTCTATTTGTCTGACCCAGTCATCAAGCTTCTCAAAATCAACTTCTTCATTTTACATGGGTAACTCGAAATTAACATTGAGTTTCAACAGCGGCTTCGAAGTTTCAGGTGGAGTCAAGAGAGAAGTGATAGGGTCTTTTTGATCACTTTCATCTTCTTTTCCAGATTATGATGGTTGTCCTTCTTCGCCTTTAGATTTTTCTATCTTAAATTCTTGATACATTTCTTCGACCATGGCTCTCAAGGTCATGAAAGCATCTATGATGCCTGCATTAGATCCAAATGGATGATCACCACTTCGTTCTTCAGCCATCTCTTCTCCTCGATTTGTCCTTCTTCTCGAGCCAACTTCTAGATCTCCTTCAACAAGTTCTCCTTCAGCAATCTTTGATTTTCTCCTGGTGAGCATGCACACCTCAAATCACAGTTATGAACAACCTGCTCTGTTACCAAATGATCATCCATTGATCAATTTCGGGTCAAACATGCTCACCACCTTCCATGGTAGCTCACATTAATTTTGCTTGTGCCTTCTTGGGTATGAGTTTCATTGTGATGCTCCTATGTTGGCTTGTTCATTACATTGGGTTGACCTTGTTGCTTTTGTTTCTTATTTTTGTCATGGAATTTCTTTGTATTTGTCTTTTTTTCTTGTAAATACCTATTGGTTTAGGCCATCATCTCTTTTTTCTTTTCATAGAATTTAATGGTTGCTCTTTGCATCTATCGATCAATGCAAACATCCTACTATACAATGTTGAAGACCCTTCCATATTTTGATGGTTACATGTTGTCCATCCTTTAGATTTGGGGTTATTAAACTTAGTGAGACTCATTCTCCCCACTGCCACCATGACCCATCAATGGGATTGTAGTCATAGAGAAGGTGGAGGCTAAGGGGACATTAATGGTTTGTGAGCTAGGTTTCATGCAGAGGCATCAACTTGCCACTTTCAGAACCATACCCTTTTAGCAATTTAGTAAGAGCTTAAAAGAACAAATATGGAGGTTAAGAATGATTGTCAAAGGACTTTAGATGTAGAAGTTATAGATAGCATTGCAACATGGATTCCCAACCTAGGAAATAACACATAAGGAAAAATAATTATCTCTATACTATGTATTTCTATTGGAATTTAAAAAGTTTATTGGGCAAGGTGTTGTTGGATCATAGGGAAGCATAAATAAAATTATAAACAAGCTGGAGAATATGAAACTACTACTCTTGCATATTGAAAGTTACCTCACTTACCTTGATCTTGGTCTGCCTCCAAGCTCGGGAAAAACTACTCTTGAAAGGATGAAGCTCAACCCAACCCATTGACATGGATACATATTTATCTTCTTGATGTTTATGTTCCAGATGCTTTCTATTATAGATAGGAGACCCAAAACTATATTTATTTTTCTTATTATTTTCCTGTTTTCTTAGATGGTTTTACATTTATAGAGATAGCTTTCAAACTTTGTAAATAATTAGTTTTCTTGATGATTGATAATCCATTATCCTATCTTTGGTCTAGATTCTCAAGTAACATGCTAGAGACAAACAACAATTTCTACTTTTTGTAATTTTGGTGAGCAATCAATAAAATTTTAACTTTAAAAAATTGATTCTCTATTCACAACTTTATGTCATGAAAAATGATTTAACAAAGAGAAAAAGAAATTGATGTAAAAACACACTTTTCAAAAAGCACACATTTAAAAAAAGCAATTTTCATAAAACACATTTTTTCAAAAAACATTAATGTAAAAAACACTTCGAAAAACATACTTTTAAGAAAAACAATTTTCTCAAAATCCTTTTTGGGAAAACATATTTGATTAACATATATTATTATTATTATTACTACTATTACAACACTTTTCTCATATTAAATTATAAATTTAACACTTTTTTTCCTCATATTGAAATCTAGATATAACAATTTTTTTGTTATAAAATTATTATTATTATTATTATTCAAAAATACTTTATCTTTGATACATATTTGATATATATTAACGGAATTTGAAATTTTAAATATCTAGTGATAGAATTGAAAATATTTGCTCTCGCACTTTTTGGGTATAAAATATATTACTGGAATTGAAAATATCAACATATTCATTATTATATCAAAATAATTAAAGTGTAATTTACGTTTTTGGTGGAGGGGATGTGTAATATTCATGTTGACTTATGCTGAATGAGTTTGTGGAACAAGGAAAGTTGGCAACGTGGATACACTTATCTAGGAGGGTGAGAAGTTAAGTTTCACCCAAATTGGTAAGAAACATCAAATTGGGAATGACAATGTTATATATTTAAAAAATATAAAAATTATTTTAAATTAATATTATGTTAAATAAATTGGAAGTTAATTTAAGAGAGTTATTTTTATTTTGTGTTAAAATTGTTATATAATATTTATATTATAGTATATTGAATTTTATTATGTTAATGTACACGTATAATTATATAAATAAAATTGTTAGAAAATAAAGATTTGTATTAATTTATAATATGAATCAAAACACCTATTTCAACTTTACTATAAATATTTTTAATTTGTAAATAGGTTTTGTTATAATATTAGAAGCAAATATCATGGCTTATGAATACCACATGCCCAAAACTTAAAAGGCTATAACTTATGAAAAAGACATAATTACTTTGAAGATAAAATATTAACCTTTGATTTGTGTATACTATTGTGAATATTTTAGAATATTTTGGGGAGGTTAAATCCCTACTATCTACATAATAATTATTGATAATTAAATTAATATTCTAGAAGTGTTATTCCAAATTAGACATGCCTAGAGGTGCAATTAAATTTTAGTTTTAATATTAGTAAGTACCAATTTTAAAATATATTAAAAATTATAATTAAAACCTTATATTTCTTAAACAACTATACCATTAAAATTATTAATTGTGTCTACACACTCTCATGGTAGAGATGTTTTAATATAATGTTTACATTTTGACTAAATCAAATTAATAAATAATAAATAAAATTTAAAGTAAATAAAAAGATTAGTGTAATGTAATGTAAACCTTTAAAATCGGTAAAATAAAATAAAATAAATAACAAAATAAAAATAATCCTATAAAAATAAAAATAAAAATAAAAATGGCCCATGGTATTCAAGTGGAGTATAGCCTATTTAAAGGGGGATTAAATCAACCTAGATCTATCTTAACTACAAGTGTCCAAAGGGATAAAATCTATTAAGGTGTAAACATTTTTAAGAGTGAAAAGGGATTTGATAAAAATGGCCCATGGTATTGAGAACCCATGGTATTGATCCATGGTATTCAAGTGGAGTATAGCCTATTTAAAGGGGGGAATTAAACAAGCCTAGATCTATCTTAACTATAAGCATCCAAAGGGATCAAATCTATTGAGGTGTAAACATCTTTAAGAGTGAAAAGAGATTTGATCCCTCTCAAGGCTTGATAGATATGTAGTTAAGATGGATCTAGGATGGTTTATTTTTTGTTATTAATAATATGATCATATTTAACAAGATTTTGAAATTTTAATATATAAACATATTCATTTAGACACCAAAAACAAAATATATAAATAAAATTGTAAAGTTATTAATTTTTTCTTGAAAAATTTAAATATTACTACATTTTAATTTAATAATACTAAAAATTAGTATTTCTTAATACAAAAAATATAATTCTAATTTAAAATTTTCTTTAAATTTGTTTCCCAAATCCTATTTTCTTAAAGTCAAGTTTCTAAAAAGTTTCCAACTTCTTAGAATCATTTCTAACGAATTGGAAAGATTTCATTCCTCTTCCCCTTCCTAAGTTTTAGAAAAATGTAATGGAAAAACAAAATATTCATATATAATTATAAGTGTGAATATATATTTTATATGATGAATTATATTACCTTCTGAAATTGAAATTGAAATTTAAAAAGTGAGTTACAAACAATCAGGTTAGTCTTTCACTAGGGAGATCTAACCATATCCAAAAAACACTCTTTTTAAGGAGGAGGATAATTGAGTTCTAATAGACCTAAAATTAAACAAACTAAGACTAAAAAAATTCCCTTGTGTGCCCTATATCTAGGATCCAGTCAACCCATTTTGTGAGAACCTCTATGTTTGAAAGGGTAATCCTTTGAGAAGATGCTTCCCCCTCAGCTCTAGCCCAGTTTTTCCTGTACATAAGTTGTCGCGAGCTGTTGATATCACAAGGAAAATTCTCCTAACCAATGGTGGATGTAGATATGACCTCTATGGGCCCACTCTTGGTAGTGAGCACCCCCTCTTCTAATGCATTCTTATTGGCACAGCATGGGGAGTAGACCAATTGATTGTAAAAATTCAAACAACAACCAAGCTCAAATTAGATTACCATTAAAGCAAGGGTGGTGCCCCGATACACCACTACCAGGAAGAAAAGAGTTAGATATCATTGAGATAGGCAAGACAAACTTTGGGGCAAATTAAAGCATAAGAGAGGGAAGAGTAGTAAAAGAACCCCTTGGCCACCAATTCCTTACCTGATGCTAGTAAGCTAGCTTACAAAAAAACTGCCAATATAACATTCCCTACAGAAACAAAGAGCCAAAATGGAGGAATGAAAATAGTACTACTAGATGGGGGAGAAAGGCAAGAACATTAAATAGAGAGAAAAGACATGGAGGAAAGTTGGATTCACCAAGAAAGATAAAGGGGAAGACTCATCTAGAATAATAGAGAGAGGAAAACATAAAAGAAAAAAGCTTTGGCTATCGTCCTTGCCCAAACACCATGTTGGCCACCTTGCAAACTATCCAAATTAACTGATACAATATAATTTGAGGAAAAAACACACCAATACCAGTTTGCATCCGGTGCCATAAATCTTGGAGGAAGACGTCATTCACATCTTGATGGAATTCCAACTGGGGGATTAACAACAATATATTGGAAGGCCTTTCGTTTTCTACTTGTTCCTAGTCGCTCTGCCCTTGTCTCCTGTAATACAAAATTCTCCTCCATCACCTGCTCCTCTTTATTTATCACTAAAGTGTCTGCATTCCATAACTGTAAATTTAACAACTTGAATATGGTATTAACAACCTCTACTATGCTCAAACCCAACACACTCTTCCCACCATCTTTTTGTAACCCACCCTCAATATTAATAATCACCCCATCTAGAAAATAAAATAAAAATTATTATTATTATATATATATATGAATTTACATTTTTAAAATAAATTTTTAATTCCTCATTTTTAATTATAAAATCTTTTAATTTTCAAAACAACATTTAAATATAAAACATTCCGAAGCTTCAGATACCTAGAAGGGAAAAAAACAAATTTAAAAAATATTGAAAAATGATTGACATATATATTATATTAAAATAATAAAATAAAATTTATTATACATATTTATATATTTAATAATTTTTTATTGACCTTTAAAAAAATATTATTAATTTTAAATAATTTTCCAAATACCATTTTATAATTCAATGTTGAATTATACTTATAATTCCAACACCTCATTGGAGGTAATATAAACTCTTTTTTATTTTAAATAAAGGAGATCTCAAATCAAAACCTTTCCTAAAATGACGGGGCCATCATTTTTTAGTAAAATAGAAAATATATGGAAAAGTACTTAAAAAAAATCTGAATTATTAAACGTTTAAATCATTTTATCTTTTATAATTGGTCATACTATTTATGTATTTATATTTATTATTTAGTTGGTTGAGAAAAGTGAAAAAAATCTGTATAAGGTATTGTGGTGGGCTGAGAAAAGTGAAAAACATTTTTAATTTTATAATATTTTATAAATAAAATATTAAATATATTTAAAATAGTTATAAATTATATATTTATTCATAAGTTATTGGTTAAATAATTTTTAATGAGGCGAATATAATGGTTTATTAATTTTTATTTTCCATAAATATTTAGTATAAAAAAATAGTTTTTATAATTATAATTTCTTTTTTTCTTTCTCTACGCATTAAGTTAATTATCTAATATTTATTTTATTTTATTTTGTACATAGTTCTTCCTTTACTACGATTCAAGTTTTATGTATATTCAAACTTTGCAATTAGTCGCATTCTAAACATTGTCTAAATCATTCTAAACCTTTGTAAAATAATTCAATCATATTAATTAAAATTTTGATTTCTTAAATTGTGAATTTTTTTAATGTCCAAAAATTTATTGATGAAATAAAAATAAAATTATATCATTTCTTGTTCACGGGGTTTTGGATAGATGGTGATCAGGTGTTCTGTTAAGGCACTCCTTAATGTGTTGTCACCAGTTCAATTCCGTCCCTGATCAAGGAGATATATTGGACGTGGTGAAGATGTAGTCTTGCCAAGCTTAAAAAAAGAAATTACATCATTTCTTATCATCATTTTTTTTGGTAAAATATGCCCTATACTAACGATATTAAAGTAGAGATGAATGATATTGAGAATAGCAAAGTAGATGTAAAGAGATAGAAGAAACAACTGGAGAGGACAATCACCGAAATCAACATTGAGCCTCAAGGTGACCTTTCTCCTTTCTTTTTTGAAACCTTGACCCAACCTTCCGAAGGTGGTTGGGTCAAAGAGATCTGCAAACTATCAATGTGTGTAGAAGGAGATCCCTTATTAGAGTATGAAGAAGCCAACTCATAAGTTCGTTTCAATATACTTGGAGAAGCATTACTATTCAATATCTATATGCTTGTCGAAGGAGCATGGTTCACACTAGGAGCCTTGGGGTATGTTTGATGACTTCTATAAATGGCCTTTTTTATGACATAAGCGGTAACAAAAAGCGACATATGTAAATTAAATACAATTCACATCACATACATTGGACAAGATAATATAACACAAAGAAACACCGATAGGTAGATAATTGTATAATATAAAATTTTGGTTTTACAAAAGATATGCCCGAGAGACATATGGCCACACAACCTATCATATCAAAAATACATGTAGTCAAAACATGGCTCTATACGCCTCATAGTAGACAAATCCTAATGGTGCTCATGATAACAAACAATTGTGCGAGCTACTTTACAGAACAACTGGCTAATACGTTCAAGCACTCCAAATGTATGGCGTTGTAGTCTCATAGGGATATGATTGACCCT